>PVHT021183524.1:22557340-22604267 GCA_004024745.2 Catagonus wagneri
CTCATCTTTCTGGATCCCACTCTCTGCGGCTGCTGTTAATGCTATTGAGCCATTTTGGCCTCAAGGGAGAAAGCTTTGCTTTCCCATGTTTACCTTGTTACCAACATGGGATAGGTCCTCTCTCTTAATCCCTATTGTGAGGAAGGCATCGGCTTTTGGCTTATAGAGAATTTGCTGGAAGTTCAGAAATAATGGGTGGGAAGCATAATTCAGAGAAATTTACTGACGTGTTCCGAGCCATCCTCCAGGTGCTTTGCTGGGTCCCCACAAAAAGAGCTCCAAGCTGCTCTGTATTGCAGAGCTGGAGTCCAAACTACTCCAGGCCTCAGAGAGAAAAGGACATTTTCTCTCACTCCAGTTTCAGGCCTGCCTGAGTCCTCTGTTCCAGCCCCAGGATTAAATCCTCCTAAAGTGATTCTTATAGGAGGAAACCCACCCTGCCTGGAGGAATGTGCTCTGGCCATAGCGCACTAATGGTGCCAAAGAATAACTGAGTGCAGAGGGGAGCTTCAGCTCAAGGGAGGCACAAGCCTCCCCTTGTGCTTCTAATTTTCCTCGGGAGTCACAGAGACTCACTGAGCCACCAGGGTGGCCAAGTAGATGAGGCTGTGCAACTGGAACCCATGTATGGGTCTTGAGATGCAATTCTAAGATCCAGCAATGGATGGCAGTGGGGCTGTGGCTCTCCTAGATTCTCTCTCACAGCTGGCTCAGGACCTGGGCCCAAGGAGGCAGGCAGGGCATCAGTGGACAGCAGCCAAAGGAGCTAGAGAGGGAGAAATAGAGAAAATAAGATGGGGCCAAAAGAATAGGCACTGCCCCTTAGACTTCTCTCTCTGTCTACTTAACTATCTACCTATCTGATAAATGTATAATATATATTGAATAGTGTCATTAATTGCTTATCTATTTGAATGCATGTATTGAATATATACAGTTGAATTTGTGTTAGAGTTCTTTAGAGAAACAAAGCCAAGAAGATATATATATGTATATGTTAGAAATTGGCTCACATGGTTAAGGAGACCATGAAGTCCCACGATCTGTTACCTGCAAGCTGGAGGATCAGGAAAGCCAGTGCTGTAATTCAGCCCGAGTCTGGAGCCCTGGGAATTGAGGAGGAGGACTACGGTGTGAGTCCTGGTATAAGCCCATTTAACTTCTGAGAACCAAGAGCACCAGCGTCTGAGGGCAGGAGAAGATACATGTCTCAGCTCAAGAAGAGAGTGAATTCGCCTTTTCTCCTCTTTTTGTTCTATTCAGGTCCTCAGTGGATTGGATGATGTCCCCATGCATCGGTACAGTTGCTCTTTTTTTCAGTCTACTGATCTAAATGCCAGTCTCTTCTGGAGACAGAGCCAAAAATAATGTTTGACCAGCTGTTTGGCCATTCCTTAGCCTAGTCAAGTCAACATGTCAAATTAACCATTCCATGGTTATGGATAAGGGGCCATCTTCCTAGCAGATTGCTTTAGTCTCTCCCTGTCTCTTTATCTCTTGCGAGTTTGTAGAAGCAGGCTGCCATAAATCCTACAGTTGCAAGGAAATAAATTCTTCCATAAATCCTACAGTTTTTCTTTCAACAACCTGAGGGAGCTTGGAAGCAGGTCATCTCCCACTCAGTTTTCCAGATAAGATCTTAGCCCTGGCCAACAGCTTGATAGGTGCCTTGCAGTGGACACAGCCAAGCCGTGCCTGGACTTCTGACCTAAAGAAACCTTGAAATTCTTTAAGCAGTTGGGTTTGTGGTCATTTGTTAAACACTATAGAAAATTAAAGAGTTGATATTTCAATGCTTTTTTTTTTTTGGTTGGCCTTTAATTTCAACCTTTCTAGATCCTTATATATTGAACTTTTTTTTCATTTTTAGAGTTTTTTTGAAGTATAATTGATTTATCAATATGTTTCTTATAAACAGCACACAAATAGAAAAAAAAAAGTCAGCCGTCACAGTATTAAATAAGTGTGTGTGTGTGTGTGTATAAATACTATATATGTGTGTCGGTATGTATGTATGTATGTATGTATGTATGTATGTATATTCAATCACTCTCTTAAATCTTTGGGTTTTACTCCATCCACCAGTATTTATTTTTTAAAATTTCCAACACTGCTTTCTCTCTTCGTTCTGCTTGTCTCCCAATTTCTGTTTCAAAAAGAGCCAAAATGTGAAACAATTTTTATTCCTTGTTTTCTTCTAATTTTTCATGGCAATAATTTTTAATACGCAAAGTGGCCGAGGCTGATATTTGATATTGACATGCTTTTTATTTATGTAGCCTCTGCGCAACTTTCTCTCATGCTCAGTGACCTTCTGCAGGAAACTGTCCCCACCCTTTTTCTAAGTAAACACTGGAACATAATACCAGGCAATGCTGCCTGACTAGGCAATGTCGGGTAGCAAGATTTGCAGCCCAGGCAGCCTGGCAGGGAAAACATTCAAGAGGCCTCTTTGTGTGGGAGCACAGCAGCAGTGTAGGACTAAGGGCAAAAGAGGTAACACAGGCCAACGCTTGCTGGCGTCTGTGGGATTGATTCCTACAGGTTTAATGTAGCTCGAGTTAAAAGAGCACACGTGGTGGTGAAGTCAAGCGTCACTAGGACCAACTATGAAGACTGGCAATGGGAATCTGCAGGCAAAATGCTTGAAACAAATGTATGCTTTTTCTCCAAGAAAGGCTGGGAGAACATGCCCCATCAGGGTGTTGCGGTTGTGATGTGTGCCTGCAACTATGTGAAAGCGAGTAGAGCAGAATGCTGAGCGCCTTGTCATCAGAATGAGAAAGGGTCAAAGCCCAGCTACAGGTGTTTGTACCTGAGCTGTCCTTGGTAAGGTCATGGAGGAGATTTCAGACCCTGAATCAGTCTGCTGAGAGAGAGCTAATGGGGCAGACACAATGTTCAGGCTCTTCATATGGACATAATCGATCCCCACTTCCAACTATGTAACCATAAGTCCAGGAGTTCCTATTGTGGCTCAGTGGTAATGAACCCAACTAGTATCCATGGGGTTGTGGGTTCTATCCCTGGCTTTGCTCAGTGGGTTAAGGATCCAGCGTTGTTGTGAGCTGTGGTGTAGGTCACACACGTGGCTCGGATCCAGTGTTGCTGTGGTTGTGGTACAGGCCAGCAGCTGCAGCTGCGATTTGACCCCTAGCTGGGAACTTCCATATGCTGTGGGTGTGGCTCTAAAAATTAAAAAATAAAAATAAAAAAAAATAAACATAAGAGCATCATATCAGGAGTAACAGGCAATATATTGGACTCATGAAGACTCTGATTTGCTCCAGGTTTCTAAAGACCATGACTGGTTTACAAGGGATTTCTGTCTCCAGAGCTCAAAGATCACAGCACATCCTCACAGAGTCCTGGTTGCTACCTAAGGATATGTGGGAACATTAGCTCGTGACAGACTCTGGAGAACATAACCTCTTCAGCACTGTCATTCTTCTTTCCATCAAACACTGTATTCAGATTCTTAGAAATCAGAAGCTAAAATATTCCTTCATCTTTTTTGTGGGAGGGAGAGATTCTTAATTTTGATATTTACATTGTAACTAATATTAACTGAGTTCTAATGCATATGTAAGGCAATGCGTTAAGCATTTTACATGATTTCATAAATCCTCTCAAATCCTACAATTCAAGATAACTTTTTAAAAATAATAATGCTTTGAGGAGTTCGCTTTGTGGCTCAGTGGTTAACGAATCTGACTAAGAACGACGAGGTTGCGGGTTTGATCCCTGACCTTGCTCAGTGGGTTAAGGATCCGGCATTGCCATGAGCTGTGGTGTAGGTTGCAGACGCGGCTCGGATCCCGCGTTGCTGTGGCTATGGCGAAGGCCGGCAGCTACAGCTCCTGTTAGACCCCTAGCCTGGGAACCTCCATATGTTGCGGTGCAGCTCTAGATAAAGGCAAAAAGATAAAATAAAAAAAAAACTTTGAAACTATGTATGGAAAAGCCGCAGTGTTCACATGAGAAAATCAACCTAGAATGATCAATACCAAGGCTTATTCCAATAAAAAATACTGAATTTTAAAGAAAAGAAAAAAAAATCTGTTGGCATCTAGGCAAAAAATGCATGCAATTTATACAGGAAAAAAATTTAGATTATTGTTGGACTTTCTAATAACAACAGGAAATTAGATTGTATATAAATATATAAATTATATATAAATACATAAAGTATATAATTATATATTATTAAACATGTGTATAAATATATAATATAGATATAAAAGGAAGAAAAGTGTGAGCTAAGGATTTTATATCCAGCAAAACTGACTCTCAAGCACAACTAGAACCAACTAGTAAATAGACATGCATGAAGGGAATATTGTTTATATGAGCTCCTCCAGAAGCACCTACTAAAGAAGGAGCTTCAGACAATGAAAATAACCTGAGAGACACTGACATAAGAGCAGTTGGTAAACATTAAGTGTATTGTTACTTTTAGAACTAAGACAAAGAGAGGCTGGAAAGGAAGAGAATATAGTGTATAACAGAGATATGCTCTGATAATGTAGTTACTGGATAATTGTTAAAAATGGGGAGCGTATGAAAATTTTAAAAAATGCTTTTAGTAATTACATGGATGGTAGTCGAATTTGCTGGCTTTTCTGAGACTGTTGTGTCTGCTTTGCTGTTTAAACAAGTAATTACGGTGTATTCCGAGCGTATGCTCCCCCATACCTTTTGGATCCAGGATTCTTAGTGTGGAAGAAAAGAGGCAAATGAAAGGGTCAGGTGAAAACTCTGTAATCTTGAATATAAGTAGAAAATATCAGTATGAAGCCATTAGGTATTTTATCTCATATGTATGTTTTCCAGTTCTATATACTAAAAATACCTTTAAAACAATAACCAACACAGTAGCAGTAAGCACCCCAGCAACTAGAGGGTAGTATTGAAATACCACATGATTCCCAAGTGAATAATAGCAAGGATTCCTGGGGAAAATGGCTGATTCTATATTTGGAGTAGGAAATGCACAGAAGTTCCTGGAATTTCTCACCCTATCAGTTCACAAGAAAGTTATCAAAGACAACGTGAGTCATATAAAAAAAAAATCAGTAGATAACATGAAGAGGATCATGCTGGTCAAGGATGGAACAATTTGAGCTTTAATAAAGATAAAATTTTCAAGGGGAAAGAAGCATTTATCCTGATTTTCCTATAATAACTATACTCTTGAGTAACCAAACAACAGATGGAGGGTTGTGCCTCTTCTTAAAAGTATTCCAGTGAATCAATTAAAAATTATAGAAGTTAACACTGTCATTTTTACCATTCATTGCACTCACTAATGAATGAATCTAGAGGCTGAATATAATGGCTATAAAGATTATGGGAAAATAGGCAAGACAGTATTTGCTTCCCATTGAAAGAAGACACTAGCACCTACGGTTTTGCAAAAGTGATCAAACCTGAGTCTTAGTCCACAAAATCTAGAGTATGGGAAATGTACTACAGCTCAAATAGCCCAAATCTTTTAACATAATTCATAAGGGATTTTAGTATCTTATCCTGAGCCTCACAGCTGAAGTTGAGTATGATTAGGGGACCATATAATTTAATGTCTGAACTGAAACATTTTTGAAAAGTGGGACCACTAGTAATTACTTGAGGATGATATGTGTAAACTGGGGCTGTCCTGGACAAACAAGGACATAGGTCACTCTGGGTGTAACTGAACTGTAATGTACAGAGGAGTTTGGTAGGGCACTGGTACCTGATGCTGATGGATGAGGCACCATGGATGTCTGGTCAGGTAAAGAGGTGGAGACAATGGTATGATGATCATCTGGCCAGGCTGCACGGGCTTTTGTCAAATGCCCTCACACCCTTTGCTCACCTCTGGGATCCTGCTCCATTTTTATAGGGATATTGATTTTTTTATACAGTCATCTCACTGTTTGCCTCTCTTGAATAGCCATAAAATCTGCTATTATTTCTAGAGGATTCAACGTGATTTTTTTTCTTACTGAGTTGTAATAGTTTATGAAGTTACATTGGTAGGTCATGAAAAGACATGCAGAGGTGCTGGTTAGTGAGATCTTTGCCTGAGTGCCCAGAGACAAGGTCAGAGGGTAATAGAAGGTTTTGAGGGCACCGAGAGAATAAATGCATGATAGACAGTGAAATAGAAGCAGAAAGTCCCCAGGAACTATCTTACCTAAATGTGCAGCAACGCTGTCCTTGCCTCTTTCTCATCATACCTTTGCTCACTAATACACACAAACCCAAGGTTCTTTCACTCATTAAAACCCCATAATTATCAGGTCCCTACTAAGTGCTATCCTAGATGCTGAAGACAAAGGCTGAACAAGACAGGAGATTCCAGGCCTTCACTGAGATAAGGATGACAATAAACGCAACAGTTAAGATGTCAGAGAATAAGATGTTTTTGTAACCATAAAAGCTTAATCAAGATTTATTGAGTGTTTACTCAGCATCAGAAATTAAATCACATCTTCTACATGTGTTAATTCATTTTTATGCCACCACTGATAGTACTATCATCCCCATTTTATAGATGAGGGAACTGAGGCACAGAAGAAAAGATTAAGTCAATTTCCAAGGTCACCCTGCCAATAAGTGGTAAAACTAAAATTTAAATACAGACATCTAATTCTTGAGCCTGTGTTCTTAGCCCTTATGTCACGTTATTCCTGTGCTGCTAGGAGGATCATGGGTCAGTGGAAGAGAAGAAAGTGCCAAGGTTAAGGCTGTGGCTGGGAGGAAGAGCCTGTGTAAAACAGGGTGGGGAGACTTCTCTAAGGGGGGGGCATTTGAGTGGAAATATCAGTAATTAGAAGTAGTCAGATAAGTCTAAGGATCTAAAGGCAGAAATAAGCTTGAATTGTTTGAAGGGCAAAGAGAGGGCAGCAGAGTGGTCATGATCTCTGTGAAAAAGGAATCCAAATTTAAAGCAGAAGAATCTGGCTTCCTATTTGAGTCTCAGTTTCTTCATTTATAAAAAAGGAAATGACAAATCAACCTTATTTGTTACAGAACTAAAAGAGATCACGGTAGCCAGTATTATAATCAGTGTGATTAATAACATGTCCACAGCACGTAGAGCCTGGCTAGCTTGTTTTTTCCATGAGAACACATCTGTGTTACTAGTTAAAGCTTAATTGAGCAAGTATTGGGTACCTAGCACAACACACATGTATTCTGAAGTCATCATATCTGTCTTGTAAGGTACCCGTTACCCTCCTTTTGTAGATAAGAAAATGGAGGAGCTCAGAGGTTAAATAATATTTCTAAAGACAAATATCTAAGGTATGTGATAAGACGGCAGTCCTAACTCAATTTTGTCTCACTTCAAAGCACAAATGTTTCTTCTATTCCACACTCCTTTGTAAGTTCCAAACTCATCCATAACAGGTAAGGAACAATGTCCTGTGTGTATTATAGCATTGCCTCAGATACAGACACTGTGTAAACAAATCTTTTTTAGATGGAAGTTATAATGAAGATGATGATAATAAGGAGTGAGCATGGCGAAGTAAAACGAAATGGATTGGAGAAACTGATTGCTTTGGCTGTGTTCCTGTCCTCAGATGTCCAAATGCTTCTGACAAAAGCACCCTTTTCCATGGCTCTGAAGCTGTGCGGGCTTGGCCTGAGAGAATCAAGAATCAAGCTGATTGCAAACTTGATGCATAACAGAGAAAATAAAGACATCATTTACTGACTGATTTGGACTAAGAAAAGATGTATTTACTTGCAGTTTATTATGTTGAATGTGACAGGCATACATTTGGGCTTTTTATTGAATGATGACTTACTACATACAGGAATTGGTGCAATTTGTAATGCAGATTATGTTTTTAAACAAAAAAGGGTGCAAATACACTGATGACTGTCACATGACTTGCTCTGCTCTTCTCAAAAAGTGGCTTGAGTGTGGGTGGAACGACAAATATACCCGAGATGCACAAATGTAATTTCCAAAGAAGATGATTCTGGGCAGCTTCCAATTCAGTCGGGCAGATTTAGGCAGAAGAAATCCATGGCTAAGAAAAGCTGAGGATCTTAAAATAGCTGGAATTGGAGTAGGATCTTTTGAATCACTCTCATTAACTGCGGAGATGCCTCCAGACAGAGCAAGGAGAGAACGAAAATCAGGATGTGGGATGCAAGAGTACATGTAACATCTTTGTAAGATTACATAAGTGAAACACCTGGGAATCCCATTTTTACTTCTAACAACAGGGAGGTGGGGGCAGGAGAGAACCGGAAGAGATCTCGGTTCCACAGTGGGATGCAACAGAACGAGAGCCTGGTCCACAGCTTCTTTTCTGAGTAATGAGTTTCGTGACCTCATCTGTTTCCAGGCATTCTGCCAAATCTGGTGATACATTTGTGCAATTCCTCGAGGTCGCAGACTTGGGTTTTCTACTTGGAAAGTATTTGTGAATTGACCCGTGGGCAGGATTCAGTCTATTCCCCCGCCTCATAATCAACCACCAAGTTCATTTCCCTCAGCACCTAACTGCACGAACAATCCAAGAATCTTTTGGATGAAAGCAAATTCTGTTAATTGCTTTTCTTCCTCTGTTTGGCCTTGACAACCGATTTCACCCAGGATCCAGCCATTAAGAAAGAGTGTTCATTCATGCTAATAAATTCCATTTAAGCTGTGGGTGAGTAATATCAGAGAGAAAGGCTGAGGAAAGGAGGGACCCATGCAAAGATTTGAAGATAAATAGAAACGTTTTTATTTCAAGGCTTTTATTTGCCTTCAGGGAAGGCAAAGCAGGGCAAGATATTTTCAAATTGTGTGTCACGGTTTTCTCATCATTTAAAATTAAAGCCTTTTTCGTGTATCAGAGACGTAGCGTGCACAACAGGACATGTCAAGATGGTTTCTCCTCTCAAAATCTTGGCGCCTCACAATAAACTCTGCGACGGAGATTCTGCCTATCTGCCCCACCTGGTAATTTATCAGGGTCAGTTTACCTCCTGATGGTGCTGGGCCAGCCCTTAGCTCACACAGGGCTGGAAAGCCCTGCCTCTAGAGTGAGAGCAAGTGCTACGCCCCCGGCTACATTTCAAAGAAAAGCTCAGCTTGCCAGCTCTTGTCAAAAGTTCCCACAGACAGCGATGATTCCATTTAAGGCCTGGGTGCAGCGTTGGAGGCTGGAACAATTCGGGTCTACACTGCAAATCCCCGCTCCCAACAGATGCGTGTGATCAAGGCTTACAGAAGGGGGCCGGTGCCTAAATTTTCCCAGGTGGTGAGGACTCGGGTCTAATTTTGGGCAGCCCGCCACGGATGCACTCGCCTTGCCTTTCCATAGATCTGCTTTCTCCTTCTCTGATGGACCAAAGGCGGGGGCAGTGGGAGCGGGGCGAACACAGGTGAAATGCGTGGGGAGAGGAAGGCGGGAGGGGGCGGGTCCGGGAACTCCCGCTCTCGGGGACGCAGGGTCACGCGAGAGCGCGAGCCCCGCCTCATCTAAGCAGAGCCACGCGAGAGCGCGAGCCCCGCCTCGTCTCAGAACAAAGCTGGGATTTTGACGCAGAGGTAAGTTTGTCCACGGCGTTTGGTTTCATTGTGTTCGGTTCAAACTCCTGGCAGGACGTGGAGCGGGGAGAAAAACGGGCCCGCCATAACCCTCCCTCCTCCTCTGGCAACTTATCTATCCTGACTACCCACAGCCTCACCGCAGCCCCCGGCCTTGTGGGGATAAGCCTGAGAGGCTGACGGGGAGGGTTGGGGTGGGGCGGAGGGCAGTGGTGAGGAGGAGGAGGAGGAGGAGAAGGAAGAGGAGGTACCCTCTTGACCTCATCTAGGCCATAAGGTGTGAGTGAGGATGCGTTCCGGCCGTCCTCCTCCGGCGCAGGTACCAGCATGGGTGAGCGCTTGGAGAACCCGTGTTCCTTTGCTTGGGCTGGGTGACAAAGCACCAGCAAGTGGGTGCCTCAGACAGCACAAATGTATTGTCTTACCGGTTCTGGAAGCAGGAAGTCCTTGATAAGGTGCCGGTAGGTTGGTTCCTTGTGAGGGCTGGAGGGAGGCTGTTCTCTGCCAGTCTCCTAGCTTCTGGTGTTTTGCTGGCCATCTTTGGCGGCCCTTGGCTTACAGAGGCATCAACCCCGTCTCTGCCTTCGTCTGCACGTCGTGTTCTCCCTGTTTTACATGTGTCTGTGTTCAGATGTCTCGTGTTTATGAGGATCCCCCCACACCCCAGATGGCTTCACTTTAACTTGATTACCTCTGTAAAGACCCTCGTTCCAAATCAGGTCACGTTCTGAGGTCTGAGGGGTTGGGACCTCAACATATCTTTTTAGGGCGACCGTTTTCAACCCTTAGCAGAACCCCTGCTTGCTTTCTTTTCTAATTCCACTCACCTTACATGTTCATCCTCTTCCACGTTGGTCATGCCCTTTGCAGATTTGCTGCTGCTGTTCTGAAGTGAGGGTGTGGGTGCTTTTGGCTTTCTTAGAATTTGATATTACGTAAGACAGTAAGGAGTTTTTCTTGCCCCTGGCTTTGACTTTCCCATGCTTCTGCAAGAAAAGAAGAGCCAGTTCTGTGGCTCTTTACTCAAGTAAAGATACTCGTTTTGAGGGCCAGGATGCTTAAGGGAAGGGGGCGAGCCCTCTGCTCCTATGTAGATAGAAGCAAGTTGTACCGGCAGCCTCCATCTTTCCCAGACCTGCCACAAACACCTGGGCACCTCTCTCCACCTGCACATGAGGAAGAGGGAGTCAGTCAGCCAATCAGTGTCTATGGCAGGATCAGAACTCATTTTCTGTGTCTTCGGTTTGCAGGCGGTACTCTTATTTGTGACCTGCTAGACTCTGGACCTGGGTCCCAGGGCCCCGTGATCCTTTACACATATTCTTTGCTCAGTAATTTGATTCCTTGCCTGCTGTGGTTCTAACCGGGCCCTATGTGGCAAGTGACTTCTGCATCCTGTCCTCACCTGCATGCAGGTCCCCAACTTCCCCTCCGGAGCCCCGTTCTATCTCTCAGAGAGCCAGCAGGGCAGTGGAGGTGGGAAGGAACGCTGATCCTCCCTTCCTCACAGGATCACTGCCTGAAACAGAACTTCCTGTGACTCATGAGATGTTTCACAAAAATGTTAGGTGTTACTATCATTAGAGCGACTGAAATCACACACAGTATAGCCAGAATGCTGTTTATTATTGCTCATGTGTGGCCCTCACAGCAGCCCTCTGAATTATTGTCTGTTCATTTTACAAACGAAAGGACAAAGGTGAGTTTTAGTGAAGGGGCAGAGTTAGTGATGGATACTGTTGAGATGCAAAGGTAGGATTTATGATTCTGAATCCAGTGTCCTTTCTGATATCCCAAGAGTAATGGCCATGAAAACGTGCCACTCAGATCTGCAGGAAACAACACTGACTGGTGGTCACAATTGCTGGGCTCCGAGTCTACCTCTGTGTCTATGCCCAGACCACACCTCCCCCGGGTCTGCTCCGGGCGAGGACCTGGCTCAGCCGAGTCCTTACTGATGCAGCCTGTTGCTGTGAGATGCAGGACTTTTCCCACTGGGGACCTTAGCTTAGGGACCCCAGTTTAGGGACCCCATAGCTGCCAGAGCAAGATTTTCTTAGAACCATGCTGCGGTCTGAGGTTCTCCCCAGACACCCCTCCTTCCTTTCCTTCTCTTTCACAGTGGTCAGTCCAGCTTCATGTTCTAAAGGCTGTCCCCACCTGCACTGGCTCTCTCCTCTTTTTCCCCTTCACAGACTGTTAGCCAGTAAATCTCTTGCATGTTTCATTCTGTCTTGTCATCTACTTCTCAGAGGACCCGAATGAACGTGCCAGGCTTCGCCACTCTATCAAATGATGAGTTCATTGTTTATGGAGTATCATTCATGTACTCAGTATTTTCAAATCTTGGCTGGGGGCAGGAGGGAAGGATAAATAAAAATGGCTAAGAAAATGAGTTTCCTGGTGGCTCAGCAGGCCAAGAACCTGGTGGTGTTGCTGCTGTGGTGCCACGGAAAGAAAGAAATAAGGGAGAGGGAGGCAGAACAATGATGTGCCATGATCCTTGCCTCCAAGATAAGGCTCCCGTGCAGTAAACATTAGGAGAATGTAAGACAGCTAGGTCATTAAGTGCCAAGTTACACGGGGAAGACTGTGAGTATTGTAGGAACAAAAAGAGATAAATATTAAGAGCTTTCAAGAAAGATAAGTTGTCAAAGAAAAGAGATAATGCTGGAAATTAGGTTTTGAAGGAGAAGTAGGATCTTTATAACTAACAGGTAGGTAGAGTGGCATTCAAGGAGGGGAAACACTGCAGGTAAAATAGATACGACATTCCTGGGAAATAGGGAGACGAGCTATGTGAATCTGGGTACTTTTTGGATTTAATATACCTCTCTGTGCTTCAGTTTTCTCCTGTGTAAAATAGGAGGTAAATTACTTCACAGGACTTTTCTGTCTGCTAAAGTTTTAATGTTTATAAAGCATTCAAAACAGTTCTGGGGAAAAGTAAGTACAATTTAAGTGTTTGTTAAATAGGAGTTCCCATCGTGGCTCAGAGGAAACGAATCTGATTAGCATCCATGAGGACGCAGGTTCGATCCCTGGCCTCGTTCAGTGGGTTAAGGATCCGGTGTTGTCGAGAGCTGTGGTATAGGTCACAGATGTGGCTTGGGTCCCGCATTGTTGTGGCTGTGGTGTAGGCTGGCAGCTGTAGCTCTGATTCAGACTCTAGCCTGGGAACCTCCATATGCCGTGGTGTGGCCCTCAAAAGCAAAAAAAAAAAAAAAAAAAAAAGGCAAGATTAGAGATTACTTTAGGGAAGATCTTTTTTTGTTTTTGTTTGTCTGGCAGTGATAAGAGGAGGATGTTGGAAATAGGCAACCTGGAACCAAAAAGACCACCCCTTAACCAATATTTGTTCTGAGAGTACATGGACATGCATGTGGGGAATGAAGAGGAAAATTAAACATGACTCCAAACTTCAGAGCATAATTGGTTTTTAAAATTTTTTAGAAATTTTTATTAAAGTATAGGTGATTTACAATGTTGTGTCAATTTCTGCTGTACAGCAAAATGACCCAGTCATTTATATATATATATATATTTATTTATATTTATATATGTATATATATTCCCTTTCTTATATTATCATCCATCATGGCCTATTCCAAGAGACTGGGTATAGTTTCCCATGCTGTACAGCAGGACCTCATTGCTTATCCATTCTAAATGTAATTGTTTGCATCTACTAACCCCAAACTCCCAGTCCATCCCACTCCCTCCTCCCTCCCCTTTGGCAACCACAAGTCAGAACATAGTGTTTAAAAGGGTGTTGATTCCATTAAGAAAGACAGAAAAGGTGGCAGATGAAGCTTCTTTAGGGAAAGATGCAGTTTTTGGAAAGGATTGGGTGGGGGTAGGAGATCTGAAATGAAAGGATCTAGTGAGTAGTTGAAGATGTGGAATTGGAGTCAAAAGGAGGTTTCAGATCCAGATTTTGGATTCATTGGCATTAACTGTTGAGATAAACCAAGTAGTGAAAACCTCCTGACTGAACCACACAAGGGCACTGCCTTTTTAGCTGGAGGGGGATTCATCAAAGCTGGTCCCAGTTCATGGTCTCATGAAGGTAGAGCAGCTCAGTGACTCTTAAGCTGAGCCATGTGCTAATTTCCATCAGTGTGTAAAGTTGACTCTTAAGCTGATCCATGTGCTAATTTCCATCAGTGTGTAAAGTAACCTAGCAGGTGTGGAAACAACAAATAGTTCATTGAGCTTTAAAAGCTCTCCATCTTTATTTCCCAGTTTTCTTTCTCCAGGAGGGCTATATGTGGAAAATCTCCACGAAGGAGGCTCTATCATTTAATTCATTCATATCTAGCCACACCACAGCTTGGATTGGTGTATTGTCCTAGCTCACAGTCATTTGGAAAAAGCAGATAATATTTTAAATGTAATTAGTCTGGCTTCCTGTCCTATACCTTCCAGTTTCACATGAGGTTTTCAAACTTCTTTTGACTGTGACATCAATGTATTTTATATCGCAACAGAAGACACCTATACCTAAAAGTGATACCATCACTATGTGCAATGACTACATTCTTTTCTCTTCGATTCCATTCTAGTCACTTTTATTTATTTTCAAGAGTACTTTTTACTGCTTACTAAAACAATTTTGTGACTGCAGATGAGTCATCCCCTACGGTTGGAAAAACGCTGGCTCAGCCTGTATCACTACCATCAGCTGCAAACTGAACTCTAGTAAACCAGCAGAAAAGTAGAGTCTGCAATGAGTAGGTCAAGGTCAAGGCAGACTTGCTGCTCAGCTGACTTTCACTTTGAGTCCTATTCTAGTACTCAGGTTCTTGCTTTGTTTTTTGTACTCCAGTTCACTGTTGGGGGCTCCAGTACAGTACCCTCTTGTGTTTTATTCTTTCTATACTGAAGTTTTGCTCTTGTTGGTTGTGTTTCCACTGTGGGCTCTCAGATTTCCCCAGCTCTTGAGTTCAGTTGTCCAGCATCTACCACAGCACCCCATGAAGAGTGGCCTTCACTGGGCACTGAATAATGGTAATGGTAATGGTTTGCTGCTTATTACTGAATCAATGGGGCGTTCACTTTCCACCCCCTTGGAATTCCTTCTAAGCCCATAGTAGTCGTATCAGGGCTGTCTCCATGCTCTGCACTCACTTTGCATTAAGTGAACCCCAGCTCTGCTGCTGAGGGAAGAAATGGGGTAAGAGTCTGAAGCCAGTCAGAACGAGGGCTCTAGCATGAGAGGGTGACAGGAGCACGCAGGGCATCTGAGATGGAAAGTCAGGGGCAGTGGAGAAAGAGGCTGGTACCAAAGAGAAGTACCCTGAGACGAAAGAGGGCAGCAGGGTGAGTCCCACAGACCTGGATTTCCTTAGTCCTGACTCATTCACCTCCCTCTCTATACCTCCCTTTCTTTACCCGTAAGTTTGAAATTGTATTACCACCTACTAAACAAGACTGTTGTAGGGATAGATGAGAAAGCAGTGATTACACTTAGTGATTATTATTTTGCAATTTTGCTTGCAGCTAAGTTTGATGACAGTTTGCGTGCAGAGCTGTTAAGCAAGGCTATGGCCAGCCTTAGGCAGATTCTGGAATCCTCTTTTATTCTTTTTTAGTATTCCCCTCCCTTCTCACTCCCTACTCCCCTAAATGAATTATTCCTGCTAAGGTAGCTGGTGATAACAACCTGGAGAGTCTTCCTATCCTATGTGTGTTGGCATTTTAAGAGAAAACTAGGACTAAAGATCTTACTAACATAATTGAACAAATTGCTGCTAATTGAATTTCAGGCATTGTGATGAAAGTGGAGAGTGTATTTTTGGCTAAGAGGGTCTCTTCAATATCTCTCAAAACACTGTAATTGGAATAGAGTTCAGGCTTAGAAGTTGGTGCCACAACTCATGGCTTCTATTTATACATCTCACCTTGACCTTAGTATATAAAGCAGACAGAATATTTTTTCAGCTTTGCTCAAAGATCAGGACTTTTCATAGTCTAAGAAAAAAGCCAATAAAGTCAATCACTGGTCTACTGTAAAACACTGGTACAGCATCATATAATTTAACTTATTCTAATTATTAATCCATTTACCTCCCAGAACTCTATCTCCCACCTCTAAAACAAACTTCTCACAACAATATTTTTCCAAGTAAAATACAGTACAATATATGGAAAATCTGGGCAAGGCATGTGTACTTAAACATGCATTAGGTACTCTTATAGAACACTCTTCTGTTTACACCTTTCCCAAGATGGTATAATGTGTGTATTTGGGTGTGGTTGTGTGTGTGTGTGTATACACACACACACACACATACATATACATATATATATATATATATATATATATATATATATAAAATTTGGATATGTTTGTATTATTCAGGCATATGCTTATGAATATTCATATATAACTGAATAAGTTCCTTAGCATCACCTGATCTTTTAATAGAATTCCTGTTCTGTCTCAGTTGAGCATCACCTCATCAAACTCTTCTAAACATCTTCCTCAGCGAGCATTCTGAATATGCCTAATGCGACTAATAAAGTTCATAGAACTGTTGCTGCTTTTCTATTATATAATAATTGACCCAAAATGTAGTAGCTTAACACAATGCAGGTTTATTATTTTACAATTCTGGAGGTCAGAAGTCTTAAAATCCAAGTGTTAGCAGGGCTGTGTTCCTTCTGGAAGCTTTAGGGGAGAAACTGGTTCCTTGATTTTTCCAGCGCCTACATTCCTTGGTCCACAGCTTCTTGATCTATCTTCAAAACCATCAATATAGGAACTTCAAATCTCCCTCTGACTTTGTTTCTATCCTTACATCTCCTCTGACCTTGACCTTCCTGCCTATCTTATAAGGACCCCAAGAAGATTATGTTAGTTTGGGCCCATCTGGAGAATCTAGGGTAATCTCTTCATCTCAAAATTCTGAAATTAAGCACATTTGCAAAATCTTTTGCTCTGTAAGAGAGCAAGTTCTAAGGATTCGGTCATGAATATTTTTGGAGGACCCTCATTCACTCTACCACAAGTACAAAATAAAAAGTTTAATGTAATAATTTTACATCTGTCAAACTATTTCTTGTTAATGGAAGGAATGGAGTTGGCTCATGATGACACGTATACTTGCTGCAACTCAGTGGGTGCTGTGCTTCCAATGACTTCACCATTTGAAATACCAAATATATATAGGACTCCAAAGAATGAATATAGGAGACTGTAAACAGGCCTCCAAGGTTGGAAAGTCTTAATAACACAAACAGAAAATTCTAAAAATACTTTAAATTATTGATAGTTTAACTCCTTAATTTTTTAAAATATTAGACCTTACATGTTTAGCATAATAAAGCATTGCCAACTTGATATTCTCCCTATTTAAAGAAACCGCTAATATCAATGTATTTAAAAGTCACTCACTCTTTTAAATCATGGATTTAACCAACCAGTCTTACTGAGCACCTGCAACATACTAGGTACTGCACTGAGCACTGGGACCTAATGTTGACCAAGTCTGACACAGTCTTTGCCCACATAAATGAACAGTCTAGTGGAGGATAGGAAAAGGATGGAGAGATTACAATACTGTGTAGTAAGTGTGTAATAGGAATGTTTTTCACTATTGTCCAGTTATACTCAAGTCTTAGAGCAGGGACTGTCTACCATCTCATCTCTGGGTGCTAGGGCCCCAACACTGTCTCTTGGGAGAGGAATTATGAGTATCCCAAGCTCTTAGTAAATGCAGAGGAGCAGTGACTACACATACATTTCATATGGAAAGCAACAGACAATTGAACTGTTCTAGTGGAAGCCAGCAAAGACAAGATAAATAGCTGATGTGACTTCCCCATTTGAGTACAATGAGGGATGCCCTAGAATGGCAACAAATGGTTTGCAGGCCCTGGTTCAGCTTCAACAGGAATCCCTAGTGCTGTTCATTATGTTAGCAATTTTTCTAATGCTGACCCTGCTTCTCTGTATTTGTCCTGCCTAGTTGGACCTCTCATTCCCAGCCCTCACCTCTTCTAAGGTCATACCCATCTTCCACCCCATCACACTCCTGCTCCTCAGCCCCCCAAACCCTCTATTTATATGTAGTAGTGGGGAGGCAATGCTCCATTTTTCTTTTATTCTCTTTCTACTTCTATTTTTATGGGCTAAGCTCAGTTCTCTGATTCCCTCAGGACTTCTCTTCAGATATTCATAAGTCTGTTTGAGGTTAAAATTGAGGTTAAAAAAAGGAGGAATACTGAACATTGACTGTTTCCTGAGTTTTAAATTCCTTCTTTAACTATCCTACTTTTCCCTCAGGCAAAGTAAATGCCTCTGACAAACAGAAAATTCACACATGCACAAGGATCCTGGGAAAAGAAAAGCACCAAGACAGATATTCTGAGATATTATCATGCAATTAGTGTTATAATAGGGGAAGTTCAGAATGCTAACAGGCCGATCACCAATTGAGTTACACAGGGCCCAAAAGAATGTTAAGAGAGTTGAATTTTGTTGCAGAGCCAATAATGGTCTTCAGCAGGGAGATGTCATGATCATATTTCAGTTTTAAGATACTGGTTTGGCTACAGTTAGGATGAAAAGACTGAGTGCAAGGAGAAGCACTGAAACATGAATGTAAAATCAAAGTTGAATATTGATGGTGGATTGCACTAGAATAATATAGTGGGGTTGGAAGGAACTGGATGATCTTAAGAGAGTTTTAGGAGATTCAATTGGAAAAACAATTCCTGATTGTATGTGAGGGATTGAGGAAGAAGAGGAGTTAAGGATGACTCCCAGGATTCTGATGTGAACAACTGGATTTCCCACTCCTGCAAGATTAGGAACACAAGAGGACAAGGTGGAAAGGAGGTGAGTAGCGAATATAATGAGTTCAGCTTGAGGTGGGTTAAATTTGGGCACTCAAGTGGAGGTGTTAAATAGGTGGTTGGGTATCAGATCTGGGATTCAAGAGCAAAGTTTGGGCTGCAAATAGTGAATTGGAATTCATCAGGGTAGAGATAAAAATTGAGAAAGAATGACTGGGAATGTCTGGGAGAATTTTTGAAATTGAGGGAACAAAATGAAGACAATTTCTTTAATATAGATTAAATTAGAATTTCTGTTTCTTAACTAATAGTAAGTTATATTTATCCATTTTACCTAAGTTGTTGAATATTGGCAATCATAATATTTTCTCATTATCCTGTGAAATCTGCAGTGATGTTCCTGCTTTCATTCTTGCTAATTATAATTTGGAGCTCTAGCCAAGGTAATAAGAAAAGGAAAAGAAATGAATTTAGATGGGGAGGGGTAATAAAGAAGAAATACAGAAAGGCACAAAAAAACCTTAAGTGTAATGAGTATGTTTATTATGTTAATTACAGTGATGGTTTATGGGGCTATACAGATGTGAAAGCATATCAAATTGTAGTCATTAAGTATGTTCAGTTTCTTATATGATGATTTTTATCTTAAAGCTCTAAGAAAAAAAGCCTAACTATTGGAAATGAAGAAGTAAAATGCCTTGTAGATAATGATTTATATAGAGAATACTAAATGTTCTATAAAGCAACTACTAAAAGAAGTAAATTTAGCAGGGTCACAGGATGCATGATCAATATGCATAAATCAGTTGCATTTTTATAACAGTAAAGAATAAGATAATTTTATAAAATTCCTTTAAAACAATTTAAAAAATTATAAAATACTAAGGAATAAATTTAATAAGACTTACAAGAACGTAAAATACTAAGGGATGAATTTAATGAATGAACATATAAAACATGTTGAGAAGTATATAACATTCCTGAGAAAAATTAAAATCCAAATAAATGGAAGGATGTACCATTTTCATGGATAAGACATTTCAGTATCCTCAATATGTTGATTGTCTTCGTATTCATCAATGGAGTCAGTATCCAGTTGACCCTTGAACAACATGAGTTTGACCTGCATGAGTCCATTTATATGGTTTTTTCTCAATAGTAAATATTACAGCACTATACTCTCAGTGGCTGGTTGAATCCATGGATATGAAACTGTGGGTATGAAGGAACCACATATACCAAGGGTCAACTGTAAGTTACACATGGGTTTTCAACTTTGCAGAGGGTTGGTGCCCCTAATTCCCACATGGTTCAAGGGTCAACTATACTCTCAATCAAAATCACAACAGGCATTTTGTCAAAACTGCAGTGCTGCTCACTCTAAAATGTGTCTACAAATGCAAAAGACCTACAGTAGCCAACCTAATACTGGGAGAGAAAGAAAGGCAGAAGGAAGGGAAGAAGGAACCAAGTTGGGAGTCCTATAATATATGATCTAAAGACTCACTATAAATAGAAAAAAAAATAAAAATTAAATACTCATTATACATTTCAGTAATCAAGGCTATGTGATATTGGTGTTAGGATGTACAACTTGAGCAGTGGCATACCGTAGAGTCTAGTCATAAGTTCATATATGTATGGACAATTGATTTTCAACAAATGTGTCAAGAGAATTCAGTAAGGAAAGGAAAATTTTATTAACAAAATTTTTCTGAAACTGTTGAACAAATGCATGAGAAAAATCAACTTTGGATCCTACCTTATGCCTTGTAAAACTTAATTCAGGATGAGTCATAGACTTATACTTAAAAGCTGACACTGTAAAGATTCTAAAAGAAAACATAGAAGAGTATATTTGTGACTCAAAGTATGCAAATATTTCTTAGAAATGACATAACGCTAAAATTAACAGGAAAAAAAACCCCAACAAATTGTGTTTCATGAAAAATTTTAAAAGCCACTGTGATAAAATATTCTCAGTATATAGATATGACAAATATAAGTATCCAGAATATGCAAAATCAAAAGTAAGACTGAATCATCACACCAACAGTTTTTATGAGGGGCTGCTACGTTTAGATGGAAGAAGGTCTGTTGACAGCCCTGTGGTACCCTGGAGCCCTGCAGTCCCAGGAGGGAGCCTTCTAAGCAACAGGGTAGGCTTTTCTAAACAAAGACATCTCAGAACATGATTTACTTTCCTAGTTCCATTTATTTGACAAAATATGGTTACTGAATCTTACCAGAGAACTTTCGTAAATCAACTTGTGTACCACTATGTTTTCATGCAATAACTAGTTTGGCGAAACCCTCTGACTTTTGCAACTATAGAAGACCCTGGAGGATTTGGGAATCTGCTCCAAAAGATTTTTGGAAATCCTGCATGTGGTTGGGTAATCAAGGCTATGGTAATATTAATTCAATAAAAGATAAATGTAGAAAGTTATCAGACAGTCTGAGAATCTCAGAAGGAAACATCTGTACAGTTTCTTTTCTCAGGGAATCATGCATCAGAGAGTTGGTTGATAGGTCCAGTCAGAAGGTTTTTATGGGTATTTGAATTTTTGCCTTTGAGCTTGCAGTGTTCTGAGGATGCTTGTTAAAGTAATGTTTGCATATTGCAGAAACTTTGTAAGGCCTCAAAAATCAAAAGGAAATTTTTCTTATAAATCCACATTCAGTTTTTCTTTCTCCTGCCATCATAGTTTAGACCATTTCATATCTTGTTTTTTTTCTCCTAACATTTTATTATAGACATTTCTTTATATTTCACTTACCTGCAAACCATTTTTCCTTAACTTTTCCCTAATGGTAGATATTTAAATTGTTTCCAGTTTTTCTTTTTTTATGCAGTGATGAATAATGCTGTAATGAACATCTCTGTGCGTTCTTTTATCTCTTTCAGAATATATTCTTAGAATTCTACCCATAATTCTATATTGTTATGTCAGTGGATATGAAAAAGGTAAAGGATCCTGATGTTCCATCAGATTAATTTCTTAAACCTTTGTATCCTTTTATGAGTACCCTAAAAATGCCTTTTTCACCCTAACTTTAACAGTGCTGGGTATTCTCAGTTTAGAATCTACACCAATTTAGTATGTGAAAAATACTTTCTTTGGATCTACTTTTAGGAATAAGTAACTTTAGTTAATTTATTTCAGTCACCCCTTTCCCAATATATTTATTCCAAGTTTAAAATATATTTATATGTATTTATATGCATGTCTATAAATACATTTATTCAAAGTTTAAAAAAATTCTTTCCTTCAATGTTGTTTTCCACTCTGATCATCTTTCCTATTCTTTCTCACTAAGGCTCCACTTTCTTCCTCCCGATTATGAAGGTTGGTTAAGATCCAATCAAAAGGTCCACCAGATGTAGATGTGGCTGTTGGATCAGCATGTGGGAGAGGAATGGATATAAGAGACTGCCTTTAGTTCTACTCCTCAGAAACTTGTAGAAACATTGCTATGGCAAGGATCGAATACTGTCAGTTTTCTGAAGTCACCAGAAGAGCCTTAATCTGAATCTTAATGGCATGTGACTTGGGCTTCAGCTCCATGGCCCTTGCTGAAGTATTATCAAATTCCTGATGTTTGCCTAGACATGGTTAGAAGATGGGGCACTGCATATACCCAGGGGCATGTCTCTTCTCTGCACATCTTTTGGAAGACTGCTAGACCATTCCTTTTTTTTTTCTTTTTTCTTTAAGGCTGCATCTGTGCCATATAAAAGCTTCTGGGCTTAGGGGTCAAATTGGAGCAGTAGCTGCAGGACTATACCAGAGCCACAGCCACTTGGGATCCGAGCCACGTCTTGACCTACACCACAGCTCATGGCAACATGGAATCTTTAACTCAGTGAGTGAGGCCAGGGATCGAACCCGCATTGTTATGGATACCAGTTGGACTCATAACTGCTGAGCCCCAGTGGGGACTCCTGCTAGACCATTCTTAAACATCCAACTCTTGCGAATACTAAAACTTCAAATTTTTCTTCCCTAGAAAACCCTTGTGCAATCAAGTCTCAATAATACCGGAAGAGTAACCTCTGAATGGGGTAGGTCCTACTGGCTTATGTGACCAACTAGTGACAGGCATTCGACAGTAGGACTTTTTTGTTTTAATGAAAGAGATATACTAGGAAAAGTAACATGGGAGAAATAGATAAACAGAGACACAGAGAGACAGAGTTGTGGAGATTGAAAGAGTGCAAAGTCGTGAAAAAGACCCAGAAAGAGACAATAGGGCACAAGGAGAAATGAAAGATCGTATCTATGTATCTCAGTGTGTTCATGTGTGTGTGTGCGTACGTGTATGTGTGAGAGAGAGATACTGATGTGAAACAGAGGATTTACATTTCAGTATGAGGTGCTGACATCCGCAAATATACCTTTGCCTGCAAGGCTCCTGCAGTGTCGTTTCTGCACTTGGAAAGGCTGGCCTGATTTGCATGGTCCCTCAGAGGCTTCCTGGGGACTCTGTCCATGAGTCTGTCCCCTTGTAGATGTTTGCCTCCAGGCAGAGAGCTGCTTTTGGGCGGCAGGAGTGGACGTGAGGCATCCAGCTATTGAGGTGATGATTCCATTAGATTATTGTAGAATAAGGCAGTAAGCAGCAAAAGAGGATTCAAAGTGAGGGAGCAAAATCCACAGATAAAACAGAAGACAGTATTTACTTTTCTTAGGTAACTAGAAAGCCTTAGGGGATCCTAGAAAGCTATGATTAGTCACTAGGGAGGAACAAGGATCTTTTAGACAATGAGAGAGACCAGAAAGCTTGAGAGTCATTCTTTGGCAGAATGTCTCCCCAAGGCCTTCATGGAGGAAGCCCTGCTTGCCAGCCTCTTCAGATTTCAAGACAAGACACATGCTAATAAAAAGGACCCCAAAGAAGAAAACAGCTTTAAATATTGCCACGGAGCTCATGGGTTGCTGCTTCCGGAAGAGCAGGTGGGCAGCAGACACGATGAGGTGCTGATGGTTCATTCTCGAGGGAAGCACCTGGAGAATGTGGCAGTGGTTTTAGAGCAGGGAGAGAAAGCAAGCTCTTCTGCAGTGTCATCATCAGTTGTTCACAGCTGGTTATATTCGTCTTGGTCCTAAATCGGTTTAGGAGCCAAAGGTTTCCATGTACAGCAGAAGGAGGTTAGGTGAGCTTAGGCATTGCCCTAAATTCTTTCAACTTCCTAACTATCCTGATAGGAGCAGACTATGCAAAGAAAATATATTTTTTATGGTTGATGTTTATTGAAGTTAACTGAGCTTGGCTAAAGGCTGGCACGTTCAGGGCTTCTGAAAGGAAACTCTTGCAAGAGAAAGTGCATGATCATTTCCTTGGTATCACAGGTTTGATCCAATCCTTTTATCACCTTTGAGATTTCCTGGTTTAGGATGTGCTGTCCATGCCTTGTTCAGCAGGTGGTGCTCTCTAACTGTGCAGGGAATGACACGTCTAAGCCTGGAGTTTTTTTCTTTCTTTGATTCAAAAGAGATTAGACTTTTGGAGAGGGCAGAACACCATGGACTATGGCGATAGATTTGTTCTTGTGGAACATGCTTAGAAGAAAGTGTTTCTTGCCACATTGCTTCTGAGAGCATGCAACCATGGGAAGGTTTGTGGGAAGCCCTTTTCCCTTTTACTGTGACTGGTTTTCTTTGCAGTTATTCCAAGTCAGTTAAGTTTGGTTTGAGGGATTGGATTTATTAATGTTATTAGAGCACTTGGCACTGGTCATGATTACAAGTTGCCAAGTGCACGTTGGGGGCTTTACTGTTTAACTTAGAACCACGTGATCGCCTCTCTCCATTTGTTCATAAGGCCCCAAGGTCCTAGCTCTACTAAATTCTTTTTTTTTTTTTCTTTTTACGGCCACACCTGTGGTATATGGAAGTTCCTGGGCTAGGGGTCGAATCAGAGCTGCAGCGGTCACCCTACGGCACAGCCACAGCGACCTGGATCTGAGCCACATCTGGGATCTATGCTGCAGCTTGCAGCAATGCTGGATCCCTAATTCATGGAGTGCAGCCAGAGACTGAACACAAATCCTCGTGGAGACTATGTCAGTTTCTTAACCCGCTGAGCCACAGTTGGAACTCCATACGTTCTCAGGACTTTTTACCTATTTATTCATGTTCCCAAAGTAACGTAAAAAATCTGTTTTGCTTTCTTTGAAAGATAATTCTTCCCCAAATATAGCATATTTATCATAAGCTCTGGTAAAAGTGCTTATGAGTAGATAAAAATACCAGTAATAATTGTGATAAGGAGAAATTACACATCCGTATTCTCTTCTCCTTTTTTTTTTGCTATTTTTAGGACTGCATCCATGGCATATGGAGGTTCCCAGGCTAGGGGAATTGGAGCTACTGCTACTGGCCTGCACCAGAGCCACAGCAATGCTAGATCTGAGCCCTGTCTGCAACCTATACCACAGCTCATGGCAACGCTGGATCCTTAACCCACTGAGCGAGGCCAGGGATTGAACCTGCATCCTCATGGATCCTAGCTAAGTTTGTTAACTGCTGAGCCACAAAGCGAATTCCCCTATTCTCTTCTCCTTTGCTCCTACTTCTAATGTTGAAAAGTCTATAAGAAACACTGAAATACACAAGACTTTAGTGCCTTGACATCATTCTGTGATAGAGTTTAAGCTTAATTGACATTAATTGTTGCATCAATGGGTGGATAGATGGATGAATGGAAAGGGTGGACAGATGGCTTGAAGTTTGGATGATCCCTTGTTGAAATTTGTGCACAGTACAGAACTGGTATTGATGCTTCAGAGAAATACACAATGATTATGTCTTTGGAGCTTAGTAAGAAGAGTTAAGGAAAATACATGCTGTTTCACTCCCATCTATAACTTAGGCTGTCGCATATTTTGTCTCTAAGGTTTTCAGACTTCTGAAATCATCAGAAATATTAGATGAAGAGTACGGTGGCACTTTTATTTTCTCCAGCACAGCAGAAACAAGAAAAACGTTTAGAACTAGTATAAACTGGTTGTTATGAATTTGAGAAGTACTTTTGTAATATTTGCCAAGAGTTGTGTAAGACTAGAAAGATTAAGTGTGGTATTTGTTGAGTCTGACAAACATTAACTGAGAACTTACCATGTGCCAGGAAGTGTACAAGGCCATGTGGAATCAAAAGTGAACACATCCAGGAGTTCCCATCGTAGTGCAGCAGAGACAAATCCAAATGGGAACCAGGAGGTTGCGTGTTCGATCCCTGGCCTCGCTCAGTGGGTCAAGGATCTGGCATTGCTGTGGCTGTGGTGAAGGCCGGCAGCTACAGCTCTTGTTAGACCCCTAGCTTGGGAACCTCCACATGCCGTGGGTGCGGCCCTAGATAAGGCAAAAAGACAAAAAAAAAAGATAAAAAGAAAAAAAGTGAACACATCCATTTCTGTCTCTGAGGATCATGCAACCCCATGGAGAAGGTGCCATATGAATAGATGATGGGACATTATGACAAAATGGGAGTATAACCACAAGAGCTATAGGAGGAAGTTTAGATTATGGTATTCCTGAAAGCAGGGACTACCTGATTTGTCTTTATTTCTTAATATCTAGAGAATCTGAAGGAATAGGAGTTTAAAGAGTATCACTGGATGAATGAATGAAACCTGGAGGCTGAATGGAAATTTTTTAAAGGAGATAATGTCTAAAGCATCAGTAACAATAAGAATTTTAATGAAGATGGCTGATATTTGTTGAAAGTTTATTATGTGCACTGTTTAAAATACTTTTTTATGTCTTCACAAAAACTCTTCGAGACAGAAACTGATTATTCCTGTTGTACTGAGAATAAAACTAACACACAAAGATAGGTTAAAACTTTGTCCAAGATCACTCATTAATGTATGTTAGAACCGATATTCAAGCCCAGCATAAAACCTCCCCAAAATATGGAGGGACATTCCAGGCACAAGGAACAGTAAGAGCAAAGGCAGAGTGGAAATCAGTGTTTGCAGAGATCTACCAAGGAGATTGACTTTTCTCCTGCAGGAGATCAGAAATCACTGAATTATTTAATCAAAGAAGTGACATGGTTAAGTTTGTGTCTTTGCCAGGGCATTCCCATTTCTGGGTGGAGGCTAGATATAAACCTTGTGGGTAAGATTGAAGGGGTACTGAAGGATAAAGAAGAGTTCACTGTATGAAAGATGTGAGGAAAGTTTTGGGGCACTGGGCAGAGCATGAGTAAAGGCTGCATGATGAGAAAAGAGAGCAATTTACAGGGATCCTGAAGTACTTCACTTTGGCTATAGCATAAATTACAAGGGTAATAAACAAGGGTGATGAGAGAAGACATTGATGTGGTAAATGGGGACCAGACTGAGGAGCTTGAACTTGTTTCTTAAAAAAATAAAAGGCAAAACCATTGAAGAAATTTTGAGTGCAGAGTGAGATGATTAAATATATATTTTAGAAAAAGCCCTCTGTTAGGGAGAAAATAAATTGGAAACTTGCAAGACTGAGCGCAAGAAATTATGGCAACAGAAGTGGGGACCTAAGAGATACTTGGGAGATGGAGTTGATAGGACTTGATGATTGATTGATCATCAAATGGTGAAATAAAGAAAGAAGGAGAGCACTGTGGTTTGTCCAGAACAGTCGTGGTTGTGCCAGAGTAATTGCTCTCAGCACCTCCTTTCACTCTCAAAAACACCACACTTTGAATGGTAAATTACATGGTTACTCTGGTTAAAAGTGAAAGATGTCTCACAGGGTTTTGGTTTGAGCCACAGAATGGACACCATTCACTGGGTGGGGGGATGAAGGAGAAAGAGCATTTTTCGGGCTGAGGTGTAGAGGCTAATTTCTGGATATGCTGAGTTTAAGTGCTTGGGGTTAGAGGACCGTGGGAGACTTGAAGATCTCATGACATGTGAGGACCAGAGCTGTAGCTTTAGGAATTATTCGCATAAGAGAAATGGTATCAGATCCAGTGACTACCTTGGAGCTGCTCTTCCCGATGAGGTGATGCTCTGAGATATTTTCTTTACCCCGATGGTTGGTGAAAATTTGGAGAAAATCAATTAATCAGATATTTTCTGTGTACCTCCAGTTGAGTGGATGGTTGTTTCCAGCATGGGACTGGTTAGTGGGAGGCTTCTAAGTAGGGTCATCCCATAATTAGTGTAACTGGGATTGCTCCTGCTGCCCCAGGGCATGGGGTCAGGCTCTCTCAGAAGAGTTGATTCTTGTATGAAGGACCTCATTGTCGAGTTGGTAAGATACAGCTGACTATGCCACTAACTGTTGTCTAGTGACAATAAGAAACAATGAAAATGATGAAATAAAAAAAAAGTTTTTTTGGCTGCACCCACAGAATATGGAAGTTTCAGGGCCAGGGTTTTAATCTGAGCTATAGCTGCAACCTACGCCACAGCTGCAACACCACCAGATCCTTTAATAACCTTCTATACCGGACCGGGGATTGAACCCCACCTCTGCGGCGTCCCGAGCTATTGCAGTCCTAACCCACTGCACCCACAGCACAAACTCCATGAATTTATTTTTAAAATGATGTGTTTGTATAGTCTAAGTTGGCAGCACAAACTAAGAGCATTTTAGAGTTCCCAGGCCCTGTGGGCTGGAGTAATGGCAGCCACTGCTATTCCTGGCGTCACATTTCCTGAGATGCTTTGGAACCAGGAGTAGAAGGACCTCCATGAGCAATTGTTCTGTAGGAGTGTATGCTGGCCCTTTCCCTGCTACACACTGTCTTGCCTGGTCGCTGGACATCTCCAGTCAGTCAGCATTCATATCATTTCTCCTACAAACTAGAACTGGGGCAACCACATAGAAAGCTTCAGAGAGGTTCTGGGCCTTGGCATTCGGGAATGGGGATCCCAAGCTTGGTACACACAGCAGGTAAGAGTGGAAAGAGCAGGCTGAAAATGAGTCTGGCAAAGACGAGAAACATTAAGGAAACTGGAAGTACTTGAGGTTCATGGCGAGGAATTACTGGAGGGACGGTTTAGAGAGAGCCTTTTTTATTTGCTGCAGACTTAGCAAGCTCTTGCTCATTTGTAGACCCAATCCAGAGGCCCTCGACTCCGGGGGGTTTCTGGGACTCCTCCAGGCAATTAATCCTCTCTGTGTGCTTCCAAGGCCTTTGTTGATACCTCCTTCCATTGCATGGATCATATTGCCCTGAACGTGTTTACCAGGCTGGTGATGACTTATTTGAAGACATAAACTCTTTTTTTTTTTTTCCCCCTACCTCCCTGGTCCTCTAGTACAGTCCTCAGCCTAGAGAAGGAACTCAGTTAATGTCAGTAGATGAAGGCTTTAAATGGACAGTTACAGTGGGTGTACTAACTATCCTTGGAACCAGCTCCCCCCCCTTGCTGTCTCTGCCCTCTGCACTTCAGCATTCTCTTCAGCGTGGCACCTCCCTCCTCTCCTTACCGCTCAATCTTGTGCTATCTTCCAGGTGCTGCTCAAAGCCCATACCTTCTATGCAGCCCTCCCTGGTGGGCACCGCAGCACCCCTTTGTCAGCAATCTTTGTCTCTTCTGAACTCAGATTCTCACTTTGCCAGACCTGGATTCCCTTATTTTCTAGTGAGAGGATAGAAAGTGGCCAGTGTGGGATTGGCTTCATCCTGAAGTTGGGCAACATGCATTCTAAGGTGTGAGAGCACAGCTCAGCGAAGCCCTTGCCGTTGTCCAGGCAGGGGCACAGTGGAGCTGTCTGAGGGGACGGACCAACACAGGGGTCTTCTCTGTGCAATGGCAGCCCTCTTCGGCCCAGGCCCTGGTAGTGTTTCTCTACGCTTATATGTGAAAGTCTTCCAGCTCAGCTCTACCATTGCCTTTGCTATCTGTGCTCTGCTTTGTGACTGCAGTGGGTAAACCTTTGTTTAAGGGAGCTAGACTCGCGTCTTCTTTCTAGATCTTGCTGACCTCCTTGCCACGTCTTCTAAGCACAGCCAGCTATTAATAACATTGCTTTTTCATTAGAAAGTTCTTAGGAGAGCATGCTATCAGGTAAACTCAAGTAAAAGTGCTGGGACAAACCGTTCAAACACTGCAGTGTCTTCTAGTGGCTGTCCTACCTGGAGTTAAACTAAAAGGAATGATTATGGCTTTTCTCCCCTGGAGAGCTTTCACCAGTTTCAAAGTGGGCCAGTAACGCCCCGAACAGAAGAGGAAGCAAACTATATTTAAAGCAGTGCCTGCTTGTTTCTGTTTTAGCCATTTTGGCAAACCACTTGAAAAATGAAATCTTTTGGCCTAAACTCAGTGAAATCTCAGATGCAGTCACTGTGCCAAGATATTTCCAATTTAGCATCACCTTATATTATTTAAAGCTGTGACTGAGAAAGTATCCATAGGGGCCAGTGAACAGAACTGGCTTGAAATTTTGGGTCTTGTTTTTTGGTTTTTTGGTTTTTTTTTTTTTATTGGATTTGCTTGCAAAGCAGGGTTGAGCGGTTGAATATCAAAATATATGGGGTACATGGGATTGGGAGACAAAAGTAATTTATTGATTTATCCATTCAACGAGTATCTTTTGAGCTCCTCGTTCCAGATACTTATCACTTTATTTCTAGCATCTAGTGTCAAGACCCAAGCTCTGCTCTTGAGAGGCTCAGGGGGATTCAAATATTTATAACCAAACCAGAAGTCTTGAAAATATAAAATGCTAAGAGCTGTATGTGGGGGCACTGAGAATACAGCACCTACACTTTTAGAGGATTCATTTGAGCTGGAACTTGAAAAACAAGTTTGCCTGGGGAGAAGGGCATTCTAGGCAAGAGGAAAGAGCTTGTAAGGAGACAGAGAGGCATGAAAAGGCAGGGAATGTTCTAAAAAACAAGAAGTGATTGTAGGAAAGAGAATGTTAGAGAGAAGTGAGGGATGTATATTGGAGGCAGAGAGTCAAAATGGTCTGATGGGAGTTCCTGTTGTGGCTCAGCAGGTTATGAACCCAACTAGTATCCATAAGGATGTGGGTTCCATCTCTGGCCTCACTTATTGGGTTAAGGATCCGGTGTTGCCGAGAGCTGTGGTGTAGGTCGCAGGCATGGCTCAGATTCCACGTTACGGTGGCTGTGCTATAGGCTGGCAGCTGTAGCTCCGATTTGGTCTCTAACCTGGGAACTTCCATATACCACAGGTGTGGCCCTAAAAAGAAAAAAAAAAGTCTGACAAATCAAAATAAGGACTTGAGATTTATTCTGTAAGCACAGGGAGTTATTAATGATATTTAACAGGCAAGAGGGTCAGCAATAGCTGGGAAGGAAATGTCAGTATACTCCCTCATAGACCTCTGTCACTCACTATGGTCACATTCTTTGTTTTAGAAATAGAATCCTGACAGCAGTGTGGAAGACTTCGCATGTGGAGGTCATGGGCAAGTTTAGGAGGCTGTTACAAATATCGAGAGATTATGAAAGTTTGAACACCTGCAGTGGCCAAGAGAGACCAAATCAAGAGGTACTTTGATGATAAAATGAAAGGGATTCAGTCTGATTAAGTTTCACTGGGACAGTGAAGGAGGAATAAAGCAGCAGTCTGATTTCCAACTTAGATGTCTGTAAACTGCCAATGTCAGATTAGGATATAAGAGGAGCCAGTTTGGTTGGGTGTAGGAAAAGGAAGGTGACTGAGGGGAAGATGATGAGTCTGGCTTTGTACACGTCGAGTCTGATGTGTCCCTAGAGCATTCTGGTCAATGGTTCACCACATGAAGTGCCCAGCCTGCCCCAGACCTGAGGAACCAGAATGTCTGGCAAACAGGCACGTCTTTAAAATATCTGCAGGTGATTTTGAGAAGATCATCCCACCTTCCCACCCCCCACCCCCAGTTGAAAGCCACCTGTGCAGATGGTTTTCACTTGTCCTTAGAATAAAATCCACATGCCTCTTCATGGCCCAAAAAGTCACGTGGTTCCTGCAATTAGAAGAGGTGATCTGAAAAAAAGGTGGAAATAAGGAACTTCAGAAATACCCTATTTTCGGAGTTCCCGTTGTAGCTCAGCGGGTCACAAACCTGACTAGTATTCAAGAGGTTGCATGTTCAATCCCTTGCCTTGCTCCATGGGTCCAGGATCCAGCGTTGGTTGCTGTGAGCTGTGGTATAGATCGCAGACGCAGCTCAGATCTGGTGTTGTGTGGCTGTGGTGTAGGCCGGCAGTTGTAGCTCTGATTCATTCCCTCGCCTGGGAACTTCCATATGCCTCAGGTGTGGACCTAAAAAAGCAAAAAGTCCTATTTTGGGGGTTGACACGTCCTGGAGCACGGTCTCTACTAAGAGAGCTGGGCTCTGGGTGCTCCATGTTGTCTGTCTGTCATTAGATTGAGCCACTGCCGTGTGATGTTTATGCAAGATGTTGGCAAGAATGCCGAGTGATTTCTGTTTCTCTGGACCCCTCCAGAAAATGAGATGCCTGTCTCCTAAGGGCACTTGAGAGAGTCATATTCTAAATAAAATTGAGCTGCATCTTCATGGAGCTTGTTTTTGAACACTGTATTCAGAGGACTTCTTTCCGCTGGTTTTCTTGAACTTGCATGTAAGGCTTTTCCTCCATGCTTCCTTTTCCTCAGATCATCCCCTTTTCTGTCCCTTTAACTCCAAATTAGAAAGAAAAACTTCCCAAATTTAGAATCTTTTCACTTAGACATGAAGATTAAACAGACACAAATCTGAAATAATAAGAGCCAGACTTATTGTTACTCAGTGTTTCCCAAAACTTCAGTTTTCCATAGGCACATGATGTCAGTCTGATCACTATTTTTCATTGCCTAGACTTCCTTTTTAATTTTTTTTACTCATCTTAAGCATTATAAAATCATGGGTAAGATGCTATATTTATACATTGTCCAATGCCACATTAAAATAATCAACAAAAGTAAAAATATCTGTCCTTCTGAATAAGGCTGGGGGAAAGAAATCTGTCCTTTCCAACTAAATTCATCTTGTGAAGGTTCTAGAACTTGGGAGACACTGGCCCAAGGCTAAGACCTGGCCAGTTTTCATCTGCAATGGCTGACCTCATTGCTCCGGAAGATTCTAACCCCACAACAGGATTTTATTTACATGGCTTCACCAGGCACATTTGCACCTCTTTAATTGAGACCCAGTATTACTGAATTCTAAAGAGTGTTTTGCAGGTTTGATCAATTAGTTAATATTCATAATCATGCTTTGCAAATCAAGAGTGACAAAGGCATGCAAAATACCATGATTTTGAAAACACTTTCTAAGCAGCAGTTGCCCTTTATGTCTAAAAGAAGAAAGTTCTCTTTCAGGCCTCTAGAACCCTGTCCCTCCCACAGCACCATATCTCCCTTCCCTTCTCCTGCTGAATGTTTTACGGTCTCCCCAGTTTTGTGGCTTTTATCCATGGTCTTTCTAGTTCTTCCTTTGGGGCTTAACGTTGCCAGTGATTCCAGGAGAGTTTGTCATCTCACGTTTCCTTTGAAGGTATTGCTGCATGTTTTGTAACCTTTGTGTATCTCCATTTATCTAGTTTGGGAAGGCAATGAGATGTTCCGTACCAATGAGTCTTTAGATAATTAAGGCTTATCCTCTGTAAGCTCCCAAATATTTTTAAAAACTCTCAACCATTTTGATAGAAATCTTTCTAAATAGATTACACACTTGATTGCATTCTTATATAAATATAATTTCACCCTGGGAGACAGTAATATGTGTACAGTAGAAGAAGCATCTCAAACCAGCCTGTGTTTGTTTATGTTTGTGGTTTTCTCTTTAACCTAAAGCATGTGATACCATCACATGCTAATTAGGTTATTTTTTTTTGTTGTTCTGATTCCCAGGCCTTGTCTTCAAGGAGCTCACAGTTTTATGGGAAAAGTGGATATGTGGATAGAGATAATTAGTGCTAAATATTGTGAGAGTCTTAGAACACAGGCAGTCAAGGACAAGTCATAGTCTTACTGGGTCAGAAAGGATGAATGAGAAAAATAAAAAGATGCCTGGATTTTTAAGTGATGAAAAGTCCATCTGGAGGTAAGGTAAATGGATTCTAAGGGAGGGCATAGAAAGGAAAACATGGGAACTTGCATGAGTGATTTGTCTGCTGATAAAATCTGCAGGGCCCAGAATGTAAAGATGGCTTTGTTTGCCAAGCCAATTTTCAATTTCACTTTGATCACAGGAGAAGCCCTGAAGATTTGTAAAGAGTAGAATGCCATGATCAAATTTGAGTTTTAGGGATATCACTCTGGAGCATTCTTGAATTCAGCAGCTACTTATGAAGCATCCACTGTGAAAAACAATTGGTCTGTTCATGCAGGATAGGCATGTGAGCAAAGTGGACAAATTCCTTGATCTCATAGAGGTGCAGTTGGGAGTGACATGAGAGTTAAGCCCATTATGGGGTAAACCGAATTTGTCCAAGAGATAAGTTTGGAGGGATTTTTACATGTAGAACTGATAGAAATTGACATAGATGTAGGAGATGACTCTAGGAGAACTCCTAGGATTAAGGCTGGGGTTGAGATGGGTGGGGATGGGCATCAACTGAGACAGACCAGCAGCTCTTTGTGGGAGAGACTGTCTCATCTCTTTTTGGAGGCGTTTCCTGGCACTGCTGATGTAATCTCCCTCCTACTCTGAACCAGATAATCATGTCTTCCATGCTACCTCTATATCCTGTACGTCCTTCTAGTTTTGCTTCCATTGTTAAACTATGACTTACATATTTGCTTGTCTTTCTTTCCTACTATTCTCTGAGATCTCACTTAGCTCTCAAGCTCAGGACCAAGCACTTAGACACTTGGTATGTCAACAAACCTTAGATGAAGTACCAGTAGGGAATGAAAGAAGCTTAGATGGAGAGCAAGGGTTTTTAATTGGGTGTTGGGGTAGATAAAGATGATTAGTTGAACTTTGAGCATGTTAGTTGGGAGAGCCTGAGGAATATGAGTGTAAGGAGAAAGAAAAGAGCTTTAAATATCTATTTTGGATTCACCAGCATGTATTAAGATATGGGTGTGGATGGTATTCTTTGGATAGAAGCTTAACAAGCATTTTTCTCTCAGACAGAAAAGAGAGAGGGCTCAGAATAAGAGAGTGGACTATTGGAAGACCATAGGGGTAATCCCAGAACAAAAGGAGATCAAGGGAAGGGGATAAAAATGAGTTTCCAGAGAAGGAAGAGAAAAACAAGAGAAAGAAGAGAGTAATATCATTTAAGTCGCAGTGCAGGATTTCAAGGGGATAGCATCTAAGATAAGAGTAGAAAGTGTCCATCTTATTCATCAGTCACCTTGGCTAGGATGGTTTCAGTGTCATGGAGGGGCCGACAGCCAGGCTTGCAGTGGGAGGATGGTGCAAAAAAATGCACCCAGGAGTTCCCATCATGGCTCAGTGGTTAACGAATCTGACTAGGAACCATGGGGTTGAGGGTTCGATCCCTGGCCTTGCTCAGTGGGTTAGGATCTGGCATTGCCGTGAGCTGTGGTGTAGGTTCCAGACACAGCTCAGATCCCACGTTGATGTGGCTGTGGTGTAGGCTGGTGGCTACAGCTCCGATTAGACCCCCTAGCCTGGGAAGCTCCATATGCCATGGGTGCGGCCCTAAAAAATGACAAAAGACAAAAGACAAAAAAAAAAAAAAATGCACCCATTGGATGCAGTCTCTTCTTCCAAGAAGCCTCAAAAAAGGGAAGGGGTAGAAAAAGGTAATTACTGAGTTTGGTGGGAGGTTTCCAAGAAGCCAAGGAGAGGTTTCCTCAAATGAGAAGCGTTGATGTATTTTATGTAGAAGAGACATGGAAGAGGTTAGAGCTGATGGAGCCAAGGTCCCTAAGAAGACGAGAAGATACAGAGAACAGGTGACTTGGAACGTGAGTGAGGCACCTATTCTTCCAGCCTAGGAGGGAGAGACATACAGTGGTGACTTGTAGGGAAAGGGGCAGGAGGTTGAGAGAAGACAGGTAGATGGCCTGAACTTTCTGTGTGTGGTGCAATGCAAGGATGGACAAAACTAAGGAAGAAGAGAACACAAGGAGGAGTTATGGGGTCTTGGGGGAAGTCTTGAAGGCTTGGAACCACACACTGGCTTTGGGCATGTCGCAGAATACCCAAGAAGCAGAATACCCTCACACATCTGCCTGGCCTGACTTCTATTGTTTATTCCACTGTACTGATTCCAGCAAACCCTCTGATCTCTCCTTGCAACCTGCTCGGAGGAGCGGTTTCTCTTTCCCCTGTGCTTTTGAGTGGGAAGGAATAGCTTCCAGCAGAGTGCAGCTAAAAACACTGCCCCTCAGAAACAAAAGATGCTTTCTTTTCTGCCCCTGCCTGCTGTTCCCTTTGCAGTTTCTGGCCAATGAGGATTTAAATGTGACTTTCATGCACATCAAATTTGTCCTGAGACTTGATTTTTAAAATGTCCTCTCAGTCTCCCTCCATCCCCAACTGTGCGTGTGGGCCACATCGGGTTATTTACTCTCAGTAAAAGTTCCTCAGAGGCTGTGCTTTTATTGTCCTCAGGTCAGCTTTTTGTAGTTGTTCTGACTGTCTCCTCTTTTTGTCACTTATTGTCAGACGTCCAGCCTGTGATCATCCTCCTATTTATACGAGTTTCCTAGAGTTGTCATAATAAAGCACCACACATTGGACGGTTTAAAAAGACAAAAATTGATCCTCTCATATCACGTTCTGGAGGCTGGAAGTCCACAGTCAAGGTGTCAGCAGGGCCACGTTCTTTCTGAAGGCTGGGGATGAATTCTTTCTTGCCACTCTAGTTCCTGCCGGTTGCTGGCTGTCCTCGGCATTCCTTGGCTTATAGCTGCATCATTCGAGTCTCGGCTTTTATCTTCATATGGTCATCTTTCGTGTGTGTGTGTGTACATATGTCTGTCTGTCTGTATCTGTGTTTTATAAGGACACCAGTCATTGAATTCAGGGCCTGTCTTAATCCAGTATAACCTCATTTTAACTAATTACATCTGTAACAACCCTATTTCCAAATAAAATCGCCTTTATTCTGAGACTTTGGAATGCATGGGGCAGGGTGGGGGGGCCAGTATTTAACCCAGTACAGCCCTCTTCTAATTTCCCATTGTTCATGTACCAAAGCTGGAATATCAGCATGGCCAAGCATAGTCCCTCTTCCCCAGAACCTGGAGTCAGCCTGCAGCCTACAGTCATTAGGCTCTAGCCCCCAGACTTCTTCGTGAGGCAGCATTACTGTCTCTACTGTAAAAGGTGTATGGGGACAGCCTAGCTGTGTCTGTCCCCTTGAGGTGTCACTCATGCAAAGATGGAGCGGGGGTGGTTCCTGACCCATGGCCAGTCCCTGCAGGGCCTCTCAATGGGTGGGTCACGAAGGCTCACCTGGAAGTAGAAATTCCGAGTCATAGAATTTTTTTCCCGGCTCTTTGTACAAAATGAAAGCTTCCAACCGAAATGAGCCCCCCCCCCCGCCCAGTTCTGTTAACATGAAGTATTAAAAGTCATGCTATTTTGGATTTCAGAGTACGTGTGCTTGCCGATAAATGTATTTGACTTCTACAGATCAAATGATTCCTTTTATGATATACTTTTTTTCCTTTTCACCATGCTGAGCTGGCATCATTTGCTGGTAATTTAGCCATGAGGTATAATTTTTGCATCTTCCTGATTTTCATTTTTAATTGGCAGACTTCACTTGACCTACTTATTAGGGAGTTAAGGCTTAAAAGCTGTAGTGCCTTCCTCACCCTGTGCAAAGCCACACAGAGAGATGTGTGCTTTCTTGCCACAGAGCTCAGAGGTGTGTCCCTAAGGGAACGTGGGCAGTGACTGTATTTTCCTTAGCCTGACACTGGTAAACATCTATTGCCAACATCTTGATTTATTCAGTGGGCACCTCAGAAGTTTTTCAACACCTCTTGTTCTGATGTTGAGGGAAACATTCTTAATAGACAGGGTAGCCATTGCCTAAAATTTTTTTGTTTGTTTTTTAGGGCCTCACCTATGACGTATGGAGGTTCCCAGGCTAGGGGTCAAATCGGAACTGTAGCTGCTAACCTACACCACAGTCACAGCAATGCAGGATGCAAGCCGCGTCATCTGCGACCTACACCACAGCTCATGGCATCGCTGGATCCCTGATCCACTGAGCAAGGCCAGGGATCGAACCCGCAACCTCACGGTTCCTAGTCAGATTCGTTTCTGCTATGCCACAATGGGAACTCCCATTGCCCAATTCTTTAGTATTTTCCCCAGGGTAGGTCCCTCCATCACCCCATCTTTAGATAAACCACCTCCCTACTGTCAATCAAGAACATATGGAAGTAAACTCAAGTTGAATCAAGAGACTTGAAGTGGATGCCAGACAGAAAAGTACAAATAGGAGTATTTATAGGATGACAGAAAGGGAACTAGGAGGAAAATGTATAGAGTATAAACAGATGTGTTTGTCCAACCAAAGAATTACCTCTCCACATTTTATTTTCATTCAGTCATTGCCTTCTTGCCAACCCTTGATTTCTTGCCCTTCCACAAATTCTTCTTATATAGCGTTTCTATGTCTTTTACCATTTAGTCTCACGTTTAATCCACCTTGGCTTGCTTGCTTGCTTTTCTTACACCCTGTTGGAATATTTATGACCGAGTAGCACGTAGTGATTTTGGTCATGCATTAATCTCTCTGTAAACACTTTCTATTTCCTTCGTGGCTTTCTCTTCACCAGCTTCATCCTGTTTCATTTCCCTCAGCACTTTCCCCCTTCCTCCAAAATCAGCTCTACTAAAATCTGATGTCTCTGGTCTCCCCTTCTGCTGTGGCCGAAATTCTCCCTGGTCTAAACACAACTGCTATTAGCCAGTCCCTTTGCTGGTGGGCACGCCTGTCGCTCCAGCCCCCACTCCTCTCACTGTGCCCTTGGTCTTGAAGCCACACGAACACAGCTGATCTTGCTACACCTCATGCCCGTGGTTGGCGTGAAGCACTAGCTTGTGCAAGGGGCACACCTATTGTGTAAGTATTCTCTGCTGTCAGGGAGTCCTTAGTGTGGCATAGAGCAGTGGGTGTCCAGATGACCGCTCCCTTCTCTGATGCCCAGCGGTGACTAAATTGCTGTGACAGTCCTTCTTATAGTTCAAACCTGAATTCCCCTTGGACTGTTAAAAGGGAACATGCTGAAGAAAACCACAGCCTGATTTTTTTCATGTGCTGCATTTTCTGACACTGCCGAGACACTCACGTGGAATGTGCATGCTTTCTCTCTCAGCTTACCACTTTCAAGATGTTCAGTCTGGGCTTGCTCTCTGTTGTGTTTAGGGTATTTTATTCAGCATTCAACTTGAAAGCTTCATTTGATGGACATGACTGAAAGATGAAGGCAAAAATTGTTGCTGTTTATGCTCCCAGCCTTCTGGAAGAGTGGAAAAATACTCACCTCTCCTGAACATTTGCTCTGCTGCAGTTGCCAAATTATCTAACAACCAGTCACTCTCCAATGTGACAGCATGGTATTTATTTTTAAAAAATTATGCATTGTGGTGTCTGTTTCTGTCTATGACAGGTTCCTTATAATAATAGTGGTGATGCTCTTGCCTCTCCACAGTGCCTTTTAATTCAAGAATCTTCTAGTGCTTTGGCCCCTCATCGCCTCTGTGGAATTACATAGACAAGGGGACAAGGGCAGAGATTAAGTCACAGGAAGGGCAGAGTTGTGTGGTGGGCTCAAGCAATTGGAATGTCTTTTATCCCATTTTAGCAACCCCTTTTGCCTTCTCTTGCCATCTTCTACAGTCAACACCCCCTCTTGCTTTCTTGCTAGTGGTAATGCGCCCCAAATCCATCTCCTCTGCATTTCTCCCACCATTCACAGACTCTCTAAGATGGATCTGGGGACCAAGTAAAGGCCCTTCCACTCTCAAGGCGCTGTGATATCAGAAGCCCCATCTTCTTCCTTTGCTCTTTTTTGACCTCACTGGGATATTAAGAGTGTGAGGCAGTAACAGGTTAGTGTGAGAACTGGGCAGAAAGATGTTCCTTCTTCTCTCAAGGGAAGAGAGACAGCCATGTGTCTGTGGACCCTCCTTCTCAGATAGTTCTCTTCCATAGCCCCCTGTAATCCCTGACCCTTTTTGCTTGTCTATAAATAAGTGGAAAATACATTGCTTTGGTTCCTTCCCACAGATATCCATTTCGAGCAAGCAACTGAGCTGTATGGGTTGGGCGGTGGCACAAAGATGAAGTTAGAGCATGTTGGCTGCCGCCCAGGAACTGTGTCCAACAGGAGGATGGGGATTGACCTAAGTACACACCCTTCTAGGAAGAATGCAGACCTAGTTAAGAGAAATGCAGGGTTCAGCTGCTGTTGAAAGAGGGGAGGGTCACATATAATTGGGGGACCCAGGAAAAAGTTTCATTAAAGAGTTGAGCTTGGACATAGATTTTAGGGGACAAGATGTTCAAAGAAAAACTAGGGAAAGAACAGTGTAAAGATACACAGAGAACGTCCACTTTCACTCAAGGGCAGAGTATAAGTAGGGAGTTTGGTGGGGGCAGGATGGTGGAAATGGCTAAACTGTCAGCTGAAATTTTATATGGGCAGGTCTCAATTGTGGATGAAAATTTCTACACCTGTTTAAAGGTGAAGAACAGCCTCTGAACAGGGCAGGGCTGAGCCGAGCTATCCTTAGGAAAATCAATCTGGCAATGGTGCATGGAAGAAACAAAGGTAAAGCAACTTATAAAGGGAGTAACTGGGAAATAATTTTGTGAATGGAATAATTGTAATCCCCGAACCTTGCATCCTTGGGCTCAGTAGGCCCAGTGGTTTATTTCCAGGGTCCTAAAGTCACCTATTTCCTGTTGTCTATGCAACCAGATCAGAAGCATCCATTACTGACTATGAAAAACTCAGTAGTAACACCCCTGACTTACAGCAAGGCATTTGTATCATTGTAGAATAGATACAAAGGAGTTCTTAGAGCTTGTTGTAAGAGTATTTCCCAGATCAGCAAATTAACATTAATGCCCTTATCCCTTATATAGACTTAGTGCCATGTGTTCTAAATCTGTTTCTAAGAAGAGCTTTCTTGTAAGGTGTTCAAATGTGCGTTTTAAAAAGAGAAAGAATGAGAAGTGGTCTAACATGCACACCCAGACCATGCATCCAAGCATACATCTATGTATGCTGAGAATTAAGGCCTGTTAGACTGAGAATGTGTATTCTGTTGCCCTATAGGTAATGATCCTGTTCTGTTAGAAGGACCGCTGAAAATTGTTGAAGTGTTGTCTATTGAAGGAGTGGATGTTCTCTGCCAGGGAACTCAGATCTTGAGGATGCATTTTCCTTTTGGGTGCTCTGTCATTTACTAACATCTCTATTCCTGATTGTTATTGTTGAGTTAATCTTGGAAGATGAATAGCTGACAAATGCCCCAACTGATGCCTGAATGCCGTTTAGATTACAAGAACAGATATGGAGATATGTGGCTTCATTCATTTTCAACTTGTAAGAAAACGGGTCTCTTCTTTGAGGTTCAGTGATTGTAACTTTGTATGTGTGCAACGTGTGTGTGTTTCTGTGGGTGTGTGAATAGGAGTTTCTTATCTGCTTTCACAGCAGATGGCCAACCAACAAACCAAACTACTTACTGCTTCAACAGCAGCAACCTAAGCAGGGTGACTGGCCAGAAGTGACTGTTTCCAAGTTTAGTGCATCCCGATGAATGGAACCTTCTCCAGGGTTTGCCAGAAGTTTGTTTTTCAATTGGATCTATACCAAAAGCCACAGATACGTAAAGTTCTTAGAACTCAGTCTTTCTAGAAAATCAAAAGCCATATATCGCACCTCATCTACTCAAACCATCATGCAGTCATTGTGATTTTGTGACTGTAATTGTGAGCCAGAGAGAAAAAATATGACAAACATGTATTAGTCAACCAAATTCATCTTGAAATGTCATTTTAAAAAACTATATATTCGTCAGTATCTGCTGTGACACAGGTAGCTAAAAGCAGTTATTCAGATGGTCTAAAGTAACTGAGAAATCTTGCTGTGCTTTTTATAGCCACTGAGCTGCTACTAAAAGTTTGGCCTATCACGTCAAGGTCTGTTTGTTAGCATCTTCACAATTGATCTAAGTAGAAATAAAGTTCACTGGTTTCATATCAGTGAACAGATTCATAGATATTTATCATTTGAGTAATTAGAACTATGAAGTTTTATGCCATAATCGTATGATTCACTACCTCAGAAAACAGAATTGTTTGAAGAGCATCGGAACCTGAACAACAGGGAGTTCTCATTGCGGCTCAGCAGGTTAAGAATCCAGCTAGTATCCATGAGGATGTGGTTCGATCCTTGGCCTCGCTTGGTGGGTTAAGGATCTGGCATTACCACAAACTGTGGTGTAGGTTACCTTGCTTTGGCTGTGGCATAGGCCTGCAGCTCTGATTCGACCTCTGTGCCAAAGGTTCGGCCCTAAAAAGGAAAAAAAAGAAGCTGAACAACAATTTTGAAACCCTTATCATGAAAAGCATACCCTCAAATACCTGAACAGCGTATTCTTCCCCTAAATTTTTAATGGTTGAACTGAGATTTGAAGAACAAACAGGACTTAAATCAGGCAAGATAGGAGAAGATAGGAGAGTAACGGAAGCAGCATGTGCAAAGTCCCTGTGGTGGGCAGGAGTGCAATGGTTACTATGAACAGAAGAAGGGCTGGTGGGACTGGAGCAGAGTCAGGGGCTGGAGAGAATATAGAGCCTTATTGGGGTGGGGAGGGGGCTGGGAAGCAGTAGAGACAGGGCGGGAGCGATCTGTGTGGAGCTCCACTGACCCTGTTAAAAAACTTTATCAAAGCAATGGTGGGCCTTTGAATACTTTGGGGGAAGGGATGATGAAAAACATCTGAGTTTTTAAAAGGTCACTCTGACCGTGAATTGGAATAAAAGCTGAATTGAGTGGCCTGGCTCCACAATTGACATGTTGGGGAGGAGTACAAGATCACCAGCCTAGGGAGTGGCAGACCAGCTTTAGAGCTCTGTAGGAGCTCTGTGTATTTTCAGAGGTTTCATTGCCTGGAAGAAGGTGGGGTCAGGATGAGGCCACAGAGGGTGGGGACCTAAACTCCAGCGGCAGTGGATTTAGAGCTAGCTTGATGCCCAGAAGAACAAGTAGGTCAAGCAACACCACTGCAGCTTCTGGAAGGACCCAGAGAATGGCACCGTCAGTCAAACAGAAGGAGAAATCCCTAAAGACAGGGTAATTACCCCCAAAGAAATGTCTTTAAACGACAAGAGATGACAAGCTCACATGTTTTGTGCCATCAGCCTAAGTGCAGCCTGAAGCACAAGATGAAATCAGTAATGGAAAGTGTGTGGTATGTAAATTCAAAACCAATACATAACCGGTTGAGTCAACAGTGCGAAATGACTCATGCAAGGTGCCTTCAAAATTGACTAATCATCTACGATGTGATTTCCTTGTCGATGCCAGCTTCCCTGGATTTGAGGAGCTGCACGTTTGGAAACAGCTGCTGATCTTGATCATGCCTACTCTCTATGGCTCTGACGGAAGGGAGCTTTGTAAGATGTCATTTTTGACTCAGTTTGAAAACAAGAGAATTGCAGTTAGCATATTAAAATAAATATGTAACATGTAAGTGTGTTAATTGGTGACAGAAAATGTAACTCTGGATAGCTCAGAAGTTTGCATGGCCCACCATGCCTTCTCCCTCATGCAAGCTCTTTGGGAAGCCAGATCGCCAGAGAGGGATTGGTGAGTGCGGTATCAGAACTGGATTGGGAATGTTTAATGGCACAGGGTCTAACAGTGGAATAGATGGAAACAGAACTCTGCTCAGCCTGAGAGCATCTCCTTCCCTAAGTGGTGCTTGGCTAGCCATTGCCAGGCTTATCTGTACAAGTTCTCTCTCTCTTTGCACCATGGTCTTTTCATTTTTAGCCACTGATTCTCAGATATTTGCCCACATAGATGAAGACCCCCTGGTCAGAATTTTCTCTTTCTTTGTGTCAAGAGCATCCTACCATGCTTAAAATAAGGGCACATTTTCACGCTTTTAATAGTATAAGAACCAAACTCAAGTACCCTTCAGCCTTCATTACAGCAAGTCTTGTTATTTAGAAGTTAACCAGTTGGAAATTCATTGCATAGCATCCTCCGATGAATATAGTCATTTCATTTATCTGATCGCAAATGAATCCTTCTCCAAAGGTGAGTAATTCCAATTTTCATGCCTTGGCTGCTGAGTCTGCAGGGCAGGCTCTCATAATCACACCCTCTGCAGGGTAAACAGAGAGGCAACGCCAAAAAGTGGGGAATCAGGGAATTGTTAGCCGTCTTTCCTTTGTCTCCTTCCTTTTCTCCTTTTTCCCTTCTGCCACTCCAAACCCAGCTTCTATTCCTCTCTACTCAGCACACATGCACAAAGTCCCTCGGAGTTTGCAAAACAAAATGTGGGGAAGAGGATGAGACAACAGATGGCACAGATAAAAGAGTTTTGACATGATTTTGCCCACTGAGTCATCTCTGCTTCCCTCATTAGTAGCACTTCGCACTCTCATTGGTCCAAAGCATCTCCTTGCTGGCCTGTCTGCATCCTTTGCTGTCCTCTTAGTCCCCTTGTTGCCTAACTCGTGGCTTCCACTGTCATGTGTTATTCTTCCCTTTCTTCCCTATGTGGAGATGAAGGCAAGTGGCATGTGTGTGTGTATGTATGTATATATGTATGTGTTGAGAGGTTAAATTGAATTAGAATGGACCAGAATGAATCAAAAGCCAGGGAGAAAGCTGTGTACACTACTGCACAGACAGCCCCCTAGAAGGGAAATAGAATTGATGAGAACCCCAGGGACTATCCCACAGTCCAATCCCATTGACCTTCATTTCCTTTTTCTAAGCACACCTTCCATGCTACGTGAATTTGCCCCTTAAAAAAGGATGTAAGGATGAGATGGCATCAGCATGTGCCAACATACTCTGCTTCTACTTGCTCCAGTGGCTAAGGGGACAGAGATTCAGCTCTGGGCCCAAGACATGTGTTAAAGCATCGTATCACATCACCTAACCCCAAGCCCTGCCTTTGGTGGGTCAGCCAGCCTCCTGACCCAGGCCCTCCCTGGACAATGGAGGTAGAGACTGGAGAGGAGACTCAGCAGGGACCCTCTGAATGAATTACACCAGTTTCAGATAATGTCCGTGACACATCATTTCCACTTGAACAAGTAAATAGGCAGACACTTATTAACAAAGGGAGCCAGTGATGACAAAAAGCTGGATACTTGATAGTCAATCATGATCAAGTTGCTTTGAGGTATGCTCTCTTTTTTTTAAATTTATTTTTTCTTTGAGTTTTATTAAGATGTTACTGATACACAGCACCGAATAAGTTTAAGGTATGCAGCGTGATGATTTGACTGAGGTGGTTTCCTGCGGGGCCTCTGCTTCTGTTGAGGCTCCTCAAGTATGCTTTGCGGTCTTGGGCCTTGGCCTCCCTTCCAGGACTTTTTACAGAAACACAATGGCAGCACCTCAGTGCTCAGATGTAATTACCAACTAAAAACAGGAAGAAAAAGAAAATTTCTACTTTAGAAGAATGACAGGGTGGCAGGTATAAGGTGGGGTAATAGGAACAAGAATTATCTGCTTTAGTGATGCTCGTTCCACAACAGTGGTCCCATTAAACTAGAGGCATGACTGAGATGGCGTTTCTGTTCACATGCCCATTTGAGTCCTCTTTGTTTCCTCTGTGCTTCAGGACTGAACAGTTCCTTTAAAAAGTGTCCTCAGGAGTTCCCGTCATGGCGCAGTGGTTAACGAATCCAACTAGGAACCATGAGGTTGTCGGTTCGATCCCTGGCCTTGCTCAGTGGGTTAAGGATCCAGCGTTGCTGTGAGCTGTGGTGTAGGTCGCAGTCGCGGCTCGGATCCCGCGTTGCTGTGACTGTGGCATAGGCCGGCGGCTACAGCTCCTGTTAGACCCCTAGCCTGGGAACCTCCATATGCCGTGGTGCGGCCCTAGATAAGGCAAAAAAGACCAAAAAAAAAAAAGTGTCTTCAGCCCGAAAATTTCCTTGCTTGACATTCATTCAAAGGTAAATCACCAGCAAAGTTTGAGACAAATTATAATTGTGTTCACATCTGCTTCCTAAAGTGTACAAGTCTACTCTCCCAGTCAATTTTCATTTTTGAGGGCTTTCTCTATAGCTCATTTAGAGTCACTGACAGTGATTTGACAACAGACTTTTGCCTGCTGCATTGTCTAAGGAGGATATATATATATATATATACATACATACACACATACATGCTTTTTAGGGTCTCAGTTGTGGCATATTGAAGTTCCCAGGCCAGGTATCAAATCAGAGCTATAGCTGCCAGCCTACACCACAGCCACAGCAATGTGGGATCTGAGTTGCATCTGTGACCTACGCCACAGCTCATGGCAATGCTGGATCCCCAACCCACTGAGCAAGGTCAGAGATTGAACCTGCATCCTCATGGATACCAGTTGGATTTGTTTCCACTGTGCCATAAAAACTCCAGGAGGAGCTACTTTTAAAAAAGGGAGAGTAAACATCATGGCATTATTGTACCAAGTTAAGTCGCATAAATGAAGTATTGTAAGTATTGGCAAAAATATGTTAACTGGAATTATATCACAACAGATATAGATGGATAGACAGCCATAGTCATGTTCGCTTATATTTGCTGATATCTAGACAGACCCATTCATCTCTTCATCAGTGATGGATTTAAGTTTGACAAAGAGATTAAGGTTGTGCTGAGGGGCTTTGATATGTCCCTTCTTTCCCCTGTAGATTAAATGACTTGCATTCTTCTTTGGAGGAACATGGATTCTACCTTTAGACCTCAGGCCTGGCCCATTGATTCATGCTCAGCCTTCCTGTTTGGAGAATGTTCCAAGCCACATTGCTTGGGCTGTAACCAAGGATGTCTGTAACCTGGCAATCTTGTGACCTGGGAGATGTCTCTGAAGGTCATCCCAGCATCAAATCCCTCATGTCTCAGGGTGGCAGGATCCCAGTGAAGCCATCCCAAGGATGGTAGCAAAGCTGACCAGAATATAGGACCTGGCGAACAGGTCAGGGTGTTGGAGTTTTTATGTGGCGTTTCACCAAGGTTTCCCGTTGCCAGGGGTTTCCCATTCCCATTGCCTTCTTTGAATGATTCCAGACCAAAGCGCTCTCCTTAGTGGCACTAACCAGACATGGGGTCACTTTGCCAGAATGGAAATATCATTTTTTTCCTTTCCTAAAGAACTGAAAGGCACGTTTGACTAGATCTTGTAGGCAGAGAGCCCTTTTCCTTCTTTACAAGTCAACATATAACTTAAATCTCTAAGAAAGAAAGAAGCCACTTATCCTTACTTGCTCCACTTTAATTTATGCATTCTCTTTTTCATTTTCTTGAATCTAGAAAGAGAAAGAAGGAGAGAAGACTGGATTTTTTAAAAAGATGTGTCTGTTTTCATCGAATTTGATGAATGTTATTATACCAAACATTAGAGATGTGTGAAGAGGAAACATTTGTTTACACCTTAAGCTGTATAAAAAGCAATATTGCTTCAGTCCTGTTAAATCAATTACTCTCCA
>PVHT021183524.1:22605267-22683778 GCA_004024745.2 Catagonus wagneri
AAAAAAAAAAAAAAAAAAAAAACCTATATGATTCATCCCCTCCAAAAAAACAAATATAATCCCTTCTGAAATCCAGATTGGACCATTTCAATAGCCAACACATTCATTTATTATTTCTGGCACTGCCTTGGTGTGAGGGACTTCTCTGGCCATTCATTTAGGCCCAGCTTTCATAATGAAATCTATCCCTTAGATAAAGGAAAATAAACAGACTTGGTACCTTAGGCTAACACAATTTTCTAAGTTTCAGAGGGCAGCAGATTGTTTATTTCTTTCCAACCTGATAAGTTTCTAAGACAAGATGATTTATCTCTGTCCAGTTCTTCTCAGGATATTCACAGGGCAGAAAGTAGATTAAGGAAGAAGTTGAGAATGGGCTGAAACAGAAAAGGAAGGAGCTCTGTGGGCCGTCCTGAATCGGCGGTGGCCTAACCCGATTACTGTGTATCCTCTAAAGAGAGCAAAAATCAAATTAAATTGGAGAAAAAGAAAGTGCAAATAGAAAGAAATTGCAACATTTTGGTCTAAGGAAGATTGCATTGGAGGGTTAATAGAATTTAGATGGCAACATCATAAAAAAAACTAGATTGGCTTATGCTTGTAATTCCCGTTCACAGGCAGGGTTTGTGTATATCTTTCTCTGACATGACACAAGAAAAAAAAATGTTCACAAATGATAATTGCCTAGTGCCAGCAGTCACATCATTCCCTTTCAGAAGAGAACAGGGAAAAGAGCTGTTGCCAAGGCAAGCTTGGAGTCTGTGAAGCCCCAGAGTTCTCCATCATCTGAGGTCCCACCCACAGCCTGTCATTTCCCTCCAAGGCATCTGTTTGGCAGCTGGGAAGCCTGGCGTGGAGGAACTACCCAGCTGGGCTCCATCTAGTCAAACTCTCCTTCTGCATTCCCGGCAACCCCATGGCCTTGGGAGGTTCGTCTGCTCTCTGGAAGAGGTGCCCCGAAGTGTCGCCAAGAGCTTTTCTCCTCCAGAGACAGGATGCACATAGACATGTGAGCAAGCCAGGAACAGTCCAAGGTGAATGTGAATAAATGTCAAACTGGGGTATTGACCAGCTGAGCACATCACAGAAGGTGGTCGTGATCACTGGGAGAAAGGAGTGGAGTTAGGACTACCAACGCTGTAGCTCCACATCCCACGACCCGCCTTATCACAGTAGGGGCGGCGTGTACAGAGCATTGAGTGTGCACCAGGTTGTGGGTGCACATTTCCTATTCCATTCCTCCCCTTCAGTGCCTCCCAGCAATCCTAGGGCGTGGTCAAGGGTAGAGAAGGAAGAATCTCTACTGCTCAGGAGAGGTTATGCCATGATGCATTTAGTTAGCACCTAGTGCAAACATGAGCTATGATTTGCATCATCTTCCCCGACTGACAGATGAGGAAACCCGAGCTAGGCGGCAGTAAGCGATAGGGAGTTACCGCTAAGATCTGAATTCTAATGTTGGCCAGACTCCAAAGCCCCTTCCCTTGACTTTGATTTCTTTTGTTTTATAATGGTTTTTATTTTTTCCGTTATGGCTGGTTTACAGTGTTCCATCTGCTCTGTGGTGAGCGGACAGTTGTGTAGAGCCCTGTGATCTCTATTCGTAACTTTGAACCCCATCTCTGTCAAATGCCATAGTGAGAACTGTAGGAGGAAGTTTGAAGAGAAGGTTTGTGGAGGGAAGAGAGGCTTCAGAGAATGGTTAGGGTTGAATAGGCAAAGAGGTGGAGATGGTGGAGAGGGGCTGGGAGGCAGTGGGTGGGGCAGTCTAGGGGGAGGCTGATTGACTGGAATAGGACATGAAGGAAACGAAGCTCATATCCCAATCTCACTATCCACATGCTGCCAAACTTGTGCCACAGAGCCTCCTTCTCAGACATGCAATTCCCGCCGGGGTCTTGTCTTTTCCTGAGGCAGTTATGTGTTTAGTGGGTCACAACACCCCAGTGTGCCATGGGACCTCGATCTGGTTCAGCCTACTGGAGCAGCGTCCTCTACAGGAGAGCATTTCCAGGGATGGGGAACTCACTTCTTCTCAAGGGAGCCTGGTTCTTTGGTGGGTAGCTTTTCTTCCCAGAAAGCACTTTTTTATTTTATGGAGTCTCTGCTTCTTGAGCCCCTTGAATATTTAAAGGCTGCTATCCTGTACTGAGTTTCTGCCTCTCCAGGTCAAACAAACCCAGTTTCCCCATTTTAAAACCTGTCTTCCTGCTGATCTGCATATAACAGGAATTTTCCACAGCTGAATATTGACCCTTTGTATTAGGAGTAGATGGCTCTTAGGAGCAAGTTTCAGACACCTAACATAGTCAAATTTATAGAGACAGAGCAGAGAGTGGTGGTTGAGGGAGGCTGGGAGGAGGGGGATACCAAGTTGTTTAAAGGGTACAGAGTTCTGGAGATTGGTTGAGAACTTAACATTGACAAATTGCACACTTAAAAATGGTTAGGATGGTAAATTTTATGCTATGTGTATTTACCATAATTTCTAAATATTTTATTTCATTAGCTTGACATCCTTTTCCTTTATAGTTTTTGTCTTTGTATCAAGCTTAGAATGTCTTTTCTTACCTCCACAAGGTAAAAATATTTACCTGTATTTTTTTTCCTTCTGTGGTTGTGTGTGGGATACTCAGGTGCAGTTGATTCATTTCACAAAGATACTATCCGTGATCCATCCTTCTTAGTCTCTTATCTCTTTATTCCCTTTAGTCTCCATTTCCTAGTCCATTCCTCCCCTTCATAAAACCATTCTAAAATGCTGAATATGTATCTTTTTCATTTGCATATGTTTTTGCTAAATACGTATTATATAATGTTCACACATTTAATTGACATAAATGATATTGTGTGATATATCTCATTATGCTTCGTACTTGTTTCACTCAGCATTGCATTTTTAAGGTCCATCATTCGTGTTTTGTGCATGTGGTTCGTTGCTTCTCATTTCTGCTCAGTCCTCCTTGGTGTGCATCTAGCATGTCACCAACTCTCCCAGCACTGCACACTCCAACACCTCCAGCTTCCTATCACAAACGGTACTACTGCATCTACTTATAGATCTGTGTGATATGGATTTAATTACATCAAAATGAAGGACTCCAACAAAGACCAACCTTAATAAAATAGGTATTTTTTAAATGGCAAAGGAAAATAGTATTTGCACTGTGTAAATTAACAAGGGATTGATATCTAGAGTACACAGGAACCTTCTCAAATTGAGACGAATCATACAGAAACCCCAACAGAAATTGGGAAAAGGGTATAAGCAGGTATTTTATGAAAATGGAAACCCCCAAAACTAAAAAGTATTTGAAGAGATGTTCAAGTTCATTAATAATCTGATAAATGCATTTTAAACAAACTTAGGCCTTATTAGAACGGCATAACTCAGAAACCAGATAGTATCGGGTGTTAGTGTGGATTTGCAGACATGGAACCCTTGCACTGCCAGTGGGAGAGTAAACTGTGGTTAAATTAAGTATGCACACACCCCTGACCCTGAAATTCCACGCTTCCATCGGCATTTTTATAGTTTGGGGGTTTGTTTATTTTTAGCACATAAATATTCAATCCATCTGGGATTTATTTTGTTGTACAGTATAAGTATTGAGAAATACTTATTTTCCCCAAATGTTTGGTCAGTTGACTTAACGCTTTTGGATAGCACTACCTTCTCCTCCAGTGTCACTCTATCCTTTACTAACTTCTTATAGATTCCTGGGTCTGTTTCGAGGTGTTAGGTTTCTGAACAGTGTATCTCGGGGCTGCCAAGCAGTGACCCATTTGGAGGATGTTTAATCCCTCCTGTGCTTTGTGCTTTGATGGCAAGAGCCATGTTCTAACTACAGATCCAAAGAAAAAAACAGACAGAAACAAAGGGTTTTTTTTTTTTTCTTGATACTTATTTTTGTTGTTGTTGTTGTCTTTTGCTTTTTAGGGCCATACTTGCGGCATATGGAGGTTCCCAGGCTAGGGGTCCAATGGGAGCTGTAGCCACTGGCCTACGCCACAGCCACAGCAACAGCAACACCAGATCTGAGCTTCATCTGCGACCTACACCACAGATCATGGCAATGCCAGATCCTTAACCCACTGAAGTGAGGCCAAGGATCGAACCTGCAACCTCATGGTTCCTAGTCGGATTCGTTTCTGCTACGCCACGATGGAAACTCCTTTTTTCCTGAATACTTATAAATTCCTATTGGATGGAATTTTGGTTTCTGGCTGTTACTCTTAAATGAGTCTCTTCTGACATTCCTTCCTTTCTTCCTGGTCTCCCCACCTTCTGGTAGCATCTCCTTTCTTCCCTTTTTTCGATTCAAGAAGTTAAATTTTTAAATACCTCTCCCTATCTCTCTTCCCCTCTCCCTCCCTCTCTCTCCTTCCCTTTCTCTCTCTCTCTCTCTCTCTCTCTCTCTCTCTCTCACTGAGTGCCCAATTACTCCTGTTTCAGAAAGAAAGTTTAAGGTCTTGAACAGAGTTTGGAAACCAAAAAACCTCTCTGGAGATAAACAGTTTAGCAGCTTGAAGATTTCTCTCAGCCCAAATTAAAAACAAAACAAAACCTTCAGAAGTGAAGTGCCTCCTAGGTTCATAACAGCAAGTCTGGTGGCTCTCACACGAGCTCTTTATTCCATGCACAGGCTCAGTTCAATTAGCAGAAACAAGATGTCTGACCACAGAAGGTTAAAAGCCCAAGGAGCGGCTCAGACACCTGAAAACCACCTTCACATCAGGGAGGAGATCAAGTCATATTTCAAGCCTGCAAGAAAGTGTGCTCTGCTTGAAGAATGTCAGTCACTTTAGTTTTAAGAGACACAGATAGCACTCAGAGGTTGTCAGTCATTTCCTAAGAAAGGAGACAAGAAACTTTTAACATGTAAATTGCCAGTATTTTCCATGGCAAGGTAAGTTAAAAAAATATTTAATGTAAAAAATGATATTTCCCAGAACAAAAGGCCAAGTCTCCTCCATGAGAATATTTGGAATAGCATTACCAGTTAGATTAAATAATGATGATGATGATGATAGTAATAATAATAAATAGATCTATTAAAGCATAAAGCATAAGATCTGGTCGGATTTCCCTTGACTGCAGTGTTGTATAGGCAACTTGGAGACGAACAGTGTGCTAGGAAAGGAAACTTCCTGATGGAGAAGGTTGACCACAAAATTGTGCCGTCCAGTCCAGTAGCCACCAGATACATGGGGCTATTTACATTTAACTAAAACCTTAATTTTAGTCACACTGGTCACATTCCAGGCGCTCAGCAGCCCCATGCGGCTATGTGCCTGCTATATTGGACAGCACACATGTAGAACATTCCCACTATCACAATAATTTCCATTGCTGCTGGGCATCACCGATTTGACCCTTGCTCCTCAAAGTACGGCCATGGGCCAGCAGCACTGGTGTCACCTAGGATCAGGGCAGGATTCCTGGGCACGCGGCCCGTGGAATGGTCCAGGGCCCCATGCTTGGAAGGACTCTGCCCTTGGATTAATACTTTGTTCTCGCCATCTTGAAATTGTTAATTTTTGAACAAGAGGTCCTAAATTTTCATTTGTACCGAGCCCCACAAATTACGTAGGCAGTCCTGCTGGGGAGCTGGTTACAAATGCAGAACCCTCAGCAGTTACACCTGCTGAATCAGAACCTGAATTTTAAGACCTCTGGCTGGCTCTTAACGGACATTAAACTTCAAGAACTAGGATCTAGAAGAGTGATTCTCAACCGCTTTAAATCTACAGACTCTTTCTTTAAATTGATTAAAATTTGCACGTATCCAAATATATGAAATAGGTTAACATAATTATGCCCATCTGGCAATGTATATAGTCATCGTCCAACTGTAAATAATACCTAGTTATTTGGGGATCTCTAGGATTTTGTAGAGCTTGAACATCTTTAATCTAGAACTTCTTGGTTGGATGCAGTTTGCAGTGCTGAGACAACTGTTGATCATATACCCAAGGACTGAAAAATCCCAGGTGAGCCATCTTTCTTGGAATAAGCAAATTAGAGCCATGATAACCACGGTATGGTACAGTCTTTGTCCATGATATTAGCCAGCCCATGTTAGTGCTTATGAGAGCTTTGCCACTTCTTTTTGGGCACTTCACCATGTCACCTCATTTAAACTTCACAGCGTGGTAAGGGACGGGCTGGCTTTAACTGCCTCTTACACACAAGTAAGTGAGTCTTAGATTCGTTAAGTAACTTCCCTGAGCTAAAGCAGGATTCAAACCCAGAGCTGAGTTTAGGATGGACTGAGTAACACAGTCTCCTCAGGTGTAGCATGTAAGAGGGAGGGGGTGCAAAAAACTCAGTAATCAAGGTAAATAGTATTTAAATTCAATGTATTTTTTAAAAAGTCTGAATGAATGCACAAATACCCATGATGAACAAATTATCATATCCTAGCTGGACATCTAGGTATTAGTTACAGCTGGACATCAACCTTGAGTCTCCCCACTGCATTGATGGTCAAAGTTGATGACCATAGAATAGACTGGGCAGACTTTACATACAGTCTTGATTTCTGATTGCAGAGATTTTATTAACTTTTCTCATTTTGTCTGAACTAGGGAAGGATATTTTGATAAGTGTATATAGAGGCCAAATTTTTTCCTTTTGTCTCAGACTGCAGCATGGCTTGCCACCTCCCAGGTTTGTAGGATTTCAGATCCAAAGTTGAAAGTCTGCACCTGTGGCTCTGAAGTCTGGCTGTACCTTAAAATCATCCGCGGAACCATCAACACATCCTCATGCCTGGGACACATCCCCAGGGTTCCCTTCAGTTTATCTGGTGGTTCCCAGCGGGTCCTGGCATTGAGATTGTTGCAAAACTCTCCAGTTCATTCTAATGTGCGGCCAAGCGTTGACAGTGATTTTGCTACATTGCACTGACTCCCTTGAGGGATGATAGGAGTGCAGCACCCAAAATGAAACTCTCTCAGAGCTTTCTGCAAGGTGAGGTCAGCTAGAAAACACTACCTCTGTCAGCCTGGAACAAGAATCATAGAATTTTAGAGCTAGATAGTGCATTTTAGATAAACAATCATAGATTGTCTAAACGCTAGATAATGTCTATCTAATTGTCTATCTAAAAGCTAGATAATGCCTTAGGAATCACAGATTACCAATTTTACTAATGAGGAAACCAGCTCAAATATTGTATGACATCACATAGATGCGGAGTCTTGAAACAAAAAATAAAACTTAAGCTCACAGATATAGAAAACAGATTAGTGGTTGACAGAGGTAGGAGTTGGGATGGGCAAAACGGATAAAGGTGATCAAACAGTACAAACTTCCAGTTACAAAATAAGTCATGAGGTTGAAATATACAGCATCCTGACTATAGTCAATGGGGCATGCTACACTGTATATTTGAAAGTTGCTAAGAGTAAATCTTGAAAGTTCTCATCATAAGGAAAAAATTTTAGCTCTGGTGAGGAATGCTAACTAGACTTGTGATTATTTTGCGATATAAACAAATATCAAATCATTATGTTGTACACTTGAAATCAATATGTATATGATATGCCCATTATACATCAGTTTCAAAAAAAGAGGCTGAGAAAGGTGACCCCGAATTGTACACAAGGGGCAGAGAGAACGGGAGCAAAAGCCTTCAGGAACTCAGCCCAAGCTGTTTTCAAGGCTCCCATCAGAGCAAAAGCACTGCCCTCTCTCACCAAAAAGAAATGAAAGCCCACAAAGTCAGTGATTTTCCCCCCAATCGGAAGAATTATAGTAAAAATTGTCTATTTAATTCAAGATCTTAAAACTTTTTTTTTTCAGAACAATTGGGATTAATCTGAACTCTTTAAGAAAAGGAACAGCCTGCTGGCAAATATTGGGTTTGATCGGCATAACCCAGCATTTAAACATGGAGAGATGTCACCTAAAATTTTGGGATACTTGGTACTCAGACTTGCATTCCTGACAGTAACAACTGGCCGGGCTGAGTCACGGCTGTCCATTGCAGGAAGCTTCCATCCCTTCCAGCTGCATTCAGGACTCTAGACTGGCTCAGTGTCACTGCAGAACGTAATAGAAAAGCAAACGTCTCTGCAATGCCAGAATCCTGCACTCCGTCTATTTCAGGCATTTGCATTAACTGTTTGACCAGATAGTATTTGAGTTTGCAGCCCATGATCTCTTTGTCACAGGCATCATTTGCTCTGAGGCAAAAGTGCAATTCCCGGACTCTTCTGAAAGAGCTGCGCCGACCAGGTGATGAGGCGGTTTTCTGCAGTGGAGACCTGAGTAAGGCCCTCTTCCGAAGAGCCAGGGGAGGGCTGGATCTTCTGTTGTTGGGTTTAGCTGTCAATCATCCCAACTCTGCAGACAGTTTGATATTTTCATTAGAAATCTCTGCTCTACGTCGCCAAGGTTTTTCTTCCTGCTGGCTTGCTTTTCTTCCATCTCGGGATGCCCTCCCTCTTTTCATCTAAAATCCGTGGGTCCTTCCAGGTTTAGCTTCCTGGATTACTCTGATCCATGGTGTTCCTTCCTTCTCAGAAACTCCTCCTACGGCACCACGTCAATAGGGAAACCATATGCTTTTTTGATTTCCCCAGGCCGGAGGATAAGCTCCTTAAGTTTGCCTGCTTGTAATTCCTTTGAATCCTCCCTAACACCCAGGACGGTGGTGGACAAACAGGATCTTCACAACACACCCTGTGCTTTTCAGCTCCGGATCCCCTCGGCCTTCCTCCGCCCTGCGGAGCAGGCGCTGCAGCTCCCACTTTCAGGCACTAGAGGTCGCTCGGCCACACACATCTTGCCCTGCCCAGGTTCCGGGCTGCACACAGATTACTAGCGCCTCTGGAAGTAGGGCAGGCTCATTTATTTCCTCTCCAACACAGCCTCGGGCCATCAGAGCCTCTGATGTCAGGGTCCCTGCCGTGCAAGCTGCAGAATGAAAACACTGCAAATAAGAAAGGTCATTGCATCCGCTCTGCACATTTACTTCTCACCTGAAATCTCTGCTTCACTAGCAATGACCTGGCTCAGGCTCTGAACACTTGATGTTCCAGCAGGAGCGAGAAGAAATCTATGACTACTGCGCCTATGTGTGTGTACTTAGAGATTATTGCGTCAGGTCCGTGGTCCAGCGTTGTGGCAAGGTAGGTTTCTATTCCCCTTCCTCTCCTTCAATTCCCAGGAAGCTTCTGATCAGGGCACTGATGCTCCGACTCTGTTTTGCTTTGGCTACTGTTGTTCTCCACAGATAACAAGAATGACCTTTTATAACAGGCCCTGTCAAATTGCTCAACCTTGAAGTAAAGACGGCAGTCAGGTTTTATTTGAGGAACTTGATGGGCCCAAAGCAACCATAGGAAGGGAGCACAGTAGGTCTGAAGATGGGACAAAGGTACAGAAGGTGGGAGGGGCAAAAGTTTCGATACCTAAGGTAGTAGTGATCATGCATGCCCAAGTGCCCAGCATGGTGTCACATTGGCTTTGCAGACCTCCATGCTGACACTGGTTGAGTCAAGGTGACTGTAGAGGCTTGGCAAGTAATATATTCATCACCGGATCCCCGGAAAGAAAGCTTGGAATAGGGAAAACCTGGACCCCGAAGCCCTAAGCACAAGCATTGTGGCTGGGATAGTGTGTTTCAGGGCCATCTCACTGGTAGCTTCTAAATAGCTACTAGCAAAGTTTAAAGAAAAGGCCAATTTGTGTGTTATTTTATCCATTAAAAGGAAGCACTTAGTAGTAGTTTAGCATCTCTAAAGCTAGACTCCCTTAGTGGGAATCACAGTTTTGACATTTATGAGCCATGATGTAAACTCTATACCTCAGTTTACTCATCCGTAAAACACGACCATTAATGATACCTATCTCACAGGGTTACTATGAGGATTAAATGAGTTAATATATGTAATGTGCTTAGAATAGTGTCAGACACGTATGTAAACATAAGCTTCAAAATTACCTATTTTGCACGTAGCATACCATAAAGCCCCTCTTTTCCAGGCTAGGCTGTGTCTGGAATGAAGAACCCTGAAAGTTTTTTTCCAATTCATATCAAAACAAGGACAATGTCACTTTTAGTTCAAAAAGTCTTTCCTTTTCTACAGTCAAGTTTATAATTATCTTAAAAGCATTTTTCTTTTAATCTCCCCCCCTTAAATGAAAGATCTAAAAAACATGGATAAGAACAAAACCAAGAATTGCTTCTTCAAAAACATCAACAAAATGGATAAACCTTTAGCTAGATTGACAGAAAAAAAAAGAGAAAGGACTCAACTAAAATCAGAAATGGAAAGAGTTCCCATCATGGCACAGCAGTTAACGAATCCGACTAGGAACCATGAGTTGCGGGTTCGATCCCTGGCCTCGCTCAGTGGGTTAACGATCCGGCATTGCCATGAGCTGTGGTGTAGGTCACAGATTTGGGTCGGATCTGACGTTGCTGTGGCTGTGGCATAGGCCGGGGGCTGTAGCTCCAATTCGACCCCTAGCCTGGGAACCTCCATAGGCCACGTGGGTGCAGCCCTAAAAAATAAAAAGGGGGGGAGAGTCATGACCACCAATTTTATGGAAATAAAGTATTGTAAGAGAGGACTGTGGCCAAATATATGCCAAGAAATTGAATAACCTAGATGAAATGGACAAATTCCTAGAAACACAACCTATCAAGACCCAGTCATGAAGAAATAGAAAATCTGAACAGACCTATAACTAGTAAGGAGATTTAATCAGTAATAAAAAGCCTCCCAATAGAGAAAAGCCCAGGACCAGATGGCTTCTTTGGCACATTCTACCAAAAATTTAAAGAAGAGTGACATCAATCTTCCTCAGACTCTTCCAAAAATTGGAAAGGAGGGAATACGCCCAAGCTCTTTTAAGGAGGGCAGCATTACCATAATACTAGAACCAGACAAAGTCTCTACAAGAAAAGACCCTGTTGAATATCGTTAAAAACAGTCTTAACAAAGTGCTATGAAACAGAACTCAACAGCAGGCTTAATACTGTGAAAAAGTCAGTACTACCCCAAATAGTCTACAGGTTCAATGCAAGATCCCAATGATTTTTTTTTTTTTTGGCATAAACAAAAAAACCATTCTAAAATACAAATGGAATCTCAAGGGACCCCAAAACCCTGAATAGCCAATACAATATTGAAAAAAGACAATTTTGGAGCTCTCACAGTTCCTGATTCCAAAATTACTACAAAGCCATGATAATCAAAACAGTGTTGTACTGGCATAAAGTCAGACATATAGACCAATGAAATTAACAGCCCAGAAAAACTCACATGGAAAAATGTTTTTTGTAAATGTTAAGACCATTCTTTGAGCAAAGGACAGTCTTTTCCAAAAAAAAATAGTGCTGGGAAAAGTGGGTATCTACATGCTCAGTAATGAAGTTAGACCCTTTTCTTACACTGTATACCAAAATCAATACACTGTATACCAAAATCAATGAGAAATCTGTGCAAAAGAACCAAAACTGTACAACTCTTAGAAGATATTATAGGGGAAAAGCTTTATGACATTGTATTTAGAAATGATTTCTTGTATATAACACTAAAAGCTCAGGCACCAAAAAAAAAAAAAAAAAAGGAAAATAGATAAATTGGACTACACCAAGACTTAAAACTCAAGGAATACAATCCACTGAATGAAAAGGAAATCCACAGAATGGGAGAAAATATTTGATAATCTGGTAAGGGTTTAATATTCAGAGTACATAAGGAACTCCTACAACTCAGCTGCAACAACAAGCCTGATTTTAAAATGGACAAAGGATTTGAACAGACATTTCTCCAAAGAAGATATGCAAGTGGTCAAAAAGAACAAGAAAAGATGTTCAACGTCACTAATCAGTAGAGAGATACAAATCAAAACTGCAGTGAGATACCACCTCACACCCATTAGGGTGGCTACTATAAAAACAAAATACAATGGAAAGTAAAAAGTGTTGATAAGAATGTGGAGAAATTGGGAGTTCCCATTGTGGCTTAATGGTGGCGAACCCAACTAATGTCCATGAGGACATGGGTTTGATCCCTGACCTTGCTCAGCAGGTTAAGGATCTGGCATTGCTGTGGCTGTGGTGTAGGTCACATACATGGCTTGGATCTAGCATTGTTGTGGCTGTGGCATAGGTCAGCAACTATAGCTCTGATTCAGCCCCTAGCCTGGGAACTTCCATGTGCTGTGGGTGTGGCCCTAAAAGAAGAAAAAAAAGAATGTAGTGAAATTGGAACCCTTGTTCACTGTTGGTGAGAATGTAAAATGATGGAGCTGCTGTGGAAAACAGTATGGCAGTTCCTCAAATAGTTAAAAATAGAAATCTTTAAAGATTTCTTTGGGAACAGAAAGAAGACACAGGGCTGGAGCATGAAGAATAAGGGGAGAATGAAGCAGAATTCATGTGGAGAGCCGGGCAGTGGCTGTGTGATGCGAAGCTTTGATCACTGGATTAAAGGGTGTTGATTTTATTCTGATGAGAGGCTGTAGACCAGATCTAAACAGAGTAGGGCCATTATCCAATTTTTGTCTTAGAATGAGGGAGAAAGACGGAAAGTATTGAAACCAGTGAGGAAATGAGAGGTGATGGTGTCTTGGACCAAGGTGGAAGCAACAGAGATGAAGCAAGATGATTTTAGATAGTTTTTTGAGTTCAGACACAGGATTGCTGGTAACCTGACAGTGGAGGGTGAGGGAAAGGGAGAAATTAGTCATTATTTCTAGTCGTTTTCGACATGAGTGGAAGATGTTGGCATTTACTAAGATGCAGAAGAGAGTGAAAGATGCAGACAGGGCTAGGAAAAGCGTTTGGTTTTGCACATGTTTTCAAACGGAGATGTCAGATAGGCATTTATATATACAAGCTTGGAGTCCAGGAGAATGGTCAGGCTGCAGGCGTAAACCTGGGAGGCATCAGCAAATAGCTATGTACAGCCAAAAACCTGATTGATATTATTCTGGGGAGAGAGTGTGTTCTGGATATTTTACATGGCTGTTTGCCTGGAATTGAGTGTATGATTGAGCCCATTAGTAAGGAAATCTTGCAACAGTTTCCCACAAGAAGCAATTTCTCTCTCCTGGATCAGATGTGCAGGTCCAGGTTCTACAACACACTGAGGAAGAGGGAGAACCGGGGTGGGAGGTTTGTCTCTTTTTTTCCCACCCCTTCTTCCAATACTTCATTTTTTTTTTAGGACCACACCTGCGGCATATGGAAGTTCTCAGGCCAGGGGTCTAATTGGAGCTGTACCTGCTGGTCTACACAAGCACCGAAGCAAAGCAGGATCTGAGTCACAGCAGTGATCTGCACCGTAGCTTGCAGCAGTGCCAGATCCTTAATCCGCTAAGAGAGGCCAGGGATCCCGAACCCATGGGGCGAGGCCTGGGATCGAACCCTCATCCTCATGGATACTAGTCGGGTTTGTTATCGCTGGGCCACAATGGAAACTCCCAAGATTTTATTCATTGAGTTTTCAGTGAATGCCAAACACAAATGAATTGCTTTCCTACTTTTACTCTGAGCAAAGCCCTGGATAGCAGTTAGGCAGATGAGAGAAAGAAATGTGATTCCTCCCTGTAAGAAGCTTAACTACGCAGAAAGAAAGGAAGTTAGAAAAAGAGTAAAATAATCACAGGCAACGCATTATATGGATTCAGTGCAGAAAAGAAGCCACTTATTTTATTCAGAAAAAGTTGGGTGAAATGAACTAAGTGCATACAAAATTGTGGAAGGTCTCAAGAGTTTACTCTCAATGGCCGTTGGGACTGACTCCTTTAACTTTATAGAACTAACTGCCAGGGAACCAGATACCAGTGAGTCTGTTGCGTTCAAGACCTCACTTTGACATCTGCTGTTCAGGAATCAGGAAGTTGGAATCTGGAAATGGCCAGCACTGTGCTATCATGGAAGTTGTCTCTTAACACTCAGAAAATGAGAGAATGGGATCTGGAACAATGAGACCAGCCACACCTCACCCCACCCAACTTCCGTATCCCATACACACAGCCCTCTTTCTCAGCACCCAGGAGAAAGGACATGGACTATCACCACGGAAGTATTTTGCATCCTCCCAACCCTTTCTGTCATCAGAAAATAGCCAAAGGTAAAGGAAGATGGTTCCCATTCACTGCAGCCTTTCAAATCTATCACAAGTTCACCGACTTATCAGAACCTATTTCCTGTGCTGAATTCTAGATGCCACGGAGGCTGAGACATCTAATTCTCACCTTTCTTGCCTCTGAGGCTCACAGAAGGACCCTGGGAGTAGTTCTCACATGGGGGTGATTTTCTCTCCCCACCCCCCACCCCAGAGACATTTGGCAATGTCAAAGACCTTGTTGGATGTCACAATGGGAAGATGAGGGCTGCTAGCATCTAGTGGGTAGAGGCCAGGGATATCACTGAATATTCTACAATACACAAGACAGCCTCCCATGACAAAGAATTATCTGGCCCCAAATGTCAATAGTGCTGAGGTTATAGACCATGCTGTGGAAAGAGGGTGAAATAGAAATGGACTATACCAAGCCATCATGTCCCATAATGGTTAAGGACCCAAATTAGTCATAAAACCAATTAGTCTCAAAGTTATTTTTATTTATTATTTTAAAATTTATTATTTTTACTGAATGTTGATTACACAGAAGCCGGAGTGGTTCCAGAACTTTTCATGAATGATCTGGGGCCAGAAGTGCATTCTGAGGATGGTGAAGGATTGTCAATGCTGAGACAGGAAAGTTGGTGAAAGGAGTGAAGAAGGGGAAATAACATAAAGCTCAAAGTCAGGAATGCAAAGTCATGTTTATAGCTGAAAGGAAGATCAGCCTGACTGCAGTGGGAAATGGAAGTTATGAAGTTTCAAAATAGGTGTTTAAACAGGTGGTGTCAGATTGTGAAGTGCTTTGAACATCTGGCTGAGAAGTTTGGCCCGCAGCGTGGTGAAGCGGAAAGGCTTAGGAACCAGACAAGAGTATCTTTGAGGCTGATTCCTCCACATCCTATGGTGAGATCCTAGAAATGCTTCTGAACTTTTCCTCAGCTTGAGGTACTGTGACAGTTGTCTGTGATGTATGTAATATTAGGATAGTACATGATCCTATTCCTCTTTTGACAGTAAGGACTTGTTGGAGACTTGTATGTTCCTCAGTTCAAGAAAAAAAACTGTAGACAGTTCTACAACCTTTGAGCCAATCTCTCAACACAACCACAGTGCTGGAATATCTAGCTGTTAGGAGAAAGCCAGGAAAAACATTAAATGGAATCATAGTGAACTTTTTAAAAATATTTCAGCTTATTTATTTTTTAAAAACTATATACACATTGATCTTTATTAAAGTGTAGTTGGTTTATAATGTTTTGTCAATTTCTGCTGGACAGCATAGTGACCCAGTCGTACATATATATACATTCATTTTCTGATACTATCTTCCTTCATGTTCTATCCTAAGAGATTGGATATAGTTCCCTATGCTAACAGTAGGACCTCATTGCTTATCGATTCTAAATGTAATAGTTTGCATCTACCAACCCCAAACTCCCCGTCCATCCCACTCCCTCTCCCTCCCGCTTGGCAACTACAAGCCTATTCTCTTTGTCTGTGAGTCTGTTCTTGTTTTGTAGATAGATTGATTTGTGCCATACTTCAGGTTGCACATATAAGTGATATCATATGGTATTTGTCTTTCTCTTTCTGACTTAGTATGAGATTCTCCAGTTGCATGCATGTTGCTATAAATGCCATTATTTTGTTCCTTTTTGTGGCTGAGTAGTATTCCATTGTATATATATGTACCACATCTTCTTAATCCATTCATCTGTAGACGGACATTTCGGTTGTTTCCATCTCTTGGCTGTTGTGAACAGTGCAATTGAACAATTGAAATATTGGCTGCAGTGAACATAGGGGTGCATGTATATTTTTGAATGAAAATTTTCTCTGAAAACATGCCTAAGAGTGGGATTGCTGGATCTTACGATAGTTCTATATTCAGTTTTCTGAGGAACCTCTGTACTGTTTTCCACAGTGGATTAATCAATTTAAATTCCCAAGAGTGAAGGAGGGTTCCCTTTTCTGCACACCCTCTCCAGCATTTGTTATTTGTAGACTTGTTAATTATGGCTATTCTGACCAGTGTAAGGTGGTACCTTATTGTAGTTTTGATCTGAATATTTAAATTGTTAAGTAGATATGAAACCAAATTTGTAGATAGTACCAGAGAATGGACTTAACTGTTTGATATTTAATGAGAACAGCTTTTATACAGCATCCCAAGAGACTTACAAGAAAAGGGGCAAAACCTTAATATTAAGTAAATAAAATTCGTTTCAAATAGGCTATACAGAAATTGATTTATTCTCCGCTTCCTTTTTCCTGCTGTTTAGAAAAGTACAGATTTAACAGAAGGTTGCCATCTCCTTTCTTTGTGCAATGTAGATTCTAACTATGCAAACAACAAAACTGTCAGTCTACTACCCCAAAATCCCACTGTGTAGGGCTAAGGCTGGGGTTAGGGTACTTTTATTAACTTATTAAACACACTAAGATACCTGTATACCTATGGTCACACAAGTATTATACTCTTGTTGAGACCGTATGTACAAGTTTTATGCTATATTCTAGACCGTAATCTTGCTGTGTGCATAGTGATGTCGTGATGAGATAATTATATCATTCCAGTTAAAAGCTCTCAAGACCTCTATCAATTTGCTGATTTATTTTGTTTGTGGAGGCATTGCTTGACTGTATGTAGTCTGACTGATATCAAGCTATCTTTTTCCAGTTGTGGTGAAATAGATACAACATAAAATTCGCAATACTGATCACTTTAAAGTGTGAAATTTAGTGGCATTTAGTACATTCCCAATGTCGTGCAACCATCACCACAATGTTCCAGAATATTTTTATCACCCCCCAATCCCTCATACTTGTCACTTTCTGTTCCCTTCTCTCCTCCAGCTCCTGACATCCATTAATCTGCTTTCTGTCTCTATGAATTTGCCTATTCTGTATATTTCATATAAATGGAGTTATATGATATAGCGCTATTTGTATCTGGCTTCTGTCACTTAGCATAATGTTTTCAAGGATCATCCATGTTGTGGCATGTGTCAGTATTTCATTTCTTTTTATGGCTGAATGAATTCCATTGTATGGATAGACTGCATTTTGTTTATTAATTCATTATTCAGTGTTCATTGCTGGACATATGGCTCGTGTCCACTTTGGGGCTCTGTAAATAGTACTGCTGTGAACATTCATGTATAACATTCAAGTTTTTGTTTAAACAACTGTTTTTAATTTGAGGGGGTACATACCTAGGAACGGAATTGCTGGGTCATGTGGTAATTTGGTATTTAACTTATTGATGGGACACCAAATTTTTTTCCACATCAGCTGTACCATTTTACATTCCCAGCAGCAATGTATCAAAGGTTCCAGATTCTTATCAACAGTTGTTATTTTCCTTTTCTTTTCTTTTCTTTCTTTTTTTTTTTTTTGGTAATAGCCATCTTAAAGTGGTATTTTTTGTGGCTTTATTTTTCATTTCATTTCATTTCATATTTTTCATTCATAGTTCATGACTAACAGCATGGAACATCTTTTCATGTGCTTGTTGGCCTTTTGCATACTTCTTTTTGGAGAAATATCTTTCCAGACCTTTGCTCATGTTTTGAGTTTTTTGGATATTTGTTGTTGCCTTGTAAGAGTTCTTTCTATATTCTGAATACTAGACCCTTAACAGAAATGTGATTGGCAAATATTTCTCCCATTCTGTGTGTTGTCTTTTCCCTCTCTCAGTGGTATACTTTTATGCACAAAAATTTTTCATTTTAACAAACCCCAGTATATCTATTTTTTTTCTTTTGATGTCAATCCAAGACAATACTGTCAAATCCAAGGTCATGAAAATTTATCCCTCTATTTTCTTTTAAGAGTTTCGTAGTTTTAGCTCCTGTACTTAGGTCTTTGATCCGTTTTGAGTCACATTGTCTCTTGAACCACCTTGCCTTTGGTGGAACTCTAATTCACATTGCCCTACAACCCCTGTATCCCAGTCTCCTCAAACAAATGTCTGCTCATACCTTCCTACAGTGATCTATTGAGACCTTCTTTCTCTGGTTGGTGCCCTGTTCTCCAGGCATATCTTTGTAAAAGTGACCCCACCAAAATCTTCTTTTGTCAAGTTCTCTACAAATGTCCTACTCTTTGCTGTTGGTAGTAGAAAAGCACTGAATAAACTGATGGTTTCTTAGTATTCAGAAGATCTGTTCCATGAAAGGTTTCGCCTTTTCCAAGATATATTACATTTTACTAGTGGACATTTTCTTATTGGAGTATAGTTGACTTACAATGTTTTGTTAGTTTTAGATGTATAGCAAAGTGATACAGTTAAATGTATATATTCATTCTTTTTTAGATTCTTTTCCCATATAGGTTATTACAGAATATTGGGTAGAGTTTCCTATGCTATATAGTTATATAGTAGGTCCTTGTTGATTATCTATTTTAAATATGGTAGTGTATATATGTTAATCCCCAAATTCTCCACGGTGGTTGCACCAGTTCACATTCCTGCCAAAGTGTAGGAGGGTTCCCTTTTCTCCACATTCTCTCCAGCATTTACTGCTTATAGACTTTTTGATGATTGCCATTCTGACTGGTGTGGGGCGATACCTCATTGTAGTTTTGATTTTCATTTCTCTAATGATTGGGGTATTGAGCTTTTTGTCATGTGCTTTTTAACCATCTCTCTGTCTTCTTTGGAGAAGTGTCTCATTTGATCTTTTTGCCATTTTGATTAGGGTTTGTTTTTTTTTTATATGTAAAGCCGCATGAGATGTTTGTATATTTTGGAGATTAATCCCTTGTCATTTGCTTTGTTTGTGAAGATTTTCTCCCATCCTGTGGGTTGTCTTTTCATTTCTTTGTAGTAGTGTCCTTTGCTGTGCAAAAGCTTTTAAGTTTAAGTAGGTCTCATTTGCTTATTTTTGTTTTCATTTTCATAACTCTAGGAGGTGTATCAAATTGCTACAGTTGATGTCAAAGAGTGTTCTGTCTATATTTTCCTTTAGGAGCTTTATAGTATCCAGTCTTATGTTTAGGCCTTTAATCCATTTGTTTATTTTTGTGTATAGTGTTAGAGAATGTTCTAATTTATTTCTTTTATATGTAGCTGTCCAATTTCCCCAGAACCACTTATTGAAGAGACTGCCTTTCCCCCATTGTATATTCTTACCATCTTTGTTGTAGATTAGTTGACCATAGGCTCATGGATTTATTTCTGGGCTTTCTGTCCTTTTCCACTGATTATATATTTCTGTGTTTGTGCCAGTACCATACTGTTTTGATGAATGTAGCTTTGTAGTATAGTCTTAAGCCGAGGAGCCTGACTCCTCCAGCTCCGTTTTCTTTCTCAGGATGACTTTGGCTATTTGAGATCTTTAGTGTTTCTATACAAATTTTAAAATTCTTTGTTCTAGTTTTGTGAAAAATGCTGTTGGTAATTTAATAGGGATTGCACTGAATCTGTAAATTGCCTTCAATAGTAGAATCATTTTGACAGTATTGAATTTTCAAATCCAAGAACATGATATATCTTTCCATCTGTTTGTGTCATCTTCAGTTTCTTTCCTCAGTGTCTTATAGTTTTCAAGTCTTTTGCCCTCTTAGGTAGGTTTATTCCTAGGTATTTTATTCTTTTGATGTGATGGTAAATGTGATTGTTTTCTTAATTTCTCTTTCTAATCTTCTGTTGTTAGTGTATAGGAGTGCAAGAGATTTCTGTGTATTAATTTTGTTTGTATCCTACAACTTTACTGAATTCATCAATGAGCTCTAGTAGGTTTCTGGTAGCATCTTAAGGATTTTCTATGTATAGTATGTTATCTGCAAACAGTGACAGGTTTACTTCTTCTTTTCTAGTTTGGATTCCTTTCATTTCTTTTTCTTCTCTTATCGCTGTGGCTAGGTCTTCCAAAACTATGTTGAAAAAAAGTGGCAAGAGTGGACACCCTTATCTTGTTTCTGATCTTAGAGGAAAGGCTTTCAGCTTTTCACTGTTGAGAGTGATATTATCTGTGGGACTAGTGGGCATTTTTTTAATAGACTTAATTTTTTTGGAACAGTTTTAGGTTCACAGCAAAATTGAAAAGTAAGTTACTGAGATTTCTCATATACTCCCTGCTCCCACATGCATGGCCTCCCACATTATCAACATCCCCACACCAGAGTGATACAGTTGTTACAATTGATGAATCTGCATTAGCACATAAAAATCACCCGAAGTCCATAGTTTACGTTGGTTTCATGCTTGGTGCTATAGATTCTATGATTTGGACAAATATATAATGACACATATCCACCATTAAAGCATCATGCAGAGTAGATTCACTGCCCTAAAAATCCTCCATTCTCCACCTATTAATGCTGCCCTCTACCCTGGCCCTTGGAAACCACTGATCTTTTTACTGTCTTCATAGTTTTTGCCTTTTCTGGATGAACATATACATGGAGTCAAATAGTGTGTAGTTTACTAATGGTCTTTTGAAATCCATTATTACCTTACTTCAGACACCAAATCCAAAAGCTCTTTGAGGAGAGGGATTGTGATTTGTCTTCTCATGTGTCCAAGAAGCATTTAATAACTACCTATGGAATGTGTGAATGAATTCCTAGTAATGATATGTCAGTATCTTAGCTATCAGAAATAGGCAGTACCTTTGGAAAGAAGCACCCTCTATGAAGCATCAGTTTATAATGCTCATCTAATGGGAAGTTAGCAGTGAGAAGAGTCTGGAGTCACTTTTGAAGTCCTGGTGACACTTTTCCAGCAAAGTCTTGGATCATCCACCATTCTAAGACACAATGACATTTTTAGAGACAAGGGCACAAAGAGCAGCTGCCACTGCAAATTAGATAGTAATTGTGGTTTATAAAATTTCTATATGGTTTCCTGTGATGTCATTTATTCTTTCTTAGGTTATCAAGTGGATTTCCAATCCACCTTTTTTTAACCTTCATAGGCAAATGAGTAATTCTTTCCAAGCACTTCAAATGTTCCTATCCCATGATGATAAGATACATATCCTATTATTTTCCCTCAAAGAATTGCCTATTTTTTGTAACATTCCTTCACAAAACTGTTTTTCCAGTTGTATACTCAGTATTAGGGTCAGTTTGTGTTTTATCTTAGGGTTGTTTATTATCAGAACTTGAAAGAACTAAACATGTCTTTGGTTAGTCAAAGACATTTTGCTTTGATGATGTAAACACAACAAATTAGAAAATGCCTTTAATGTTGAAATTATGGGAGATCAAATATTTAATGTTCAACAGTCAACAGCAGAGAATTAATTTACCAGGAATTTTTACACTGAATAACTAACCTCCAAGAGCCCTCATTCATAACTTAAAAAAAAAAAAACCTATTATTTCAAATGTCAAGTCAGCTCAGTCAACAAGCTAATTATTGGAGTGTGTGTGTGTGTGTGTGTGTGTGTGTGTGTAAAATTGCGAAGCCCCCCTAGAATTGAACTTTGCAGAAAAGCAATTACTATATTAAAAAAAAGAATTAAAATTTTTTTGCTTATACTTGAGTACATTCTCCCCCCCCGCTTTTTTTTTTTTTTTTTTTGCTTTTTTAGGGCCGTACTTGCAGCATATGGAAGTTCCCAGGCTAGGGGGTCGAATCAGAACTGTAGCCACCAGTTTGTGCCACAGCCACAGCAACAGCAACGCGGGATCCGAGCCATGTCTGTGACCTATACCACAGCTCACGGCAACACTGGATCCTTAACCCACTCAACAAGGCCAGGAATTGAACCTGCAACCTCATGGTTCCTGGTCCGATTCATTAACCTCTGTGCCACGACAGGAACTCCCTCCTTAATTGGCTTCTGAGTGTGTGTTTTGTTTGTTTATTTTAGAGAGTGTAAGTGGTAAGAGGACAGGGCCTGTATCATTCCTATAAAGGGCGAGAGGATCATTGATGTCTTTGGAGGGAGGGTGGGACAAATGGGAACTGCTTAGCAAATACTTAAGAAGAAATAAAGCCTTTCTTCTTCCTGTAGGCAATGAAAGATTAATAAAACATTGCAAAGGTGAAAAATGAGTATTTTTACTTTACATTTTCTAATTCCTACCATAAAATCTGTATGGAGAGGTAGTCTCTGGAGATTTTGCCTGATGGGGGCGTGAAGCTTTGAGGAAACAGGACGAGGGCATGGAAGTTGCAGAATCACTTAACTGGGTGGGTGGGAGAGGCTGGCCTTCATCTATCCTTTCGGCCTTTTGTATACACACAACACACACATGCACACACACGCACACACACACTTTCTTTGACTTCTCTTCTTCCTCTTTCTCTCAACCTCTTTTTCTTATGCATTAAATTATCTCCTTTGAAAATATGCACCTGAAGCATGTGTATATCTTTGCATTTATTAATCAAAGTTGTTTTTTTCCTCCAAAGTTTAGAGCGGATGAAATATCTTCTCTATCTTTTACCCTGGTCTCTCTCCCCATGCCTTCTTCATCCCCCATAGATTGGCTGTTGGTTGCTTCTTTTATTTGTAGCTATATACCCTAGGTTAGTGATTCTTAACAGAAAAAACAGAATTCCCTGCCCCTGTCCAAGAAATACTGGTGGAGAAAATGAAAATGTGTGTGAGAAAAATGTTACATTGGAATACCTCTCTTTGCTATTTAATTTGTTTATTCCCTGCCTTATGCTGGAAGTTAAGGATCACTCAAAAGTTGGAATAATTTGGAAAGATAAATTAAAAGCAGGTCAGAAATTGAGTAAAAGAAAAAATTAAGATGGAAAGTGAAAAAGAACCAGGAACATATCATGCTCTAAACTTGCTCAGATCAGCTTCTCTTCTCATTTTGACAGATTTACCCAAAGAGATTGTTTTAGCAGAGCCCTTTTTGCAGAGGTAGCGAGGGTTTCTCTCTGGTTTTTATTTAGTTGTATCCTGGTAGTGAATGAAGCCATTATCTCTACTGGAAGAAGACTTATCAAACACACAGTGAAGAACTAGGGGTATGAAGGCGTTGTAGGATGTTTAGCAGCATCCCTGGCCTCAACAGATTAGATGCCATAGCTCCCCTGCAAGATGTGACCATTAAAAGCGCCTCTGGACGTGGCCAAAATCCCCTAGGTGGAAAAATAGCCTCTTATTGAGAGCTACTGACCTAAATATTACTCTAGCACTTATACCAGGCATCCTGTGACTTGGAGAGAGAGGTGTTCTTCTTCGAGTAGCTTGAACTCTTTATTTGCAACAGGAAATGTTTGAATTTGGACATAGGTGAATGAAGGAAAGAAAGAATGAATTCAGTTGCTGTGAGATTCAAGGGAGAAGACCACGAAAATGTTCAGGGCAGTCCTTGGCATACATGAGATACATGCTCAATCAGTGATGATCATTCAAAGTATTTATTATTATTACCAGGATTTATTTAAAGCATTATGGTTTTCCACATTATTTTTAACTGCTCTCTCTCTCTCTCTCGCTCTCTTTTTTCTTTTTAGGGCCACACTCGCAGCATATGGAGGTTCCCAGGCTAGGGGTCTAATCGGAGCTACAGCTGCTGGCCTACACCATAGCCACAGCAACACAGGATCCAAGCCACATCTGTGACATACCTCACAGCTCATGGCAACACCGGATCCTTAACCCATTGAGTGAGGCCAGGGATTGAACCAGCAACCTCATGGTTTCTATTCAGATTCGTTTCTGCTGCACCAGGATGGGAACTCCTGCTCTCTTTCTTAATCATCATAACTTAGGGGGTTGCTGTTGATTTTACTCCTGTTGTATAGATGAGGAAACAGAGGCTCAGAAAAGAGATATAACCTATTGATAGCTGGTGAACAGCAGGCCTAAAACTCAGTCTAGGCAAATCCAACTTTTTTCACCTCCTCCACACTGTCTGCTAAAAAGAGAAGGACTGGCAGGACAGACCCCACAGAATGGGACATCTGCAGTGGGAGGACTTGATCAGTTCTGGACATCTGTCTTTTCCCTTCCAGACACTAGTGCTCCTAGACCACCAGGTTATGCTGTTAGAAAATGAAAATCAAAATCCAGCTTGACACCTTTATATTTTTTCCTAAAACAATCTAGTACTCATATAAACCTGTACAACCAACCCCAACCTCTGTTCAAAGGAGCTTTGCTAGCAGACATGTTACGTCTTAAAAGTCATCTGCCCTTTGTGTACCTATAACAGGGGCAACTCAGAGCCAAGAGTTTCCTGTCCTGCATCATAAGCGTGCCGTCTTTTCCAAGAAAACCCTTGGCTTACTACACCAGCAATACAGACGTCATGGATCATTTCTAAGATCCCCCATTTAAGGTGTTGGCATGTGTGTTTATGCTAGTTTCTGTATGAGAGAGAGATTTACTGGGCCTTACCGCTTGTCTGCCCATGTTAACCCCTTGTTCCCATGTGCTACGACTTCTGCAAAATGTAGCTGGTCATGTGAATCCCTTGCCTGCCAAAACTGAATCCTCCACATTGAGAAATACCAGAGATGGATGACAGCGAAGCAGAGATGCTATTAGAAGGTTGAGGAATAGAAATCACGAAGTAAAGGATTCATCATTGTTCCGTGAAGATGTGACAGAAGTTAGATTTTTTCTGAATGTCAGATTTGGATTTGGGAAAACATTGACCTTTACCATCAGAGAATCAAGAGTCATTTTAGTGAGCGACTCTCCCCCGGCCCTTTTACTTCATTACCACCACTCCGCCTCCCGCCACCTACACGTACAGACCAAGAACACATTTACAGCTTGTGAATATTTCAACAGTGTGGTTTTAAAAGGTACATTAAACTTATTCTAGATGCTATCCTTCTGATGTGGATAATGTTGCATGATGGAATAAAGACCACCAAAGAGCTATTCCTATTAATAAATTGGCAGATAAGATGTAAGCTTGAGCCACCACTTCTGATTCTCGAAAAGGTTATCATTGTGGTTACAGTGATCACATTTCTCCTAGGAGAGTACCAGAACCTCATCTGCCTAGAAGAAAAACATTTTTTTTCTGTTTAAAAATTATAATGAAGGACTAGAAAGGAAAATTAAAATTAAAGAGAAGCAAATAAACTAAAATATTACTCGGAACCTTTAAATTAGGAAAACCTGGGAGATATTCCTTGTTAATTTCAGACTCACTGGATGATAGAACCCTATACATTAATTACAGATATTATATCATACTATACAGACACATGGATTATATGACTAATAATTATCTTGTTGATGCTTCTGAACATAATCCTAAATCTGTATGGATCCTGTCCAAGAACTTAAAAAAAAAAATCATTGTTCCTGTGCTCGAAGTTGAAGAAGGGGAAATAACAAGTCTGGGATTTGTCTTCTACCATGCAAAAACTTAAACATATGCACATGTGGAAGCAAGAAGCCACTGAATGGTTCTAGGAAAAAAAGTGCCTTCCATTCATAACACTGCTCACACGTTATTGTAACTTGGGCTTCCCAGAAAAAGCTACGTCTTCTTAATTTCAGCCAGGAACATTTAGATGGAGTTTTGTGGTGTCTTGTCTTACGTTTAAGTCTTCAAGCCATTTTGAGTTTATATTTGTGCATGGTGTGAGGGTGTGTTCTAGTTTCATTGATTTACATTAGGCTGTCCAGTTTGGTTTATGTAACTTTAAAAACACTAGAAAGAATTAGGAGTTTGGGATTAACAGGCACACACTACTATGTATAAAGAGATGAACAACAGGACCTACTATGAAGCACAGAGAACTATATTCAATATCTTGTAATAACCTATTGTGGAAAAGAATCTGAAAAAGAGTATCTATATACCTATATATATGAATCACTTTGCTGTACACCTGAAACTAACACAACATTGTAAACTGCACTTCAATACAAAAATTAAAAATCTAATGAATATGCTAATGTTTCCCTTTAAAATAAATATTAGTTTCTTTACAAAAAAACAAGCACTAGAAAGAAACGTTGGGGAAGTTACTTAATCTGAGTTTCAAATTTCTTGCCTGTAAAATATAAGTGGTGCTAATAGCTAATATTTATTGAACCTTGGCCACATTTCAGCCCTTTTCTCTGTGCTTTATATTCATTACCTCACTTTATCTTTTCAGCAACCCTTTAATGTAGGTTTTCTAATTATCCCCGTTTCTCAGATGCAAAACTGAGGCTCTGAGCTTAAGCAAATTTTGGAAGATCATACAACTAATGCCCTAGTAGAAAGTCAGTACCAGGTACAACACAATCCAGAGTATGAACTCAACCATATCCAACAGATTTAAATAACCCTTGACATATCCAGCAGCCTGTCTGGCAGAGATGGCAGTAAAGCACAGCTGTGCATTTTAAAATAAAATCTGCCCTTAGATATCCTTGCTTATGACAGAGGTTCTCAACTTTGTTGTATATTTAGATCGTAAGCACTGCCTCAAAACAAAACAAAACCAGTATCACTTATCTGTGGAATCTTTAAAAAGGATACAAGTGAATTTATTTGCAGAACAGACACAATTTCACAGATTATGAAAAACTTACTGTTACCAAAGGGGATACGTGGGGGAGGGGAGGGATGGGCTAGGGTTTTGGGATTGGCATATGCACTCTGAGGTATATGGAATGATTGACCTGCTATATAGCACAGAGAACTCTACCCAGTATTCTGTGATAATCTATCGGGGAAAGAATCTGAAGAAGAATGGATGTGTATATGTATAACTGAATCACTTTGTTGTACAGCAGAAGTGATCACAACCTTGTAAATCAACTATACTTCAATAAAACTTAAAAAAAAAACTTTGTTCCTATTTCATCCCAAACTAACAGAATCAGAATCTTTGGGCAGAGACCTAGGTATGTGTTTTATTTTGTATTTTTAAAGCTTCTGGAGTTCTGGTTCCCAGTAAGATGGAGAAGCACATGCCACCCCATCTCTCCCACTGAAGGCAATTATAAACTTGAACAGATTGCATGGAGCAGCTATTTGAGAGCTCTGAAGAGTAAAAAGTAATAAGGAAAAAAAAAAGCAGGTGGATTGGAGAAGAACACCAGAATTCTCAGACCCACTAAACCATCAATGAGTTTAACTGTTTTGTTTGTTTGTTTTTGGCTTGAACATCAAAGCATCCTAAACCCAGAAGTGACCAGTGCCACAGACAGAGCTCCACAAGAAGCCTTTTTATTCTAGCAGCAACAGAAGAAAAATTGTCTCCCAATACATAGAGTGGGAAAATCCTGTTTTTATCATTTTTTCTTATTTTCCTGTTCCTCAGATTCCAGTGGCCAGGACTCTGATGGAGGGGTCCTTTCTCTCAGAAGGGAGGGACTGTGGGCCCAAGAGGTTGAGGGAAACCCCACTACTTATATTTCTCTCAGTGTCCTCTCACTTCTTGGCCCCTGACATGAGCACATTGTGTGAGGTGCATGGCAGTGGACAAATCAAGCCTCAAAAGACCAAAAAGGGGAGCCTCGGGAACGTAGAATGTATGGTGGAAATAGCAGAGAGGGGTAAGTGCTAGGAAATGACCATAAAAGTGTTTATGTACCTCTAGTCCCATGAATTGTTCACGTACAGATGTGCTACTAACAAGCATCTCAGTGGTTCTGAGAGCTGATCTATGGGGTGGATTCCTGCCCAGGTCCTAGAATGGCCATTGGATAGAGGGAATGTAGGACTGATCTCAATAGCAATGCAAGGCTGTGAAAATGGGCTAGGCAGCGAAACTAAACTTCTCAGTTGGAAGTCCCGTCATGGCTTTGTGGTGATGAACTTGACTGGTATCCATTAAGAGTAGGTTCAATCTCTGGCCTCGCTCAATGGGTTAAGGATCCAGCATTGCTGTGAGCTGTGGTGTAGGTCAAAGATATGGCTTGGATTTAGCATTGCCGTGGCAGTGGCAAAAGCAGACAGCTATAGCTCTAATTTGACCTCTGTCCTGGGAACTTCCATATGCCGAGGGTGAAGCCCTAGAAAGATCAAAAAGGAAAAAAAAGGAAAAGAAAAGGAACTGAACTCAAGGCTCTCTGGGACTTGTGACCTGAATTCAACAGCTTATTTGCTGGTAAAATAAACACTTCAACGTCCTTCATAGATTCCAATAAGAAGCGGGGTCTCATAACATAATAAAAATTGCCCAGGATGAAACCCCACAGTCCTTAGCATATGAAAAGCCAGTAAAATCTCAACTTGTGTGGAAAAAGGCGATTGAAAGATGTCAACACTGAGTGGTATAGATGTTGGAATTATTTAACAGCAGCTTTAAAGCTGCTGTGACAAGTATGCTCCAAAAAGTAAGAATAAATCCTCTTGAAGTGGCTGGGAGGATAGAATGATAAATTTCTCATTAAATAACTAGAAATCGTAAAGAAGAACCAAAGAAAAATTTAGACCTAAAAGATGGAATAACCAAATAAAAAATTCATTAGAGGAGTTCCTATCGTGGCTCAGCAGAAACGAATCCAACTAGGAACCATGAGGTTGCGGATTCAATCCCTGGCCTCGCTCAGTGGGTTAAGGATCCGGCGTTGTGTGAGCTGTGGTGTAGGTTGCAGACGTGGCTCATATCCCACATTGCTGTGGCTGTGGCACAGGCTGGCGGCTACAGTTCTGATTTGACCCCGTAGCCTGGGAACTTCCATATCTTGCAGGTGCGGCCCAAAAAGCAAACAGAACAAAACAAAACAAAAAACTCTTTAGATGAGCTAAGTAGCAGAATGAGATGACCAAGGAACAGTCAGTAAATTGACCATATATAGACGTGTACCGACATAGACACATCCACAGTCTTAATTGCAGACTGTAACGTATCTCTAAGTAGTTGATAAAACAAATAGACAAAAAAAAAAAAAAAAGCGAGAGGAAGTTGGAGAAAAGCAACAGATTAACATTACAATGAGTTATGGGGGAAGAAAGGTTCTTGGACTATTACAAACACACCTACCTCACAGTCTGTTTTGTATACATACCTCAGTTCTAAAAGAGAACATCTATATATAGCATTTCACTAGAGAATATTATATAGGATCACAGGCATTCCTCTAAAAGTATTTCCATTTGTTTCCCTAAAGTCTGATTGACCTTAGGCAAGTCGTTTCTTCCTCTTGGGGCCCCTTTTCCTCCTCTGCCAAGTGAGGGGGAGGGGGCTGTCCCCTTTGCCCCACCCTCACTCCCACGTGATCAGACTTTATCCAGGTTTTCTTCTAGCTCTGTGGTTTTCCCTGTGCTATTATTTCCAGTGACTTCCCCCCCATTAGGTTGGTGTTTTCAAATCATTCTGTACTAATAGAGCCAAAATATCTTTCCATCTTCCTATTGTTTAATTTGCAGAGAAAGTATTAAAGATAAGACAGGGTGGGGAACTGACTCACTGCTACGCAACCAAAAGTCTGTGGTCTGGAAATCTCCCTTCAGACACAAACATTTTGAAACAAAGGTGGAAACCAATATGGAAAAAACAAAAGTAGAACAAGTTCCAACCAAACATATTGCTTTATTTTCTGTTGGAATCTTTTTTTCCCCCTGTCATGTAGAAACAGCTTAGGTAATATTTAACCAAATATTATTTATGTGGAATGCGAAACATGGTTAAATTGTATTTGGAAAGTTATATGTTACAAACGAGACCTGACAAACTGTGCCAAGTTTGATGATAGGAGAAGAAACAGAATAAATTAAAAGGTAAACCACATTTTTCTCAGCCTTCTGATGGGTTTTTATCCAAACAGCTTGAACAATTACAAAATATTATTAAGGTAATTCCCAGGCATTTGCCTATTATCATTTGCAATTGAGCAAAGCTTATTAAACGTGTACTATATTGTTCTAGTTCTAGACCCTTTGAAAGGCACAGAGACGTAAAAAGCATGGTCTCTGTTTTCTACTTATTGTGAGGATTTCTTACTGGATTACAAATTCCAGGAGGGCAGAAGATACATGTGTTGTCTTTATCCCTGTATAACCAATTCCTGGCACAGACCTGCAAAAGGGGTGCCCCTACTAGTTACTAGGTCATACAAGAACTTGATTACGGAGCTCATGTGGATTAATTCCTTGCTGAGAACATGACATCTCTATATTGAGAGACCAAAAGCATAACGTTTGTAAAACCAGTCGCATGGAGATCTTAATCAAATGCAGATTCTGATTCGGTAAGTCCGGGGCAAATCCTGAGAGGTGCATTTCTTACAAATGTCCACTGACTGTGGAACACACCTCGAGGAGGGAGACAAAACATGTCATGCTAAATACAACTGGAGTTTGCGCCCAGGTGGGAGAAGTTATAATAACCACATTGTGCGGCCTTGACAGGGCAGTAAACACAAAATTTTTATCTAGAAATGACTGTAGAGATTATTTTGGAAGCGTAGACCCTTAGATATAAAGAGGTTAAAAATGACCTAAACCCCTACATCCAGTTGTGGTTTTGTTCCTATGGGGGCTGGACCTTGGAACTCCTTATTTTAAACCCCCATTCTCTCCACAAGTAAATGTGTCTAACTTGGTTTAAAGACGTTTAAAAACAGTCACTTGGGTATCAATAGGGGGAAGAGCATCTCCAGCTGAGAGCAGGTATGTGGTCTAAGCTGAGAGCCAGAGTGAATGAGTCTCAGATCTTGCGTAGCGTGGCTGAGCTACCTTCTTTCTCTGAATCGCTGCCCAGATGGTTTATGTCTGGTTCCTGCAGTAGGAGAAGGAAGAAGAGGAATTGGGGGTACAGATAAAGCACAGAGCTCAGAGAATCCCAGAGAATAACCTCTGTAGCCTGAATCAGGATATTGTCTCACCCCAGTAGGCTGACTGGCAGCTATACATGTTTTGGGGGCCAGGCTAGTCTGAGTCCATGCAGCTGGGCCCTGAGATCGCATTTCTAGGGTTCATTTGAATAGAGTGGCTTCCCTAACCCTGAATTGGAAAGTATCTGAGTGCCTGTTCGGATTCCACAACACTGGGGAGGGCTACTTCCTAAAGAACACCTAAGCAACTATTTTCACGTGGCTGTGGGACTGGCCCACACGGATGAGAGTGAACGCGTGTGTAGGAGAGAGAGGGTGGTCATTGAACGTGTAAATAAAATCCACAGGTTCTTACGTTGCCTGGAAGTCAGCAGCATTTTCCAGAAAGCATTCCTTTGGAGACTCTATTCAGGGGAAAACCCTCATGGTAACCAAGTCTAAGGGCACCTACAAAAGCTTTACTCTGTTTGCAACATGTCCATCGTAATCAGATGTTGAGCTGTGTGTGTTGGCTCCTTACAGGAGAGGATGAGCAGGCAGGAAGCACCAATCACTGTGCTTTGAGCTCAAGGGAGCCACTGGTCCGGCATCATTGTTAAATGCTGGAGGGTCTTAGGTGTCTCCTAAGTTTCTGGAGTCCTCTTACAGTGAGAATCCCCACTTTTCTCCTGAGTGAATGAAAATTTTATAAATTCGCATCAACATGTTTAAGCCACCCTGTTCTGAGAAGCCACGTCCTTTTCAAGGGACTTTCTCTCTGCAAACTCTCCCCTTCCTCCCACACTCCACCACCATTAGCTTTTCAACGGAAACCGACAAAGTGAAGGCAGCAAGGCGAACACAAATCTTCAGGGCACTATGGAAAGCGCGTAGGGAGTAAATTCACGTGTCAGGGTTTGGACTCTATCAGTAATCAGCTGTGTGACCTTTAGCAACTTGCTTGACTTCTCTTATGTTTCGATTTCTGGTTATAAAATAAAGAAATTACACTAGGTGATTAAAAAAAATTTTTTTAGCCCTAAATGTCTAGGCTTCTACAGCTTAGTTTCATTCTAGAGCTCATAAACCCACCCTTGGGATTCTGACTGACTGAGACAAAAACTCATTCATGAGACTAGTGTCCTGTTTAGTTTGACATTGGAATTCACTTTAAAAAATATCAAGATTACTTGAGTGATTGAAACACATATTAAATCCCCACCCAAGTCAAGGGGAGATCACTGCTCAGTACATTAGTAAATGCCCAGCCTCATGCCAGTACCTCACTGTCTTGGTGCTTGTGGCTTTGTTGTAAGTTTTGAAATTAGGAGGTATGAGCCCTTTTACTTTGCCATTCTTGTCAAGATTGTTTTGGCTATTCTGGGTTCCTTGAGTTCCTCTATGAATTTTAGGATCAGCCTATCAGTTCTGCCCCACAAAAGGCAGCTGGGATTCTGAGACAAATTGCTCTGAATCTGTAGCTCTATTGGGATAGTATTACCACCGTAATAATACTAAGTCTCCTGATCTATGAACATGGGATGTTTTTTCCATTTAATTAAACTCCTTTCATTTCTTTCAACAATACTTTGTAGTTTTTGGTACATAAATCTTACACTTCCTTGGTTAAGTCCATTTCTAGGTACTTATTTTATCCTTTTGGGTCCTGATATAAATGGATTTGGATCGAGCTTTAGTTTCTTCTTTATCCCTTTCCAAAATTTAAAATTATTTATAATAATATTCTTTATTATTGTTAACAATACTTTTTATGGTCAGAAAGAAAATATGAAAAATAACCATTTCAGCCTCAGCAAGAATTCCCATGTCCTCTTCCATTTTCTAGAGCATTCTTCTCCTTTCCTTGTCCTCAGATTCATCTGAGACCACTTTGACAGCCTCAGGTGTATGTTAAGTCAGGACCTTTCCCTCTGATCCCTGCCCCAGCCAGGGAGACTCTAAGGGAGAAACACCAAGCCCCATGGGTTCGCAACAAAACATTGAGTCTCACAGGAAGTAGATCTTGCCTGGTTTTAATAAAAACAGTCTTAGAGCACAGACACACGCACCAACCGCACATGGAAAAAATGTGTCATTTGTACCTTTGCCTAGAGGAAAATATTGATATCATACCGTGGTTAATAGAAATGAAATCAACGTTGAGTCTCTAAATGACTTTTCTCTGCAAGGCGAACAGGCACGTGGCGGAGGGGTACTCAGAGGAGAGAGGCAGAAGAAACCTGATCTCAAGTGACTTGGCATTTTGGTTCACCAGGAGCCCGAGTGCTAAGAGTCAGATCTTAGGAAATAGAAAGAGGCATCTGAACTGCCTTGAATGTGATTACAAGAGAGATAATGGACAATTACATCAGAACTAACTCAAACCTACCATGAGGTTTAGTCGCTCTTCATTAATAATGAGGATGCTGGCAAAAAATGAAATAGATGAGTGAGAGCCTTGACAAAGCACACACACTTGAGCACATGCTCTGCCAAACAAGTTTTCATGTGGCATGTTGTAACTCTGCTACTCAGAATCATAAAAGAACCGGGCAGGATTCCCAGAACATTGCTAACTTTTCTTTCTTCTGTGGTCCACGTATTATAATTGTGTGATTTTTTTTTTTCCAAAGCCATTTTCAACTCTAGAAATGGAGAGAATATGCAACGCACATGCTCAAGTTTAGACCTAGTTGTTTCCTGACAAGTTCTGCCCTAGCCTTTAGCTCCTATGGGAACGATGGCGGTTTACAGTCTGAGATGGAACAGTACTAGCACAGCAGTGAGATTCAGGCCCCCTCATGAGGCTTTGATTAGCCAAAGGCTTCTTCAGCCCAGCCACCTCCCTCTTGGCACAAGATCTTAGCAGGATATACGGTATCAGCCACCTCAGCTTCCTTTCCCTTCACCCCAAAAGTTCTGGGGATCATCATCCATCCTTGCCTTCCTCCATCTCAGAAAAAAAAGCATCCTTTCTCTCCTCCAATCCACACCTAGCATTTATGTCCTGAATCCCATCTCCTCCTTTGTGATTCCCCAGTCTGACCACGCACCAGTGTGTGGGCTCATAAACTGACTTATGAGCCTTGCATGGCTCTCTCCTTGCCTCCCTTGACCCACAAGAACCCCTTTGCCCAGCCCTTTGGATCAGAAAAAGGTGTTCTTATCGGAGTTTTAGCAGCCTGCACCTCAGAACCCCCATCCCCATCTCTGTGCTTGAGGTGGTTCAGAGGTCAAAGTCAAGGAAAAGGGGAAAATAGAAAAGAAGAAAAGAAAGAAACCTGGGAAATTCATCCCCTTACAGGTCACTTCTCTGAGTTTCAATCTTGCCTCGTGATCTGCCTGCAGGAAACTAATTTTCAGAGTGCTTTTTAGCATCTTATTAAGAAAGTCTTATCTTTGAGGCAAGTCTTTTTTTTTTAAACCTCTCGTGTGGATCTTTGCTTATGACTTTTAAGCAAGTCCCTCCTTTCTAAAGCATCCTTCTCTCCACCAAAGTTCCATCCTGCTCTCTCCTGTTTTTCTCTCTAAGCTCCTTGAAAAGGTACTTTCCCACATGAACTAAGACTCCCTTTCTGGCAGAGCAGCTCAAACCCAGCATAGCCTACCTCTTCCGTGAAATCCAACTAAACACACAAAAGTAACTACCTGAGAACTCTGGAGCCTAAGGCCAAGCAGGCAGGTTAGAGAAAGGACTTGAAACTTGAAGTGACCTGTAAGGGAATGAGCTTCCCAGGTCTTTTTTTTTCTCTCTCTTTTCTCCCAGCTTTGACCTACGGGTGACCCCAAGCATGGAACTGAGAAGGGGTCAACATTGTAGGTACTTAAAAAAGTGAGCAAATATTCTCAACTTTCTGGACTGAGAGCTAGAAAAGGGGAATTTGGGCCAGGGAGTGTGGAGAAGCGAGACCTGTGCAGAGGATCTATAATTCTGTTTTCGAACCTACACAAGTGGGTGTGTGGATCAGACCCAAACCCATGTTGCCGAGGCTTTGCAAAGTGAACTGGTATTTAAACCACAGCCCAAGTCTCCTTAATCTCTAAGTGGCACACACAGGGGACATACTCAGAGCACCGTACTAAAGGCTTTAAAAGCTAAACTGAGATTAGAACCACTGCCCACAAAAGGCAAAACAGAACTTTCAGTCTGAATCTAACTAGGTTGATTGCCTGCTGAATCAAACAAATTAAAAAAAAAAAAACTTTCCAGGGAATGATAACAAAAATCTACATGACATAATATTCAGGATGGCCAGGATACAGTGCGAAGTTGCCCAGACATATGTAGAACCAGAAAAATGTGACCAGTTATCAAGCAAAAAGAAAAGCAACATAGAGCAACCTTGAGATGATCCAGATGTTAACATTTTCAGGAATGATTTTAAAGCAGCTTGTGTAACTTTGATCAATGAAATAAATGTAAAAATACTTGCAACAAATACAAAGAAAATAGTTCTCAGTAGAGAAATAGAAACTATGAAAAGCAACTAATGAGAAAGTATGGAATTAAAAAATAAAATATCTGAAGTTTTAAAAATTTGTTGAATAGGCTTAGCATCAGAATAGAGATGAGAGGGGAAAAAAGAGTGAATTTTATGGTATGTCAATAAAGATTATTCAATCTGAAGAACTGAGAATAAATTAAAAAGCTTCTGGGACCTTTAGAACAATATTAAAAGGTAATATATGTGTTATGGGAATTTCAGAAGAAAAAGAAAATATGAGCTGAAAACTTCAAAACTGGAAAGAGATACACACTTAGAGATTAAAGCATCTCAGCAAACTTCAAGTATGATAAACTCAAAATCAACCACACCTGACACCTCATAATCAAACTACTAAAAAGCAAAGATTTTTTAAAAATCTTAAAAGCAGTTAGGGAAAAAATGATTCAAAGGACTGTGAACATCTCAGAAACCATAGAGACCGGAAGAAAGTGGATCAACGTCTTTCAAGTGCTGAAAACCAAGAATGAGGCGGGGCTTATATCTGAGAGAGACTAGAGAGCAGGCTGATTACTAAACATGGGTTCTGCTCCAGGAAATGGGAGCGAAATCTAGAGATTAGTACTGGGTTGTGGCTCAGAAACAAGACAAGGCCGGTTGACGTCAAGGCTTGATTGGCAACCTGAGTACTGAGTAGCAGATGGAGACATACACACACACGCACATGTACACACTAGGTCCAAGAGATCATCCATAAGCTGGGAGTAGTTGTCAGACACAACTGCAGGAGAGGAAGCGTCTTAGGGCTGTCAGACCTGGCTAGATGTCAACTCTTTCATAAGTGTCCAAAATATCTCACCTTTGTCCACACCATTCCTTCTGCCTTGATCTCCTGCTTGCTCAACTCAACACGACCGATTTCCTGCTTGTCCTTGATGGCCCAGTTCACATTGCAGCCTCTCTTATTCTGCTGAATACCTGCCATGCACTCGGAGGTCATCTTGTCCATGAAGACTTCCTACTGAGAAGGTCTTCCTACTGAGAGCCATTTCCCCCTCCTCCAAATTTTCTTATCAATTCATCGTACTCATTTTACACTTTGTATTAGAGCTAGCCATATGCACATACACTCTGAATTACTTGAGGATAGAGATTGCGTGTTGCTTGTTACTCATCTTTGTGCTACCACAAAGTAACTTAAATGTTTTCATTGTTTAGTACCTTTTGCTGTTGTTGTCTTTTTAGGGCCACACCTGCAGCATACGGAGGTTCCCAGGCTAGGGGTCAAATTGGAGCTACAGTTGCCGGCCTACACCATAGGCACAGCAACACAGGATCTGAGCTGAGTCTGCAACCTACACTGCAGCTCACAGCAACGCCAGATCCTTAACCCACTGAGTGGGGCCAGGGATCAAACCCATGACCTCATGGATCTTAGCTGGGGTCATTACCACTGAGCTACAACGGGAACTCCTGTTTAGTACTTTTAATGAACAATGTGAGTGAATACTTACCCCCACATCCAATTAAATACCATCAGTCATTAAAAGTAGCGTGGATTGCTTATAGTTTTAAAAAATTGCTTGAGAAAACAAGTCTTTACTGTAATTAACTAATGATAGAAACGTTAGACGACAAAAAGAACACTGATGTTTCTTAGAATTTCTCATAATTCTTTGGCATTTACCCATCCTCAGAAGAACCACAGAATGTAGATAGGGCTGGAAGAGAAACGTAAAAATGAAAGACCAACCCATATTTTACGAAGTAGAAAACTGAGACGTTAAGAGGCTGCTTCAAATCCCACTCATTGAACCGGACTGGAATCTAGGTTTTTTTTGTTTCAGCTGTCCATCTGAGGTTCATGCTTCCTCCAATTCAATGCTGCAAGGTTCAGGCTGACTGAAAGAATAGAAGACCAACAGTTGGTTGATTAATATCATTGACGAGGAGGGTCTTCTCCTCCCACAATATTAAGGAGCTATTGTGAGGGTTATCCTGATGTTTGACTGGCCCTTCCTGTGTATCTAAGGCTGGATCCGAGAGCCACTTTTACCTCACCAGCTACTCACTGTTTATAACCCCAATACTTGAAGTACCAGAGGGTTCAGAGGGAGTCTGTTATGAATCAAGGAGAAAAGCTTGGTTGGAATGAAAAGCGCAGCAGCTGATGGTTTCAGTTCCTTCAAAAACCAAGTCGAGGCTGCTGAAACCCCTTATTGCCTTTGGTACCTCAGTGTTCCTACTTGTGAAAGGCTGATGAAGATGCCAGTAATTCTGGAAACAGAAAAGGAATGCATATTAACTGGCCACCAAGTAAAACAGATTTCAGATACAAATAGAAACAAAAAGCTGGGGGAAGTATGAAGAGTTTTAAGGATAAAAGAAAAAAACTGAAAAGATAATCCTTTTAAGAAGCTGATTTTTTTCTTAGTCATTCCTAAAGTAAGAGGACCAGGGTAATACTGCCAATGCTTAATTCCAAAATAGATAAAAGGTTAAAAAAAAAAAAAAGCCTGCTCTGTTGAGGAAAAAAGTCCTGAAATAACCTATCGCTGGTGTTCAGAAGTCACAAGGTCATCATTCATCTTTATAAAAAGAGACACTGAACAAAGACAAATAAGTTAAAGCGTTTACTTTTACATAACACCAGGACAGTTAAAAGAAATAGCTATAATCCACAGGCCTTGAGCATGACAGAGAAATTTAAAGCTTTAGGAAACATCCTATGAAATGCTACACTTCAGGTTTCAACAAATGCTTGGAGACATCATGAAAGTCCTTTTCATATGGACAGAAAATTTTGTTCACCATTTCTTTTAAATTCTTTAAAAACTTTTTTTTTTCAAAATCCCCTCCAGATTACTCTCTGTCTTGACCTAAAATCGGAGTCAAATGATTCACAGCTTTAGAAGCTTACGTCTAATTTGACTACCTTTGGCCTTAATATTTATTAACTTCAACACAGAACAATGCATTACTCTAACAATAGTAAACCTGACTGATTCTGTGAGCTCTCCATTTGGCTCTCGAATATAATTGCCTTTGGAGGGTTCTTTTAAATAGATCTGTGCATACACATAGGCACACATTCCTTCAAAATGAAGAATGGAAAGAAAAATTAATGCATCCATGCAATGAAAGCTTGACATAAATATACCCCTAATTACAGAGGTAAATATATAGAGACTAGGGTCATAGGTTAACCTGTAGTAAGAATAAGATTTCTGCAGAATCTCTTTATCAAAAAATTATGTAAATTTGGAATTATACATCATGCCATACACAAGTTTATTTTCATATTATAATGATATTTTCCTCCCGTATTTCCTAGTTGGATGGCATCCATCACCATAGCAAAACAGAAAGAAAGCCCACAAGACTTTCGATTCAATCTTCTGGCTATTTTCAGGCCAAGTGTTTTGTTTTCTCTTTTGAATTATTCAGATCTCCCTGCCCAGTCATGCCCTACACTTTGCAAAAGGGTAATACAAAGAAATCTTATAATTTTTTATTACTTGCAGATTTTTCTGGGGCAGGAATATTGTTTAAAGTGGTCCCTAAGGAGAAACCAAGTGAGAGGGGAATTGTCCTCTGAGTTTTCAATCGTAGCTTATAGTGAATGGGAAAATCACTTCTCACTTAGATTTACATGGCTATTTGTGAGCAGAAAATAGTTTTAATTATTCTGCCTATGCAACCAAGATTTTCTGGGACAATTCCAATTTCATTCCTTTCAACAAATGTGAATTTCCATTACACTTGGAGGAAATTGTCCAACACACACGCTCACATAGGTGATTAAAGTCCATTGTAGAAAGTTGTTCACTGCACCCCTGTGGTTATTGGTAAACAACTGGAAACAAGTTAAATGCCCTTCAGTAGGCGGAATAGTTTAAGAAATTTCCGTACATTTGTGTACTATATCATCAAGCAGAATCAGGTAGGTCTCCATGTACTAGTCTGGGAAAATATTCAAGATACATTGTTTGTTGAAAAATATCAAGTTATAGAACAGATGGTTAGTATACTCCCATTTGTCTCACACTTTGAAAAATTCTACCATATATATTTGTAAAGGGTTAGAAAATTTCTGGCAGAACAAATCAGAAACAAACCCCCAAATCACCTCTGTTATTGGAAGGAAGGGTTAGGGATAAATGGACGTTTACTTAGTAGTCGTATTTCCACATCATCTTCTATGAATTAAACTCTCCCTGATTCCTCCAATTTTCATTGCTTCCCACCATGTTGGAGATCCTGTTTTGTCATAACTCGCACAGTACTGGCCACAAGATGTGGGTTAGCATGAGGCTGGCATGAGATGGTTGGAAAAGTTAAGAAAGCAGGAGTTCCTACCGTGGTACAGTGGGCTAAGGATCCTACTGCAGTGGCTAGGGTCACTGTGGAGGTGTGGGCTCTATCCCCCCAACCTGGCGCATTAGGTTAAATGATCTGGCATTGCTGCAGCTGCAGCATAGGTCACAGCTGGGGCTTGGATTCATTCCATGGCCTGGGAACTCCATATGCTGTGGGTGTGGCCAAAAAAAAAAAAAAAAAGAACGAAAGAAAAGAAAAGGTAGAGGTCACAGAACTTAATTAGCTACGAGGCTGACTGTTGAGGGCTACAGCTCTGGTTCATGGATAATGTCTAAGAGGGATGAAATATTCTCATCACCAGCAGTGTCAAGAAATGTCCTGATGAGGAGTTTCCGTCATGGCTCAGTGGTTAACGAATTTGACTAGCATCCATGAGGATACAGGTTCGATCCCTGGCCTTGCTCAGTGGTTAAAGATCTGGCATTGCTGTGAGCTGTGGTATAGGCCACAGACGCAGCTCGGAATCTGCTTTGCCTGTGGCTGTGGTGTAGGCCAGCAGCTACAACTCCAATTCGATCCCTAGCCTGGGAACCTCCATATGCTGTGGGTGTGGCCCTAAAAAGAAAAAAAGGAAAGTCCTGATCAGAAGTGGGTATACGAGCTGCCATGTGGAGACGACCAGGAAGTCAAACACATGGTAGCATCATCATCCCAAGTTGTCCAACTTTTCCTTGGACTTGGTTTGTGGTGGACATTACCAGTTGCCCTGTTACCCAAAATCTATTCTCTTCTTCTTCATAGAACCAGAATTTCATTTGGGGCTACAGAGTACTCAGTTATAAATAATTACTTCCACAGATTTTCTTAATATTAGAGGTGACCAAGGTATTCAGTATTGGCCAATAGGTTGAAAGCAAATGTCTTGGACGACACTTTCTGAAAATTAGTTTTTTTCTTGATGAAACAAAAAGGGCAGACTCAAGTGACTTATGGCTTCATCCCTTCATCTTTCAACCTGCCTGGAAATAGATTTGAAGTCTGGGACATCTTGTAACTAGAAAGATCAAAGTCAAACAGTAAGGATGGTAGAGCAGGTCATCCTTGATGACCTTGGTACTTTCAGAGGTCCTAGCCTGGGGGGTCCTTCTGGAGTTCCAGTCACATAAGCAACATGGCCTTCTGTTTGGCTAAGCTGCTGTCAGCAGGTGTCTACGGTCAAAGGTAATCCTAACCTATTCTGGATCCTCCAGCAAAGGTTCAGGATTGAGGAAACGAAGGGCTGTCAAGGTTCTGGATGGGTCATGAGAGTTCTGGACAAGTGGCTGTGATCCTACTGAATGGAGGAGTCTGGAAAAATGGACCAAAAACTCCCAGAGAAGCCAGAAACCTGAGAAAATAGAGGCTGCATGTTGGCATGTTCTCCGATATCCAGGACACACCTGAAAATCATTGTTCTGTTTGAAGAGCAGGATGCTGCAGGAAACAAAAGGTAAGGTAACTTCTGTCTGTGGTATGTAAAAAGTAAGAAAGTTCCACACTCTCCCCAGGATCAGCTGCTTTCTGGTCCTCAGCGTGTGGGTTTGATCATGTTCCCCAGGTTCTTGGCCAGGCCATGGTATGAAATCTTTGCACCATTTCCTTCATTTCTCTGCCAGGATTTAGAGCTTCAGGCACCATTTGCATCCAGCTGTTCATGGGTGTCTGTAGCTGTTGGACTAAGCAGAGCCAAAGGCCTGGTGTCGGAAGTGGAGAGGGCAGGGACACGCAGTGACTACACTCCTAGAACAGCCTGCCATCTCCTGCTCATTTCTATTTCTTTTACTTTTATTAGTTAAAAAAAAAAATCTCCACAGTCAAGGAAAGGTGAGTAAAAAGGATGAATAAATAAGTGTTAACTGGAAGAGTTTCTTTTTAAATTGTTTTTAAAACTTACTCAGAAGAATGCATTATCTGTTAGTAAGTAGTGTAAGTAATTATCTTTAGTGTGGAACTGGTATATTTTAGGCAATCCCACTGAAATGGTGTAAACAACATTTCCTGTGTCAAAAGCAGAGATCCAAGTCTGTTTTAGAATGGTCCTAATCTCCATCTATTATAATTTCCACCAATAACTTGTCTTTTTATATATGCTGGCATCTGTGTGAAAGACAGCATCCCACTTTGACCAAGTCTCCATCTGGTGACAGGCGGGGGAGCAGGAACGTAGACTGTCACTTTATGCAGATGGATTTCTATTAATACAAACAAGTGACCCTAAAAGAGAAATTGGCTAGCTCCAGCAGAACTTTAAGAAGATTGTTCTGAATTTCCTGAAAGCAGGTTATTTCTAAATACATGGTGTTGCCTTTTAAACACAGATAAGGCATTTTGTCCTTCTCAGAGCTGGTTCTGCAAAGTGGGCTTGCTGTCCTGAGCCTGTTTGCGTGGGAAGGGGGTGGAAGGAAGTGACTGCAATGAGAGAGAGAGGTCTCTGAGGGGAAGCGCCCCAAGTTTGCCTACTACTGTTTTAGGACACATCAGGTTATGAATCCTGGAGAGGGCAAGACATGGGGACAAGGAGAATGGAGGGGAAGGGAAGTGATTGCATCCTTTCTGGCTATTGGCTACCCTTATTTTTTGCTGCCTTATCATGAGAATATGTAGCTTTAAAATACACTCCAGTGCATCCATCAGGTAAGTTTACATTCTGCCCCTATACAAGCAAATCTTTATCAAGGGAGTAGGCTTTTAAGGTTTACTACAAAGGCTTTCACTGGCTACTTCCTCTTCCTCTGTGAGCCTCCCCCACACCCCACACCCCACACCCCCAGCTAGCCATGGCAAGAAGAGCACCAATTGGGCCCTGGAGAGACCCACCCCGAAACAACAGCTCCTAGTTGTGAACAACCCAATAGCCCATCAAGAGACAGTGAATGACGCTATAGCCATCCGTGCAACAAAATACTATGACATGATTAAAAATAATATTTTGGAATAGCTTTTTTTTCAAACTGCAGTCATTTCAGTACCATTTCAGGGCCTTATGCCTTATTTTTAGCTCTACTATTACATACTTAGTGTATTTCTTTAAATTGATTCAGTTTTTGAAACATGTATTCCCGCCTATCCTGATCCTAAGTAATTATGTCTATGACATGAGTTTGCCGTGCTAATTGCGTTTCTCAGTACACAATAATGTAAACAGATAAGCATGAAAATGAAAAAAAATTTCAACTAAGTATCAGCTCAAATTATCCCAAATATCCCCAGGGGTATCCTTCCCACTTAGAAACCCTGCTTTATAAGAGTATTTGGTGTCCCTGGGTGAAAAGCTGTGCTGTTACCTGAAAAACAGCAAACACAGAATGCACTGTTTGATCAAAATCTTATGGAAATAATGTGTGCGTGTGTGTGTGTGTGTGTGTGTAAAGGATAACCGTAACATGTGAATAGTGGTTAACTCCATTAATATGTAATATGGCTTCAGGTTGAGTTATGTTTTTTGTTTGTTTGCTTACAAGTGCCACCTTCATTTAAAAGTGACAGGAGCTTCCACTGTGGCACAGCAGATTAAGGATCTGGCATTGTCTTGCAGCAGCTCAAGTTGCTGCTGAGGTGTGGGTTCAATCCTTGGCCTGGTACGGTGGGTTAAGGATCCGCTGTGGCATAGATTGCAGCTGTAGCTTGGATTTGATCTCTGGCCCAGGAACTTCCATATGCTGTGGGTGTGGTCCCCAAAAAGTGACGTTATCTCATTTGTTTAATTTTAATAACAATTTAATTGAGATATAATTCACATACTAGGAAATTCACCCTTTTAAAATAAAAAAAATTCTTCATAAGGTTGTATGCCATCAATAATATCTAATATTAGAACATTTTATCACCCCCAAAAGAAACTCTGCACCGATTAACAGTTATTACCCCATCGTCCCCTATATCTAGCTGCTGGCAATCACTAATCTACTTTCTGCCTCTATGGATTTGCCTATTCTGTAAATTACATAAAAATGGAATGATATAACACATGGCCTTTTGTGATTGGCTTCTTTCATTTAACATAACATTTTCAAGGTTCATCTATATCATATTTCAGTATTTTAATCGTTTCTATTGTAGAATAGCATTGCCCTGCCTGGATACCATTTTTTATTTATTCATTAGTTGATAGATATTTTTTATGTTTCTACTTTTCTGTTTTTACTTCATTATAAATAATTCTACCGTGAACATTTGTGTACAGATTTTATGTGGACATATGTTTTTAATTTTCTTGGGTCTATACCCAGGGGTAGAATTTTTGAATTGTATGATAACTCTATGTAACTAGTTTAAGGAACCACCAAACCTTTTCAAAGTGGCTACACCATTTTATAATCCCGCAAGCAGTATATTACAATTCCAATTTCTCCACATCCTTGCCAACATCTGTTACTGTCTGTCATTTTGATTTTAGCCATCCTAGTGGATGTGAAATGGTGTCTTATTATGGTTCTGATTTCCATTTCCCAGGTAACTAAGGATGTTAAGTACCTTTTCACGTGTTCATTATCCAGTTGTTTATCTTCTTAGGATAAATGTCTATTCAATATTTTGCCTATTTTTCAATTAGGTTACTTGTCTTTTTATTATTGAGTTGTAGGAATTCTTTATATCCTCTCTATACAATTACCGTATAAGATATATGATTGCAAAAATTTTCTCTTATTTTGTGAGTCTTTTCATTCTCTTGATAGTGTCCTTTGAAGCAAAAAAGTTTTAAATTTCATTAAGTCCAACTATATTTTCTTCTGTGGCTTATGGTTCAGGTGCCATATCTAAGAATTCATTGCCTAATCCAGGGTCACAAAGTTTATACCTATGTTTTCTTCAAAAAGTTTTCTGGTTTTAGCTCTTATGTTTAGGTCTATGATTCATTTTGAGTTAATTTTTGGATATTACTTGAAGGGCGTCCAATTTCATTCTTTTTCATGGATATCCAGGTGTCCAAGCACCATTTGTAGAGAGGACTGTTCCTCACCCATTGAATGGTCTTGGCACCCTCATCAAAAAGCAGTTAATCATAAGTATAGGGATTTAATTCTTTATTCTCAGTTCTATTCTACTGATCTAAATGTCCAGCATTATGCCAGTATCTCACTGTCTTGGTTATTGTAGCTGTATATTAGGTTTTGAAATTGGACTTTATCCAGTTTCTTGGGATAGACCATGATGGAAGATAACATAAGAAAGGGAGTGTGTGTGTGTGTGTCACTTTGCTCTACAGCAAAAGTTGGCACATTGTAAATCTACTATGCTTTAATTAAGTTTTTTTTTAGAGTTTTGAAATTAGAAAGGATGTACCCTTTAACTTTGCCCTTTCCAAGATCGTTTCGGCTATTCAGGGTTCCTTGAGTTTCTGTATGAATTTTAGGATCACCTTATCATTTCTGCCCTGCAAAGAGCAGCTGGGATTCTGATATAGATTGCATTGAATCTATAGATCTATTTGGGTAGTATTACCACCTTAATAATACTAAGTCTCCTGATTATGAACATGGAATATTTTTTTCATTTACTTAAATCTCCTTTAACTTCTTTCAACAATGCTTTATAGTTTTCAGTACATAAGTCTCACACTTCTTTGGTTAAATTCATTTCTAAGTGTTTTATCCTTTTTGGTGCTCTTATAAGTGGGTTCAGATTGAGTTTTCCTTTCTTCTTTACCCTTTCTAAAATTTAAAATTATTTATAATAACATTATTTATTATTGTCAATAATACTCTTATTGTCAGAAAGAATATGAAAAATAACATTTTCAGCCTCAGGAAGAATTGGGAATCTTAGAAATGGATTTTCAGAGGATTTTTTTTTTGATGTGTGAATTTGTGTTGTAATTTGATTCAAATAATTATGTAGCCTTTAATGGAGCTTGAGAAGTTGGCTTCATTCTTACTGCATGTTTAGCCTATTGTAAAGATGCAAAGGACAAATTTATTACTTGCAACATAACAGATTTTAGGCATTTTGTTTAATGGAAGTGAAAGATGTTTTGTTGGAAGTAAGATCAATAAATTCTCACTTTTTAACCTTGAGTCTATAAAGCAAGTTAAAATGAAGTACTTCATGGTGTTGTACAGCAGAGGAGGGGGAAGGGATTGGGATCTCAGGTAGAAGGAAAAAATGCCTGTTGGCTTGGTACAAATTTTGAATGCAGCTAGCCTGACAGAGATTAGCTGAATCAGCTACCCGTGTCCTGACCTCATTCTAAGCTGTAACTTACCTTTCCCTTTTAGATTTGTTATATTCTAGTTTAAAATCAGGTCCATCAGGGAGTTCCTGTTGTGGCTCAGGGGTAATGAACCTGACTAGTGTCCATGAGGACACGGGTTCGATCCCTGGCCTTGCTCAGTGGATTAAGGATCTGGCGTTGCCATGAGCTGTGATGTAGGTCGCAGGCATGGCTCGGATCCTGGGATCCCACGTTGTTGTGGCTGTGGTATAGGGTGGCAGCTGCAGCTCCCATTCGACCCCCAGCCTGGGAACTTCCATAGGCCACAAGTGTGACCCTAAAAGAAAAATCAGTCAATCAATTAATCAGATCCATCAGCTGAAGCATCAGGCCCCTTGCAGATCTCCACTGGAAACTGCAGCCAAAGACTTCATTTTATCGCTAAACTTGTCCTTTAGTTTTATGTGTGTGTTGGTTTGATTGTTGGTTTTAAATCAAACAGGGCTTGCTTGCATTAGTGGGTGAGCCCGTTTGTTATTAGCCCTTAGCTGTTTTGGTACAGATAGGACTCGTTTGGTTGTTATAGCAGCGCCAAAGAGGCAGGTCACTCAGAACAGATCTAAAAGATCTCTGTGATCACAGAGAGAGTCCCCTGGGGAAGGCTGGTACCTTTACATCTAAAATCATCGGTCCTGGCAAGAAAAATTATAGGCCAAAAATATCCTACAAGGAGAATAAGAGTTCAGTTTCAACAGTCATTCAGATAAGCTCTTGGGAAAATGTTTCTCTTATAACTTAGGACGATCATCCCTTACCTGAAAAGGGCATACACTAAAACTCAAAATGCATTCAACATACTTTTCTGGCATCATCCATGCTTCCCAGTAGTCCATGTCATGAACTGAGAAAGAAGCATATTAGAATTCATACCCAGAAATCCCTCATCAGTATGAGCATTCCACAAATTTTATTTTTGAGACAAATCTGTGGTCCCCAGACTCAGAGAAATGATAAATAATACAGGACAGTTCATGGTACCATTAGAAGCCTTTTAACAACTGCAAGCCTTGAAATTGAAATTGAAATTAAAAGGGTAAATTGAATCCCTTCTCCCACATGTAGACTTCCGAAGTTGAGAACTAATGTCTTTACCTCCTTCTCTCATTATGAAGAGCATCAAGAAGGTAGCTAGGAATGCAATCAGCCCCCATACCTTTTTTTTTTTTTTTTTTTGCATGCATGCAGAAGTTACTGGGCCAGGGATTGAATCTATGCTGCAGAAGCAACCTGAGCCACAGCAGTGAAAATGCCAGATCCGCAACTCACTGAACTACCAGGGAACTCTACGCCTGTAGCATCTTTAAGGTGGAAGTAGACAAGGCCTGCTGAGGTAGCCCTCTTTACGAAAGACCCATAACTTTCTCTCCCAACAAGGACCTGCCCAGATTTCTGCAGCCCTTCAGTAACTGAGACTCTGCACACCTCCAAATAATGCTGGACTCGCCTCCCAAGAAAGAAAATTGAGTCAAGGAAGCCAAGTAAGACAGCTCAAGTTCTTCTCTATGTCTTCCTATGGATGAGCAAAACGACCTCATCCTGTTTGAAAGCAAACAGAATACAAGGGTCAAGGCTTTAACCAAGGTTCTCGTCATGAGGTAGAATCTTGCTTGATAACATTTCCACCAGTAGAGACTCTCAGGCAAATTGCTCTGCTCATCTCTCCCCGGGAAGCTTAGGCCTCACCCTCAGCCAATCGCTTTCTCAGCAGTTCCAGAGCAATGCCCTGCCCGGTAGCTGCATGGCTTCTTTGCAAGACCGTCCCTCCAAGATGGTCCGAGAGGCCCACACCCTCCCTTTCACTGCTATACTTGTTCCTGATAAGTCAGGCCTCGCCAACCACTATAGGTCAACAACTATAGAGCTATTTAAGAGCAAGGCCTCAAAGAGAAATATGGTCTTTCCTTCTGACATCCAGAGTATTTCAGGAAGTGCTTTTTTTTTTTTCTTCCTTTTTATAGCCACACCTGCAGCATATGGAAATTCTCAGGCTAGGGTTCAAATTGGAGCTGCAGCTGCTGGCCTACACCACAGCCACAGCAACAGCAGATCTGAGCCATGTCTGGGACCTACACCACAGCTCGCAGTAACACCAAATCTTTTAACCCACTGAGCAAGACCAGGGATCAAACCTGCATTTTCCTGGGTATTAATCAGATTCTTAACCTGCTGAGTCACAACAGGAACTCCAGGAAGTGCTTTTGAAAATGGGGGAGCAGAGGCAAACATTCTGATTGTTAAATGTTTCTTTTAGATGTTAACATCACCCATGGCCCCATGTTCCAGAAAAGTCTTACTTGAGTCTTCTCTGCCTTCCTACATTCTTCTCAAGTTTCAAGGCAGAGGAATTCTAGTGGAAGCGAAGTCTCTGGCTACCTTGATGTTTTGCTGTCATTAGAGGGTCAGCTTGTGGAATATCAGGTGAACATGATTCATTTTATTCAGAGGGCGAGAATGTACTCCTCCTAATTCTGGTCCAGCTTCCTGATGGGAACACCATGGCCTATCATCATCTATCAATCCTACTTACTAATGGGTGCACAGATTCCTTTATTGGGTGGAATCACTCTGACAGTTTTCAGTATACATTAGCTTACTGAACACTTGTTGGAACATTGAATGACAGGTTTAGCAATGGTTCTTTAAAATTCTATCTACAGAAAATAAGTGAGGATTTATCCCTATTGGTCATTTCCCCAGGGATGTTTTTGCATGAATCAATAAAGACTAAATGTCATGATGACTCACTGATGGCATATTGGATAAGTTTGTTATAAACTTTGCATATATTTCTAATCAAGAGTGAATACTGGAGTTCCCTTCGTGGCTCCGTGGTTAACGAATCCGACTAAGAACTGTGAGATTGCGGGTTCGATCCCTGGCCTTGCTCAGTGGGTTAAGGATCTGGCGTTGCCGTGAGCTGTGGTATAGGTTGCAGACGCTGCTCAGATCCCGCGTTGCTGTGGCTGTGGCGAAGGCCGGCGGTTATAGCTCCTGTTAGACCCCTAGCCTGGGAACCTTCATATGCTGCAGGTGCGGCTCTAGATAAAAAAGGCAAAAAGACCAAAAAAAAAAAAAGAGTGAATACTACTGACTCTTATATAATCTTCACTTTCTAGTTTTTCTCTATTTTCCAAATGGATATTATAAATTGAGTTGAAAGGCATTAGTTCTCCCCTTAAATTTACTCTGACCGCAATGGCAGGTGTTTATTAATACATAAAAATGCTAGTTGAATGAATAAATGATTAGTGAGTCCATGGAACAAAAATCCTAGGTAAAAATGAATGCTTTGTTTATAGCTATAGAAGTGCTGTAAATATACAAAAATCAAATATATATATTGACAGTTTTAAAAGATAACAAGGGCAGATAAAAATATTGATTTTTGTTATGTAACCAAATTGAAGGAATTTTTCATCTTGGTATGTCTAACACTATTACAAAGCAACATTCTAAAAATGAATGAATCTGATGATACACAAAACTAGAGCTATAGGACTATGAGATAAGAAAGCTAATAATATCACCAGAAGTGATCAAAAGATTTAAAGCAAGCTTTCAAGATTGCTGCCTCAATCATCCAAACCAAAAGTTGCAGATAAGCAAACCTCATCTTGACAGTCCTCTTTGGAGAAGCAGTATGTTTTAGTTTAGTAATGTCTTTTAATAAGGAAAAAAGAAAAAATGGCACGGTTAAAAAGAAAGACAGCCTTTTACAAAACTGGATGATATAGACCTCAACAGTAATGGAGAAAGAGTAGCTGCCTCTGGTATGACTTCCGCAAAAAGGGTACCAGGAGCTTCAGTCAGAACTTCATGGATTCTTTCTCCCAGCTTTAAATCTCCCACAATCTCTTAACATTTTGTGAATCCCAGCTTTGACTCTGGAAAAAGTATCTGTTTTAAGCATCTGCTCCATGATCTAAAGCTGAGAAAGCTCCCAGAAGTGTAGTGAAAATTGGCTTTAGTTCCAATTGGTCCCCAATTTTTAGTGACTTTGACAGTTTTGATGTGTAGTCTCACAGTTCTCTCTCTCACGCTCTTTTTTATTTACTTTTTTGCTTTCCTTGGAATTTTATTGAGATAATCGTAGGTTTGTATGCAGTGTAAGAAATGGTAGAGATTTGTCATAGATTTGGCCTAGTTTCTCCCAATGGTAGCATTTTGCAAAACTAGAGTATAACATCACAACAAAGATATTAACATTGGTACAATTCACTAATTGTGTTCAGACACTGTGTATGTGTTAAGTTCTATACCATTATGTTGGTGGCCTCCAGTTTTTGCCAAATTATTTGCCCTAATTTTCTTCTCAGATGTAGCTTATTCAGGATATTTTAAAAGTGAAATCCACCCCACATTAAACCTGGAATGTCCCACATCTGCCACAAATTAGAGACTCATTGGTTTACTATTCATCTCTTCAATGGTCTACATCAGCTTTCCTCTCAACATTACAAAAGACACATTTTCTTGGATTTAGATGAACATGAGTCATCTCTGGGGTAATCTGTTCCATCTGAGTATAGATTCCAGATATTTCGTGGTTTACTTGTTCATTCAGAAAATATTTACTGGTTGCTTACTGAGTCCTTAAAGTAGTCTCCTAGGAGCTTGGTGGACGATGGGGAACAACAAACACAATCTCTGCTCTCAGAAGACTTATAATCTACTAGATAGCCAGGATTTTGCCAACAGTAAGCTGCTAGAATCAAGTAGGTAGAGATTAGTTGAAAGGGTGGTCATGTTTTAAAATTTTTATTGCAAACCTACATTTACCAAAGGGGACAGGTAGGTGGGGAGGGTGGGATGGACTGGAGGTTAGGGATTAGCATATGCACACTGTGGTATATGGAATGATTGGCCAATGGGTACCTGCTGTATAGCACAGGGAACTCTACCCAATATTCTGTGATAATCTATGCAGAAAAAGAATCTTAAAGAGAATGGATGTGTGTATCCATATAACTGAATCACTGTTGTACAGCAGAAATTACCACAACATTGTAAGTCAACTATACTTCAATAAAATTTAAAAAAAATTACAGTAAAAAAAAAAGCTACAAGAATGTATCGTGCAGCATAGGAAATATAGCCAGTATTTTGTCATAACTATAAATGGAATATAACTTTTAAAACTTGTGAATCACTATGGGTGTACACCAACAACTTATATAATATTGAACATCAACTACACTTCAGTTTAAAAAATGAAAAAAAAACCTTAAACCTCAGATTCAGCCCAAAGCCAACATCACGTGGAACAGAACTCTCCATTTGAGCCCATTCAACCTACAGAATCATGAGTGGTAATAAGATGATTATTGTTTAAGCCAGTGAGTTTGGGGATGGTTATCATGAAAACAGATGACGAATAAGAATGCTAAAAAAAAAAAAGTTCATTGCCATTTCCTCACTTGTCTCAACATATAAATGGCCTTCATTTAGTCTCCATAGGAATCCATCTACCTGAAGAAATAGGAGAATATAGTACAAATAGAATTCAGAGAGAAATACTGTAATACTCTTTAGCTTCTGTCATTTAAAGAGATTTTGGAGTCAAGTATAAACCAAGCAATCCAAGCTATTGCCTTCAGAGAAGATTTTCCACATTCTTTATTTAAAATTTTTTATTATTGTTGATTTACACTGTTCTGTCAATTTCTACTATACAGAAAATGACCCAGTTATACATATATATGCATTCTTTCTCTCATAATATTTTCCATCATGTTCCATCACAAGTGATTGGATATAGTTCCCTGTGTTACACAGCAGGACCTCATCACTTATCCATCCCAAATGCAATAGTTTGCGTCTACTAACCCCAAACTCCCAGTCCATCCCACTCCCCCTTGGCAGCCACAAGTCTGTTCTCTATGTCCATGAGTTTGTTTCTTTTCTGTAGATACGTTCATTTGTGCCATCTTTTAGATTCCACATATAAATGATACCATATGGTATTTGTGTTTCTTTTTCTGACTTACTTCACTTGGTGTGAGAATTTCGGGTTCCATCCGTGTTGCTGCATATGGCATTATTTTGTTCTTTTTTTATGGCTGAGTAGTATTCCATTGTATAGATGTACCTAATCTTCTTAATCCATTCATCTTTCGATGGGCATTTAGGTTGTTTCCATGCCTTGGCTATTGCGAATAGTGCTGCAATGAACATGTGGGTGCATGTGTCTTTTTCAAGGAAAGTTTTGTCTGGATAGATGCCCAGGAGTGGGATTGCTGGATTATATGGTGGTTCTATATTTGGTTTTCTGAGGAACCTCCATACTGTTTTCCTCAGTGGATATACCAATTTACATTCCCACTAACAGTGTAGGAGGGTTCCCTTTTCTCCACACTCTCTCCAGCATTTGTTATCTGTGGACTTATTAATGATGGCCATTCTGACCATTCTTTATCTTGGCCAGTGAGGAACTGGCCAAGCTTGAAGGACCTGGTTCATAGTTTTGTTCAAATTGTAGAAAAGATACTGTTTCCATCCTTTCCAGCTGGGCCAGAAGCTTTATGGTAGGATGGTACAACGTAAGGAGCCTGAGGGGGGAAACCCAGAAAGAAACAAAAAAAGAGTTGAATTTATACCACACATCCAAATTATAGTGAGTGAAATTTGCTCTCAGGCTACCATACACCTACTAAACAAAAGCTATACTCAGGGTAGGTAGTATACAGTCTCCAGTGTTTGTAGAACCAACCCCCTTAGCCTCAGGTTGACTTATTCAGAATCTCAGAATGTATTTTGCAGCTAACTCTTTAGAGTCCACCCTTCAAAAATTCGTCCTTCTACCCAGACTATGCTTAAGTTCTTTTATGGTTGAAACTGCCAGATTGTTCTACCTGCCTTTTCCTAGTCCAAAACTCCAATGCATTCTTTGGGCAAGGGTTTTCACCCAAATTCTCTTTCAAGTGCATGCATTGACTCAGAGTTCCTTTTTGAGTCAAATCTGGCTTTGCATAGATACCCTGTTATCAACGGTGTGCACAAATAGAGTAGCCCCCGATCTGGGCTAACATACAAGTCAGGATACTAAATTTACACACCAGAATGTTGGCTTTGCCACCTGCACACCTGTTATCGAAAGCATATGGCTCTCTCTTTAATCAACAACACACAACATGGGCTCTTCAGGCAATCCTAGGAGATTTCAGTCCTGCCTCTGATCCAGCCCTTGGCAAAAGCTCGCTTGAAACATCTCATATTTGAAGGAGAGACTTTAAGACATGCTAACTATACATATTCCTTTAGGTACCTAAGTTAAAACATTTCCTTCCTAAGTGTAAATATTTCAAAAACAGTATATCTGGATGCTCTCTGTGAGCCTCCTGAAGAAGCTCTCTCTCTAAGATGGATTATAATAGAGGTAAATACGTATTTACTTGTAGTTTATTTTGGCATTATTTGCAATTCTGTGTTTGATGAGCATATTTGAAAACAAAGATGGGGGTGCAGAAAGCTGGAGGGGCTTATATTCCTCACGAATTTATGGAGTCACCAAACAGCCATCACTTACCTATCTCTGAAACTATTTTTATTATGAGACAGTTCTGAATTATTCAAACCACTATTATTTTGAGATTCTCTGTTAAATGTAGCAAGATAGAATCCTGACCAACAGCAATCTCAATAGTCATTTTCTTGCTCAGTACTTCATTAAATAAATAATTTTATCACCCCAAACATGCTGGGCTAAATGTAGGTAATGGATGAAATACAATCCTGCACTGAAAGAACAAAGAATCTATAAGAATATAATGCAAGCCATGTTATTTTAAACGTTTTACTAGCCACATTTAACAAAAACAAAGTTAACAGATAAAATAAATTTTATTTACTTTGCTTTTCGCAGTATATCACAAATGTTATCATTAACATTAAATCAATATAAAAGTGTCATAATGTTATTAACCCCTTCTCAGATGCAGGATTTGCAAAAATGGGAGAACCATTTTGTAGGTTGCCTTTTCATTTTGTTGATGGTTTTCTTTGCTTTGTGGATGCTTTTTAGTTTTAGTTCTAGAATGAGCTACATCTTGCATAGTTCTAAGATTTTAAGGCCAGGAAAAATTTGTCCTCCCATCCTAATTTGTGTTTTTTTGCTTCAAGTTAAAAAAATAATTTCATTTCCTGTGAGTGGCTAAGGGGACAATTTAGTGCTTAATTACAGCAATAACTTAGATTCTGTGTCTTTCCTAGCAAGTTTGTATTTCAAAATAACTTTTTTCTTTTTTTGGTCAACCCATGGCATATGGAATTCCCTGGCCAGGGATCAGATCTCAGCTGCAGTTGTGACCTACTCCGCAGCTGTGGCAATGCCGGATCCTTCAACCTGTTACTCTGGGTTGCGGATCGAACCTGCCTCCTGCCTGGTACTGCAGAGATGCTGCTGATCCCATTGAGCCACAGCAGGAACATCTCAAAATAGCTTTTTGAAATAGTTTCTCAGTATCTTTTGAAAATAAATAGGAAAAAATAACAACCAATTTTAAAGCAGATTGTTAATAAAGTTAAGATACTAGTCTCAAATATTCTATTATTAAGGGTTGTAATTTAGGAGCCCATTCAAATTATCTCTTTATATTGTATTTTATTGTATTGTATTATATATTATGTGAATATATTTGCATAAATTGGGGGAAATCACAGTATAATTTTTAACTTAATTTTTATTTTATGCTCAGCTCCACCACTCTCCAACACTCTCCACTAGTTCTGTTCAACTAGTGAGACAATCACTTTCATCTCTTTTGTTCCCTATTATATGTGCCACAATATTTTAAAATAATAGGCTTATACTACCATTTTATGGTTTTTAAATTTAACTACAAATTCTTGTCTTATTTTAATGGACATGAAAATTCAGATCTCTTGCACTCTCTTTTATACATTGACCCATACGTACTTTCTGTTCCTTCATGTTTCCAACAATAGTTACTATGATTATGTGAAAATTATCCAAACTGAGATATGAAATGTGATATAAATATATTTACTTTCTTACACAAAGTTTTGGGTTTTTTCCTGGAGTTTATAATTCCTTTAGTGTTTTCACCACTGCATCCTATGACTTTTTCCTAAGCAATTCTATACAGATGTAGAATAAATCATCTTAGTATGAGCAAACCATAAGGAATTGTATCCATTTTATTTTTTCCTGATCAATATCTCTCCTGAAACTCTCCAACTTCCTGACTTAATCTGAGCTCTGGGCTCTTGGGCCTCATTTGTAGCTTTCATGCCGGACTTTCTCTTCACAATAATACTAAAAAGTCCCTGTGATCCTGTGTTGAGCTCTTGTTGCCTGGGTCTGCTGCCTTCCTCTTTATTGCTTTACTCTCTTGCTTGAGTGGAACACATCCTCCTGTTGCTTCATGAGAAAGGATATGTGGAAAGTAGATTTTTGAGAACTTGACTGTCCCCAAATGTTTTTATATTCTTTTGATACTTGTTTAATAATAGTTTTGGTGTACAAAATTCTAGGTTGGACTGATTTACTTCAGAATTATCAAAATACCATTTTATTGTTTTATAGTGATCTATTTTGCTGTTCAGAAAACCTGTTCCATATGATTACTAATCATTGATCTTTGATCTTCTTTTTCCCCCTAGCAGCCTTTTAAGTTTCTTATTCTAGGTTCTGAAATTTCACAATTATGTGAATTGATGTGTTTTTTTTTCTTTATTCATTTTAGTCTTCAGTGGGCCTTCAAAATTTTTAAGTACATTTTTTACAGTTCTTAAAATTTTTATTTGATAATATCCACCTTTCATTTTTTCTCTCTCTCACTCAAACTCATATTAAACTATCTGGCTATTCTTTTTTATTTTCTATGTTTTTTTCAATGCTTTCTGAGCAATTTCCTCAAATTTACCTTCAAGTCTTCTATTGAATATTTTATTCCTGTTATTGCATGTTATAATTTTCAAAAAATTAGACTGATTCAATTCCACAAACATTTGTGGAGTATTTATCATATATAAGTTACTGTATTTGGGGATGGTTTGTTGGGGGGCAGAAACAAATATAAAAATCTCTCTCAATTTAAAAAGCTTTTAATATATAAATATATATACAAGTATCTATGAAATAAAAGTACATTAATATATGTCAACAAATATGAAAGTAGAGAAGAAAAAAAGTCATTTTTAAATCAGAAGTGCAACTAATGAGATTATCAGCAAGTTAATTAAAAGATATTTGTAATGATCATATTAAGAAAGCTGACAAAATTTCAATTTTGATTGACACCACTCAAGATAAAACTTTGATTGACATTAGTTCAATCATTCTAATACATGTCTCAGAGCCCATGATAGATTTAATGAGCATAAAGTTAAATTATGGAGAAAATGTATTCTGTTATAGAATATCTTGAGATCAAATAATAGAGCTCTTTAAAAAGTATGTAGGATGTTCACTACTGGCGCACCCTACGTAAAGAGATCTCTCAGTTGGTTTTTGTCCTGGTTGAAAAAAAAATCCTCTAACCAAGGTCACATGTGGGATTATTCACAAGTCTTAAATCTAGTAATAGAATGGATAATGGGAAGACAAGAAGGGATATTTCAGTTTTGACTCAAAATGTCTGAGCATTGGAGTTCCCTATGTGGCTCAGTGGTTAACGAATCCGACTAAGAACCATGAGGTTGTGGGTTCGATCCCTGGCCTTGCTCAGTGGGTTAAGGATCCGGCGTTGCCGTGAGCTGTGGTGAAGGTTGCAGGCGCGCCTCAGATCCCGCTTTGCTGTGGCTGTGGCGAAGGCTGGCGGCTACAGCTCCTGTTAGACCCCTAGCCTGGGAACCTCCATATGCCGCGGGTGGGGCTCTACATAAAGGCAAAAAGACAAAAAAAAAAAATGTCTGAGCATCATTTATAATAGAGCAACATGAAAAATTGCTATTTGACACAAACAGCAGGGGACTCCGATGCACTTTCCCAGCATTATGGAAGAAAGACAGGGTTCTAGCAAAGGAAGTTTGAAAACAGGCCTATGTTGCTCTGAGAGGACCCACTCAAGTAATCAATAGCTTTTCTTCCCCCCACTCTCAGCTTTATTGAGATGTAATTGACATATAGCATCGTGTAAGTTTGTGTACAAGGTATTGGTTTAATATACTTCTCTATTGCAAAATGATTATCACCATAGATAACACTTCCGTGTCATATAATTGCCATCTTTTTTGTGGTGAGAACATTTAAGATTTACTGTTTTAGCAACGTCAAGTGTATAATACAGTTATTATTAACTATAGTCATCATGCTGTACATTTGACCCCCAGAATTTATTTATCTTACAACTGTAAGTTTGTACTCTTTGACCAAGGTCTCTGCATTTCCCCTACCCCCAGACTCGTACCCATTATTCTACTTTCTGGTTCTATGAGTTTGTGTCTTAAATTCCATATATAAATGATATTATACAGTATTCAGCTTTCTGTGACTTATTTCACTCATCATAATGCCCTCAAGGTCCACCCATGTCACAAATAGCAGAATTTCCTTCCTTCTTATGGCTGAATAATATTCTATTTTATATGTGAATGCTGCAATGAACATGAGAGTGAAGATATCTCTTCAATAGCTTGTATTTATTTCCTTTGGCTCTATACCCAGAAATCAGATGGCTGGATCATAAAGTAGCCCTATTTTCAACTTTTGGAGGAGAATCTCTCTTTTTTTTTTTTTTTTTGTCTTTTTGCCTTTATGTAGAGCTGCACCCGCGGCATATGGAGGTTCCCAGGCTAGGGGTCTAACAGGAGCTGTAGCTGTCGGCCTTCGCCACAGCAACGCGGGATCCGAGCCGCTTCTGCAACCTACACCACAGCTCACGGCAACGCTGGATCCTTAACCCACTGAGCAAGGCCAGGGATCGAACCCACAACCTCATGGTTCTTAGTCGGATTTGTTAACCACTGAGCCACGAAGGGAACTCCGAGAATCTTAATACTGTTTTCTATAGCTGCTATACCAATTTACATTCCCACCTATAGTGCATATTTCTTCAGATTCCCACAACACTTATCTCTTATATTTTTGATGAGAGCCATTCTAATAGGTGTGAAGTGATAGCTGATTGTGGTTTTAATTTGCATTTCCCTGATGATTAGTGATGTTGAGCACCTCTTCATATATACCTGACGGCTGTTTGTATGTCTTCTTTGGAAAAATGTCTATTCAGTTCTGCCCTATTTAGATCAGATTGTTTTTTCCTTTTTTTTTTTTTGCTGTTGAGTTATATTTCTTTACATAATTTAGATATTAACCCTTCATCAGATATATGATTTGTAAATATTTTCTTCCATTTCATAGGTTGCCACTTCATTTCGTTGGATTGTTTCTTTGGCCATGCAGAAGCTTTTTAGTTTGATGTGGTCCCACTGATTAATTTTTGCTTTTGCTGCTTGTGCTTTTGGTGTCATATGCAAAAAAAAAATCACTGCCAAGACCAATGTCATGGAGCTTTTTCCTAAGTTTTACAGTTTCAGTTCTTATTTTTAAATCTTTGCAATGTGTGTGTGTGTTTTCCCTCACCCCCAAATCATACTGACACTAGCTGGGTGTTCTGTAATTCAACTCAGTTCAATTCTGACACTGCCTACCTAGAGATGGTATAAGATCTCACAGGGTAAGGGCTCAGTCCTACAATACTGCCCCCCTCCTACTTCACATGCCAGTTCCGAGTCTAGATTGTCACCTGTGCTTCTAACCAACTGTATACACATCGAAGGTTCCAACAACTGCCTCCTTGGCTTTGATTAATTTGCTAACATCATTCTCAGAACTTGGAGAAATATTTTACTGACTAGACTACCAGTTTATCATAAAAGGATATGACTCATGAACAGCCAGGTGGGTGATGCACGGGGCAAGGAGCTCAGAACTTCCATGCCATCTCAGAGTGTGTCACACTCCCAGCACCTCCAGGTGTTCACCAACTTGGAAGCTCTCCAAACCCCATTCTTTGGGGTTCTTAAGGAGGCTGTATTACATAGGCATGACTGATTAAATCCTTGGACATTGGTGATTGAACTCAATCTCCAGCTTCTCTCATTTTTTTGGAGGTCCAGAGGTGGAATTAAAAGTTCCAGCCATCGGAGTTCCCTTCGTGGCTCAGTGGTTAACAAATCCGACTAAGAACCAAGAGGTTGCAGGTTTGATCCCTGGCCTTGCTCAGTGGGTTAAGGATCCGGCGTTGCCGTGAACTGTGGTGTAGGTTGCAGACGCGGCTCGGATCCTGCGTTGCTGTGGCTGTGGCTAAGGCCTGCAGCTACAGCTCCTGTTAGACCCTAGCCTGGGAACCTCCATATGCCGCGGGTGGGGCTCTACATAAAGGCAAAAAAAAAAAGTTCCAACCATCTAACCATTTGGTTGGTTCCTAAGGCAACCAGTACCATACTAGGTTACCTTAGGCTTTCCAAAAATCTCCTAATTAACATAGTGAAAGACACCTTTTGGCTCTCCTCCCTTAAGAAATTCCAAGAGTTTTAGAAACTGCCAGAAACAGGGCAAAGACCAAGTATACATATTTCTTATTATAAATCAGAATGTCACAGTCTTCAAATCATTTCAAGTTTTTTTGTAAGTGGTTTAAGATAGAGGTTTAATTTTATTCTTCTGCAGGTGATTTTCAATTTCTCCCAGCACCATGTGTTGAAGAGATTGTCTTTCCTCCATTCTTGTATTCTTAGTTCCTAAATAGCAGCTTTTCATGCCTTGGGGTTCAGAAGGGAAAGTCAGCTGAAATTAGTAGATAGGGACATTGTTTTGTCTGCAGATATAAAAGATGTTCCACCAAGGGAAGCGGTGGTATTTGGCATTAGTTAAGAAAGCCTAACTGTTCTGTGGCTACTCTTCTTCCTTGGAGTCCTCAGTTTCAAGGACCCCTCATCATTGGGTTCAACTCTTGGGAGTAGCTTTGAACAAATGGTATAGCAATAGTTTTATTAAGCTTATATAGTCATGATCTATTGCACCATCTCTGTGTTACCTGCAGTAGGTTATGGACAGTAAAATGAAGGATATTTCTACATGCCTAGAATAAATGGGTCATAACAAACTATTTTATTGGCTTAACTGATCCGGACCTCTATAAGGCTAATCCAGTCCTATCTCCGTGATAATTGGCTGGTTGCATGCCATAAAAAAATGAGCAGTACTTGTGCTTAATAGATTTCTTCCTTCAAAAAATTATCTTTGTATCTTAAGGGCCTAACACAGTGTCTGGCACAGCACGGCTGCTCCATAAATATTTGTTGAACGAATGAGCTCTAAAGCAACTTAGTTCCATCCTCACTACCTGCTGTGCTAAAAATCTTGACTGATTCCATATGACACTTATGAGACCTTTCTTGTTCTTTTATATTGCCTTTCAGTGATTCCTGTTAGATTCAAAGAAAAAGAGTTGAAATAGTTCTTCAGCAAATATTTAGGGAAACCCGCCTTGTTGAAGGCACTGTTGGAAAAATAAAACGCTAGAACATCTTTTCCCTACAATAGCTTACAGCCTCAAAGAGGAGGTGAGATATATACACATCAGTACATCCTCAGAATTATAGATCTCCAGTAAATGTATCCGTATGCAATTCTATGCCCCAGACTTAAGTATGTGGTATGAAATAAGTCTCACTTTTGTTTAATGCTTTCTGTTTAATGTTGAGATCTAAAATGACTCTGAACCCTCCCTGGCTGTAAGTGACCATCTTCTCCCGAGGATTTCCCTTACTAAGTACCTGCAAAAAGGCTCAGGAGTTTCTGTGCTGTGTAGCCTCCATTTGCCCCTCCTCCAGCTATTCTCTTCTTTTGTCCGCCTGCTCTGAGCCCCAAGAGTCTGACCTCTTTCTACACCACCAACTGTATCACTCAGGCTCCACAGTTCACTGACTTTTGGTTGCATTGGACCAGTGGAACACAGTGGCAGAAGATGGAGGTGTGGAGAGAAAGAATGGGGTGTTTATTCACTCTCCTTCCTCCTTGCCTGGGAGCTGTTCTTATAGCAGCTGCATCTCTCTCAACCACAGACCCTTTCTTGAAACGCACTACTCCAACTCACCCAAGGCTCCGGGAATAGTGTTCATTCATCCTTAGCTTGTGTCATCATTAACTTTATGTGTCAGCTTGGTGAGATCTGATGCTGCCCCCAAATCTGGTTAAACATAGTTTCTGAGTATGTCTGTGAGGATGTTTCTGGATGACGTTAACATTTGAATCAGTAGACTGAGTAAAACAGATTGACCTCCCCACTGTGGATGGGCCTCATCCGATCTGTCCATGGCCCAAATAAAATACAAGTCTGAGGAAGAGAGAATGATTTTTCTCCATCTAAATGCGTTTGGACTCAGACTGGAACTTCTGCCATTAGCTCTCTAGAACTGGGGTTGGAACTTAGATCCATCACCTCCGGCTTGCCCACTGCAGATCATGGAACTTCTTAGCCTTCATAATTGTGTGAGACAAGTCCTTATCATACATACACATATATCTTATTGTTTCTGTGTCTTTGGTTAACTTTCCCCCTGGCTAATGCACCCCTGCAGACCTAGAGATGGTAACAGCTTCCTGGTGTTGTCAGCCTCTGGGTGCTTCAGCATTGTTTGTCAGTTCCTTAAACCCTGCCCATATCTCTGTAAAGAGTCCCTTCAATAAAGTTTCTCAGAATCCCAGGTGAGTGTGCATCTGTTTCCTGCTATAAGCCCAATTGCTCATAACCACCTTTTCATTAACTGCATCGTCTGGGAGGACACAGTTCCAAGGACCTGAGATAAGAGGTACCTTCAGACTAGCTCCAGAGCAGCTAGTCTCCAGACACCCCTGCCCACTGATCTAAGTTTGCTCATCAATGACCATCTCCCTCTCTCAAGTGAAGACTTTGTGTCACCAAGAAAATGAAGAATTTGAATAGTGCATCTGATACAATAGAATTCTCCAATATGGAAGAGCTAGTGAAGCATCTGACATGGAGAGATTTTATTCTTTTTAAAAATAGATTGATAACAGGTTACTCATGCTCAAGGATGCCTACTCTGCCTTAATCTTTCATGAAAATGAGAAAGTAAGAGGAATGACCATAAGCAGTATCTAAAATAATCTGTATTTAAACTGTCTTAGGTACATTAGGCATCAAACAAAGCCTAGATTGCCTTTTTTTTTTTTTTTGGTCAGCCACACCCATGGCATGTGGAAGTTACTGGGCCAGGGATCAAACCAAACTGCTGCATTCACAACGTGGGATCCTTAACCATCTGTGCCACAAGAGAACTCCTCCAGCCTTTTATAATGGCCTTGTGTGGGTCATATGGAAGTTCCTGGGCCGGGGATTGAATCCCAACCCCAGTTCCCCGATGAAGGATTGAACCCTCACCTCCACAGTGATCCTAGCCACCTCAGCTGGATTCTTAACTCACTGTGCCATAGTGGCAACTCCTCCAGCCATTTTTAATAACATTATTTACTGAAGACAACATGTCCTTTGTTCCAAACAGGTGACTTTCAGATTTATGAGATTTTTCTTGTACCACAAGTATTTATTTACATATCTGGAGTGGTGTATTTGTTCACATAGCAAGATATTTATCTTATTTATCATTTTCAAAGCTTGAGTCATGCTAGTACAAAGGGCAATAAAAGCACTTGTTGAATAAATGAAAGAATGAATTTATGGCAAAGAATTTTGAAAGGAAATTTATTTGTAAATGGAAAATTGCTGGAGCCTGAGTGGCACAGAGTAATGCCGTTAGATTCCTCTCTCCTTAATTATGAAAGGTCCTTCTCTTCACCTCTTTCCCTGCTATTTCCTACCTATTGTATGTTGCACTCCTTTGAAATTGATTAGCAGCCTACGAAATTACCAAAAAATTCATGGTAGGCTGTTCTTCTCAATCGCTATGGCTGGCAAACTGTCTTTTACCCGTGTAAGTAAAAGTTGGCTGTTTCAAACCCTCACCTATGAGCTTCTGATTCACAATATATCTCCTCTAGTCTTCAAACTAAGTCTTTGCAGGAGAATTAACAGTTCATGTGCCACAGAGAAATCTTTTTTTCTCAGTGATTATTTATTATATAGCAGTAAGCTGATGACTCAGTAGTGAACCTAAGAATTTTTAAGCCCCCGGGGAAACTTTCAAAAACGGTCCCACCTTATCCCTTAAAATGCAGGGCTACTCTTGATAAGTAAGTATCAATATATACAATGTATGTATATCTCAATATATGTATAAATATGTGTGTGTGGAAAATGGAGGCAGCCTCTTTCCTCACTTTCGTGTTTTTCCCAGGCAAAAGTATCAGCGTATTAACCCTTAGCAGGCTGAACAACCCATACCCAGTCATTTGCTATACCCTTGGCTTATTGAGTTCAGCAAAAGTGGATGTTCGCTCAGACTTAGGTAGAGATGCAGAGAACTCCAGCAATTCCCCAGTGCTATTCCTTGTTGAATTAGAGGTATTTTCAAGTATTAGTAGCCATATGTCAATTATAAGATATCAGTGGCTTAACACCGTAGAAGTTAATGTGTACTCGTTTAACAGTCAGGTGAAGGTTTCCCAGTGCATGGACAGATTTCCTCCAGGGGCAATTCAGGGGCCCAGGTTCCTTTCATATCAGGGTTCTTCCAGGCTTATTAATGATAGCCATTCTGACTGGTGTGAGGCCTTAGAAACCTACAGCCAACTTGAAAAGAGCGTAAGGAGTGTCCTATGAGAGGTTCTAGTTTGCACATCATTTCTTTTTTTTTTCCATTATAGTTGGTTTACGGTGCTCTGTTAATTTTCTACTGTACAGCAAAGTGACCCAGTCATACATACATATATACATTCTTTTTCTCACATTATCCTCCATCATGCTCCATCATAAGTGACTAAATATAGTTCCCAGTGCTAAATAGCAGAGCTCATTGCTTATCCATTCCAAATGCAATAGTTTGCATCTATTAACCCCAGATTCCCAGTGCATCCCCCTTCCTCCCCCTCCCACTTGGCAACCACAAGTCTGTTCTCCATATCTATGAGTTTCTTTTCTGTGGAAAGTCTTATTTGTGCTGTATATTAGATTCTGGATGTAAGTGATATCATATGGTATTTGTCTTTCTCTTTCCGACTTATTCACTTAGTATGAAATCTCTAGTTCCATCCATGTTGCTGCAAATGGCATTATTTTGTTCTTTTTATGGCTGAGTAGGATTCCATTGTGTATATATACCACATTTCCTTAATCCATTCATCTGTCAATGGACATTTAGGTTGTTTCCATGTCTTGGCTATTGTGAATAGTGCTGCAATGAACATATGGGTGCATGTATCTTTTTCAGTGAAAGTTTTGTCTGGATATATGCCCAAGAGTGGGATTGTTGGGTCATATGGTAGTTCTATATTTAGTTTTCTGAGGTACCTCTATACTGTTTTCCTTAGTGGGTTGTACCAGCTTACATTCCCACCAACAGTGTAGGAGGGTTCCCTTTTCTCCACACCCTCCCCAGCATTTGTTATTTGTGGACTTATTAATGATAGCCATTCTGACTGGTGTGTAGTGGTACCTCATGGTAGTTTTGATTCACACATGATTTCAAAGAGCTCAGCAACATGGGTGCCCCTAAATCCCAAGATGCTAGAAAACTTGGGCCCTGGCTGGGCAGCTACTGCCCAGTGACAACCGTGCCCTAGGAAAGAGGGACACAGATTTTTCTGTGATCAAAGAGGAAGTATGGGTAGAGGAGGTATAATCCCAAGTAGGATGTTTTCTGTGGATTTCGATGAAGGAAGAGGCAGGAGTCGAATCTGAAACTAGGAATGGGAGGTCGCTTCAGCTTGCCCCTTCGGTCTGTCTGCACAAGTCCTGGTGTTGATGTAAGAGGGAAGAACCTTAGTCTTCTATTACAAGTTAATCACAAAAGGGTGTTGTCCGTAAGCTTCAGTTATACATAATGGCCCATCTCTGGGAACCCTGCTTCCCAGGTAATGAATTAAGCTAAAAAACCCTTATTTAGCTCACAGGGAACTTCCTGACCAGGCCCACCTGTGAAAGACTGCAGGAGAAAAAGAAATTAATGCATTCCTTTCTGGAGGCTGATGGGACCCAGGCAATGTTTACCTTTGCTACCTCCCCTTTTAGTATAAAAGAAGCCTGAATTCTAACTCAGGCAAGATGGGTCTTTGGAATAGGAGTCTGTCATCTTCTTGTTGCACCAGTTTTCCAAATAGAGTGCTATTCCTTGCCCCAACAGCTCAACTCGTCTATTTATTGGCCTGTCCTGCAGTAAGCAGTGCGAGCTCAAACTTGGTGCCCCCAGCCTGGGGCCTTGCTGTTCGTGGCCAGTGGGCCCCAGGTGGGCAATTCTCCAGTAAGGCCCAGCAGCTGCCGGGACCGCTTGTCCTGAGGATCTGCCTTCAGAATTTCCCGAAGTGGCACCGGCTGCCCCAGAACTTGGGAGCTAATGGGCTTCATGCAGTAAGGTAAGTCACTCTGGTGTGTACAGCCAGAAACTTTATTTCCTCTCTGTTGAGGGCTTTTTCTCTGGAATAAGCCAATTTGTTTTGTATTTGAGAGGGGTACCCCATTGGAGAAAGGAAAGAGTTGTTGTACTTGTTCCAGATTTGTGAAACGGTTCATTTGTTTCTTTGGATGCTAGCATTTTTGTAGGCCATTTGTATTTTGTTTGTCCTGAATTTCTGTCTTTAAAAATGGGGGCTCAGCACTAAGGAACGTGACTGGGATCCACGAGGACATGGATTCGATTCCTGGCCTTGCTCAGTGGGTTAAGGATCTGGCATTGCCAAGTTGTGGTGTAGGTCGCAGATGTGGCTTGGATCCTACATTGTTGTGGCTGTGATGTAGGGTGGCACCACCAGCTCAGATTCAACCCCTAGCCTGGGAACCTCCATAAGCCGCAGATGTGGCCTTAAAAAGAGAAGAAAGAAAGAGAAAGAGAAAAGAGAGAAGGAGAAAGAGAGAAAGAGAAACACAGAAAAAGAGAAAGAAAAAGAAAAATGTGGACTATTCTAATTACCCCCAAAGTAAATTCTCTGAGACATATTTTGGATAAGTGACGTGATTACAGCCATGAACTCACGAATGAGAGGATGATATTGTTACAATATGTGGCTGCAGTATTTTCTGGGATCTCCACAGGGGTTTGAGCAGGGTTACCTGGGAGCCTGTGTGCCACGCGCTGCCACCCTGGCTTCTTAATTATGTCATTTGTGGTCTCCTGTGTTGTTGGTGTATGTAAAACCCCAAGACCCAACTTGAGGATTTATTTAGGACTTTGTGTTTGTCCTGGTTTTTCATTTCATTTTGTTTGGTACTGTTTCTCCATTTATAGCCAAATCAGTTTTGTGATATTTAAAATTTTTACTGATGTCAGATGAAGGAAAGGAATGGGGGGGGGGGAAACCCTGTCTGTTCTTGTCCAAGAGTGGAACAAGAACGAAAAAGTCCTAGGAAGGACTAAGAAAAAGTTTCCACTTGGTTCCTAAAATCACCCAAAGCTACACATAGAAATAAATGTCTTTTTCATAACATAAAAAGTTTGGCTAACTAGGCAGGTGACCTTGATTTGTCCTATCTGCCAGAAACCCATTTTGAATCCAAACTCTTTTGTAACTAATGAGTTGTACATTGTTGTACCTGATTCATGGCTGATATTTTGGAATGGGAACTATTTTGTGTGTTTGTATGTGCGTTATAGATGTGTGCCGTTACTAAAATTACTTTGTGATGGAGCTCTATTTAATTTGTTTAAAGGAAATTGAGCACTTATAAAAATACTTGAATGTAAAAGAAACAAGCCAGAATGAATTTTGGATTCATGTTATTTAGGAAACATTCAATATTGAATTAACATCTGGTATTAAAATTAGCTTAAGCTCTTTGGTTTGGTTAATACAGACATGTCGTTAGAGTCATGAACATTAAGTATGATGCTTTTATTGTACTTCCTAGCATTTACTAGAAATCAAATACAGACCTTATTATTCTTGTTGCAAAGTTTTGTCAGCCAGAAAAATAATATGACGAAGCTTTTAAGTAAATAAAATAGGTAAATGAGGTTACGGTTTTAGATAAAAGCTATAGGAATAATTATGTCTTGGGAATGTGTATCTAAGAGTCTTTCCAGATTTTCATAACCTGAAACTATACTAAGTTAAAGAAAGAGAATTCATTGGCTCTCTTGGTCATTTCGAATAGGATAAAATATTAGGACATTCATTTCTGGGCATGTCTAAATTTCCCTACCTTTGGCCTCTTAGCAGAGGAAGACTAAAACCTAAGTTTGTCAGTAAGGAAATGTCAGTTTAAAATTCTTGGTTTTGGAGTTCCCGTTGAGGCTCAGCAAAAATGAATTGACTAGCATCCATGAGGACACAGGTTCTATCCCTGGCCTTACTCAGTAGGTAAATGATCTGGCGTTGCTGGGAGCTGTGGTCTAGGTCGTGGACAGGGCTTGGATCCCACATTGCTGTGCCTATGATATAGACGGGCAGCTGTAGCTCTGATTCGACCCTCTAGCCTGGGAACTTCCATATGCCACAGGTGTGGCCCTAAAAAGATGAAAAATAAATAAAACTCTTGGTTTTCACTAGAGATGAAAGGTTAAGAATTATAAAGGAAACACTGCAGTATGCAAAGACAGAATGTGTGTCTTAAAGAAGGCATGAAGAAAGAAAATTCATTTTTTTAAAGGGAAGAAGGTGGTTTGGTCCTAGAGCTGGTTCTTTCTGAATGGAAAACAAAGTGGGGAACAGTTCAGTACGGATACAGAGAGTTGTGGAAGGTTTGTGGAGGAGGAGGAACGCTGAAAAGAGTTTTGTGCCTGGTTAGGATCGGCTAAGATAAGACTGAACTTAACTAAGAGAATGAATTTTAAAGGTAAAGTGGTACAAAAACCTGAATCTGGCTAAGAGGACAAAGTGTTCCTAAAATATTGACCTGCTTTGGGTAAGAGATTATGAGTTTCTTCAAGTGATCTGTGTTTGTCATTGATCTTTTATGATCACTGGTTAAGAGGTTTTGATATTTTTGACAAACTTATCAAAGATCAAATTCTAATAAAGTTCATTTGACCTCTGGCTAACCTTGAGTTTTCTAAAAGATCCCTGGAACAGGTGAAATTGTTTTCTCTTCATCTCCGTGAGAGGAATGTTAAACTAATTAGCCTTATTTGGTATGCTGAATTACATGAAGCATTGTCAAATAAGTAGTGATAACACTCCTTAGATGGTATCATATGGGTAATTGTTATTAATATACACACTAGAAATTATGTGGAGTTCCTAAAATTCTAGTATATCCTGGTAAGTAATCTCAGCCATAACTTTAGTAACTGTCTTGTACCAAATCGTACGTCACACAGCAGTAACCAAGCTTCTTTTCAATTGCATTGTAATCTGATTGATTGGTGCCAAGGCAAAAAGCATCCGTCTAATGGTTAGAGATGATCAATTGCTATGTATGGTTTTACCAGGACTTTTGAATAATGCTATAGATATTTTGTGAAGGAGTAGGGAAGAATATGAAATCTCTTAGGTGCAAGTATTTGTGCTACTACATCAGGGAGAATAAGAAAAGAAAAGAGAGAAAGGATATGCTGCTTTCAACCTTAACTCTTTCAGATGAGCTGGCTGTCGCAGACACTCTGGCTGCTATGCCAAGCTATCTACCCCTTCCACAACACCTTCTGTTCTTATCCTGCCCCAGGTCCCAACACGGGTGCACAGGACTTCCCCTCCTTCTGGGGATCAATTAGGAAAGCCCGTGTTACTTTCTGGGGCACAGGAACTTGATCTGGTATCGCCATCTGAGACCCGACAGGGCACCCAATCTGGGCCAGGACCCACTCCCAGGGCAGGGCAGTTGCTCTTGCTGTTATCTCGTGGAGGGGCCTAAGTACAGATGGCCAGCTGGCTGGGTTTCTCAGACTTGTTTAACTGGAAAGATAGTAACCATCTTTTATAGGGAGGTTCCTCTACACCTGAAACCCACTTGGCAGCACCCACAGCTAAACAGCTAAACCTAACTGGGGCCTCAATGAGGGAGGAAGGGCCTTATTAGAGCACTACTTACTAGTGCATCTCAGCAGGGCTTTGAAAAGGGGAACCAAAGCTAAAGAGTTTCGAGAAATTCAGCAAGACACATGAAGACCTCTCTGAAGTTTTTGGAAAGGATTTATCAGGCCTCAGACATCATACTAATGCAGATCCTGAGGCCCCTGAAAATATTATAATGAGAAATTTGACCTCTTTTTTCAGGGGGGCCAAAGTGCTTCAGATATCAGGGAAAGTTGCAAAGGTCAGAGGGTGCATCTAGGAGGAACCCTTCTCAATTGGTAGGTGTAGCTTTTAAAGTGTTCAACAGGGAATGAGAGAAGAAAGAAGATACAAAATTAAACACCACTTTTCTGGCAGTGGCATTGGATTTCTGGAAGGCGAGTAACCCCGAAGAGAGGTAAGCCACCACTGGGGAAAGAACCATGTGCTTTCTGTAAGGAGGAAGAGCATTGGGAAACAGATGGCCCTGGGCTAAAACGTAAGAAGAAAAACAATAAAAGATGAGGGTCTAATATGGTAGAAAGAGAGGAACACTCTGAATGAAGAGGCCAAGGGGTCTCCCTTGGACTTGAGGAGCTAATTCCCCAGAGGAGCCCTGGGTAAACTCGACAGTGGGGAATGAGCTAATTTGTGGCAGTGTGGCTGGTGACAGCACAAATGACCCACCAACAGAGGCAGTGCTGGCTAAGCCCCTGTGCTGGGTGGTCACACAGTTCAGACTGCTGGCAAATTTGCTGAGCTGGGGGAGAAGATTGACGGTCATTCCAGAAAAAAGCTGGAAGATGGTCTCAAATTCTTGAAATCTGGTGATGCTGCCATCATTGAAGTGGTTCCTAGAAAGGCCATGCTTGTTGAAAGCATCTCTTACTAGCTGCTTCTGGGCCACTTTGCTGTTGGTGACTTGAGATGGATGGTTGTTGTAGGTGTCATCAGAGTAGTGGACAAGAAGGTATTTGGAGCTGGTAATGTCACCAAGTCTGCCCAGAAAGCCTCAAAAGCTAAATTAATATTATACCTGCCACCCCAGCCTTAGCCAGTGGTGGAAGAATGTTCTCAGAACCATTTCTCAATTGGCTATTTAAGTTGAATAGTGGAAAGACTGGTCAGTGATAACAATGCATCATAAAACCTTCAGAAAGAAAGGAAGGAGAATGCTTTGTGGACCATTTGTTTCGTGTATGACAATTTTAAGTTACTAGTTTTTAAAATCAATACTTAATTGGGTAAAGCCCACTTCAAGGATATTATCCCTGATTTGGATTAAGCATTGGAATGACATTCATCATTGAGACCACAATCAACAGGAAAACCAAGAAAATGAATACTAATTTAACTTAGGATAAGGTCTTGCCATTTGCCCTGCTGCAGAATGGTAGCGCCCAGAAGCAGGCTTAAATTAAGCCCCTTTGAAATATTGTATGATAGGCCATTCCGGATGTCTGCCCAGGCAAGAGAATCAATAAATGATGTAAAAGACCTAGCAGTTGCCAATTCTGTTAAAACTTGAGCACTATACTAACCTCTGTTCATGAGTTTGCTTCCAACAGGTCTGCCTATCCAACTGAAGTCAATAGTAACTTCACTGTAACTGGAGAAGGGTCAACCTATTCATTTAATTTTGGCTCTGTAGCACAGGGATTTAGTATGTATTGGGAACTGGAACCAAATCCACCAAGTTCAATTACAAATTAGACGACAAAGTGCTAAGGGGTTTCATTAGGTTCACGTAGTTGTAGATTAAAAAAGGAAAGAGGATTTTAAGGACTCTTTATTGACACTGTTCAGCAGGAAATAGAGCGGTCTTTGTCCCTTTGCACTAGGCTGTGGAATGGATATTGACAGTGGAGAACTGTAATAGGGAAGAAATTTTGCATTCAATGATAAGCAACATCCCTTTAGTTATAAGCTTCATTTACATATAATGGCCCATCTTTGGGAACCCTACGTCCCAGGTAATGAGCATAAAGCTAAATAACCTTTGTTTTAGAATCTAAAATAGGACACAAATGAAGTTATCTGTGAAACAAAAACAGACTTACAGACAAAGAGAACAGACTTGTGGTTGCCAAGGGGGAGGGAGGGCTGGGGAGTGAAGGATTGGGAGTTTGGTATTGGCAGAGGCAAATTATTACATATAGGATGGATAAACAGCAAGGACCTACCATATAGCCCAGGGAGCTATAAGCACTCTCCTGTGACAAGTCATAATGGAAAAGAATATGAAAGAATGTTCACGTATAACTGAGTCACTTTGTTGTACAGCAGAAATTAACACAATATTATAAATCAACTATACTTCAGTAAAATTTTATAAAAGTATATTTTAAAAACTTTGTTTAGCTCACAGGAAATATCCTCACCAGGCCCACCTGCCAATTTGTAAATGCTGTGATAAATAAACACATTCCCTCTGGAGGTTCACTGGAACCAGGAAATGTTTGACTTTACTCCCTCCCCTTTTAGTGTAAAAGAAGCCTGAATTCTAATTTGGAAAAGATAATTCTTTGGGGTGTGAGTCCACCATCTTCTCAGTCTGCTGGCTTTCCAAATAAAGTAGCTATACCTTGCCCTCAACAAATTGTCTCTCAATTTATTGGCCTATTGCAGTGAGAAGTGTGAGCTTGAACTGGGTAACGTTAATGCTGCTTTCTCTCTTTTGAGTGGGAAGTTCAGATGTTCCTGCTCCCAAGGTGTAGGGGGCTTATGCTAGAAATACCAGTCATTTCCTTCCTGCCTCATGCTTCCTTCATGGAGAACTACTCACCCCTTCTAATAAAGTCTGATCATATAGACTCAGCTGAGCAGCAACGGACCCCAAATCTTGCTTCCTGCACTCCCTGGCACACTCGAATAAAACATGGTTAGATATCAACCCAAGCTAAGCCAATCAGATACTCTCTCCCAGAAATTAGAAATTTAGGATTCAAAGATATTAGGTAGCCTCTGTTGAGTGTTTAAACTCCCAGGGGAGATAAAGCTGGGACTGGCCATCTGTGTTTCAGCTGGTATTGCACTTGCTCAGAAAGTTGATCTGGGGGTGAGTGTGCAAAGAAACAGACTCTCAAAAAGAGTAGCCTAGAGTTATGACATTCCAACTCCTGGTCCCATCTCTCATATCTTTCCAAAAGATATCCTTTTGAATTGGAGCTAGATGAGGTGAGTTTTTAGCTCCTTGCAGTCACTTCATTCCTAAAATTAAATTCTGCTTCCTTCTAGCGATCTATCTCCTATAGACAATAATGGAGTGTAGCAGTAAAGCCCAACCATATAATTTATCACTAAACCTCAGAATTAGGGCCCATTCTATATCCAAGCTTCCACAGCACTCCATGGATGGCACAGAAAGATGAAACTCAGAGGCAAGCAGAGTGCCAGCTGCAAGTCATATACCAAGTCCTGAAAGTGTTCTCTGGAATATACAGAAAACCAGATAAGGTAAAATCATGGATTTCCTGAAAAGTGTTAAGTTCAGAGACTAAAAACCTTGGGGTGTTCCTCATGATCCATCTAGTCATTGCTAGTGTGGTGGGCAGAAAATGGCCCCAGTGATGTCCACGTCTTAATCTTTGAAGCTGTAACTGCTACTTTATATGGTGAAAGAGACTTTGAAGATGTGATTCAGTAAAGAGTTTTTTTCAATTTTTTAAAAAATTTTATTGAAATATAGTTGACTTACAAGACTGTGATAATTTATGCTGTGCAACAAAGTGATTCAATCATACATACAGACATAGACTCTTGAGATCAGGAGATTATCTGTGTAGGCCTGATAAAATCACAAAGGCTTGGAAGGATATACCATGATCTTGGGTTGGAAGAATCATTATTGTCAGAGTTCCCTGGTGGCACAGCATTCTAAGGATCTGGCATTGTCACTGCTGTGGCTTGGATTGCTGCTATGGCACAGGTTCGATCCCTGGCCCTGGATCTTCCCCATGAGTACAGACACACACACGCGTGTGCACACACACACACACACACACACACACAAAGAATATTGTCAAAATGACTATACTACTCAAGATAATCTACAGATTCAGCGCGATCTCTATCAGATTACCAATAGTCTTCTTCACAGAACTAGAACAAAAAATGTTAAAATGTGTAGGGAACCATAAAAGATCCCAAGTAGCCAAAGCCTTCCTGAGAAAGAAACCAGAGATGGAGGAATCAGGCTACCTGACTTCAGGCTATACTACAAAGCTACAGTCATCAAGACAGTATGGTACTGGCACAAAAACAGAAATATAGATCAGTGGAACAGGATAGAAAGCCCAGAAGTAAATCCACACACCTATGGTCAACAAATTTACAACAAAGGAAGAAAGAATATACAGTGGAGAAAAGACAGTCTTTTCAATAAGTGATGCTGGGGAAACTGGAGAGCTACATGTAAAAGAATGAAATTAGAACATTCTCTAATACTATACACAAAAATAAACTCAAAACGGATTAAAGGTCTAAATGTAAGGTCAGATGCTATAAAGCTCCTAAAGGGAAACACCCTTTGACGTAAATTTCAGCAATATCTTTTTTTGATCTACCTCCTAGTGTAATGAAAACAAAAATAAAGAAATGGGTCCTAATTAAAGTTAAAAGCTTTTGCACAGCAAAGTAAACCACTAAAAAGAAACAACCCACAGAATGGAAAAAAAATCTTTGCAAACACAGCAACCAACAAAGGATAAATCTCCAAAATATGCAAACTTCTCATTATTTTTATATATATTTAGAAAACCCAATAAAAAAAGTGCAGATATAAGTAGACATTTTTTCTGAAGAAGAGAGAGAGATGGCCAAAAAGCACATGAAAAGATGCTCAACATCACTAATTATTAGAGAAATGGAAATCAAAAATATAATTATGTATCACCTCATACCAGTTAGAATGGCCAACATCATAAAGTTTATAAACAATAAATGCTGGATATGATGTGTAGAAAAGGGAATGCTCCTACACTGTTTGGGGGAATGTAAATTGGTGCAATCACCATGGAGAACAGTATGGAGGTTTCTTAAAAAACCAAATATAAAACTAGCATATGATCCAGCAATTCCTCTCCTGGGCATATATCTGGAGAAAACCATAATTGAAAAAGAAAAATTGCATCCCAACGTTCATTACAGCGCTTTTACAGCAACCTAAATGACGATTGACAGAGGAATGGATAAAGAAGATGTGGTACATATATACGATGGAGTATTATGCATCCATTAAAAAGAGTGAAATAATGCCATTTGCAGAAGCATGGATGGACCTATAAATTATCATATTAGGTAAAGTAAGACAGAGAAAGACAAATATCATATGACATCACTTGTATGTGACATCTAATAAAAATGATACAAAAGAACTTATTTGTAAAGCAGAAACAAATTCAGAGACTTCCAGATCAAAACTTATGGTTACCATAGGGGAAAATGTGGGATGGAGGGATAAGTTAGGAGGGTGGGAAAAACAGATGCACACAATTGGATATAAAGTAGATAATTAATGAGGACCTACTCTATAGCACGGGGGAATCTACTCAACGTTCTGTAATAACCTATATGGGAAAAAAAGAGTGCATATACATATATGTCTAACTAATTCACTGTGCTGTACATCTGAAAGTAATACAACATTTTAAGTCAACTATACTCCAGTAAAAAAAAAAAAAGGTGATGGCAGGAATTGCTAAAAAAATTTACAAGAGTCTCTACAAGAAGGAAGCAGGAGGATCAAAGAATAAGATGAGGCTTAAGGCCCACTTCAGGCTTCTCACCTTGAGAAATGTGAGAGTAAATTTGTGTTTTAAGCAGTTAGGTTTGGGGTAATTCATTATAGCAGCAATAGGAAATTAATACAGCTAGTAACTAGTAACTAGCAGCTTTCTAATAGCTGTGTGAATATAATTTTAGAATGAGCTCATCAAGGGCATAAAAAATGGACTCTATTCTTCCTGGCATTTTATACAGGAAGGAGAGAAAGCTACTTTGCCAAATGGTTCTTTCAAAAATAGGTTTGGTAGACGAGGTCATGGTTTATTCAAGGAGGATGGAGAATAGGTCTCTTGCAATTCTGATAAAGACTGAGTTTAGGGAAAGAAGTAGTTTCCATATGGTTTGCTCCTTTTTCGAGACAAGAGGATTGAGGCAGACATGATATCTTAACCAGCTGAATTAAACATCTAGAATAAAAGCTCTACCCTGGAGCTCTTTAACTGCTTTTACAGAGCATGCATAGCTTACCAGTCCTGTCTTCATCTCCTGCTCTTTTTAATGGGAAAATCATTATAAGACATCTGGTTATTAGTAGATCCCATGCTTAGAGAAGACAGGGGATTAGCATCTATTATAACTCTGGTTGACCTACTGGAATATTTTCAGCCTCTGAGCAGCCAAGCTTTGCATCCAAATGAGGTGATGATCTTACCTACACTACAAATGCCTCTTAAAAATATAAAGGATACACTCAGATTAAGTATAGTTTCTTTTTCAGATAACTCTCCATGATAGACAATATTACATATTGGTTTTGAAATTCCTAACAAGATTTTTTCTCTAATCACCTTAAAGCCTCTCTCCCAACCACAGGTGTAGGCAGGTGAACCAAGCTTGACTTGTCAGAGTCCCTCCCTGGGACTGATATATAGAGACTGGAATTGGGGGAAGTAACAATACCAGTCTGGGGCTATTTCACGCCGTGTTGTTTGTGACTGTTTTTAGAATAACTCTGAGCAGAGACTGGTATAAATATGGGGGAAAACAGAGCAGAACAACACTGTGACCTATAACATTGAGTTCCAAATGCTATTCTCTACATTCCAGTCCCACAGATTTCTCTTCAACCTTGTGAGCCCCAGGTTCTTTTCAGCTGCATAAGCCAATTCTTTCCCTTTTTGCTTCAGTTAGTTTGAACTATGTTTCTGATTCTTTTAACAACTAAATGAGCACTTCTGGTTATATTAGAAAATATGTCAGTGTATAAAGGTTAAATGCTATTTCAATGAATTCCAGAGAACCTATTTTGTCATTGGAGAACATACTTTGCATAATCCTAATTTTTTAGATTATTAATTTATTAAGACTTCTGTGATGGCCCAGGATATGATGCATCTTGATTAATGCTCCACGTGCACTTGAAAAGAATGCGGATTCTGCTGGTGTTGTAGAACGGCTAATTCTGTAGATGTCAGTTAGGTCAAACTAGTTAATAACTCTGATGAGTCAAGCTTGGTTCAAATCTTCTAAACTCTTAGAGATTTTCTGTTTATTTGCTCCACCAGTTATATATAGAGAGGTGTTGGAATCCTTGACTGTAATTGTGGATTTGTCTGTTTCTTCTTGAATTTCTATCAGTTTTCATTTCCTGAGTTTTGCTCTGTTATGAAGTACAAACACATTTAGGATTATTGTCGTCCTCTATGAAATTATCCTTTGTTATTATGAAATGTTTCCCTTTATCTTTCATAATATTCTTGTTCTGAAGTCTCCTGTGTTGGCTATTAATATAGCCCATCAAAGCAAGTTTTCTTTAATTAGTGTTTGCATGGTATGTCTGCTCTATGATTTTACTTTTAACACGTATGTATCTTTATATTTTAAATGAGTTTGTTCTATAGCATATAGTTATGTCTTGCTTTGTGATCCAGACCAACAGTCTCTGTGTTTTTATTGGAGTATATTGACCATTTAATTTTAATGTAATATTTCATTTTATTGGATATAAATATATCACCTTCCTATTTATTTTCTATTTGTTCCATATGTTATTAGTTTCCTTTTCCTGCTTTCTTTTGGATTAACAGGATATTAGTCAGAATTCTGTCTCCACTAATGTTATCATCCTTTGTTTTATTTCTTAGTGTTTTCTCCAAGGCTCATAATAAACAGCTTTAACTTATACCTGATTATTTTCAGGTACTATTATATCACTTCATGTATAATGTAAGAACCTCACGATAGTATATTTCCATTTCTACCCTCCTTTCCTTTATACTACTAATATACATTTGACTTCTATATGTTATAATTAACCCCAAAATATATTTTATTTATTAACTTTGCTTTTTTTTTCTCTTGTCTGTAACTATGACATGTAGAAGTTTCCAGGTCAGGAATCAAACCCACACCACAGCATTAACCCAGTCCGCTGAAGTGACAGCACTGGATAATTAACCTGATCTACCACAAAGGAACTCTAATTTACTTTAAACAGTCACTTATCTTTAAAAGACACTTTAAAATAATAAAACATTGTCTTTTATAATTATATATTTTTTATTCTGCACACTTTGTATAGGTATAATATCCACCTATTATTAATTTCTTTCCACCTCAAGAACTTTCTTTAAACTCCCTGTAGTGCAATACTACTAGAAAAAGTCTCTCAACTTCTATTGGTCTGTCTGGAAAGTCTTTATTTGCCTTCATTTTTGAAAGATACTCTTCTGAATATAGAATTATAGGTTGATAGGGTTTTGGTTTGGGTTTTTTGTTATTGGTGGTGACAAAGACATAGTTTCACTGTTGTCTAAGATGCTTTATTTCTGACAGAAAGTCTGCTCTCATCCTTATTTTGTTCTTCTGCACCTACTGTGTGTGTGTGTGTGTGTGTGTGTGTGTGTGTGTGTGTGTGTGTTTTCTCCTTGATGCTTTTAGAGTTTTCTCTTGATCACAAGTTTTAAGGAGTTGGCTTATGATATGCCCTGGTGTCCTTTCCTTCAACGTTCTTCAGCTTGGGTTTATTGACCATTTTGGTTTTTTTGTTTATTTGTTTGTTTGTTTGTTTGCTTTTTGCTTTGTAGGGCTTCACCCCTGGCATATGGAAGGTCCCAGGCCAGGGGTTGAATCGGAGCTGCAGCTGCTGGCCTCTGCCACAGCCATGCCAGATCCGAGCCACGTCTGCAACCTACACCACAGCTCAGGCAACACTGGTTTCTTAACCCACTGAGCAAGGTCAGGGATCGAACCTGCATCCTCATGGATACTAGTCAGGTTCGTAACCACTGAGCCACAATGGGAACTCCCTTATTGACCTTTTTGAATCTGTAAGTTTATACTTTTAGTCAAGTTGGGAGAAAACTTAGCCAACATTTCTTCAGATATGCTCCTATTCCTTCTTTCTTATCTTTCCTCTGGGACTTTGATTACACCCTTCAAACTTCCTGATATTTTCTCAGAGATCACTGATCCTATGTTCACTTTCTTTAAGGCTCTTAAAAATATACCTGTTTTATTTTAGGAGTTTCAATTGCTGTGTTTCCAAGTTTACTGCAATGTCCAATCTGCTGTTAATCCTATTCACTATAATTTTCATTTCAATTTTAGAATTCTTCATTTCTGGAAGTTCTGTTTAGTTCTTTTTTATCTTTCCTTTCTATCCTCATCATGTTCGTGTTTTTCATAATATCCTTGACCATATTTATAAGATTTGGAATAGCTGTTTTAAGGTCTTCGTCTGCTCATTCCAGCATCTCTGCTATTTCTGTGTTTGTTCCTATCTTTATTTTCTTCTTGTTATGGGTCATATTTTCCTGGCAGCTTTGCATGCCTATTAATGTTTTTATTGGATACTAAATATTGTGAACTTTGCATTATTGGGTACCAGATTATGTTTTATTCATTTAGTGTGGGACTTCGTTTTGCAGGCCATTAAGTAACTTCAGATCAGTTTGATTCTTTTATGGTGTGCTTTTGATAAGTCTGAGTAGCCTTTAGT
>PVHT021183524.1:22683878-22723361 GCA_004024745.2 Catagonus wagneri
CTCTCTCTCTCTCCCTCCCTCTCTCCCTCTCTCCCTCCCGCCCCCTCCCCCTCCCTCCCCACCTCTCTCTCCTCCTTCCCTCTCTCCCTCCCTATCCTCCTGTATGTGTTCACAAATTTAGCTGCCTTATCCTCCCTGAACTTCATCTCCGGCTACATTAACTCAACAAGATTCTGTGCAATGGCCTGGGAACTGCCTCCAGGTAAAAAACTGCAGCAATCATAGGAGTCACTCATTTGTTTTCCTGCTCTAAGGTCATTGTCCAACACTCCCTGCTGTCCAGTGTCTGACCATAGTTGTTTCATACAATTTAACTGGTTTTCTAGTTGTAACAGTAGGAGAGCAACTTCTGTAATGGTTAATCCTGCACAAGCAGAAGGTTTTTCCACTATATGTCGTGCTGTTTATTCAGTTTTGTTACTGTGGTGATGGTTTTTCTTCTGCATGATATATCACATTATATTCAGATGTACAACAAAACTGGTCTATATTCTCTTTGATCTCAAGTGCTAAAGAGCAATGGAAGAGAGGAAGGATCAGACACTAAATTTTAGCCAAATTTGGATGAATCATTCTGTTGCATCAGTTTTCAACTGTCTCTTTAAGAAGCTCAGTTCTTGTTTGGATGAGAAAATAGCATCCAGTCTTTCTGTGTCTCCTTAGGGGAACAAACATGTAGTAGTTTGCCCCCAAAATGTTCCAGTTTTAGCACTAGAAAACTGGATCCTGGAAAACCTCTTAGTTATAGGGAAATAGAAACCGTTGGTCACTGCATCCCTCGTATTTCTCTCCAACATGGTGTCTGAGTGTTGAGGCGGTGGTGTGTTTTCCCATTCCTGTGGTCGCAGAGGAAAGATGGAGTGTGGGTCAGGTGAGCGGTGGATTCTTACTGGCCACTGGCAAGAACCAGTGAACAGAGATTCAACTGATCCCATTCCTGGCTATTGTATTTGAGCTGTAGCAACATGTCTGAGGAGCAATGGCTGTCTCTTCTTAATGAGTAAGCTCTAAGGCAGTTTTCATTGGTCCAAGGAAACCATGTGTTCTGGCTAGGACTTCCGTTCTTCCCCCAGCCTGAACCTTCTGCCCACAACCTCAGGTATAGGACCACTGTAGGAAGGCCCACCCTGGCAAGCTCTCCAGATAGCACTCCTAGCTACCTTTGGTATTTGTCCATAAGGCACACTGAAAATATTTTATTTTACCCCCAACCTGGGAATTCCTGTGGAATTTTTGTTTGTTTGTTTTTTGCCTAACCATGTGATGGCACTGAGTTTACCTTGATGTGGTCACCCTCAGCTTGGTTGTGGGGACAGGCAGTGAATAATCACTTCCACAGTCACAAAAGGGAAGTGGGTCAGTCTGCTCTGTGATCAGCATTTTTCTTAACCTGGCTAACGTATCTCCCCAACTGGAAACCTGATCCTGGGAAGGGCTGACTGGGATGCATGTTGGCTCACTGGTTTCTTCTACCCAGGTTCCTTATTTTCTCGCCATTCTGGGTGAGCCGAAACAGGTGGAATTTTTGATGTTCACTTCCTCTTTATCATATGCTTCTACTGCAGGCCTCAAGTATAAACTAAAACTGACCAAATAGGGATCTGTTGTTGTCTGTGCTAAATGTTCTGTTTCTCCCTGGGTCCATTTTCCACCCTTCTCCCATACGCTTGAAGGCTCAGAATCTGTCCTCTATGGACCTCTCCTAGGTTCCCTCAACCTCAGGCTCTCAGTTGGATCAGCCAAAGGGAGAGGCTCTGGTAGGAGATGGGCAGCTGTGAGGAAAGAGCTAGTTGTTACTCTCCTGGTTTGCTTCCTGCCAATTAATGAGTTGGCAGTACTGCACCCTTCACTTGAAGGCACTGGCTCCTGACAGGAAACCAATTTTACCATTACTGTTGCAGTGACAGATCTCTAGTTTCCAGGAACTATTCCTTTCCCTTACCTCTTCAGGAATAGCTACCTGCTGTTACCACCCCAAGGTGTTTCACCACATGACCCTGTATAATGTTTATGATAAACTGTTTCTTCATTAAGCTCTCCTTGATTTCACTGTTTGAGTTATCTGTTTCCTTTCCCTGATTCATATAATGTCCACTGTTTATAGTCCTGAAATGAACTCACACTTTCTCATCCATGTCTCCCTTTCAACCACAGTTTTTTAGTTAATGTGGAATTTTAGATGGAATATCAAAGTTCTCAGTTATCATGATATCACTGATTTTAAGTTGCAGTTTTTGTCTATAGTAAATGTTGATGACATTTGCATCTCATTTCTTGATTCATACTTACTAATGCTATTTAGAATAGCTTTTGTTTAAATGGTTCGAGGGTTCGTTTTTAGTGCTTTTATACTGAGTCTACTTCATTCTTGAATACTTTGCTTAATCCCTCAGTTACCTAGAATGGTTGTCAAAAAGACTATATGAGTCGTATGTTTTAAAAGTCATTGCATAGCTTAAAATATCATTCTGTTCCCTTCTCAGAACAATGCTTTGGCTTGGTATGAAATTAATGAATCACTACCCCTTCAAATCCTCTCCATGTTGTTTCCAATACCTACTGTACTATAAAATAGTGGAGAAGTAGTCTGTGCCCAACCTAACTTTTATTTGAGGGCCAATATGACCAGCCTCCTTCCCATCACTGCCAGCCAAAATTTAAGGGAAGCATTCCTGTATTTCAGAAAACCCCTTCTCCATCTCTTTCTCTCTCTCTCTTTCTATCATTCACACACACACATATACTTTAAGACCATGAAATATTCTGCTCTTCAAATTTTCCTGTAAGTTTTATCATTTTGTAATGGTCTTGCCTAATCCCGTCTTTACCATGATGCTTGCAAAATGATAGTTTTCCAAATTTTACTACTTGGTCTCTGGCACTCATTTATAAGCAAGAAACTTCTTTTCTCTTTGAATTCTTTATCTATTTGTTATCAGTATGGATGTCTGATTTCCTATTTTTTTCAATGGTATACATTTCATTACTATACTTAACCTTTGTAGTCAAATTTTTCCAGGCCTGTCTGGTGGGAACCCTTTCAATATGAGACACCCTCTCTCTCTCTCCTTTTTTTTTTTTTTTTTGTCTTTTTGTCCTTTTTTTTTAAGGCCACGTCCATGGCATATGTGGAGGTTCCCAGGCTAGGAGTCTAACCGGAGCTGTTGCCGCCAGCCTGTGCCAAAGCCACAGCAATGCCAGATCCGAGCCACATCTGTGACCTACACCATGCAGGATCCAAGCCACGTCTGATACCTATACCACAGCTCACAGCAACGCTGGATCTTTAACTCACTGAGCAAGGCCAGGGATTGAACCCTCAACCTCATGGCTCCTAGTTGGATTCGTTTCCACTGCGCCACGATGGGAACTCCTGAGACACCCTCTCTTGATACTCAGTTGCTCATCCAACAAAATTAAGATACAAGGAATAAGACTCCTAAGCTCAGGATTTCCCATCGTGGGTCAGTGTAAACCAATCCAGCTAGTATCCATGAGGATGCTGGTTTGATCCCTGGCCTCACTCAGCAGGTTAAGGATCCAGCATTGCCGTGAGCTGTGGTATAGGTAGCAGACGTGGCTTGGATCCTGCATTGTTGTGGCTGTGGTGTAGGCTGGTAGCTGTAGCTCCAATTCAACCCCTAGCCTGGGAACTTCCATATGCCATGGAGGCGGCCCTAAAAAGCAAAAAAAAAAAAAAAAAAAACAAGTTTTTTTTTAAATCCCTAAGCTCTAATCACCAGCCTGTCCTAGAAGCTACCATCATTTTCTCATTGTACATTTTCCCATAGCCAGAATAGGCATTAGAGAGCAGTCTAGTGAGTTCATTCTTTATTTCTTCAAGTCTTTTCTGATGACATATTCTTTTGTATACAGATTGCTACAAGCTTCTGTATATACTCACGTGTCTAAATTGGAGAAATCTGTAGATATGACTTTATTTTTTTTGGTGAGATCACCATAAAGCAAGATCTGACATTTGAACATAAGTTCAAATATGCTTATGCAAAAATCCATCTAAAAATACGAACCTTATGGCTGCACAGTCTAATGTGTGTGTGTGTGTGTGTGTGCACGTGTGCGTGCGTGCACACGAGCGTGTGTAAGCACAAACATGCCCACTATTGTTGGAAACAATCCAGGGAACAGGATACCCCTTATTAAAACCACAATGAAGTTAGCACTAGGCACAAGTGATTATCAAAACCAGACTATGCTTGATGCTTGCAAGGGGTTGCTGCTGGGATGTGAAGTTCAGCAGGATACAGGTAAGGGAATAAGTTGGAATGAATTAGAACCAAAGCCAAGTCCAGGGTGGAGGCTAGACGTCAGATACAAAATGGGAGGCTGTGGCCTCCAGGTCAGGGAGAACCAGAGGTGGAAGCAGACCAGTACCCTGGAGAGCTCCCTGGGCTTGTCAGCTTTGCTAGGCAAGTTGAGGCTTTTCTTCAGAATGCCATTTTGATTCTGTTCTGTTTGGAATTCTCAGGTACTTGAAAGCTCCTATTCCCTTAGTGTTCCCACTCTTCATCTCCCTAATTTTTTGACCATTTCTGTTCTTGTGATGATTGATTTGTGCGTGTCAACTTGACTGGGCCATGAAGCATCCAGATAATTGGTCAAGCATTGTTCTGGGTGTTTCCGTGAGGATGTTTTTGGATGAAATTCACAATTGAATAAGTAGACTAAGGTTGCCCTTCTTGGTTGGGGAAGAGCCTCCTTTAGTCAAGAGGGGAAAAAATAGAACATAAAGGCTGAAAAGAGGCAATTCCTTGACTAACTGCCTTCAATTAGGCCATCAGGATTTTTTTTCCTGCCTTCAGACATGAACTGAAATATCATTTCCTCCTGGGTCTTGAGCTTATCAGATTTTGGGCTGGAACATAAACCATCAACTCTTCTGAGTCTCCAGCTTGCTGACTACACATCTTCGGACTTCTCTGCCTATGGATTGCATGAGGCAATTCTTTATGATTAGATAGATAGATAGATAGGTAGGTAGATAGATAGATAGATAGATAGATAGATAGATAGACAGACAGACAGACAGACAGAGATAGGCAGGAGACAGACATCCTCCTATTGGTCCTATTTTTCTGGAGCACTCATACAATTTTCCAAAGAGCTTTTGCAATTTTTTCATTGAGAAGGAGGGTCTCTGATGGAATATTTCTATCTTTGGAGGGATCTACAAAGCCTAGAATAAGGACTCTGGGATATAGCATCAAACAAACAAGCAAAAAAAAAAAAATATTTAGTGGCATTTCCCTCTTTACCTCTGTGTGAGTGTTACAGCTGAGTGTCATCTCTCGAGGTATCTTCCTGCATGTGTGTGCAACACATGATGCTTCCGAAGGTTATTTTAACCCTCTCCTGCCACTCAGCCTGTGACATGCAGCAGTCAGCCTGAGCCAGCACCCGCCGTTCCATGGCTCTCCCTTCCCAGTGAGGCTGCCACATGTCACCAAGAGCTGCAGTTCGCTCTCACACATTTTGCATAATCAGTTTCTATTCTGTCGTGTTCTCTCACACATGGTGCTTGGAGACTTCTGGAAAATAGAGAACATTTTTCAGTTCAGATGAGTAGCATGATTTTACGTTGCGCTCAGACTGTTTGGTAAATGAAGTCAATTCCTCATATATCTGTCAGATGAAGAGAAAGACACATAGATGAGTAGAGGCTGTTTTTGGATCCAAAGACCACCCCCTTGCCTCCATCCTCCGAGAAGAGCAGTGATCCACATCACGGTCCTGAGAGTTGATGTTTGCATTCAGATTTCTAACTTTAAGAATCTGCTGCCTGCAGTTTTGCAATAGCTTTGAAATGTTTCCCTCCTTTTAATACATTGTGTAGTCTACAAGCCACTCCCTGATCAAACTTCTGAAAGCATCAATTAACGCTTAGCTTAGAGACCCAGTTTTTATCACTGAGTGACTACCCAGTCTATCAAGGTGGCCATTTCTCTGAGCCTGACCTTCCTGAAAAGTAGCAACAGGAAAAAATATTATTTCTTACTTGAAAGATTGTAAGGAGAAGTCACTGAAAGATTGTATGTGAAGGACATTCTAAAAAGTCCTAGCAAGTGTTCGTTATTTCTCAGAATCTTTCTATGGCTTCTCATTACCTAAAGTTCAAACTCTACTCTGGCATTTAAACAACTTCAAGACAAAAATACTCCCAAATACCCTTTTGTTGCTTTGACTTTCTATTACTCCCAGATATGAACCTTCTTTTCCAGTTAAACATGTGTACCCACATTCTTATTGGGTGTGGCTGGTGTGGAATAATAAAATCCAGAGAAATGTGGGACATTGAGGAAGCATGGCAGAAACACCAGGTGAGCTGACAAAAATTAGGTTTAAATAAACATTTTAAACTTGGATTTCTTTTTCACCCAACTCAGAATGGTGGAGTGCGCCAAATCAGTATCCTTATCTTGACCAAAATGATCAAGGCTTGATTTCTGGCTATCGTTCTTTTCCAAGTGTGTGACCTTAGGGCACTCACTTTAACTTCCTAAGATTCCCTTTCTTTCCTTGTTAAAACTTTGAATGTTACCAGATTGTTGGGAGGAGTTGATGAGGCAATGCATGTTAAAAATAAAGAAAGAAAGTTAAAAGAAAATGTTAAAGGATTATACAAATGTTGGTTTGCTGTTGGTGGGTCATTACAGGGTCTGGTGAATTCATAGCACTTGACAGATGTCTGTAGAGCAGTTCTTTTGATCAACATATCCTTGTGTAATCTCTAAGGTAGATGACTCCATTATTCCCTCAATTGGTCTGTCCTTAAATTTCATAAGCAGCACCATTCTAAGGGCAGAGGAAGATCAGTTAAAAGAATCTAAAAACTAATTTTCCCTAAATTTAAGGAGCAGGTACTTGTGCAGCAATTGCCTTGCTTCAGAGACTCGTGGGTGCTTCAAATCTCTTTCTGTCTTCAGGCAGCTTTTGATTATCCAGGGACTGTTTGCTCCATTTGGGGCTTTGTTTTTCTTCCTCTTCCTGCCCACTGCCTCCTTCTCCATCATCCCCTACCCATTAGCACACCTCCCCGTGGGAGAACCAGGAAAGAAGACATTGATTAACTCAGAGAAGTCAATAAGAGTACTTTTTAACAACTTAAACTGGTGAAAGAGCAGGTCAAATAAAATGTGGTTTGTGAGCATTCTGTGAATTTCATTCATCTCTGACCACCCTTTCCCCTTCCACATAACCACAAGTAACTAGAGATGGACTGAATTGGAGCCCCTCTCATATAAATGCAATGTTTTTGGCAAAGAGCCACAAAGTGTGAGTTTTCCCCTCCCCTTTTACAAACAATGAAATGCTGCTCATCTACTTAGAACTGCTCTTTGGACCTAAAGGACAGGCCAGAGAACAATAGCCGCGTAGGGTGGCTGTTCTGGAGCAGTTGTCTCTGTAGCAGAAGCAAGCAGATCCCAAGAGAAAGGGCAAATATCCTGCCACCAAATCCATACAGAGGTAGGGAGTGTATTCTTTACCTGCCCTGCCGTCAGTAAGCACACTTCCAAGATGCATTGGCTCTCCTGAAAACGAGCTGCCTAAACATCTGTGGGGAGACAAAGGGAAACATAGGGAAGGGACCCAGAAATGAATATTTCAGCAGAAACGTGGGAAGAAGTACACTGCAACTTGAAAACAGCCTTCTGTAGCGCATGCCATAAATTAACACAATATAAATTTATACATATTTACACCACATAGTCTCTAACTATATAAATCCTCAATACTCAGACTTGTGGGGTAGGTGTAAGAGAACAGTCCATATGTTTATTCATGTTCTGTGGAGCTCTAGGGAACTCAGTGATTTTACACACACACACACACATACACACACACACAGTGTAACAAAAGGTGATTTTAAACGTTTAAATCCAATTAATGCCTAGCAACAAAACTTTATTTTAGAAAATGCACCCATTTTCAAAGATGTTCATGGCCACAGAGAATTTTAATTCTGTTTAACTGAGCATCTACGTAGTTGTCTTATGTATACTAAAACATCGGTAAATAGTTACTGGTGTATACATAAAAATCATGTGGAGTTAACTTTCTGCTGGTGAAAAAGGCAATTTAAATGACTTTTCCCTAGGCTCCCGTGTAGGAAAGAAAGCAGGATTAAAATACAAGATTTCATAATTTCTACTTGGAAGAGCCTTAGTTGGTAAGAGACACTGATATCCAGGTAGCGAGGGAAATCATTGAAATCAGAATCAGGATAGCTGGGTTCTGCTCTTGGCTCTGACATTTGCTTGTATATTCTCCTTGGACACGTCCCTTAACCTCTTAGAGACTCCTATCCTTGGGAAGATAGAAACATCTACCCAGAATACTTCAAAAAATGGCAAGAATCAATGACATAGAGTCGATGTAAAAGTTCTTGGCAACTGCAGTGTTTTTTCATGTACTGTCAAGTCATTGTTATGGGTTCTTTCATAATTTGCTGCTAAGCAAACAAAATGCATTCAGTTGCTTTTACAGCTTTCTTGGAAGAAATCTATAGCTGAGTTGCTGTTGACACTCTTTGTTTCAGAAGAATGCCATCCACAGTGGTCAGAGAAGCACATCCCAGCACCAATTGCCAACTTGCTTTGGCACATGCGTTTGTGTGGGCAGGGACTGTCAATGTGTCTTGGACATTGCCCAGTACCCAGTGGGCACTCATTGAATATGGAGTAACAGTAAGTATTTTAGGGGGAAATGTCTGTCTGACACAAACAAGGCAGCAATTTCCCCACATGTCACTACTTCAAGGTATAGCAGATGTAAAGTGAGCAGAGCCTTTATGTCCTGGCAGGCACCAAAGAATCACAACAAAATAGAATTATACTCTTCTTAGCCAGAGTAACAATTGATACACAGTGAAGAGTACAGAAGCTTCATCACTGCTTTGCTTTACACTGACGGTAAATACATTGTTTCTATTTCTGTATGTCTTCTTTCTCCCACTTTATGTTGGAGATTATAGTAGTAAAATGTCATTTGGGGGTTGAAGAGGAGAAACATTTTCTTCTGCTACCTGCTCATATCCTCACGGGCATGGGAAAGGGCTGCACATCACGGAGATGTCCTTAGACTCCATGTGACAGACAAGACATCTACTGGGGATTAGACAGAATAGTTGAGTGATGCTGCGTCCATATGGACACCTTGTTCGCCACCGCCATTGCCAACGCCACCTTGCATAGGGGAGCCCCAGGCTCAGTGAAATCGGTGAGCCCTCCTTCTGAGGAACAGAGTTTGGCCTGTGTAAGAAATGAGAACACCACCAATAGGACACATAGGAACACCATTTCAGAGCAAAGCCGCACCCAGACTTATCCCTAGGAGAGGAGGAAGAACCACCTGTGAAGGAAAAAAGATATTTTAAAAGTTCTCTTTCTCAGACTTTTTTGACTCATAGCCTACTGGCAGTTAAGAGAGGAAGGTAGAAATGGCCAATCAAGAGTAACATTTTTTTTTCTTTTTTGGCTGCACCCGCAGCACTTAAGTTCTGGAGTCAGGGATCAAAATCCAACCCACACCTGAAAACTATGCCACAGCTGTCGGCAACGTCAGGTCCTTAACCGACTGTGCCACAGTGAGAACTCCAAGAGTAACATTTAAAAATTTTGAGATCATGGATTTCTTTGCTTATCTAATGAAATCTCGGAGTTCCCATTGTGGTTCAGGGTAAACGAACCCGACTAGTATCCATGAGGATGCAGGTTCAACTCCTGGCTTTGCTCAGTAGGTTAGGGATCTAGCATTGCCCCGAGCTTTGGTGTAGGTGGCAGATGTGTCTTGGATCTCAGGTTGCTGTGGCTGTGGCATAGGCTGGCAGCTGCAGCTCCAATTCAATCCCTAGCCTGGGAACTTCCATATGCCACAGGTGTGGCCCTAAAAAGAAAAAAAAAAGGTAATGAAATCTAATGGATTCCTTTTCTAGAAAAGTGCATGTCATACAAAATTACAAATACAATTTTGGAAGGCTCACCACTACTTCTATCCCCATTTAAAAGCTCAGCTCTGAAGAATCAAGGGGAAGAGGGAAAGGAGTGGTGGTTTATTAGAGCTATATTTTATATAGGGCTAAAATGGGAAAGGAGTATGAATTAGTTTCCTATTGCTGCTGTAACAAATTATCACAAACCTGATGTCTTGAGAAAGATAAATTAACTGTCTTACAGTTCTGGAGATCAAAGTCTACATTTGTAAGCAGGTCTGTGTTCCTTTTGGAGGCTCTAAGGGAAAATCTGTTTCGTTGGCAATTCCAGCTTTTAGATGCTGCTCAAACTCCCTGCTTCATAGCCCCACTCAGTCCTACTTCTGCGTTCATCACATTCTCCTTCTCTGATCCTGACCCCCCTCTATTCCTTCTTAGAAGTACCCTGGCATTGCAGTGGACCCACCTAGATAATCCATGATAACCTCTTCATCTCAGGATCCTTAACTGAATCACATTCACAGCATCCCTTTTGCCATGTAAGGTAGCGTGTTCAGGGGTTCTGGGGTTTAGGAAGTAGACATCCTTAGGGGACATTATTCAGACAGCCACATGATGCATCAAGGGGTTTGCTTCGCAAAGGACCATTTAATAGATTAGAGAGGGGCTCAGGGCAGAAGCACTAGCCAGAAATTGAAAGTGAGCATTTAATTATCCTGTCCTCCAAGCTTCTATCCTTATGGAAGTTACTGAACAGGAAACAAATCTGGGCAATGGGAAGCAGTTATTGTACCTCAGTGCTTGAGAAAGCATGATTCCCTTTTAAACTATGGCTCCGGAAAAGACACTCGGCATCACTGTATCTTGAATGGGACTATGCAAACTAGATTATTGATTATTTTATTGATTATGCCTTTATTGGAATGGCATCAACACAAAAAGAGTAGGGATAATTGAGAAGATGCTCAAACTAATTGAGATTATATGCTTAGTCAAAATAATTCACATCACTCTCCCTTCAATTTTTCTGGATCTTTGAATATCATTTTTCCTCAGATTTCAAAAATTCCTAGATAATCTCCTCAACTAGCCCCTCGTTTTCTCTAGGTAGATAGGATAATGTGCAGGCTAGAATCTGAATGTACAGAAAAAAGAATGATCATGAGCCAAAATATGTTAGGACTTTACAATTACCTGGAGGAATTTTTACAGATTTCATATAACACTAAGATTGCTATTCTTAGCAAAATTCACACTTGGTATGCTCAATTTCAATATGAACTCAATATTTGAGGAGAAGGAAATTAAATCAGCATTTGGATGGTTGTTTTCTTTTCTGATCTACACCAGACTGGTGTGTCTGGATCCTGTGATCAAGATAGAATGTCATTATCCTGGTTTTTGTCTGTGACCTGTCAGAGCGGACGATTGGGTTTGAACTGAAAGGCAGCACATATGCTTCTGAAATGCTTAATTGTAGCAACACAGAAACACTGAATGAGCTTCATGTTGAAAATGTTGTCAGTTCTCTTCCTAAGCCCTTCAGTGTTAAAACTGGGCAAAAAATAGATGGTCGAGCAAAGGCTGTTGTTTCCCTGATGTTCTCAGAAGCCAGTTCCCAGTTCTTGGCTTAGCCTTACTGCTGAGTTTGGACGGAGACTGGTGAGTAGATAAATGTCATACAATCTCCCACAATGGAAATCAGATGTAGGCTCTGCATCCTTTTAGAGCATTGCAGGAGAATGCTGTTGATCTGGTTCTTTTGCTTTAAATGGAAAACCCTCCAGGGAAGTTTTGTGTACTGTAAACCTGATCTCTGTCGGATCAAATAAAAGGACCTATGTGAATGTAATATGAGAGAGACAGAGATGGGGCCGGGAGAGGAGAGGTGCATGATAATGCAGATTAGAAGTTATTCAGCTGAGACTTTCATTTACTGAGGCACATAATATAAAAATGCCAGTCTCTCAACTGTCATTTTATTGTGATTTCTCAAAGCTTTGGGGAAGATCATTTTAAAAACAAAACCAGTTTAACTCTCAAGAAGTCAGATGGATAAACAAAACTTGATATGTGTTTCCCACAAATAGTCATCTACACTATTTATATCTTTAAACCACCCATGTTTTGAAGGTAGCACTTGAGGAAAACAATATGGATATGATTATCACTGGTTTCACTTAGATAATCAAAGAGTGGTTGATTTGAAAAGGGGTCTTTTTAAAAAAAGATATAGAAAATGTTTAGATAGACTAGCTTAATGATTCAAAGGAGACAGTGCATATAGTGAGGCTGCTACTTTTAGTACTATGATAACTAAAAGAGACAGTGTCATCAAATTCCATACATGCCAAGAATGTTAATCTTGATGTATCTAAATATGTCAAAAATGTTAGTTCTTGGCATGTTCCTCCCTGTATTTAGTCAGGATTCTCCACAGAAAAAGAACCATGATGGATGGATGGATGGATGGATGGATGGATAGATAGATTTATAATAAGGAATTGGCCCATGCAATTATGGAGTCTGACAAGTCCCGAGATCTGCAACCAGTAAACTGGAGACCCAGGAGAGTCACTGCTGTAGTTCCAGTTTGAGTCCAAAGCCTGGAAACCAGGAAACCTCATAATATAGTTCCTGTCTTAAGACCCAAGAAGTGCCAAAGTTTCAGTTCAAGTCTGAAGGCAGGAAAAAACAATGTCCCAGCTCAAAGGTAGTCAGGCAAAAAGGATTTTCCTCTTACTGGAGGGGAATCAACTTTGGTTCTCTTCAGACCTTCAACTGATTAGATGAGGCCTACCCAGATTAGGTAGGACAGTCTGCTTTATTCGGTCTACTGATTCAGATGTTAATCTCGTTGAGAAGTTATGCTATTCATACAATGTACTATTATGCAGTAATAAAAGAAAATGAAATACTGACACATGTGACAACATGGATGACCCTTGAAAATATTAAATGAAAAAAGCCACTTACTATATTATTTCATTTATATGAAATGACCAGAGGAAGTAAATCTATAGAGGCAGAAAGTAGATTAGTGATTCCTTAGGGCTGAAGGGAGGGGTTGGAATGGGTAGATAGGGGAAATAATAGCTAAGGCTAAGTTAAAAAGGATTTTTTTTTTGAGGTGAATATTATGGTGGTATGGTTGCCCACATCCGTGAATATACTAAAACCCAGTGCGTTGTACTTGGATACTTGCTATGCCAAAAATAAGCACAGGATGCTCTGGGAGCTAATGAGAAAGTTAAGAAAAGCTTTGTGGAGAAGGTGATACTTGAGCTGGACCCTAAAATGTAGGTAGATATTGGCCTGCTGAAGAGAGAAAAAGAATAAAGAACATAAAAGGGGAGTTCTCTTCATGTCTCAGTGGTTAATGAACCCAATTAGGAACCATGAGGATGTGGGTTCAATCCCTTGCCTCGCTAAGTGGGTTAAGGATCTGGCGTTACCATGATCTGTGGTGTAGGCCGGCAGCTGTGAGTCTGATTTGACCCCTTGCCTGGGAACTTCCACATGCTGCAGGTGCAGCCCTAAAAAGAGAGGATAACATGAACAAAGATCTGGGGGAAAGTAGTAGTAGTGGAAGTTTGGGTTTCTGAACATGATAGTAGTGGGACTGGAGAGGTTGGGAAGGACTGGAATAAGAATGCAATGTGATATATGGACTTCATGCTCTAAGTTAGTAGCATCCTTAGACACCATGAACACTGTTGCATGCTTGATCCTTATGTAACATCTAAGCATGTTTTAACCAAAAATGTATGCTGTCATAGCAATGCCTATAGAAGAAATATTGAATTGACCATGTCATGAAATATGGCACAGACCACTAATTGGCTGTATCCGATGTTAAGAAGTATAGCTCTTAAACCTCATATATACCTTAAACTAATAAGTAAGCCATCCTCTTCCACCATTCCCCTCCAGGAATCCTCTTCTTACTTCTCCTCTTGTCTTTCTTTCCTTTTTAAAACAAATTTATTGGAGTATAGTCAACTTACAATGTTGTATTAGTTTCAGGTGTACAGCAAAATTATTCAGCTCTACATATACATATATCCATTCTTTTTTCCCAATAAGCTTTTATAGAATATGGGTAGATTGACCTATGCTATACAGTAGGTCTTTGTTGGTTAGCAATTTTACATACAGTAGTGTGTGTATGTTATACCCATCCTCCCAATTTGTCCCTCCCTCCCACAGTTTCCTCTGTGATAACCATAAGGTTGGTTTTGAAATCTGTCAGTTTGTTTCTGTTTTATAAATGAGTTCTTTTGTACCATTTTTATGATATTCTACATATAAGTGATATCATACAATATTTGTCTTTGTCTGATTTCACTTAGCATGCTAATTTCTAGGTCCATCCATGTTGCCACAATGGCATTATTTCATTCTTTTTTTATAGCTGAGTAATATTCCATTGTATACATGGACCACGTCTTCTTTATCCATTCCCCTGTTGATGGACATTTAGGTGGCTTCCATGCCTTGGCTATTGCAAATAGTGCTGCAATGAACATTGGGGTGCAATTATCTTTTTGAATTATGTTTTTCTCTGGATATATGCCCAGGAGTGGGACTGTCGATCAGAGGATGGTTCTTTTTTTTGGGGGGAGGGGTGCACACCCATAGCATATGGAGGTTCCAAGGCTAAGGGTCAAATCGGAGCTGTAGCTGCTGGCCTGTGCCACAGCCACAGCAACACTAGATCTGAGCTGTGTTTGCGACCTATACCACAGCTCACGACAACGCCGGATCCTTAACCCAGTGAGCAAGGCCAGGGATCAAACCCGCAACCTCATGGTTCCTAATCGGATTCATTTCCACTGCACCACAATGGGAATTCCAGATGGTTGTTCTATATTAATTTTTTAAGGACACTCCATACTGTTCTCCATAGTGGTTGTACCAGTTTACATTCCCACTAAGTATAGGAAGGTTCCCTTTCTTCTACACCCTCTCCAACATTTATTGTTTATGGCCTTTTTGATGATGGCCATTCTAACTGGTATGCAGTGATACCTTGTTATAGTTTTGATTAACATTTCTCTAATAATTAGTTGAGCATCTTTTCATGTGCCTGTTGACGATCTGTCTGTCTTTGGAGAAAGGTCTGTTTAGATCTTCTGTTCATTTTTTTGTTTGGGTTGCTTGTTTTTTTTTTTTTCTGTTATAACTGGTTTACAGTTTTCTGTCAATTTTTCAACTGTACAGCATGGTGACCCAGTTACACATACATATGTAGATTCATCACATGTGATTAGACATAGTTCCTGGTGCTATACAGCAGCATCTCCTTGCTTTTCCATCCCAGAGGCAATAGTCTACAACTATTAACCCCGACTTGCATACCATCCCACTCCCTCCCAACCCTCTTGACAATGACAAGTTTTTTTAATGTAAAGCTTCATGAGACTTTTGTATATTTTGGAGCTTAATCCCTTGTTGGTCACTTCATATGCAAAGTTTTTTTTTTTTTTCCCATTCTGTGGGTTGTCTTTTCTCCTCTTGTCTTTCTTATCTCATCTGAAGCCCTAAGTTAGAAAGGTAGGAGTTAATATGGGGGGGGGAAGGGTTAATAAGGTATGGTGTAATATGGCTGGCACACATAAAAAAATGCATGTTTACTGAGAGATGCAAAACTTTCCTCCTAAGTCTACATAGGAGAACCTGGCCAGATAGAAAACAATCTCTTCATACAACAACAATGGTGAAGGGCATACAGAAAGGAATGTAATAACTGTGAATGCATTTGCAGACGTTGTAAGACATAATTATACTGCTGTGATGGCCATGTGGTAATTATTGCTAACTTGATTTATGTTTTTAACATCTTTTAAATGTGTTTCCAGAAAATGGTATTTTAAAATAAGTTTTTAAATATATAGGGCTGAGAACACTGCTTTCAGTTATGGGGTGTATTAGAATAATTAAAGCTAACTGCAGCAGTAGACAAGTCCCTATCTCAGAGACTGAATACAATAAAGGTTTGTTGCTTGCCTGATATAAAATGTGATATAATTTTCTCTTGAAGATACATCATCTAGGGTATGCATTATCCATCAGAGGGGAGAGATAGAAGAGACATTGAGCTGTTAGCAGCCTTAGCCCAGAGGTTTCCCCTGTTATTTCCATTCCTCATCCATTGGTAGGAACCCGTCATGTGGCCCAGTCTAACTCAGGCAAGCACGTGGAATCTTTAGTGAGCTTTGATGCCCCTGTTACAGATGTGTAGTGAACAAGGCTAAAGGCTGGAGACCTCAGCCCTGGATTGGCAGTAAGCAAGTATATTAGGGGAGCAGGGCACACACGAGATGGGTGAACTGGGGGTGATAAAAGGAAGAGAGGAAGCGGGAAAAGCCAAGATGCTTGACTGACATTTGTAGCTCTAAATATCCATCTTAGGAATTATTCAGGCCACTTAATTTCCCTGTTATCCCTCTGGCCATCCCTTCAGAGTTTACTGGAGAGTGAGATGAGTAAGATAAAGAGACTAAAAGTAGGAAAGGCTAGAGACATTTATTTTCTCTTTGTCAAAGACCCAAGAGAGGAGAAAATATCTCCCGAGGAAATGAAGGTGAAATTCACTTACCCATCTTCTTCCTGTTTTTCACTCTTGCAAATAACTGAATAAATAAGTGCACTATATTCAGATATGTATAGATCCTCTTGGTCCCACAGTTCACTGTGATTTCCCAGAGCAGAGGAGTGTCTCTAAAGGTTCATAGTATAGAAGGGCTGGGTGACCACGGTGACACTTAATATCTGAAATAAGCTGACTTTATTGAGGAAATAGGACCCTTCCATCCTCCTACAGGATTCCCCCAGGTCATCTCAACACCAGGTTTCTCCTTTCCCCTTCAGAAACCACAATATGTCAAAACCCCATTGGAAAGCCAGGCTGTGAAAGAAGAGGGAAAGTACCATTCGCTGACAGTTCTGTTCCTTTCAGAGCACAGGTTGCCTCCAATAATTCAGCTGGACCAAAAACGGTTCTCAGGCCAACATCTCTGCCCATTCAGTGCCAAATGCTTCATGAATAGCCAACAGCTTATTTCCTGTGGCTTCAGTGAGACCCAAGCAAACCAGTGGGTTTATCTTCTTGACTATAAACCAACAGACAAAAAAGTACAGGTGGTATACTTTTCCTTGAACTTAACTGAAAGTTTAGTTTCCTTGGAAAGCGTGAAAACAATCCAGCCACATGAATGGAGTCATTAGCCAGAATTAAGAACTGTTCTCTCCCTACCCAATGGATTATAGGAGAGAATGTCAGGAGTGACAAGTGATCGTGTGGCCCAATGGACCCTTTGTGCAGCTGGGACGCATACATCCTAAATCCTGACTTGAAAAAAATAGTTCCCTATTTCTGGCCCTGCAGTTCACTGTTTTCCCCATAAGGCTGCGTGAGTCTCAAGAAAAAAGATGTCTTAGGCACTTTTGCATCTCCAGTGTCTGTCACTGTCAGAAGCACAGCTGAAGGTGGGGTAAGAGATTACATCTCTAATCCTGAGCTTTCAGATGCAGGGTTAATTTTATTAAATGAATGAAGATGTCAGAGATCAGAAGTCTAAGAAGCCTAAGTCCCTGGGAATAAAGAATAAGAAGGAACAAGCCAAGAGCAGGACTCCTAGCAGAGGGAACAGTAAGAATAAAGACTCTGAATCAAGAGAGAGCAGAGCCTGTTAGAAGAACAACAATAAAGGAAGCCAGTGTGGCTGGAGCATAGCAAGTAGGGGAAGAGAGTGGGCCTGCCTGAGTTGATGACGTAGACGCGGCCAGATCATTTTCAATCCATATCTCTTCCTGGAAGCCTTCATCTCAAATATTCACCATGCTCACTCCCAGCACAATTCAGTGACCATTTTTGGAGCTTCCATATAACTGAGTTTGCAGCTTTCCCTACTCTTTGCCATCTTCTGAGTATCTTTTTTTTTTTTTTTGATCTTTTTAGGGCCACACCACAGCATATGGAGGTTCCCAGGCTAGGGGTCAGATTGGAGCTGCATCTGCTGGTCTACACCACCAGGCATAGCAACTTGGGAATCTGAGCCACGTCTGTGACCTACACTCCAGCTCATGGCAACGCGAGATCCTGAACCCACTGAGTGAGACCAGGAATCGAACCCGCATCTTCATGGATACTTGTCTGGTTTGTTACTGCTGAGCCATGACAGGAACTCCCTGAGTGTCTTTTTAAGTGTTGGTTACCCTCTAGACAGTGAGCTTCGTGGAAAAAAAAAATGAATCCATTCATCTTTTTACCCCCAGCATGCATGCCACTACGTATGGATGGTCGGTATACGCTACTGGTATAAACGGATGGAAAAGAAAAAAAAGTGGTGAGGTTGCAGATCTCCCTGTGACAGTGGCTGGAGCTAGCACAGTGATAATGGTGTCAGGAAGCAAAGAAGGATCCTAAAAGCAACTTATCTCCAAAGCCACTCTGCGTTTTCGCAGCGTGATTTGACCTCCTTTCAGGACAAGAAGTCCGCCCCTCGTCCCACCCACCCCTCCTTCAGATTCTTTCTAAGGATGACCCACTTCTCACTAAGATTTCTTCCAGATAGCAGGTTGTTGGGAGCCTTCATTAAAGAAAAAGGTTTCCCCTTCAATGAAAACGACTGGAAACAGTGAAAAGACACAGTCTGAAGCTGAAGGCCCCCTGCCAATACGATGACCCAGTTAGGAACCAAAACAAAGAACAGATAAATCAAGGGAGTAAAAGTCTCCCCAGCACCCCCTTCCTTCTTCTACTCACTGCAGTGATTTCTATGAAGTTTTAAACTTGAGGAGCTAATTTAATTCCTTAGAATTGGAAAATTCCAGTCCCTACCTCAAAAGTTCCTCCCAGAGGAGTAGAAATATAATTTTATACACCTTAATGATGTGAGGAGGTCAGTTTTTATGCTCACCTCTCAGAGGCACACTTCCCTCCATTATTTCTCATTCTCCTCCCTCTCCCCACCCCTACCCCACACATCTCAGAAAATTCAAATTCATCTGCTACTCTCAAAAATTAAAACAGCTCAGCAACAACTCTCCACTTACTAATACTGGGATGGGTTGGGGATTTGAAGGTATATCTAAGTGTTGGTATGGTGGGGCAAGAAAATTATAGTCTTTAGGGAAGTGGTTTTGTTTTGTTTGTTTGTTTTAGGGCTGCACCTGCGGCATATGGAAGTTCCCAGGCTAGAGGTCCAATCGGAGTTGCAGCTGCCAGCCTACACCACAGCCAGTGCAACACCAGATCTGAGCTGCATTGTGATGTACACTGCAGCTCGAGGCAGCATCAGATCCTTAACCCACTGAGCAAGGCCAGCGATCAAACCTGCATCCTCATGGATACAAGTCAGGTTCATTAATGCTGAGCCAAAGGGAACTCCAGGGAAGTAGTTTTTAAATAGTTCTACTGAATTATCCTCTAATGGCAAAGGAGAGTGAAAGAGTACGTCTTAGGTCTGGGGTCAGAAGAAGGAGGCACAGCCAAACCTGAAAAATTTCTTGTTTTATCTTTAAAATTGCTGTAATTTTTTAAACCACACACATACGCACACACTTCTCCATGTTTGCACTAAAGTTAAAATGGTCCCTCCACCAAATCTTTGAGTTACATCGACAAGACAAACACCATGAAGTTTGCCCTATGCCTTCGGGTGCTAATGTCTTCCCAAGCCCATCATTACCCCAGAGAGAATGAGTACCTCTATTTCAGAGTGTTATTCCCAGGACGTCCATTCTTGCAAGTACCAGACAGGCACATATAGGAGCTGAAGCTAACTGTCATAAGTTTTAATGAGATTGGAAGAGCAGATTCCCAATGACAGGCGTTTTAGCCCAGTCTCAATTGAGCATCTTTAGAAGTCCGTTAGGAAGGATGCTGGAGAGAGAAGATTTATCATTATGCCACTTTTTATGGCCATTGATGGTTACAGAGGTGTTATGGTTTATTTCCTTACAATCCATTGGCAGGTAAGGCATGAAGCCAGAGCACTGGAAAAGGTTATGAAGTTTGTTCCCAGCAGGTTTTAACTCACTAACCTTCAGTTTCTTATGCGTTTTGTTCATTTCCTCTATCCTACAGCCTTTTTTATTTTCTCTTCCTTACCCTCAGGTCTCCAGAATGGGACTAGTTATTCTTACCTCATCTGAAATTTCTGGGTGTGACAGGCCATAAGATGACTATAGCTTGGATATTCTTTTTTCCAGATAAACGGTGATTTGGCTTTCCTGTTGCTCTAGCAAATTATCATTCTCATTGCCAAAAAATATTATTCAACAAACATTTTTGCTGTTGTGTTAATACATTAAGGAAACAAACCTTATGGCACAGTAGGAGGGTGCACTGTAAAAAAGTATTTTATAATTTCCATTTTTTGGGGCTTTGATTTTCCTTCTATTCCTGGAGTCTAAGACAATGCCTAGAATATAAGTGCTTATTCATCAGTACTGTTGAATTTGACTGAATTGTTTAAAGAAATGGTAGAGCAGGGAGAATCTACAGAGGATGTAATTCAAATCTGTTATCCTGCAAGGAGAACCAGAGAAGACAGGTGGATTGTCCGTGGCTGTGCAGGTAGTAAGTGACAGAGCCAAGCTAGAAGCCAAGTCTGGTACCTTGCTGTAGACACACAGCCTCAAAATTGAAGAAAGCCCAATGTTACCAAACTGACTCTCTGTTAATAACTTGCTTCTTCTTTTAGAATTATTTAGGATCAGATGTGATTTGTAGACTAGCTTGTTAATGTTGAAATGGCCCCCACTTAAGCTGTTATAGCAGATACAATGCTCTTGGCTACAAGCGACAGAAAAATCTAAGTCAATTGACTTAATAAAGAATTTTATTGGCTCATGTAATTGGAAGTCTAAAAGTAAGTTATGTATTGTATGTGACTTGTTGCAGCTCCTAATCTGCCTTCTTGTGACCCCATGGCTCTGTCCTCCTCCCTGCTCTGAGTCTGGCAGTGAAATGGCTGTAACAGCACCAGGATTCATGTCAGCACTCCACACGGTCAGAGGAAGGGAAGTGTGTCTCTTCCTGTGCAGCAGTTAGCGGCAAGGAGGCTTACCTGAAGCCTCTAATAAACTTCCTTTTACATGGGATGGTTAATCTTATTGTCAGTTTGTCTGGACTAAGGGATGCCCAGCTAAATGGTAAGAGAGTGTGTCTGAGGTGTTGCTGGAAGACATTAGCATTTGCGTTGGTAGATTGAGTAACATAGATCAGCCTCACTGATGTGAGTGGACATCGTCCAATCCATTGAGGGTCCAAGTAGAATACCACCACCACCACCAACAACAACAAAAAAATGGAGAAAGAGTGAATTTGTTCTTTCTGCCTGGGGCTAGAACATCCATTTTCTTCTATACTCAGATGTGCTTGTTCGGTTTGCTGAGGGAGGAACTCGCAAGGCCAAGCTGGTAAAGCAAAAGAGATTTATTAAGGCATCAGAGGGGGACGGACTAAGCTCAAGAGGGAGCCAGCCCTAACTATGAGGAGGTGCTAGGCTTATGAAGGATCTGTGGCTGGAGTTCATGGAGGGAACTTGCAGCAGGAGCAATGAAGAAAGACTAGGGGAAGGTCAAGGGAGGGGAAGGGGGTCGAGTCCCACGACAGAGGTCAGTTAATCCTTGCAGGTGGTTAATCTATGCAGGCAGTCATTTTCCTCAGGCCATTGTTTCTTGCTGCCCAACTTGAGCCTCCACATTCTGGGACAGGGTGTGGATCTTGTGCCGCACAGTACCCATGTCCACAGCAGGTCTCCAAGGTGAACAGCCACACTGGGGGTGGGTGGGAGGGGGTCTGCCTCCATCCTCCTAGGAACCTATCAGTGGTCTCTTCCAGGTCTCACAGGCCTTTGGACTAAACTGAATTGCACAATCAGCTTTCCTGGTTCTCCAGTTTACAGATGGCCAGCCCTGTTGGGGGGAGCGGGGGAAAGGGGGCCTCTCAGCCTCCATAATCACATGAGCTAATTCCTATAATAAACCCCCCACCATCACCACCACACATACACATAGAACACACACCCAGTTGGTTCTGTTTCTCTGGAGACCTCAAATGCATGACATTTATGACAAACAGACATCCATCAAAGAAGAGAGTCTTCCTTATATCTGAGGAAGCCTAGTTTGTGAAAGTAGTTCTTGGCCTCCTTGTTCCTGGCCTCTGAATTCCTCCTATTACAGCCCCACCACCAGGACCTCTCACTTCAGACTTGGCCCTATCTTCCTTCTCAACCATTGCTTGGGTGGAGCCTTAAATTTTCTGACAAAACAGCCTGGTCTTTAGCTTCATTTCATCTTTGCTTCGACTTACCTCCCTCCTGACTTCCTACCGTGGTGAACTGTCCAGTGCTCTACTCTCCAGCCCTGCAACTGTGACTCTTTGCTCCCCCCTTTCCCAGCTGTAACCATGGCCGTGAACTCCCCTCAGAAGCTGTAAACATATTCCTTTTGATGATCTTCTTCCATGTCAGCTGCTTGTTTGCTCTGTCCTGCTTGTCCGTGTCTCCTGCTCTGAATTTTTCACACTGAGTTGGTCAATTACTGGGATGCTTTGCCATCTTTTTGGACCTCCAGCTCTCAGCTGCCTTGATGGTGAGCCTCAACTTCTAGGCTCCACTCCCTGCCTCTGTGTGGAGATCCAGTGCACTTTCCTACTAATTCCTATCATGAAGCTTGTAAGGGTCATGTCTCATTCCTAATATGATCAACCTATTTATTAATCAGTTATTTCTTAAGACATACCCTGGTCAGAAAGAGTGAACTTGTCTTCCTAGTCAGGACAAAGTTGTTATAGCATCATAGAGCTTAGAATACCTTACAAGATGGCTTAGTTGAAACTTCTAAACTCCCACGGTACTTAGTTTTACAACTCTATGGTGTGTGTGTGTGTGTGTATTCTTCTATTTTTCTTATAGCTTAATGACTATAAGTTCCAAGAGAACTGGGACTCTATCTTATGCATCTTCTATCCAGAAGGGAACCTTGAATGTCCTACCAAATACTGACTGAATGAGCCAGGAGGACAGATTGAAACCCAAGGTCACACTGGTGGTAGCAACCAGAACTCAGGTTTTCTGATTCCTTAGATTTTCTGAATTACAAAAGCAAAACATATAATATTGGCTTTAAGACAGTACTGTGTATTTTATCATACCTTCTCTCAAAGCATACTAAAGGATTTTGCAGGTGACTTCTCTTTTACCATATGCATTCCAATGGTGAGAAACTGTTATTAAAATGAAAAACAACAAAAAAACCCCAACACTTCCTGAAGGACTCACTGAGGTAAAAAAAAAAAAAAAGCACTGATCACACAGCTACATTGTTTCCTACATTCCTCTCATTTTCTTTTCAGACCTACAGTTAAATTTCCCTATTCCCCCAAAGAAAATGCTGCTAGCTTTGTCAACAGCAAATGAAACACGGGTAACTACTTTGCAGTCAGTTCGTGTATTCATCTTTCAGCATCTATTATGATTCTATTATGAATCAAGCTATACTTGGCATATCTGTGAAAGAGTGTGTGAAGCTTTCTTGCAGAACAAAAAACAATAACACTCATATTCATGGATTGTGATATTCTGGGAGAGCCATATGTGACTAGTGTGTCTTCAAAATATTTTATTCTGTTGATACATAAAAGGTTTGAAAATGTTGTTTTCTCGGCCTCTGATGTTCAAGGAGGCTAAAGAGCTGGCAGTCTTGGGTTTTTCTCTTATTCACATGCAAAAGTTATATCAGAAATGCCCTTCTGACATAACAAGGTAATCATGTCTTCAAGTGCAAAAATGGGTGCCCTGCTTCTTTAGGGCCACAGAAGCCAGTGGTTTTAAACAGAGAGTGACTGTTAATAAATTATAAACCAAACGGGCTTTGCCAGTACCCAGTTAGTGAATGAGTTTTTGTTTGCTTGTTTATTTGTTTTTTATTGAAGTATAGTTGATTTACAATGTGATACTAGTTTTAGTTTATGTTTTATACAGCATAGTGATTCAATATTTTTATAGACTATACTCAATTTAAAGTTATCACAAACTATTGGCAATATTCTCTGTGCTGTATATTATGTACTTGTATTTATTTATTCTATACTTAGTAATCTGTACCTTGTAATACCTTCCCCTATGTTACCCCTACCCTTGTCCTTCTCCCAATTTGTGTTTACAAATTGGTAAACACCGATTTGTTTTCCATATCTAAAAGTCCATTTCTGTTTTATTACATTTATTCATTTTACCTTTTAGATTCCACATATAAGTGAAAACATGCAGTATTTGTCTTTGTCTGACTGACTTAAATTAACTAAGCATAATACTCTGTAAGTCCATCCGTGTTGTTGCAAATGACCATGATGGATGATCCCAAGACAGATGGGAGGAGCTGCCCTTTAACTTTTCCATATTTATATCTCAAGAAGCAATACTCTGTGGGATTTTTCTTCCCTTTCAAGACTGCCTTTGACATTCATTCTAATCATAAATGTCAGAGAAGTTGCCAAAGAGTGATTAAGCAACCCCTTACTCAGAAGTTCCCAAGATAGTACTGGATACCAAAACCTCTTAAGGGCAGTCCTGCTATATATGCTTGTTGTGCTATTTTCTACCATCTGATTTGCTGGTCATTTCTTTGGTTGTGTGTGTGTGTTGCACACGCATGTGTGTATAAAGCTAACTCATTTCAACTAAAAGAATGCTTTCTTTTTGAGTTTTTATAAGGTCAAAATAAATTTTGCACTTGCCACTCATATCTTTAAGAATACTCTGGGCTATTCTTCAAAGGTGGTTCTAACATATTGAAAATAACACAGTCAAGTTAAATGGAAAGTACTAAAGTTTTGCTTTTAAAATAACCAGTGTGGTATTGATCCACCCCTTAATTTTCCCATAAAATTGTGGAACAGCTAAATTGAAAAAATTCTATGCCTTTAAATTTTTTCTCTGCTTAAAGTTTGCTTTTGGTAAATTATTTTTGCATTTATTGTTGGATGATGATGTACTGCAGAAATATATAAAACACAAGCTGTCTCTTATTTTGTTTGGTGCTGAAGTGCTCAATTAAAAACAGGTTATGTTGCATGCCCTTGGCATCCTGAGCTGATATCATATTGTTCATAATAGTACATGTCACCCCAAATAATTTCAGATGCATCTGTTTTATTAGTAGGTGCTAATTAAACATGCATCTTGAGCAGTGACTTCACATAAGATCATTTTGCAGTTTCCTGTATTATTTATGTAACACTTTGGAATCTATGGGTCACAAATCCTACTATAAACTTTTCCTTTTAAAATTGTTAATGAAAAATAAAATCCCCCTCAATAGTGTTTTTTTTCCAGGCATGCTTAGAAAAATACTCCAGTGAAAATTTTAAAACAAACAAAAAATGTATTACTTATATACACTGGGTTATTATTTCCCAGATTTATAAGCCAAGACAAAGGCTCATTTTTGAAGAGTAATGTCCTCTTTCGACTGGAGTCCACATACTTCCCCCGCACCCCCCACCAGAAATCCATTTAGTTCTATTCTTGAGGCCAAAATATCCATGCAGATTACAGTCAACATGAAGATGGCTGGTGGTGAGTTTCTCTGGTCCCTGAGAACTGGCCTTGCTACGTGCTCTGCGTGGCCCAGTAGATCACATGCATTCATTCAGTCTGGTCAGCACAGAGCTGCTTCCTCTCTTCCTGTGTCTCTTCTCCAAATACACCTCAAAACCGCCAATCTCTAGCCTATAATTGTCTCAGAAATGGCCACCACCCTTTCTTTCTTTACTTTTTCATGCATACTTTTTTATACCACCACGTGTTCATCATTCAAGTAAATTTGTTGTTGTTGTTGTTTTTCTTTTTAGGGCTGCATGTTTAGCATATGGAAGTTCCCCAGCTTGGGGTCAGATCGGAGCTGTAGCTGCCAGCCTATGCCACAGCAATAGCAACAACAGATCTGAGCCACGTCTGCAGCCTACATCACATCTCACAGCAACGCCAGATCCTTAACCCACTGAGCAAGGCCAGGGATCGAACCTGCATCCTCATGGTTACCAGTTGAGTTCATTACCACTGAGCCACAACAGGAACTCCCTGAGTAAATCATTTTATAACTATTGTCTGTAGGTAGTTTTGTAACTCTAGGCAAAGCTCTCAACCACTCTAGATCTTGCTTTCTTTTCTGAAAAGAAAAGAGATGAGCATTTCTTAGGATACTATATCCATACAACGAAAAATAGACTCCATGAAATCAGCTCATGACCCTTTTGATTCATAATGCATAGTATTACATGAAAGGTTCTAAGTTCTACAATAAAGAAACTGGCTTGACTTTCTTTAACTTGATGTCCTACACATGATGTGATCTCAGAACCTTCCTCCTGATAATGTGTTCCCAACATTCAGAGCCAGCGGGAAAACATATTGAGAATGCTGTGGTAGACAATCTTTAAGACTGTTCTAATTTTTATAGACACTCTATGCTTTGCTTCTGCCTTTCCACTCTTCCTCTCACAAAGAATTTGAATGCTTGGATTTCAGCTCAATGAAACAAACTAAACAGCTCTAGAGAGTCAGTAGTGGGGAAAAATTTTTTTTTAAATTGCTTGAGCTTGAATCTTGGAGTTGAATCTGCCCACCAGTCATTTAGTTCATGGCATTTAACACACAACCTAGAGTACAGTACGCTAAATCCTTTCAAGAGTGACTAATACTCCACTGTGATAGGACAGACGCTTAGGGTTTTAGCCAAATCTTGTAAATTTAGCAAAGAATATCAGAGCAACTCCTTCTGTTACCCTAAATGTCAGGAACTCTTACATTTTCATGAAGAACATGCAGGTCTTGGTTTTTAAAGGTCTTACATGAGCATTTTCATCGAAAATCATAAGGTTTGTCTACACTTAGAGGATGAATGCTCTAGTCAGATGTATGTGAAAAACTGACCCGGAAGTTGCAGCAGCCATTTGATATTCCTGGAGTGTTGATTAGATCAACACTCAGCCCTCTGAGAGTTTAGCACATTTCAGGACGAAGACGATCACCTTTCCCCACAACCAGTTTTTAAATATGATATTATCACTTATTTTCTTGCTCTACTATCTGGAATTGAACTAAGTAAACTATGAGCTAGTTGAGACCCTAAAAAAGCACATGTAGTATGAAGATTCGCCTTTGTGTTTTGCACCATATACTTCACAAGTGTCATCTAATTACCTCCTACCCTAATGACTCCCTATTTCTGAGTCTGCCTTATTCAATTCTTGTAGGTTTTATCTAGCATGAAGTCCATAAGACAGTCTGTGGAAGGCAGATTCATTTTGGAGGCGTTGCTTTGCTCAGTATCTTATGTTTACATGATTCCTGACATCCTGATTCACCGAGTTCCTGTATATTTGCTAGGTTTTATTTTCTTTGCTCTGTTCTGATTTCTGACTATGTTGTGCTTCTGACAGCTCTGTTGTTTTCAGAGAAATGGCCTCTATGTTCACTTTTCCATTATTGTTTCTACCTTGCCTTGGTTCACCTGGACCTGGCTTCCCGTCCTGAATCCAACTGCAGTCACAGCACGATATTATATTAACAGGCCCATTTAGGTGTGCTGAGGCATAGAGGGATAACAAAGAATGTTGGAGCACACATGAGTAAGCAGTTGGGCTGACTCATTTTGCAATTAAAATGGCCACATTGGAGTAACATTTGTATCAAACCACGCAGTTATAGTTTCATGGACTTGACTTCTATATCAACTCCAGCCACCGTGGATTGCTCAAGTCTCATGTTTGAGAAACTTTCCCTGATTGCTTGAGCCCAAAGAGTCTTTTTTTTCTGAATTTATATACTCCAATTGTCTGTACCAAATGCCAGAAATTTACCATTGTTTGGCATTGAATTCCCTGATTATCTCATTGGCTCTATTTTTATACAGGGATAGTTCTTCCTAACTAGATGAGGACTGTGTCTAACAAATTTTTATATCTCCCACAATATGTCGGAACATAAAGTAAGAAGGAGATGGTTTCATAGATTCCATCAATTAAACGATGTGATATGGGGTGATGAGTTATCTATTTGAGTGAATTGGAAATTGAGACAGAACATGACTATAAAGTAAGACTGATGGAAAGGGAAGAAGAAGGCATTTAGAGGCAGGGTGAAGAAGATAAGGGGTGTTCAACTTGCTGTTTGGCGAGTTTGGTTGAAACTAAATACTACTATTTCCTTTGTCCTACAAGGTTTTCAAAATCACTTTCCTCATTACAAAATTACCTGCATAAACAAATTAGACAAGAGTCTTCCAAGAATTCCTAATGCCACCTCAATCACAACAAAGATCCCATAAATTAAGGTTTAGAGTCCTTTCTTATAAGCCTCTTTATCTCTCTGTCAGCTCATAACAACACTCAACTAAAGTAAAAAGAAAGCTCTGCGCTCAAATTCTTTCCTCCTTCCCCTAACTCAACACGAGCCTCAACCATCTTTGGGAAATTGTAACTCGTGTTCCAAAGAGCATGGCGCCCGACTTAGGGGCTTAGCGTGGTTGTAACTCTTTCTCATTATCACAATCAGTAATTGTGGTTCTCCTTTGAAATAATTTATGCCTGGGATTGATTAGCTTGCCCTCTTTATTTATTCCTAGCTTTTTGTTAATTTCTTACATGTAGCTATGTCTTTACCAGTTCAAAGCATCATTTTCAGAAGGATACACAGTGGTTTCCTAATGGTGGTATTTTATTAACCTCAATAAATGATTCAGCACACTGTTTGCTTTTAAGGATGTAAATGTAAACATGGAGGGGAGTTCTCTTTCCAGAATAATTACAGTGGTGCCAGGTGACTTAGCCAAAATACTCCTAAACACCTAGGCCCAGCCTCCACTTTGGGAATCTGACTAGACTAATCAGGAACTTATACAGGGGCAAATGAATGTCCATCTTGTATAATTTTAAGACAGTCAAAAAAAAAAAAAAGAATTGGTAGCATGATGAACTCTATCTTGAAAACATATCAGAAAGGTAGGCCTGTTAGTGGGTCCTTGGGGAGACCCATGTCTTACAGTTACCTACAGCAGCAGAAATGATAGATATCAGGACAAGAGGATGGCAGGGAGGTAAGAAACATTTAGTTTTGTTAACTGTTGATGAGCTGTCCGTGTTCTCACATTTACCTTAGCACGACACAGTCCGCTGGAGTCAGAAGACCAAGGTTGTACGCCTGGCTTTGCCTTAGGCTTGCTGTTTAGAAATTTTACATCATCTCTGAGTCCCAGGTCCTCTTCCGAAAAGTTGGGATAAGAGTGTGTTCACCGTCCACCCAGGAAGATTATCATGAAGATAACATGTGATAATCCTGGAACTGGCTTGGTGTCCTTAAGAATTTTCTGCCTGCCATTGGCGAGCCAAGTCCAGGAGACTTCCCCAAAGGCTCTGTAAGTGGACTTTTGTCCATTCTCCTAGCTGTGTGTCACCCAATCCCAGTTACAGACTTGTTTCTAAAGAGTCTTTGTTGCTCCTCTATGTCCCCTTCGAACACAATCTTTTCCAAAGCACTTTGGAACTTCCCAAGATGGCCTTCATCCAAAAAGTACTGTTCAGCCCCTTTTTGATCCATACCGAGGAGCCCTAAACTAGACCCATTCACCAAAGGCTCAAGCCCTTCTCCTAAACCTCTGCCTGGGCCGAAGCCTCAGGCTTCAGCTTGGCTGTAAGGGATTTAAGACAAGAAGATATGTGAAGTGCTGTAAACTGTTATGATCCCCTGCTATTGTAAAGTAGCTACTGCAAAGGTCATTGTAATGAGTTATCCACCTGGTCCTTAAATTCCCTTTACAGCTTGTTTTGTAGTAGTGTATTCACTGAACATTTTGAGGCAACCCATTGTGCCTTTGGGGTAACCATAATTTTGATGGATGAACTGGGATCTGGGTACCTATCACTCTTCTCAATGTGGTCCAGGTCCTACTTGTCAATGCCATGTCTAGCCACCCTACACATAATAATTATGTGTGTGTGTGTGTGTGTGTGTATACACACATATTTCTTGTCAAAAAAATCTGGTTTTATCTGTTTTTTCTATTGTTGCTTATATATTGCAAAATTTTTTATTGCTCTATCTCTTCCCTCTACACATCTCTAGTTTTTCTAGCTTGTTTGTAATAACTAATAATAATGACTAGTATTGCTATTCAGCTAATAACTCACCACCCCCTTGACAAGATGATTATGAGTAATTTTGTGCCTTTCTTAATGAGGTTCCTAGTACAGACTAAGAATGGAAGTCCAGGTCTAGCTGATTTCCTTATCTGCAAGCCTGACACATGATTCGTGAAAGAAATGAATTTTGTTTGACAGGATTTGTTCTTTGTGAATCGGTGCTAGTTCCTGGTGGTCACTGCTTCTTCTCATAAACAATCCATTCCAGCCTCTGAACTAGAATTTATTTTCATTCTCTTTCTGGAAATCAGAATGACATCCCAGTTTTTGAAATTTCCTTGTTCTCTGTAATTCCTGAGAGGTTAATGACAATGATTCAGCAATCTCTTTAACAGCATTTCTCATTTTTATCTTTTTATAAAAGATGGAGTAGGAAAACCATTCGGACTGAAGAATAAAGACATCTAACCTGTGCTCCTGGTGTGGACACTCCTTTCTGTGTAAACTTGATATTTCTCAGGTTTCAGAATTCTCTCTTTGGAAGATTTTTTAAGTTCTGTAGTGCTTTACAGTGTTCAAAAGTTTCACACACATGATTTCGTATCATCCCATAATAACCGATTTTTTAATCTCCTATCTCTGTTATTCCCTTCCCTCTTTCCTCTTCCCACTGGTAACCACTGGTTTGTTCTCTATATCTGAGAGTCTCCTTCTTTTTTGTTTTATTCACTAGCTTGTTATATTTTTTAGATTCCACATGTAAGAGGTATTATACAGTATTTGTCTTTCTTTGTTTGACATCTCACTTAGCATAATGGCTTCCAAGTCCATCCATGTGACTGCAGATGGCAAAATTTATATATATGGTATATTTATATATACCACAGCTTCTTTAGCCATGAATCTGTTGATGGACATGTGGGTTGCTTTGACACGTTGGCAATTGTAAATAGCCCGTGAAACACTGGAGTGCATGTATCTTCTCGACTTAGTATTTTTGTTTGTCCTCAGGTATATCCCCAGGAATGGAATTCCTGGGTCATATAATCAAACCAACTATTTTTAGTTTTCTTGAGAAACCGCCACACTGTTTTCCACAGTGGCTGCACCAATTTACATTTCCACCAACAGTGTAGGAGGGTTTCTCTTCTCTCCACATCCTCCTGTGTTTTAAAACTTCCCAATGTGCATCACCCCCAGAAAAAAAGAAAGAACTATATTTGCCTCCATATTCCTCTATTTTAGTTGGGCATAGTCAGTGGTATCTCTTCGCTGGGGGAGAAGGCTAGTGTCTGCTGGTCTGAATTAAGACACACTAACAGGGAGGCATATGGCCATTTGCCCAGTGCTTATTCCCACACCGCACCAAGGTTAACAAGTTAATGAAAAGGAAACGTCCTACCTAAATGCTGAACCTTGTTAAGCATGAGGTCATCACTTAAAGGGATCTTTATTTTACTAGAATCTAAGTGAAAGAAACTCAACCCCCACTTCCATGCGTAACGCTGAAAATCATCTTTATAATAATGGATCATACTTTCAAGGGCAAACAATAGCAGTTTTCAACTGTAAGATTATATGGATAAATTCTGTACTAAAAGAGTTTTATTGAGATGGTATTGGAAGAAACTGTTATTTAAGTATCACGTTGCATCTGCCTTTGTTCTTTCAACAGGTTAGTAATTAACAGAAGTAGTAATTAACCTTGACAGAGAGTACACAAAACGATAAATGGAGAGCGTGTTCAGTAGAGGGGCTCTGTGATGCCAAGCTTATTATTTTCAGTCGGAGCTAATTATCCTTATTATATCACATGACTCTCTTTTCCTGAATTATGAGTGGAAAAGTGCTGAATAGAAATTTTCACCAAAGTGCCCTCAACTGTGGAGGGAAATGAAAATCACAAAGAATGAAAATCTTGTTAGACCATGAATTCAATCATCTGTAAAGGGATTCTGAAGGAACTTCCCTTTTCTGGCACTAGAGATAATGGCACAGGCTTAAGCCCAAAATGATCTGGGTTGGTCTTGTTTTGCCACACGGATGATGGGAAGAAAGAGTGAGATTCAGCCCCAGTCTCAAGTAAACCAGCAGTAGAAAAGGTGGAAAGCCTTGAGTTCTTGAAACGCTCCAGTAAAGTATGGGAAGGGGTGCTGTGTTTAGACACAGGAGCAAAGCAAATTCAAGGTAACCTCTTTATGGCATCCCCTCGGGTCAGAACTCTGCCTGGCCCAAATGCTGCCTGTGAACTGATCTGAAATAAGAGGCTTCGGTTTTAGATCCAGTTGCTATGCAATCCTTTATCAGACTTTCCCCCCCCTCTCTATTGCCCACCCCCTATGATAGTGATGCATATGAGCAAAATTCCACAGATGGTGCATGCTTTTATGAGCTCAGTCCTGAAATTTGGTTTGAAATTTCCCCAGTGTCCTCTGAGCTTCTGTCTTTGCAACAGATGCACTTAAATGTTAGCAATTTATTTGTGGCCTGTGCTACAACCAGAGCTAAAGAGGGGAGAGAGAGAGGACTGTCACATCATGATCACAACGGCTGCAGGAGCCGGCGGAGGAGAGCTTGGTTTCTGCGGGCACAGCCAGTAAGCCACATAAAAATCAATTATGTCTTCCCCTCCAGATCAAGTCTGTTCTACGAACAAGACGTTAAATCCAATTATTCTCAAGGAAGTTCTTTGCTTTCTTTAGCCTATCACGCTTAGTATTCCCACATGACAGCATCTCATTTTCGGTTGTTACCACTTAACAGGCCTCTAGATGTCGGAGGCACAGGAGGTAGAAATTCATGAGAGTCCAGAAAGAGGCAGATTCTTTTTAAGGACACCCGAGCGCTCTAAGGTGACACCGTCTAAGAATACAGCACTGGTTCCAGAGTAACGGGTGAGTCAACTCTTTTGTTTAGTATGTCAACAGTTAGATGCTCATTTAGTTGTACTAAAATATTCTTGAACAGAAAGTTATGGGCTTTCTGTGTGGGTTTAGAAATGCCAGCCCAGAGAAGTAGGCAATTAACAAAAATACAATGCTCTCTTCCTCTGAAGCAACCATCACACATGAGATTAGGGGATGATATGTCATTTCTCAGACAGGGCCATGCACCGATAGAAATTCATTAAGGTTGGTAACAAAGCCTGGAGAAGCAGCTCCTGTTGCCTAACTGGTATAAAACCCCATAGAGGCATGTGGTATTATTACATAGGTCAGCTGTGTCACTGGCCAAGCCACCCAGATGTCACCCCCAGCTCAGCGGTACTGGAGAATTATTTTACCCCATGGTTCATAACCTTCCATCTTTTTTTTTAAATCGAGGTATAGTTGATTTACAGTGTTGTGTTAATTTCTGCTATCCAACAGAGTGATTCAGATATATATCTTCAGATATATATACATTCTTATGTATATATTCATTCTTTTTCATTACGGTTTATCACATGATATTAAATATAGTTCCCTGTGTATAGGACCTTGCTGCTTATCCATTCTATACATACTAGTTTGCATCTGCTAATTCCCAAATCCCAATCCTTCCCTCCCCCTCCCCCTCCCCTTGGCAACCACACGTCCCTTCTCTATGTTCATAAGTCCATTTCTGTTTCATAGATATGTCATTTGTGTCATATTTTAGATCCCACATATAAGTGATATCATGTGGTATTTGTCTTTCTCTTCCTGACTTACTTCACTTAGTATAAGAATCTCGGAGTTCCCATCGTTGGCTCAGTGAAAACAAATCCGACTGGCATCCATGGGGACACAGGTTTGGTCCCTGGCCTCGCTCAGTGGGTTAGGGATCTGGTGTTGCTGGGAGCTGTGGTGTAGGTTACACACGCAGCTTGGATCTGGCGTTGCTGTGACTGTGGCGTAGGCCAGCAGCTACAACTCCGACTTGACCCCTAGTCTGGGAACCTCCATGTGTCATGGGTGTGACCCTAAATAAAATAAAATAAAATAATAAGAATCTCTGAATCCATCCATGTTGCTGCAAATGGCATTATTTTGTTCTTTTTAATGGCTGACTAGTCATATATATATATATATATATATATATATATATATATATATATATACAGACACACATATATATATATCACATTTTCTTTATCCATTCCTCTGTTGATAGACATTTAGGCTGTTTCCATGTCTTAGATATTGTGAGTAGCGCTGCTGTGACCATAGCAGTGCACGTATCTTTTTAAATTATAGTTTTGTCTGGATATATGCCCAGGAATGGGATTGCTAGGTCATATAGTAACTCTACTTTTAGTTTTTTGAGGCACCTCCATACTGTTTTCCACAGTGACTGTACCAACTTACATTCCCACCAATAATGTTGAACACAACCCTTCACCTTTGATACAAAGCAATTTTGTCACCTTCTCGATAGTTTTATTTCACTTTCTCCGCAGGGATCTTCACTAAAATGAAGATATTCCAACGTCACTAAGTCTAAGTTTTCTGTTGTTGTTACTCCTAATTAATTTGGTCAAATATGAAGTTCCTTCAACAGCCAGTGGTGCAATTCTGCCCCTGCTATTTGCTTCCTATACGACCTAAGCAAATGACTTAAATCTAGTCCTCAACTCCCTCATCTGTAAAATGGGGACACTAATAGAACTTATTTCAAAGTTCCTTAAGCCACTGCACCAGAATGTGGCAGATATCCCTTCAGCAAGAGACCTAAACTGGTATCCAGTTTCTACATACATGCAGACTGGATCCCGATGCCTGCCTGATAACATCTTTGGTCTCCAGTGGTCTGGTTGATGAGTACAAAGTTGAAGAGAAATCAATCCATCAATCATTCTGGTGAAAGTTACTTTTCAAAGAGGTTAAATGAGGTAATTTATATGAAGCTTAGCCCTGTTCCTGGCATTCTGAAAGCTCATAATAAATGTTTGTTATTATTTAGGGAGTTCCCATTGAGGCTCAGCAGGTTACAAGCCTGACTAGTATCCAAGTGGACATGGGTTCAATCCCTGGCCTCACTAATTGGGTTTAAGAATCAAGCATTGCCATGAGCTGTGGTGTACATTGCAGACACAGCTTAGATCCTGCGTTACTGTGGCTGTGGTGTAGGCTAGCAGCTGTAGCTCCAACTTGACTCCCTAGCATGGGAACTTCCATATGCCGCAGGTGCAGCCCTAAAAGGAAAAAGCAAAAAAAATTAAAAAATGAAAAGTTTGTTGTTATTTATCAAATAGCAGTTATTCACATTTATATGCATTAGGGTCATTTAAAGCATGACCACATGCATTCCATAATAATGCCAACATTTCTGCCCGTATACAACACTATGCAAAGATGACAGTGCAGCCACTGACAGTCCTCATTTGCAAAATGTTCAGTAGAGTATCAATATGAAATCAGCTCTAAATGGAGAATGATTTTTCGAAAATTCAGATAGCCTCATGTCAGTGATCTGCTTAGACTTTTCAGTGGCCCCCATTACTCTTAGGATAAAGCCCAGCTCTCACAAGACTTTGCAAAGCTGTCTTACCTATTTTTCATGGTGCCTCCCCACCCACATCTAAGCAGGGCTCCCCTCTGCCTGAAGTTATTCTTTCCTCCCTTCAGCCACTCCCATAGTTACCACCCACACAGCCTTCAGGATCCCAGTTCCATAGGACTCCCTCCTGGAAGTCTTCCCGGTTTCTGCATGCCTGAGTTGGATGTCCCTCTGGTCTGATCAGCCTCGTGGAGGTTGTTTTGCGTTTTTTTTTTTTCCCCCTCTATCCAAGAATTCTCTTTTCTTCTCCCTGGCCAGCCTGAGAGCTCTGTGAGGGATCGCAAGCGTTGAATTCACCGCTGTTGCATAGGGCATTTATGTACTCATGATTCATTTATGTAACGAATTTTATTGAGTCTCTAAATATGCAGTGCTCAATCTTCCATCCTCCGTAATGTGAGCTGCATAGCTCAAATGGGTTGGTAATTGAAAATTAGATTTTGCCTAATACACATACATACCATACTACTCAGACAGGCTTATTCTATTACTGTATGTCATTAGGAAATTCTAGGTGGAGGTCAAGGTTTGGGACATCTACCAATAACTAAACAAGTCGGGTTGTTCTTTTACTATTAACCACGAAATGTCTTTGTGGGTAGAGCTAATGAGAGACAATCTGGTGAGGAGGGTAGGAGTTTCCTAATGCTATATTTGCATAGCAAGTAGGCTCATTTATTCACCCGGGGCACTCCAAGAGGAGAACGGAGCCCCTCCCACGAAGCTATCCTGGTGCCTCCACCAGGCTGTGCTCCTGCCAAACCCTCTGTGCCCTGGTGAAACCTTTGGCTGGCTTGGAGCTTGGCAGCTTTAGCTTTCAGACTCCATGCTGGCCTCCAGATTCCCTCTTGCCCTTCTCAATGAAGTGTAGAAAGCCAGGTTCCTGGAAATTCTAGAACAGAGGGACAGAGAGAGCTGAACCTCTGGCCGTATTTTGCAAAGCTGTTCATCCTGCGAAGGTAGATTATCAGCAGTCCTGGCAGATGGAGCAGCTGAACTGAACTTCAACACCTGAAACACAGATTTTCTGATTAAGGGAATACGGCTTTGTGTTACTTGTTGACAGTTACGAGCTATAATCATGTTTAAATCTCCCTGCAAACTGTATCTGTTATGCCAAAATCATTCTGCTTAGGTTTATAGCCTGCTCAGAAGAGTAACTCCTGATGTTATTAGACTTTTAAACAGCTGAAAGGTAATGCTCAGGGATTTATGTCCGTAGAAATTTATAGATTTTGTGAAGTATATTCCTCAACTGTAAAAATGAGAGGGACCAATTTTGTTTATGCTCTCAGTTTATTGTTTGCTTGGCTAAAAGTCAGGTCGTCAGCAACCGAGAGGATAAAACATGAGTCAATGGCTAAGAAAACTTTAAAAGGCTTAGCTATAACTGCTTCTAGCTTTCCAAATCACTGGTGCCCACTTAAAATAACAGATGCACTAAGATTTCCCTGGTGTTACACAAATGCTAAGGGCAGTGGAAAACTGACCGTCTCATGCTTCTTAACAGTTTTCGTTCAATTATGACCCTACCCTGCAAATGCTAAGATCTGCTGGTGGCTTTTTTACTGTAATTATTCTGCTGCCATGCTCAAAGCTGGCATGAAATCAGTGAATGGAAGAAACAGGCTTTCCTTTTCTAAGAATATGGGGAGCCTACTAATTGCTTCAACAGGACAGATTAATTATAGTAATGTGTCAACATAGGTATGATAAGGATATGAATAAAATGAATATATAGGAATAAAATGTACTTGCCTAGGCACTGTTGAATTTTGCCCGAGGGAGAAAGAGGTCTGGTGTCCATGTTTTCTAAAGTGTTTTTTGGCCGCCCTCACGGCACGTGGCAGTTCCTAAGCCAGGGATAGAACCTGGGCCAAAAAATGACCCCAACCACAGAAGTGACAATGCTGGATCCTTAACCACTAGGTCACCAGGGAACTTCTATATTTTCTAATTTTTTATCTCCAATCTGTCGGGAACAGAGATCAGGCTGTTCCAGTTAAAATGTTACTCCCCTTCAGGCAGACAGGCAGAGAAGCCATGCATGTCCCAGATTACCTCCAGCAAGGAGCACCCATGCCGGAAAGAAAGATCAAGGAGATAGTGTTGGGGTCATTAGTAGAGTTACAAGGTTAAGCTTCTCCAGATCTTCTCTTGCCCAGTCAATGCCTAATCCTGAGGCTGCCATGTAGGACTTGAACAGTGTCCCTAGACTGTCAAGTTGGTTGTTTCTAGGTGGTACAGGATGCCCTTTCACTTGCCATGCGTTCTAAACAAGGGCAAGCGAAGGTCTGCCTGCTGGAGGAATACAACAGTCACCTTGACAATGTGAGTCAAGGGACTCCAGCTCTCTGAATGGAGCCACTCAAGTTCAGGCATGGCCCAATGGTACACACGACCTGCCTTGGATGACCTTCTCCCTGATGTCCACAAAGGGGTGTTTTATATCCCTTTAATTCTCTTCCTGACATATGAGCTGTTTGTTCGGCTTTCCTCTTTTTTAAAATGTAACGGTTAACTTTATTGTGATCAGAATCTTCAGTAGGAGATCTACACTCTTAACAGATGTGTAACTGTACCAACCTGAATTGTTAACCATAGGAGCAAGAGTCTACAGTAGATCTCCAGGACTTTATTCACCTTGTGTTATTGAAATTTTGTGCCCATTGGTTATCGACTCCCTGTTTCCTACTGCCCCCTACCCCTTCTCCCAGGCAACCACCATTCTGCTCTCTCCTCTTGAGTCTGACCATGTTAGATACCTCGTGTACGTGGGATTGTGCAGTATTTGTCCTTTGACTAGATTTCCTCTTGCATTTGATTCAATAGTAACTTTAAGACCATGGGTTAAAGAAGTAGTGGCAGGTAGTAAGTGGAACTCAAAAACACGAGGCACTTGACCAGTGATTTGATGTGGGGAGTTTGTTTTCTGTTACACTTTGGGAACGCACATCATCACCTCTTCAAACAGCTATGCCACTGAGCACACTGGTTCTCACTGACCCATGATTCTACCATGACTGAAGAGTCTTTGGACCTTAAAACCAAGGCTGCTGACAGAATTATTAAAGACTTCTAAGACATATTTACAAGACTGAAATTCTGTCCTTTATTCTTGAAGTTGCTCTGCTCTATTAAATATAGAATAGCTCTGTGACAGATCTCTTCCTTGGAGAGCAGAAAAATTCTGGTTCCATTACATGGGAACTTCATTATGTATGTAAATATTCTGAAAAAAAGAGGATTTATTTTTGTTCATTTTGTTTGAATTGAGCAATAGCCTTTTACATGAAGTTCCATATTTACTTTAAGATTCTGAGATAAAATAAATTCGCATGATATTTTTGGTTTTGTTTTATAACTTTTTTTCCAGTGAAAAAAATTTTTTTAATTGACATGGCCAAGAGCTTCAGTTAATTATGACTGTTGGCCTATGTGGTGTGGTATGAGAGTCAGGGGGTGGGGGTCATTTTGACTTCTACTCTATATACACTTCACTAAAATCATGATGAATAAACTTTAAGTTCCAAATGGTATTAAGTACAATATTCTGAAATTTAGAAATCAATTTAAAAAAACATATTACAAATCAAGCTTTTTTAAAAAAGCACCACAAATTTATTAACTTAAAAAAAAAAAGCCACCTAACCCCCTAAGATTTTTTTTTTAATTGAGGTATAATGGGTGTATAACATTATATTCGTTTCAGGTGAACAGTGTAATGGTTCAATATTTGTATATATTGCAAAATTATCACCACAATAAGTCTAATTAACATCTGTCACCATATAGAGTCACAAAAATATTTTTGTTCCTTGTGATTGAGGACTTTCAAGATTTTCTCTCTCGGGGA
>PVHT021183524.1:22724361-22758545 GCA_004024745.2 Catagonus wagneri
AAGATTTTTTTTTTAATTGAGGTATAATGGGTGTATAACATTATATTCGTTTCAGGTGAACAGTGTAATGGTTCAATATTTGTATATATTGCAAAATTATCACCACAATAAGTCTAATTAACATCTGTCACCATATAGAGTCACAAAAATATTTTTGTTCCTTGTGATTGAGGACTTTCAAGATTTTCTCTCTCGGGGAGTTCCCTTCGTGGCTCAGTGGTTAACGAATCCGACTAAGAACCATAAGGTTGTGGGTTCGATCCCTGGACTTGCTTAGTGGGTTAAGGATCCGGCGTTGCCGTGAGCTGTGGTGTAGGTTGCAGACGCGGCTCGGATCCCGCGTTGCTGTGGCTGTGGCGAAGGCCGGCAGCTGCAGCTCGTGTTAGACCCCTAGCCTGGGAACCTCCACATGCCACGGGTGTGGCCCTAGATAAGGCAAAAAGACATAAAAAAAAAAAAAAAAAGATTTTCTCTCTCGAGAGTTCCCTTCGTGGCTCAGCAGTTAATGAATCCAACCAGGATCCATAAAGACGCAGGTTCGATCCCTGGCCTCACTCAGTGGGTAAAGATCCGGCATTGCCGTGAGCTGTGGTTCAGGTTGCAGACGTAACTCGGATCCCAGGTTGCTGTAGCTGTGGTGTAGGCCAGCAGCTGTAGCTCAAGTTTGACCCCTAGCCTGGGAACCTCCATGTGTTGCGAGTGCGGTCCTAAAAAGCCAAAAAAAAAAAAAAAGATTTACTTTCTTAGCAACTTTCAAACATGCAATAAAGTGTTAGTACTATTATCATCATGCTGTATATACAGTGTTGGTAACTATTATCACCGTGCTGTATATTACATCCCCATGACTTATTTATTTTCTATTTGGAACTTTGTACCTTTTGACCCCTTTCACCCATTTCATCCAAATTATCGTTTGAAATGGACTTTTTCTAGAGTCTGAGTAAAATATTTCCTATTACAGAATAATCCCAATTGAAGAAATAGATTAAGTAAACGGGATACTGTTTATCTTCTAATGATACTAACACAGTTTTTAATGCATATTTTAAGCACTGCGTAAAATAATCTTATTGTGTCTCATCATCACAGAAAATCAGCTGAGTCCCTGAGGGAAAGGTTATTACAGTTTCCTCCCCCACGTGGTGCATCCTTGGACATTAGCCTAGAAGGCACCTCTAAAGGTACTTAGCACTAATTAGCACTTTTTATAAAGATCCTCATTTGTGGAATTACTTACAGGGAGTCAGGCATCTCTTTAAAAGGGTGCTGAGTATTCTTTAGTAACTCAGAGAAATTTTGGCAGCCTTTTAAAGATAAGTTCCATTTAAAAAAAAAGGGGAAAACAAGAGTGAGGACATTTACAAAAATTTCTGAGAAATAAGTGTACGTTCCAGAAAATTCATGGTGTAAGTTTACGAAGAGTCGTAGGAAGAGAACTGGACTCAGATCTGAAAGACTTAGCCTCTGGTCTTTGTTCCACTGGGAACTAGCTGTGACATGTGAACCCAGTCTCAATTTATTGAGCCTCATTTTCTTTACCTGAAAAAATGAGGTGACTTCTTCCTTACATCGTGGGGTTACTGGGATGATAAAATGAAAAGACTGACATGAAGTGCTTTGAAACGCTGGGATCACTGAGTAAACACAACATCATCTTATAGAAATAACCCTGAAATGTCTGAGGTCACTGAAAAATAAATATTTGATTTTTTGTAAAAATCGTATGCCTTGAAAAGTCAGGCAATAAGTTCTATGGCTGTACATGCTTTTTTTTTTTTTAACTATAGATCCTCTGTTTGTTATTTTTAGATCATTGGGCACCTCTCCAGTTCCCCCGTGACCTCTTGAGGAAAAATGTTTGGTGTTTCTGGGGTTAATTTTAGTCAATTCCTTAAATCATATAAGCCTAAAAATTGAAATACAATCTTTTTCTAGAAATTCAGCTTAATGAGACACTTTCCAATCCTAGAACAGTTTTCTTGTCTCAACTTTTCTTCCTTTAAAAATTTTTTTTTCAAATTACATAAGCAACATATGATTATTTTAGAAATTTGAAAAATAGAGAAAAGCAGAGAAAAAGAAAATAAAATTACCCATAACCTCATAATGGCTTTAAGAAAGTTACCTAAACCAATAAGTTACCTAAACCTCTTCACACCACCCATCCCAGTAATCCCAGAGACAATCACCATTTTCCCCAGAAGTGTATCTGTCCTTTCGTACTTACCCAGACATTGCCAGCCCATCAACAGAACATGCATATATGAACAACAATAATTAAATCCAACTGTTTGATCGTCTTCCAACTTGCTATCATATAAAACCATAGCTTTTACACATATTTTTTCGATTTTGTCCATCTGAAGCTATATTTTCGTTAACAGCTTATTAACTTGATTTACAGCTTTTATGTGTTTCCACAGATGGTTAAGTGGCCTCCATTTGTGCTCTAGCCCCAGGCTCCACAAATGTTCAGGGCGGGGCTGCACCAGGGAACCAGCTTCAGCCTGTGCCTCCTAGTCCCCGGGCTCCAGCTGGCCCCACAGGACCCCTTACCGCCATCTTACACTTCACGTTGGCCCCCAGTCCAGATCCTTCCTGGAAATAACTGATATGAGGGAGGGGAGAGGCACAGAGCAGAAGACTCAAAGGAAGTAGAGCAAAGGGGAGAAAGTGAGAAAGAGGGAAAGGGATCCACTGGTACATTTTATCCCAATCCTAGTAATTATGCCACCGTCTTATAAAAGTGTTTTTACTCATCTGTCCCAGAATTAGACTAGGAGCTTTTGAGGGCATCAGCTGGGTCATGTCCCGGGCACAGAACAGGCACTCAGACAATAACCACTGAAGAGACTGAAAAAGGTGACTGAATAAGCAAATAAGTCCTGAAACCCTACAGCGCAAAGCACAGACTTACGGATCTCATAAACTGAAAGCAGATCTCTAAAACGTGATGAGTAAGATGTCTTTGGTCGCCTCGTTTTATTTTTTGTCTTTTTGTTTTTCTAGGGCCACACCTGTGGCATATGGAGGTTTCCAGGCTAGGGGTCGAATTGTAGCTGCTGGCCTACATCACAACCACAGCAACATGGGATCCTAGCTGTGTCTGCAACCTACACCACAGCTCATGACAACGCTGGATCCTTAACCCACTGAGCTAGGCCAAGGATCAAACCCATGTCTTCATGGATACTAGTCGGGTTCCTTAACCACTGAGCCAGGACAGGAACTCCTGGCCACCTCATTTTAGATGCATACCTTCTAACATGTTTGTGAAAATAATCAGTATCCTTAACCTATAGTCAAATGATGTTTACACCCTAAATATGATAACCAACATCGAAAGCTCTTGTGGAAGTTGTAACTGCCTTTTGAAATTAATACATCCACGTGTATAGCAGAGATTAAACCTTTTTTCTTGACACTGTGGCTATTAAATTCACTGTTTGCTTCTGAATTTGATGACATATCCTAGAATTGTGATTTTTGACCCTGTGAAGTAATGCAATGAGGAACCAAAAGACAGTGAGGTTAGGTAAGGAAGGATCTGTTCATGCATTTTAAAGGCAGGTAAAGTTGAAATGGCAGCCAAAATCTGAGAAAGCATTCTGCGGACAGACCCAGAATGACCACTTTTATTTCTAGGATCAATGTTTACATAATGAAAAGGAATCAAAACAAAAACAAGTATCTCTGAAATTTGGGTTAATTTCTCATCTTGCATGTCTTTTTTGTTTTTTAGGGCCGCACTCTTGGCATATGGAAGTTCCCAGGCTAGGGTTCACACTGGAGCTGCAGCTGCCAGCCTACACCACAGTCACAGCAACGCCAAACCTGAGCCACGCCTGTGACCTACACCACAGCTCAAGGTACCGTCAGATCCTTAACCCACGGAGCAAGGCCAGGGATCAAACCCATGTCCTCATGGATACTAGTCAGGTTCATTCTACTGAGCTGCAACGGGACCCACTTGTCTGTTTTCTAATCACAATATCAGCTGTGCTGCTGGACTTGGATTTCCATACCTATAATCCTATACCTAAGGAATTTATCCTGAGGAAATAATCAGTAAGGTATACAGATATTTATGTACGAATATGTTCAAAACAGCATTATTTATATTAGCAAGACACTGAAAACAGTAGTAATGTCCCATTCTAGGAGCCTGGATGAAGAAAGTGCAGAGAATCTGTAGGACAAAACCTTGCACAATGATTAAACATCACAGTGTGGAAGGACTTAAGATTGTGTGGGAAAAATAATCACAGTATATTTGATAGCATATTGTTAAACTGAAAAGAACAGTTTGTAAAACAGTATACATTATTATTCTACTGTGGTTTGAAAATGCCTAGATATACATAGAAAAGCGACTAGAATGACATACAGTGACATTGTACAGTGTTTCTCACTGGGTGACATTAGGAGTGGTCTGTAATTTTTTTTATTTTATTTTTTATTGAAGTATAGTTGATTTATAATGTTATATTCATTTCTGCTGTACAGCAAAGTGATTCAGTTATACATATGTATATTTTTAGTATTCTTTTCCATTTTGGTTTATCACAGGATATTAAAAATAGTCCCCTGTGCTATATAGTAGACCTTGTTGTTTTTCTGTTCTGTATACTAATTTGCATCTACTAACCCCAACCTCCTACTCCATCCTTCCCCCAACCCCCTCCCTCTTCACAATCACATGTCTGTTCTCCTTGGCCATGAGCCTGTTTCTGTTATGTAGATATGCTGGTTTGTGTTATATTTTAGATTTCACATATAAGTGAGATCACATGGTATCTATCTTTCTTACTTCACTTAGTCTGAGAATCTCTAGTTGCATCCATGTGGCTGCAAATGGCATTATTTCATTCTTTTTTGTGGCTGAGTAGTATTCCATTATATACATATGTACCACATCTTCTTTATCCATTCATCTGTATATGGACATTTAGGTTGTTTCCGTGTCTTGGCTCTTATGAATAGCGCTTCCATGAACATAGGGGTGCATGTATCTTTTTGAATGACATTATGTCTGCATATATGCCTAGGAGTGGGATTACTGGATCGTATAGTAACTATCCTTAGTTTTCTAAGGAACTTCCATACTGTTTTCCATAGTGGCTGTACCAACTTAAATTCTCACCAACAGTGTGGAGGGTTCCCATTTCTCCACATCCTTTCCAGAATTTACTATTTGTAGACTTTTTAATGATGACCACTTTGTTGAGGTGGTATCTCATTGTAGCTTTGATTTGCATTTCTCTAATAATTAGCATTGCTGAGTATCTTTTCATGTGCCTATTGGCCATTTGTTTTTCTTCTTTGGAGAAATGTCTCTTTAAGTCTTCTGCCTGATTTTTACTCTTGCTTTTGTGCTTTTATCTATTTTATGAATATCCTACCATGAACTTGCCATCAAAAAATATTTACAAAAGAATTACCTTTTGTCAGCATTTTAATTTGTAGTGTTGAAGAATATCACATTCTACATTCAACTCCCATTTTGCAGAGTTCCCCACCCAATGTCTTACCTACTTTGTATTATTTGAGTATCTGCCTTACTTAGTGGATTGTATGTCCCCCTTTTTTTTTTTTTAGGGCCACACCCATGGCATATGGAGGGTCCCAGACTAGGAGTCCAATCATAGCTGTACCTGCTGGCCAATGCCACAGCCACAGCAACTTGGGATCTTAGACGCATCTGTGACCTACACCACAGCTCAAGGCAATGCTTGGATCCTTAACCCATTGAGCAAGGCCAGGAATCGAACCAGCATTCTCATGGGTATTAGTCAGGTTTGTTAACTGCTTGAGCCACGGTGGGAACTCCGGATTGTATGGTCTTTTGATGGCTGAGTCTGTCTTAATTCGTTTTGATATTCCCAACAGGAAATAAAAACCCATGAAGCAATCCTAGGTTATCTCAAAGGTCCAGACAAAATTAACCCAGAGAAATCCTGAATTCCATGCCACCAGTGAACACATCTCTCTGACCTCTCCCCTGGTACAGGTCACGGAGCCATCACAGAGGTTAAAACATAGTGAATACAATAAATCATTATAGCAATGGGCTCCAACTGTATCTGTCTAATTTACAAACACTTTGTAAGCATGGTACTATTTACTCTATAGGCATAGCACCCAGGGTTAAATAAATAGTGAATTAAAGATGGTAAAGATCAGCATTTCAACAAATCACTGTTAGTCCCTTGTTCAGAATGTAATCCTCATCATTGCATTATTTCAAAGAGAACATCAAATCATTTTTATTTTTTTCTGGGAAAGGTTGCCCCTCAGTGACAGGATTGCTCTCCGATGGGGGATTCCTGTGTTCCTCTCTGGGGGAGGGATAGCTCACCTCTCCACCTGTTCCCTCAAGTGGCCCTGGTTGTAAAGATGCCATTGACATGCGCTTAGGTGATTTATGAGTCTCAGCTGGAGTCATGGTGACCGAGGGCGTTCCCTGGAGTGTCTACTGCAGCCTTAGACACCAGTGCACATAAGCCTCTGGCAGTAATTAGGGACAACGCAACTAGTCTAGGCTTTGGGATTGTTCTGGTTTCAGCACGCCCAGCCAATCAATATGCATTAATCATTACATGCTCACTGTGAACATGATTCAGCCTCAGTGACTCATGGGCCTCACATACAAGGCAATCTGTTGTGACTCGGGATGGGCCAGAGAGTCCAAGGAATTAAGAAATGTTTTATGCCTAAAGGTGCAGAATATGGCAGTGCTGAGTGATGAGAGCACAGTGCTGAGGTAGAGAACAATTGCAATCCAATAAGGAATTTTGTGCAGCACATGGAAGCCTCTTGCCTAGCATTGTCTGCATGGCTAAGTTAGCACTCAGCAGAGGCTGCTTAGCATTGTAATTATTTGTCATTTATAGATGCCTGATCCTTCCAACTTTGCTCTGTGCTCCAGAAGGGTAGGGGCCATATGGCTCACGTCTTGGTCGCCAGCCCCTAACACCCAGACTCAGGGAGAAGAGCCCCTTGGCTTACATGGCAGATGATGGTTGTGTCTTGGTGATTATGCTGGGGCTCCTGGCAAATTCTGTTCTGCTGACCAAATAAAGGTAGAACTTTTAGAGGTGCTGTCAAGCTTGATTGCCCAGCGAAACTTCTTTGGCCTGCTAATCACTGAAAAACAGGCTCTCTCACTCATATGAGATTTCCCCTCCTTCCTGTTCTCAGCTAGAAATACCATGAGAACAGACTGTCTCACAGTGTTTTCAGATTTCCACTTCGAGTCCCTGCCAAAAGCAGGAAGTGCAGAAGTGGGCGATAATTCTTTTTTTCTTTTTAGAACACTTTATTAAAGAGTTTTGGTTGTTACTTGTTTTTCCCCCTGAACCTCATTAGAATTAATTTGAGCAGTACATTGAATTTACATACTGATTTTCTTACAAGGCACACAGAGAGTTTTATTTATCAATGCCCCTTCCCAGTAAGGTAAAGTCGAAAGAGGTACAGAGGTACAGTAGAGTAGAGATTGAGGGCACCTGGAGGATTTTCTACTCCAGCATTTTTCTTTTTTTTTTTTTTCAACTGATGAGAAGATTGAGACCTGGAGTTATTACCTGGGGTATTTCTTGCTCTGTGCCGGCACCTACCACCCCATTCTCATGCTGTCACTCCTCTTGCCTCCCGGGTGTGGGGTAAGACAGTTGTTTCTCGTGTCTTACACCAGCTCCATCCAGACCTCCCACCACCCTCCCACCCGTTCTGCCCACTCTGCTTCCCCACTCCTTACCCAGATGTCAACCCCTTGATTTGGGGGAGGGGGAGTCAAATCAGGTAACATCACGAAGAGGACCAAGAACCACTGTGTCTGGTGGTATACTATGAGAAATGGAGAGAGAAAGGAGGGGGAAACAGGAAGGAAGAAAAAAGAGGAGTAAAATAATGAAAGTGAAAAGCAGGCAGGACAGGGAAGAGAGTACAGCTTCATCGAGGGGTGGGGTGGGGGGCAACGGTCATGCCTGGCTCTCCTTTCAACACCTTGCGTCGTCTCAACATCACTGCTGGGAAAGCTGCGGGGCGCCTTTCAGTTCTACTTCCTGGAGGTTATAACTCCACCCTGCTTTGCTCTAATGTTATCTCTGGATCTGATGAGCATATTGAAGCCTAAAGAGGTAAGTGAGTCTTCAAATCGAGAGCCAGAGAGGAAGCCAGAAGTAGGTCAGTAGGTGCTACGGACTGAATTCTGTCCCCTGCAGAATCCATACACGGGAGCCTCACCCCCAATGAGACTGTATTTGGAAACAGGATTTTTAAGAGGTAATTAAGGTTAAATGAGGTCACAGTGATGGGGCCCTAATCCAGTCGGACTGGCGGCCTTATAGAAAGGGCAAGATTCTCTTTCTCTCTCTCTCTTTCTGGGAATTCACAGAAGAAAGGACATGTGAGGACATAACGAAAAGGGACCCATCTACAATACAAGTCAGGCAGGTGACTCTCACCAGAAATCAAATTGTCCAGTACCTTGATCTTGGACTTCTCAGCTTTCAGAACTATGAGAAATAAATGTCTCTTATTTGAGACACCCAGTCTGTAGTATTTTGCGGTGGCAGTCCCAACAGATGGATCATAGGTTATTGATAAAAAGCAGATTCTGAATTTTTCCCATGATAAACTACGGTCTCATGGCTATCCATCCCACACCATCTGGACATAACTTGTGGGTGTAATGGTTTCTCATCATTAGCCTGTACCTCAAGTACAGACCTAAATTGAATTGTCCTGTTACCAAAACAAGGTGCCAGCAAAGGACAAAGTCACAAAAAGGCTGGTGATCACTCATTAGTAAGTCTCAAGACCACACTCACTTCCTCAGATAAGGGTTGATTTACTGTGATGCTCACAAAGCTTTAGTTTCAGGGTGCCATAACTGCATGGGCTCCTTCCTAAGCCCTGAACCAGATTCTGAACTTGTGGCTTTTTAAAAATTTTAAATTACAGCCCCCATCCTAAATTCTGTGTGCTTCATACCCCCACGTCTCACCTTGCATCCAAAAAGTATTCATTATGCAGCCCTTATGAAAAAGGCCTTGAGAATACAGTAGGGACCAAGATGAGGTCATCACAGCACAAACAACTGAGTTTCAGAGTAAACAGATGGATTTAGGGGAAACCATCAAAATATGTAATAGTAGAGATGGGGGAAGAGGAGGAGGAAGAGTTTATGTCTGTTCACAAGGACTCAGTAGATGGCAGCCTGGACCTAGTTTGCCCCTTCCAGGCCCCAGAGGCTCTGACGATGCACACTTCTCAACTGCAAGACAACATATTTAGGAAGAACCTGCAGTAGTGTGCACCAGGTAAAGTACCCAATATCTGGCATATGTCATCTCAGTCATTCCTTACAACATCTGTATGCAAGAAGGCAGTATTACCTCCATTTAGTGAGAACACTGAAGCTCCTCGCAGTTAAAGAACCTGCCCCGTGGTGGAGCTCACTTTTTAGTCAGGCCCACCAGACTCTAAAGCTTGCAAAGCTTCCAGTTTGCTAAACCTTCTACTGATAGGCAATCCCGCCTCCCAGCTGAGGCTGGGCTGAGAGTAAGGGAGAAGTTGATGGAGAAAGAGTGGGGACAGAGCTAGTCAAGGCTTCCAAATTATCATTGCACGGTTCTCCATGTGGCAGGCTTTTGATATTGCTTTAACTCACGCAGGGCCTGACTTTCCAGTCCTGTGCATGGGGGCAGCACGTGAGCACAGGCTTCAAGCATCGCCATGCCTTTGGGGGCTGAGCTCAGAGCTTTTTCTACACTCTGCAGGGCTTTGAGCATTGTATCATTAGGAATTTTAATTCACAACCCCCCCTGTCTATTGATTCAGACTTTGGACATCTGATTCTATGAGAAAAGGAAATCATTCAAATTTTTAAAATGTTGGCACTGAATTCATTATGCTTGACTATAAAATCCTCACCCCGCAAAACCCTTATGTAAGCTCTTTGGTGGAGGTTTCCCTGAGCAGACAGGGGAAAAAAAGCGTCAAAATGATAAACCGCCCTCTCCTTTGGCTAGGAGTGTGACAAAAAGTACTAGTATGACATGGGGTTTTTCTTCTTTTATCTTCTTAAAAGACCAACCAGAAATCCAGTGTGAAAAAAGCTAATGTGATACTAAGTTTGCAAATTTCAACTAAGAGTTCTGCAGTCAAGACATGGAAAAGTTTCCATAGCAACATTAGCTCTCATCTTTAGGATTTTCAGTCCTATTAAAGCCATTAAAATCATGCTTTTCTGTATACAAGGGTGTATGCGATGTAGTTGGATTTAAGGTTGAGGTTTATTTTCCATATTTTGATGATGAATGCTTCTCGGTGTGGCTTTGTGTGCCTGTTCCATAAGTGGACCTTTTATAAATGGATAGTATCACAACAGGTTGATGTCTTTCGTTCTTCTCTCATTTTTTTTCCCTCTTCTATGTTCCATTCCCTCAATATCCTGGGTGCTGAAAGGAGGGAAGAGAGCAGGCCAGACTGCTGTGAATGACACAGGGCACCTACCTTGCTGTCCTCGTGGTGTCACCTCCATGCATCATGCAAAGCCAACCTCCTTAGGGAGGAAAGATGGGGAAAAACAAAGACTATGCATTCTCCCCAGTGGCCATAGACTGAGACTCACGTAGGCTGCCCCGCCCCCCCACCAGTTGGCTTCCTTATCACATTTAAAAGCTAGAAAGGAAACTGGCTTTGCTTAGAGCCAGGAGTCAGACAGCCCCAGGAGAAAGAAAAAAAGTCTTCTGAAACTAAGTCTGAGTAGAGGATCTACAAAAATCCTGCATTAGCTGGAAAGGGTAGTTTATGCTCTGAATTTCATAAGCTAGCCATAGAGTATCACATGTGTAATGAACATTTCCTTGAAAAAAAAAAAACCTTAATAATTGTAGACTCTTGCTTGCTACGTGGAATGGTGTTTATTTTTCCAAAAATGAGTGAAGCAGATGGGGATGGTGAGGATGCCGGAAGATTCCCGTGAGTTCTCCTAGTATGAAACAGTGTTGGACAGTTGGGGACATCTGGAGTGAACATGGGGGAGGAAAAAGCAAACATTTCTTCAATGCACTTTTCATCTGAAATAGTATCACAGTGTCATAGACATGCAGAAACCCTGAATGAAACAGACAAATGGATGTGGCAGAAGGCGTAAAGTGAAACCAGCCTGCAATGACCGGGGCTATTTTTAGCTTTCTAATGAAGACAGCAGCTGTATTCAGAAAGGCTGTCCCTGGCTACTTATGAGACCAATTTGTTCTGTTACAGGGTTCCAGCATTTATCACCAGCTAACCTCCCCTGGGATCCTCAGAAAGGGGCCCCAAACAGCCATTACCATGGATTTGAGGGTTTTTTTTTTCCCCTAAAGGAATTTGGAGAGATTCTTAAGAATCTTGGTGTATAGATCTGTTAGAACCAGAGAATAATATGCTAAATCATTACCTGTTTCTGTGCTCTCCTGGTGCAAACCTGGTCCCATCCAAATCAGTTGCAAAGCCTTAAGGAGCAAAGGACAAAAATGCCAGCTTACTCTTTCGATGACCTAAGTGGCTAGTCTCTGTCTCTTTCAATCTCGTTGCTAAATAAGAGGATGGAAGACAATAGACATTTCTCAGAAACTGAAAGGCAAATCCTGAAGATGACCCACTTGTAGAAACAAGAGCCAGCGAGAGAGTGTGATTTACTGTTGTTTGAAAGCTATTGAAGGGGTCGAGTTACCATAAATGAGAAGATTATCTAATCTGACAAAGTCCGTTTTCAGCACCCATCCTGACATCCTCTCTGGGGGCTATGGCATGCTGCGTACTCAGTTCTCCCTACATGATGATATTTGCACATCAATTATACACAGAATTTTGTCCAACATGTCGGGACCCACATATGACCTTCATTAAAACTGCTCTTATTGGGCAGTAGACTGTGTCCTCTTATTTCTAAATATTTAAATTGCTGGCAGAAATTGCCCATTATGTTAGCAAGAACTTGCGAAAATGTACCAGCCCTGCAAATGTGGGTTATAAATCACACCCACAGATCTAAACTCTTCTCTGTCTCAGAAATGGGGAGGAGGACGGCAGTCAGGGAGTGGACAGAGATCTCCCTCGAGCAGCTATAAGGGATGAGGGTGGGGGCTGGGTGGAAGCCATAGTTCTTTATCCTCTGTACCCAGTGGCAGGATGTACCTGATGTAAAAGTACCTAGATTCAGCCCATGAGAAACCAACAGTGGTTCTTCAGAACTGGGTGGGGCTGTGGGAATCATCAGCACATACCCCTGAGTTCAACCCAGACAGAAAGGAGTCTGGAAAAAAAAAAAAATCTCTTCTGGGTTTAAAAGAAAAAAGGTACAGGGATGTACTGAGGATGTGAACAGATAAACAAGCAAATAAAATTATCCATAAATACAAAACAGGAATACCCAATACTGGTCTATCCATCATTTGTAAAACAAGATGGAAGTTTCCATGATAATGAAGTTTCCTTCCAGTTCTTAAATGTGGACACGAGAGATGATGGAAAACTCCCCTGTCCCCCATCCCCCCACCAAAACTTTCATTTTAATGTGGAAGTCCTCTCATTCTGCTGATACTCTTCTTCTAGTCCAGTAACTCAGCCTTGGCTACACATTAGAATCACCCGGGGAGCTTTTAAAAATACGAATGCCTATGGTGTTCCTGTCATGGCTCAGCAGTTAACGAACTCGGCTAGTATCCATGAGGATGCAGGTTCAATCCCTGGCCTCGCTCAGTGGGTTAACGACCCAGCGTTGCTGGGAGCTGTGGTGTAGGTCACAGACTCGGCTCGGATCCTGCGTTCCTTTGGCTGTGGCTGTGTCCAGCAGCTGTAGCTTTGATTCGACCCTTAGCCTGGGAACTTCCATATGCCATGGGTGTGGCCCTAAAAAAGAAGACAAAAAAAATTAAAATACAAATGCCCAGACCAATGAAGTCCAGAACAATGAAGTCAGAACCTTAAAAGTAGTGGTACCTAGACCTCCATATTTGTATAACCACCTTCACCTGCCCAGTTTAATTTCCCTCTTGTTTCTTCCTCACGGATATTCTGAATAGTCCATCAGGTCCCTCTTCCATAGCCTCATTTAGGGTCTAGGCCTACACTGTTCATTACATCGCACTTAGCCACACGTGACTCCTGCACCCAGATAGTGGGGCTTGTCCAAATGGAAATACTTAATTATAAAATACACACTGGGCTCCTTAAGACTTAGCGTAAAGAATGTGAAATATGTCTTTAAAATAATTTTGTATTAATTACATATTAAAATGGTAGCATTTATATATATTAGGTTAAATAAAATGTATTGTTAAAGTTATTTGTATCTATGACTTTTTACATTGTTTAATGTGGCTATTAGGAAATTTAAAATTATTTATACAGTTCATATATATTTCTGCTCCATGTATTTTAAGCTACTGTTAATCATTCTTCTCTAGTATTCTTTTCCCTACCTAGGAGAGTCCTGATTCTTTTCACTTTTTTCTCCTAAATTATTTTTCCAGTATGAAGGGCTTTTTTTTTTTTTGATTCTTCTCTGAACCTCTTTCACAGTGGAGCTAAGAGTACACATAATATATTTGGTCTTAGAATTTGCTCAATTTATGTCCAGTGTGGGGAGCTGTTGGGGGGATGCTGAGAAAAGGAGGAGTGTTAGCAAACCTTCTAAGTCAAAAGTACTTCCTCCGATTCCTTTAGATCATTACAAATGTTCCTTTGGGTTAAGGCACTAGTTCCCCAAGAGCCTTCACCAAATGTTCCCCTAAGGATTTAATCCACTGACATCATATTTGCAAAGAGTAGTGAGGGAAAGAGATACAGAACAGGCAGTTTTTCCCATAGGAGTGTACAGATCAGAAAGGGCCTGATTGGGCATGGTGAGGGTGGGTAAGAAAAAAACTGATTGGAACCCTCACAAATACGCAGGAAGCCTGTGAGGATCTACAGCTCTCTTAGGAAGCTAGAGAAAGCAGAAAAGTACTCAGGAAAGATTTTGTACACCGAACAATTATGCTGAAGGAGTGTCCCACTCTTCAAAAAATATTTTATTTAGTCCACTCTTCAGAAACAGGTAAAATAAGAGGTGATTATTCATTTTGCCAACGAAGTCCTCCTTTTAGATAAAATTGGCTATATTTTGCCTTTAAAGAGCAACTCCCCAGACATGTTTTGAAAAGACATTCTATTTACAAAAATTTTACTTAATCACATCCACAACATAGAAGGAAGCACTTTGAATGCCAGAAAGAGTCAGAATAATGTGAAAAAGTCATGACAGGATTGCTTTGTGAGCTATTCTCATCCCCCTACGCTGGTCTGCATGCATCTCAGGATTTTGTTTGGTATTTTACCACTTGGTAAGCGCTGCGCCTTCCGTGGTCTCAACATCCACCTCTCTGGCCAGTTCTTCCCTTGGGCCTGGGCACTTGGCAGGGTTTGTTTGTTTCTTTTTTAAAAAAGTGATACTTGACTTATAATGCTGTGTTAGTTTCAGGTGTATAGCAATGTAATTTGTTTTATATATATACATATACATATAATATATATATACTTTAATATATATATATATACTTTAATTCTCTTCCATTATAGTTTATTACAAGATATTGAATATAGTTCCCTGTGCTATACAGTAAATCCTTGTTGTTCATCTCTTTTTTATATGGCACTGTGCATCTGTTGATCTCATACTTCCAATTTATCCCTCCCTACCCTTGTCCTTTGGTAACCATAAATTTGTATTCTCTCTCTGTGAGTCTGTTTTGTTTTGTTAATTCATTTGTACTATATTTTTAGATTCCGTGTATATGATATCTTATTTGTCTTTATCTTTCTGACATTTCACTCACTATGATAATCTCTAGGTCCATCCATGTTGCTGCAAATAGCATTATTTCACTCTTTTTTATGGCTGAGTAGTATTCCATTGTATATATACACCACATCTTTATCCATCTGTTTTTTTTTTTTTTGTTTGTCTTGTTTTGTTTTTTGCTTTTTTTATGGCCACACCCTCGGCATAAGGAAATTTCCAGGCTAGGGGTTGAATGTGGCTACAGCTGCAGGCCTATGTCAGAGCTATAGCAACTCGGGATCTGAGCCACCAGCCATGTCTATGACCTACACCACAGCTCATGGCAACAGTGGATCCTTAACCTACTGAGCGAGGCCAGGAATCGAACCCTCATCCTCATGGATCCTAGTTGGGTTCATTAACCACTGAGCCACAAAGGGAACTCCCTTTATCCATCTGTTGGCGGGCACTAGGTTGCTTCCAAGTCTTGGCTATTGTGATAGTGCTGCTATGAACACTGGGGGCCAGGTACATTTTCAAATTAAAGCGTTCATCTGGATATATGCCCAGGAGTGGGATTGCTGAATCATATAGTAACTCTATTTTTAGTTTTTTGAAAAAATCTCCATACTGTTTTCCATGATTTTATTTGTTTCTGATATACCCTTCTGACCAAGGCATTCTTAGTTGCCAGGGGCTGTCTTCTGAGGTGCTGGTGGCCACCCTGAGGTCATCTTCCCAGCGGGGGACCAGCTGTAGGGTCCCAAGCACTATCTCTGTTTCCTCAACAAGTCATTGTGGAAAATGCAGAGCAGCCTAGGGCAAAACCACGTGCTGGGGACAGGTCCTCAATAAAGTTAGGGCAATTGCAGTCTGTTACCTCTGAGCTCTTCCTTTACGCAAGAGAAGCTCTCGTCTGTGGTGGATGCTCCTTCTTCTGTCCACTCCACCGGCTTCCACTTCCTAACCTGGTTCTGTGGGTACAGCCCCTAACCTGAGGTTCATCCACTCATGTCACACTTAGCAACTGAAGCACCCCATTCTCACTTCACACGTTATGTTCCCTGTGATAGTCCTTCCATGGCGTGGTCTTTCTATGACCCCACATAGCACACAACACACTGCTGGAAGAGAAAAACTCTGTCTCTTGTACGTGCGTGTCACTATTCTTATAGAGATAAGTCAACCTTGTATTGCCAAATGGTCATGATTAGCAGTCTGCAAGCCCAGGTCCCAGGAAAACGGGGGACCTGCCAACTGCAGCTGGGGCAGAAATCAACTGTATCCTCCTGCCCGGATAGACCACTCTAGCTGACCCATGATTTGATTTCTGCACCCACCCATCACACTGAACTGGGATTCCTATTACAAGCCTATCTCCCCTCCTACTCCTTGAGGGAAGGGAATGTGGGGAATGTGTCTCATTTCTCTCCTTGTATTTAAACCTCGGATCATGCTAATCACATATCAGTTGATCAATAAATGTTTGGCAAATAGGAAAATTAAGTATGTTAATCAGCTCTGCCCTATTGACTGAAAAAGAGCCATCTCTCTGATCCAAATCAGAAATCTAGTAAGTGAACCATTAGGAATATGAATATCTGAGGCAGAAATGACCAGTTTCTTTGGCTTAGGTCTCTGTAAGAAAGTATATTGAAGGCAAAAAAGGCCTAGCAGCTGGCCATTGAATATTTTCAATGCACAGTACGGGGTGAGAAGAAGCAATGGGACAGGGCCAGGAGACTGGTGTGCTCCCTGAACAACCAGGACACCAAGTCTTGGGGATGTGAAGGGAGGCAGGAGTTAGGTTTCAAAGGACAGTGCACAGCCCAAGGAAAGACTCTTTGGGGTCTGGGGGGGGGGGGCGCTTTGATACACAATGACCCAGATTTCAGATATGGCGGGGCCCTGAGACCAAAGACCAGGAAAAAGGTGCTGATAGAGACAGCCATTCCTCCAGTCCATCACAGTTCCTGTCTGTCAAGTTGAGACACACGGTTGGCTCTTCCCATTGGCCAGAGTTCCTGAGTCACTGATCAGGGGCTGATTGGAGCATGTTGAGGTGGGCCAGGGAATCGGTGATTCACCTCCCAGCCAATCTCTCCTTTGCTAACACACACATAAAAGTGATTCCCAGCACCAGTCATTCCCACAGTGGGTCTCACTTAGGCAGCATCAGTGTTACCTTGCTCAGGAACTCATGCAAGTTCTTGGGCCCAGATTTTTTATCAGAAACTCTGGGGAGGTCCAGCCTTCTGTGTTTTCAACCAACACTCCAGGGGATTCTGATGCAGGTTAGATTTTTTTTTTTCTTTTTCTTTTTTAGGACTGCACCCACAGCATATGGCAGTTCCCAGGCTAGAGCTTGAATGGGAGCTACAGCTGCCGGCCTATACCATAGCCACAGCAATGTGGAATCTGAGCCTTGTCTGCGACCTATGCCACAGCTTATGGCAACACCAGATCCTTAGCCCACTGAACAAGGCCAGGGTTCAAACCCTCATCCTCATGGATCCTAGTCGAGTTCATTAACTGCTGAGCCATGAAGGGAACTCCCTGATGCAGGCTAGATTAGAAAACACCATCCTTGGAGACCCTAACCTAATTGCTCTGAAACCTAGATCCCCATAGGTTTCTAATTCATAGCTAAGGTTGAGAACAATGGCTTATGGCTTCTATGTATTTTTGCGCCTTGAAGCCAGTTTCTTCCTCTGCCTGGGCTTGTAACCTCTTCTCTAAAATGGGGATAAAACTGTCTGATGTAGGGAGTTCCCACTGTGACTCAGAAACATCCGTGAGGATAGAAGTTCAATCCCTGGCCTCACTCAGTGGGTTAAGGATCTGGTACTGCCGCAAACTGCCGTGTAGTTTGCAGATACAGCATGGATTCGGTGTTGCTGTAGCTGTGGTCTAGGCCTGCAGCTGCAGCTATGCTTCAACGCCTAGCCTGGAAACTTCCATATGTTGCAGGTGTGGCTGTAAAACAAACAAACAACCTCAATGCAAGGTACTGAATTAGATGATTTTTTGAGGTCCCTTTCAGCTCTAGAGAAAATGATTTCTCGAGTTTTTAAAACAGAGAAGAAAAAAAAAAAAGAAGAAAGGAAAGAAATAAAAGAGGCTAGTGTGATGAAGAGCCAGCTAGCTAATGGTCCAAAAGACAAAGGCTTCTAGAGGTGGCCATGGAATATATTTAGTAGAATTAAATATGTGGGACAAGCAGCACTTGGTGTCTCTCCGTTGGTGACTGAAACAAGCTTGCTTAAGATTTCAGAGGAAGATGTAATTGGATTTTGATGAAAGGACCATTTCAAAATACTTTTATATCAAAATAAAAGACTCTGTAGCTGTCTGCAGGTTCCATGACAAAAACTATGTTAAGGGCTGGATCAGCGCTTGACAAAGTAGATTGGAATGGGACAGGCTTGGGTCTTTGAGAGGCAACTTTGGTGTTTTCTTCTTTTCTCTTCAGCACCCCTCCTCTACCTTCTAAATAGGGGAGAATTCTGGGGACTTTTTCCTATTTCTAAACATACCAGAGACAAAGTGGAACTAGACAGACAGGAAAGTCTAGGGCAGGGGGTTAATAGCATAACTGGAAATAAAAACACAAACAATAGATTCATTGATGACCCAAGAAGCAGAGTTCTGGCTGGAAGCCAGGGCTGCACCAAGATGTCACTAGGCATTGCCAGGAATAGAGGAAGTGTCCAAGTTTCTGTCTCCAGAATGGGGAGAACCTAGTAGAAAACTGATTGTGTGGATGGGCCCTCAAGGAAGCAGATGGTGCCAGACAGGGTTGATAACTAGAGTGGCTCAAAAAGGACTCACTTTGAAAACCGAGTACAGGTCAAGGCTAGGGAGGGAAGGCAGGCTAGGGTTCAATGCCAGAGAGGAAACGTCAGTCTTCCCGTCCATTCACATTGAACATACTGGGAGAGGTGCCCTCTTTGGTTGTGCAGTGCTCAAACTGGACAACTGTGCGTGGCAGCACTGCATGATAGCTAGGACATCAGAAGGTATAATTAGGGATGGCCTTCTATTTCTTCTAGACAATGTCTTTTTTTTTAAGGCTCGATATAAAATGCCTGTTACATTAAAAATATCCACATGAAGGGCATGGAATTATCTTCTAATTCCTTTTTCCCTCCTGCTTACCTTACCTTCTTATTAACTAGTTCCTTAGCTTCTCAAAGTCTGACCGGATAAGATAGGCCAAAGCATTAGCAAGAGCCATTTGAGATTTAATTAAGTAACCCTTTTGAAAATATGTTAACTTTGCATCGATTTGGCACAGAGTTAACATAGAGAGCTTGAATCTTTTATACCTGCTAATTTGATTATTTTGAGCTGAAAAAGAAAAGCAGATGACTAGATCATTATGTTTTGCTTTGAAATTTCTTTTCAAAGAGGTTATGCAAGAGCCCCAAAGCGTGTCCCAAATAGAATCCTGGAGATAAATGAAATCTCTATTTTCATTGTGGTAGTTACTAGTGAGCGCCGAGAGAATAAAGTCATTTCAGGAAAGAGAGAAACATGAGCCAAAGGGTGGCTTGGAATGTGTCTTGGCGTGAGATGGCCAAGATACAAAGAAAAAGAAAAATATACCTGGCATCTTGGCTACCATCCCTCCTTAGAACAGAACTTCATTTTATGGAAGACATAATTATCTCCTAACTTCTCCAAGGCTGGCTGTCGAGCTAATTCTATAGAGACAGGCTATTTAAATGTTCTAGGAATGCCTGCTGGTGGTGCTTGCATCTGATATGCATGGCCTCCCAAAGATTTTACAGAGCAGCGGGAACTGCAGTGCATAATTCTATGGAGGGAATAGCTTGTCAGACCTAAAAGTAGGTACCTTTTCCTTTTTGCTAATTCTATGCATATTTTAGAGACTGTATACATTTGCTTGTTATACTTATGGTTATATCAGGGTTAAATAGAACTCAGGCTGATGTCCACAATAAGGAGTAACTTAGTCATTTGGTGAGCACCCCATTGTAAGGACCTGCATCACAGGGCCTTTCAGCACAAGAGGTATTGAGTGAAAATACCCTTGTTAAAAATGGTCCTTTGAAGCTATGGCTGTACAAACTCTCACGACAGGGAAAGCCTGTTTGGGGGTGGATCTGATCTCCCATATCAGTCAAGACTCCATCCTACTTTCCAATTGCTCCAGTGCATGGGAGAGCCAGAAAAGATCATCCACGTGATCTTATGGCAACTTACATCTCTACAAGTTCTTATAAATGGGACCGGTGATTCTTAGTGGACAATGAAAGCATGAGCCAAACTTCCCGGATCACCATAACTCATGTTGTGTTCAGCAAGAAAGTTTGAATAACCTGGAGGTTATACCTTCATGATAATTCTGAAGATATATAAGGAATACAGACTTCTTTACTCTGTTATGAATGCTTCCTGGACTCAGTAAACTACCCTCCTCTCCTCAAACACTGGAGTATGATTTTTGTGGTTCTGATGTTATATATCAAGAACCCCAGAGAGAGAATGTAAACTGATACAACCACTATGGAAAACAGTATGGAGGTACCTTAGAAAACTATACATAGAACTACGATATGACCCAGCAATCCCATATAGTCAGACAAAACTTTCCTTGAAAAAGACACATGCACCTGCATGTTCATTGCAGCACTATTCACAATAGCCAAGACATGGAAACAACCTAAATGTCCATCAACAGATGACTGGGTTAAGATGTGGTGTGTATACACAATGGAATACTACTCAGCCATAAAAAAGAACAAAATAATGCCATTTGCAGCAACATGGATGGAACTAGAGACTCTCGTATTAAGTGAAGTAAGTCAGAAAGAGAAAGACAAATACCAAATGATATCACTTATATCTGGACTCTAACATAGGGCACAAATGAACCTTTCCACAGAAAAGAAAATCATGGACATGGAGAACAGACTTGTGTTTGCCAAAGGGGAGGGGGACGGAGTGGGATGGAATGGGAATTTAATAGATGCAAACTATTGCCTTTGTAATGGATAAGCCATGAGATCCTGCTGTATAGCGCTGGGAACTATGTCTAGACACTTATGATGGAGCATGATAATGTGAGAAAAAAGAATGTATGCATGTATGTGTAACTGGGTCACCTTGATGTACAGTGGAAAATTGACAGAACACTGTAAACCAACTATAATGGAAAAAATAAAAATCGTTATTTAAAAAAAAAAAAGAAGAAGAACCCCAGAGAGGCCTCCATGTTTTAGAATGAACCTTGTTGGGGAAGGGGCAGAGCTATTCTGGAGATGGGGAGAAGGAGCCCAGAGGGTGTCAGAGGAAAGGAGGAGTGCCAGTTAGGGTCTTGGGAATCCCCAAAAAAGCAATTCAGAATAAACTCTAAAGGGGCTCCTTGCTCCTCCCTGTTTCCTGTTTCTGACAAAATGAATCAATGCTTCTCTACCTTTTTTTTTTTTCCACTGAGTTTCAAAGCATCCTCCACGGATCAGCATTAGCAGAGGCATTAGACACATCCGCATCTGAGAAGCACTTTAATTACAGTGAAGCTCAGAGCTCATCCTCTAATCAGAGCGTGTGTCTGAGTATAGAAAGGAGAGACACGCGCTCTTGGATGAGGATTTTCTTAGGGCTAAAAATAGGCCCCGCAGTCTCCAGGCCAGCACTGTCCTGCCACTTCCGGTTGTGGGGGGAATTTCCTCCTCTTCCGTAATCCGCTTGAGCGTGACCCCCAACCCTCTGTGTCTCCTCATTTAGACTAACAGAGGCGACTAGGATCCGTGAGGATGTGAGTTTGATCCCTGGCCTCGCTCATGGGTTAAGGATCTGGCGTTGCTGTGAGCTGTGGTGTAGACCACGGAGACAGCTCAGATCCTGTGTGGCTGTGGCTGTGGCCAGCAGCTGCAGCTCTGATTCGACCCCTAGCCTGGGAACTTCCAGATGCTACAGGTATGGCCCTAAAAAGCAAACAAACAAATAAATAAGTGAATGAGTGAATAAATAAATTGTAGGCTTGAAACATAGGTGTTACCCTAGGACAAGGGTTGACAAACTTTTTCTATAAAGGGTCAGGTGGTCAGTATTTTAGACTCTGCAAGCCCTGTGGTTTCTGTGCAGTATTCTGATTCTGCTGTTATAGGATCAAAGCAGCCACAGGCAATATATAAATGGATAAGCAAGACTGTGTTCCAATAAAACTTTATTTATAAAAACGGGGGGTGGGGTGGGGGACAGATTTGGCCCTCAGCTAGAGTTCTCTAACTCCTGTCCTGTCCCAGTTCCCAGGGACAAAACCCAGCATGTTGACCTGACATCCTGCTGCTCAGCCCCGAGCCTGGCACACACTGGCTACTCACATCCTGATGATTTCTGAGTGAATGAATAAAACCTCCAGAGGGAAGGGTTTTTCGTGCCTTTAAATGTTGGACTTTGGCACATGTGTTCAGACTGTGAAACGTGCAACTCGAAGCTCTGCCAATAGACATGACAAAAGAATTCCTGGGATTGATACACCATGTCCATCCAAGGAATTCAGGCTTCCTGGCAAATAAGTGTTATGTCAAAAAAAAAAAAAAAAAAAAAAGGGAACAGAGACTACAAGCAGTCCACAGCGTTACAATCAGAAAGCTTTGTCTGCCTATCCGTTATGGACTCAGATGTGTCAGTAATGGCTGGGCGTCTCCAACACTGGGCAGCCCGCGTCTGAGGAGTATGAGACTTGATTCTTTTGCGCATAACTTTGAACGTGGGGAATGAGGCAATTCAGTGATGAGTTGTCTCTGGAGTCAGACAGGCTCATGGACCCCGTAAGCTTTTAAGCTTACGTCCCCAGTGAAAGACCGTCCCCCCTTCTGCTTTGGGTTCCTTATCTGTACAATGGACACAGTAATATTACTGGCTTCCATGGTTGAGGTGAAGACGAAACAGGATGCTGTTCAGCATATTGTCTATTCAACAAGCACTCAACAAAAATGAATTTTACCATTTCTGGACCAGCATCTAGCCCTTGCTAAAGTCATGGCTAAGGGCAGCCTGGCCCTGATTCCAAACGGACAGCTGATGCCTGGGAAAGAAGGGGGCTGAGAGGCAGTGCTCCCCGCTTCTCCCACCTTTATTGAACGCCTTCCTTCTCTTACCCCCTCCTCCCTGGTAGTTTCCACATCTGCAGGAGATGACAGTGTTCCGAATACTTTGGGAACCAGGCATCCTTAGAAAGCTAAGAAACAGACCCTCCAGGGTTCAAACAGAAGAGAAGAGGCACACGCTGAAGCTTGCTTGAACAGGTGGTTGAGGCCAGAGGCCTGGGGATGGCTTTTCCTAGCTTACAGTGAACAGTCTGTGAGATACGAAGCTGGTGAGAGGTCTTCTCTGTGCCTCGGTCTCCCTGTTGGAGAGCAGGAAATAATCAGCTTAAAACTGTCTCGGGTATAATTAAAATGAGGGTTAAAGCACTTCGCAAAAATAAAATATGCTCTGTGTAGGGTGGCATCATTAAATAGTCATGCTTACACAGATAGCAGGATAACGATATAAGCCACCATAGGTCGAAAATAGTTTTAGGAACAGCTCTGCCTGGAGGCTGAATGACCTCAGAGCACCTTCTAACCGATTCTCTGTGACTACAGCACACTCTCATCAATTTCAGAATAACAGGGCAGAAGCCCATCTGAATTAGTGAAGAGCTGGGCGTTATGGCAATCAGTCCATCAAATCCAGCCCTTTTGGAAATTAAAAAGTGGGCCTAAAATAACCCAGTGTTCCCATGAGATGTTTTCTGGGAAACAGATACAAATTGCACGCAACTGCTTGTACCTGAGTAGGTGTATATAGAGTTTCAGGATACTTGAAAACTCTTTTCTTCTCTTAATAATGTAACTTCAGTCTGCTCTCTCTGACCCCTAATCTCAGGGGTATCGTTGTTGTTTTGTTTTTAGCTAGATATAAAAAGAATTATATAAAAGCGTTTCTTTATTTTTCTATGCAAACTCTACCTTCACAGAGGCTGCACATGTAAACTTCAGGCCTACCTTAATCACCACAACTTCAAATGTATGGAATCTGCATTCCTAAGGGCTGCGGGCCCCCAAACTGCAGTTAAAATCCACATGGAATGCTGAGGGCTTGGTTTGCGGCCTTTGGGGAGGGAGTGTGTGTTAGAACACAGGAACCCCTCACTTCTTGCTCCTTCACACTGACCACAGGGCAGATGGCAGCTGGGCTGCAGAAAAATGCCTACCATCTCTAATCGACCATTTGGGAGAGAAAAGCAAATAAGGTGACTAGCTTTCTGGTCTGTGTGTGTGTCCAGGTCCATAAGAACTTTAGTCAAGGTCCAGACCTTTCGTTCCTGGGTTGAAAGCCAGGGCCCTGTGAGCAAACTCACGTAGTTTATTGGGCCCATCGGGGTTGCCCCTCAGGGACGCCTGTGTTGACTGGACTGGGGTTTGTAGGGCAAGTTCAGGGTGGAGGTACAAATTCCACCCAGCAACTCCCACTCTCCCAGGGTTGGGTGCTGGGGAGGAGAGGCATGGAGGGTGTTGGCCAATGCGCACGGCCAAAGAGTTCATCCAGGGAGCTCCTGTGGTGGTGCAGTGGTATCAGTGCCATATTGGGAGCACTGGGACGTGGGTTGGAGCCCCTGACCAGAACAGTGGTTTAAGGATCCAGCGTTGCCACAGCTGCAGCTTAGGCTGCAACTGCAGCTCAGATCTGATCCCTGGTCCAGGAACTCCATATGCCTCGGGGTGACCAAAAGTTAAAAAAAAAAAATAATGGTTCAGCCAAGAATCAGAATAGAAAAGGAGCCTGGCCAATGACAGCAGGGATGATCCTGGCTCTACCAGCAGTTTGTTTCCCATCACTGTGAGTGTTCCTAGTTCCAAGTCCAGGGCTTGTCACAGAGTAAGCCTTCAGTAAAGTGAGGGAGTGAATGAATGAATGAGTGAATATTTGCTTTTTTTTTCTTTTTCTGTTTTTGTCTTTTTAAGGCCGCACCTGTAGCATATGGAGGTTCCCAGGCTAGGGGTTGAATCAGAGCTGTAGCTGCGGGCCTACACTATAGCCACAGCAACCCCAGATCCGAGCCAAGTCTGTGATCTACACCACAGCTCACGGAAGCACTGGATCCTTGACCCACTGAGTGAGGCCAGGGATCGAACCTGCATCCTTGTGGATACTAGTCAGATTCATTTCCACTGAGCCACAACAGGAACTCCTGAATATTTGTTTCTTTGTTGAATGAATGGAAGTTTCCAGACCACATAAAGCCATGTGTTGGCATGTCTAGGGCAAAGCACATTTACAAGAGTGGCAGCAGAGGGAATTAGTCAGTGTGCGTCCTTCCTAAAATTGTTTGCTTGAGGGCCCACGTTCTAAATGTCACTGTCCACTCCTTGTTCAAAAGAGAGCCCACCACATTGCCTCTTCTGAGTCACAAGACCGTGATCTTTATCAGGGTCACTCATCTTGCGAGTGGAAATGATCCTCTGAGGGCAGTTCAGCTTTGCTGTAAGTCTGCTTTGCAGGATTAGCCTAATATTAGCTTGCATCCAGTAGATGGCACTTTGACAACGAAGGTCCCTGAACTCCTTAAGGCGTTTGAGGATAGCTTTGGAAATCCATCTTCACTTTTTGAATGAGAAGAATCAAGCCACAATCCGTAACTGTGGTTGTGAATGGTCAGTATCTGGCTATAAATAATATCATAATTCTCCAAAGACCCCTAATTTTCAGCCCAAGTTTCAAGCAGAGGAAAAATTTCCCGTGAAAATCTAAGGCAGGCCAAATCATTCCAAGTCCTGTAGAATCCTGAAAGAAATAAGGTCACAGGGCCTTCCCTGGTGCTATGGTATTTATGTTCAGTGATTTCTTTCTCACCTGCTAAATATACCATCTGGAAGTGAGCTTACCATCTGGAAGGACTCTAAGTGGGTTCCAGATGGATCTCCCTTTGATCTGATCAATATGGACAAGAGAACACGAGGAAGAAAGCCCATCCCATATTCCGAGTTGGCTGCTAGAACATAAATATTTCAGCACATGAGCTAAAAGCAAGCCTGGTCCTGATAGGTCAGGAGCAGGCTCTGCAAGAAGAAAGTGCAACTCAAGGGAAAGACAGACATCTGCAGAGAAGGGCCAGGTGGGGTACGACAGCATTTGAGGGACCCCAAGGACTTGTAACACCATAGGTAGGTCACTGCCTGAGCGGACTGTGTCATCATTCCTGGTTTTACTTTGTTTTAACAGAAAAAGTCACAGTCAAATTGCCTGGCACGTTTGAGAGGAGCAGAAGAAGACTGTTAAAGATTAGCTCAATTTGTTCACCCCGTGGCTGTGCCAAGAGGCTACGTGCACGGTGCTACGGCCAAGTGCAAGGTGCCTGATGCTTCTTCCCAGCTGCCCCAGGGACAGGATTACCAGGATGGGAAGGCAAAGAGAGGCTAGGGCAGCGTGGAAGCAGCTCTGTCTTTCCATGGCTTTAACAGTACTTACCTCTTGGAGTTGTCGTACAGAATAAAAGTAGGCAAAGCACCTGGCGCAGTGCCTGGTATTTAGAAAATAAACTATAGGGTTGGTTGTCTTTTCTTTCTTTTTTTTTTTTGAAGTTCAGTAATGCCTTCCAGTCACAGTTTACAAAGCACCTTTATAACTCTCATATACATGAATGTCACAATAACTTTGTGAGACAGGAGGGAACTCTTTATTTTGTTTTATTTTATTTTGCTTTTTAGGGCTGCACCCATGGCATATGGAGGTCCCCAGACTAGGGGCTGAATCAGAGCTGTAGCTGTAGCTCCACAGTCACAGCAACCCAGGATCCAAGCCGCGTCTGCAACCTATACTACAGCTCACGGCAATGTCAGATCCTTAACCCACTGAGCAAGGCCAGGGATCAAACCCGTATCCTCATGGATACTGGTCAGATTCGCTAACCGCTGAGCCACGACAGAAACTCTTTTTTTTTTTTTTTAGAATTTCATTTGTTTCCCTCTTATTATTGAACTATGGTTGATTTACAACATTGTTAATTTCTGCCATACAGCAAAATGATTCAGGTGTGTGTGTGTATATATATATATATATATATATATATATATATATATATATATATATACACACATGTATATATATATATTACTTTCCATTATGGCTTATCGCAGGATATTGAATATAGTTCCCTGTGCTATACAGTAGGACCTTGTTGTTTACGCATCCTGTACACAATAGTTTGCATCTGCTAATCCCAAACTCCCCATCCTTCCCTCCCCTCTACCCCCACTCTCTTGGCAACCACGAGTCTATTCTCTATGTCTGTGAGTCTGTGTTTGTTTCGTAGATAAGTTGACTTGTGTCGTATTTTAGATCCCACGTATAAGTGATATCATTTGGCATTTGTCTTGGGAGGGAACTCTTAATACTGTATTGCTCATGAGGAAAATGGTGCTCAGAGAGTTTTCATGAATTGCCCAAACTCATGCGTTAGATTAATGGGGATCTTGGACCTGAAAGTGATATGATTGGATTCCAGCTTCAAGTGGTCTTTCTGATATGCCAACTATATCATCTTTTGTATAACTTCAGTGCTTTTTGTTCCTTTTTTTCCTGAATTTACTGTAGTTCTGCATCTATGAGCCTAAAAAAGTGGTAAAAATACTGAGCTTTATGTAGTCTTTTGTCAGGTGTGCTTCATTTCAGGTTGTTCCCAATAGTTGTATATCATATTGAATAAATGTTTCTGATAATTTGGAGATAAGGTGATCTGTGTGTGAGTGGATATGTCTCTACTCTGGACTGAAACAGTGAAAGTAGCAAGAGACACATAACCTTGATATTGTTCAGAATGACAGAGAATCATTCCTATAATTCTATGCTACACATAAAATATGTTCTACTATACATTTGGTAAATTGTATATAAAATAAAATACTTATAGCATTTATAATAAATAGATAATGATGTTAAAATTAGAAAACAATAAAAGAAGTTTCCCCAAAGTGGGGGGAAGGTACCTTTTTATGTTTTATAATTATCCAATGTTAAGGTATATGATCCTAATTTGTTCCTGTACTTTCACTAAAAGCTTCTGGAAAGTCTCCTCATAAGGCTGTATTTATGGAAAGATGAAAAAAAAATTAAAGAGTGAACCATTTTCAAGGGAGAATTTTCTGTGTGCTTGGTCATAGTCTAATTTTTGCCCCAAAGATGGATTTTTTCCAGGCTCATTTAGCTGTTGGAACAAACCTGGATGTCTCTGACACAGACATTTATTCTGTCTAATAAAAACATTGTGGAATTTGCACAGCATATTTCAATACCCAGGAGGTTTTCATTTATATTTATTGATTTATTTACTTATTTATTTATTTAATCCTGTTTTTTTAAGGAAAAAAAAAGAAGGGTTATAAAAACCAGAAGATAGCACCAGAGAGGCCTCAGTTGGAATCATTTTGTTTAGTGGTCTTCAGTACAAGTGGCGAGGAACAAATGTGCCCAGTCCTTCTTGGCACGTGACATACCATGGGCTCTTTTGCAAAGCTGAGAGACTCAGAGATCTGTGGTTCCTGGTGGGAGAAATGTGATTTGGCTCCCATAGCCTTTCCTTCCCTGGGGTAGTGGTTTAATTAATGATGTTGGAAAACTACGTTCAACACAGACACTATGGCAGTAGGAGGTAGGAGCAGCATAAAGGCCCAGCCTCGAGTTGTGGGCCTTGGGCCAATAGGAATGTAAGAGAAAAATGGTGCCATCTGCCCAGCTTCTTTAGGAATTGCTGCAGCCAGGCGACCAACTGTGGGATGCTGGTGCCTCCCCCTCTCTGGTGTGTTAAGACCGGTTGCCAGTGTTTCTCCACCTTTTGTCCCATCACTACACATTGCAAACAATATTTGTACAAGGACAGTGCGGAGCATGGATGCAGGCCCTAGACCAGAGGGGTTTGTTCAAAGACCTCACTTCTCTCCCTCCCCATTCACGAGAGCCAAGGAGACCAATTTTCTTGGTATTTCTCTGACTCATTCAGGGTACACTGGGAATCAACTTCAAATTTGGGTTCCAAAGAGAAAGGAAGAAAGAACAGCAAAATATATACATTTCTACCTAAAATGCAATTGAGTTTTGGGAACACTGTCAATAAATGTCCCTCGTTACCACTTCGTAATGATTCCTTTCAACTTAAAATATAGGACTTATCTGGGTTGAAGTTAGAGAGAGGAGACACAAAACTACCTCTGGCTACCCATGCAGTAGAAATATCCAATAGTAATCAAGACATTCTAAAGTCTGGTCTTCAGCTTTGCAGATCTGGATATTTGATTATTTTTCATTGTGCCCAGATTGAGGAGGTCCAGTTCTCATTAACCAACCCTCTAACAGACCGATTCATAAATGATAGTATCAGTTTAAAAGGTTGTGAAATTCCCTTGTGATAGAGCAGGTTAAGGATCACGCATAACCACTGCAGTGGCTCTGGTTACTGATGTGGCATGGATTTGATCCTTGGCCTAGGGAACTTCCACATGCTGCATGCATGGTCGAAAAAAAAATTTATAATAAAAGCTCTTCCTTTCTTACGGCTTAAAATTTTAAGCTTATTGTCTAGACCACCTCCTTCTCAATGTCAGAAAAGTCCATTTGGAACCAAAAAGTTGTTTGGGGAGCACAGAATCAGAACAAGAGTGGCAGCAGGATAGCCTTTAGAGAATCGTATTTAGGCCATGGGAAAGCCTGGTGAATAACCCATCCTTGCCTTATTTTCGAGTACCCCTCTCTAGTGATCATGATGCCCATGAATTCCAGGTCCAGTGGCTCAGCCCTCAGATAATACTGGATAAACAATTACCCTCTAATTTTCCCTTTTAGAGAGTCTAAGCAGATTATCCTCTATGGTATAATACAACCAATCAATTTAGTAAAATCATATTCTACTCATATGTCCCTGAGATTATAACCAAATTACTTCAAATAATCTTGATGGTTTTTCAGATCTTCTTTTCTAAGTGACTCCTACAGTTGGTCTCACCAGTTATATATGAATTATTTGTGTTGTCAAGCTGACATTTTCAAGTTCATGGGGCACCTTACTTCACTTTACCATACTAGCACCCTCTGATGATAAGTGGTAAACAAAGATGATAAAATCCATATTCACCCTAATGGTGGTGGGTCTGTGCTTTCTAATAAAAATTGAAGAAGTTAAAGTTACAGCTATAGCTTCTTAATTCAGCTTAGCTAGAAAACAGACTAATTTGATTTAGCAAAAGTTTTAATCACAGCTTTCATTTTTTAAAGCTCTGATTTAATGAAAAGTACTCTGAATTGAAATGAGATCTCTATTCTGTTTCTCTCCTCCATTCACATTGGCCAAGATCATTAACCTCTCCAGGTCTTAGTTTTCTCATATATAAAATGAGAATATTGAGGCAGCCTACCTCTAGGGACCTACCAGCTCGGCATTTACTTTCTTTAAAGTGTCCATCTGTACCCCTCAAGTGAAAGAATTGCCATTTGCAGACAAGTAAGAGTAACTTGCAATAGTTATATGGTCCTACCCCAGTGAAACAATTTTCAGTCCCTGAAACTCAAAAGCTTAATGATGACAAAAACAATAAGCATTAAGTTCCCAAATTAGTTCTGTTTACCTTTAAGTATATACAGCCTCTCACCTTGGACTTGAATGAATGCCAATTATTTAAGCAGCTTGACTTAGCACTTAATATTTACTTGGGTTTGGGAGGTAAAGGGGAATCACTAAAGATAAAAATCAGTGTGGTCCCCTGCCTTCAGAGCTCAGACCCAGCAGGGGATACAGCACATGCACATCTGCTCTGTAATACGGTACCAGGTAGTTATCGTATATGAAGCCCACTGAAAAAGCTCAGAGGGTGGAGCAATTAACTCTGCCTGAAAAGGAAAGCAGGAAGGAGACTTCCCAGAGGAAGTGACATCTGAACCAGGCCTTGAATGTCAAAGCAGAGAAGGACAGTGGGACCAGGATATGAAGCAGCATGGTCTGGAAAGCAGAGGATAGGGAGGATGGTGAGTCAGAAAGGGGAAGAACTGCCACAAGATATGTCTGGAAAATGTGAATAAGGATGTGAGTGGGCTTTGAATGATATGCAAAGGCTTGTGGGCTTCATCTTTAACCAGGAGAGTTCCAGGATCAGACTGGTATTTGGGGAGGCCAGAATGTTGTGTAGAGAGATTTTGAACAGGGCAAATCTGGAGGTCTGAAAAATGACCACAGTAGACCAGGTAGCAAGTGATAAGAGTCTGTAATAAGATGTTACCAGGAGGCATGGATTTGAGAGACATCCCAGATGAAGAAGAACACACAAATTTGGCAGCTATTTAGATGTAGGAGCTGACAAGGAGGGGGGCATGAAAAAAAGACTCAGGTTTTGTTTAGACTGGTGGGACCCAAGTGACAATGGTTTCTTTTATGCTTATAGACATTGATAACCTGTGCTTTATAGAAAAGTGGTACTTGGGAAAGGTGACTGAACGTCAGAAAGGCCCAATATATAAGACCCATAAACAAAAAGACTCTTAATATCTACAGACTTTATGTGACAGTAAGAAATTAATGACAAGATAATTAAAATGATCCAAAGAGGGGTTCTCACTGTGGTACAGTGGGTTAATGATCCAGCTTGTCTCTGTGGAGATGATGGTTTGATCCCAGACTGGCACAGTGGGTTAAGGATCCATTGTTGTTGCAGCTCTAGCATAGGTCACAGCTCTGGCTCAGATGCAGTCCCCGGTCTGGGAACTTCCACATGCTGCAGGAGAGGGCATAACATAAAGTAAAAATAAAATAAAATAAAATTCCAAAGAAACTATGAACTTTTAAGAAAAAAATGGTTTTGAGAGAGTTTACAGTTATGTTTGTTTAGGGTTTTATTTACTTTGTATCTTTTTTGTTTTTTTGGGGGGGTTTTATTCCATGCTTATTTGCTTGCATAAAATATTGTTATTAGCCTTAGAATGGAAATGATACAAAACACAACAGTTTGAGTTTGATCTCTGGTTGAGCGTTCCAACAGTAAAAGAACCAGCATTTCTTCACCACACTATTTATGGTTTCAGGTGGAAGGTATGACCTCCAAAATCTTCTGTTTAATAAAACTTCAGGATTGAGTTTTCCCATAAATAGAAGGCAGAGCACATAGTATAGGATGTTGCTATTATCCTTGATCATAAATTGAGAAGGAAAAGCACCCAAATCTGGCAAGCCAGCTAATACAATAATACCGCCCTTCTGCCCCCTAGAAAAATTACCACAGGGCAAGTACACCATAGCATGTGATGATTTTAAAATTAATTTTGCCAATAAAATGAGATAACTGCTTACATAAGTGATTGTTCTATTACTCTTTATTGTCCTGCCCAATCCTCACAATAAGAGTTATTGTCCCTATTTAACAGGTGAGAAAACTGAAAAGATAAATAATTTGCCCCAAGATCATGTAGAACTAAGGGCTAAGTTTTGAGCCAACTCTCTAATCCCAGAATTTATGACTTTAACCTGTCCGCTATGTTTCCTCCAATTAAATTAGCAACATAAATAATGATATGCTCATATGACCAAATATTTTGCAACTAATAAACAATTAAAAGTAAGAACAGTTGCTTACATAGGGAAATATATGGCATATTGCTTTGTGGGTAAATAATCTTATGAAACCATGGATAACATAACATAATTCTATTAAAAAGTATTTTATATATATTAAATATACACACATTACAGGCATAGATATAATATACATCCACAATTTAATAGCGGTTACCTCTGGGTAGTGGAATTATTGGAAATTTTTATATTCTACTTAAGAATGTTCGTATTTTTCAGATTTTCTAAAATACACTGTAAAAGTTGTATTTGAACTTCTAGTTTCCAGGCCAACCTGTACAGAGCTTAGAAGTTTTCACTTCTGTCTTAACAATAAGAAAAAAGCTGCACAAACTAAAGTTCAATGACTCTCCCACCTACGATCCATCAGAGAATAGAGGTCACAGAGCAAACGCCTGCCCCCAGACTGGAGAGGCAGACAGACAGATACAGAGAATCACAGCTTATGTGGAACAGAAGCCCATGACAGGAACCAGTAACTATGGGAACACCTAAAATGGTAATTAATAAATTACTGGAAGCTCCATGTATTCTAGCTTGAGAGTTAAAAATTTCTGGGGGCCTAGGCTTTCCTGAGTTTTACCTCCAGGAACCCTAGCAGGTTCACGCTCTGAAAATAGGGGAAAAAAATCTCCTCATGCTTCTAGCTGGTGTAGGGGGAAAGTAAATATTTTGAAACATGCCCAGAACATTCTGTTCCTTTAGTAAAACCTGCTCTCAAGGGAAATTGTTGAACCACGTGTAAATGACTAGGGTTTTACCAGATCATAATCAACCCAGGGGAAGGGAAATACCCAACTCCAGAACTGTCTAGCCTTTGACATGGGGAAGGGAAATACCCCCTCAGGCTCACAGGAAGACTGAGACCTAATAATAAGACACTAGGACACCTTCCCTCCCACCTACCTCACTGCCACATCAGTTTGGGCTCCTGTACAATAATGGGATTACAGCAAAAAGAACTGTGAGTCTCAGATGCTATACAAGTAGTCACTAGGAAAACCCAAAAACAACAAGGGAAGCAAAAATAAGGACATCAGAGGAAACTTGAGCCTCCAAGACCACAGTTATAACCAAGAGTAAACACAGCCTAACTCCTAGTCAGGTAAACATAAAACCTCATGTTAAAGTCCTGTCTTCCTCCATTCCTTTTACCCCATAGATCATGGTTAGCTTTCAACAGAAATTTACAAGGCATAGTAAAAGGCAAAAAACTTGGTCTGAAGAGACAAAACAAGCATCAGAACCAGACTCAGAAATTTGAGAATGGTCAGACCAGGAATATAAAAGTAGCTTTGATTAATATGCTAGGGACTCTAATAGAAAAAGTAGACAACATGCAAGAACAGATGGGTAATGTAAGCAGAGAAATAAAAGCTTTAAGAACGAATCAAAAAGAAGTTCTAGAAATAAAAAATACTGTAACAAAAATGAAGAATGTCTTTTATGGGCTCATCAGTAAACTAGACGTGGCCAAGAAAAGAATCAGTCAGCTTTAACATATGTCAATAAAGACTTCCTAAGCTGAAATGCAAAGAGGAAAAAAAAGTAACGAACATGACAGAACAGAATATATGACAACTGTGGAAAAAGTATAAAAAGTATAACATGCATGTAAAGGGATTACCAGGAGAAAAAAGAGAGAAAATGATGGAAGAAATATTTGAAGTAATAATGGCTTGGAATTTTCCAAAATTAATAAGACACCAAACCACAGATCCAAGAAGCTTGGAAAAC
>PVHT021183524.1:22758645-22777244 GCA_004024745.2 Catagonus wagneri
AAAAAAAAAAAAAAAAAAAAAAAAAAAAAAAAAAAAAAAAAAAAAAAAAAAAAAAAAAAAAAAAAAAAAAAAAAAAAAAAAAAAAAAAAAAAAAAAAAAAAAAAAAAAAAAAAAAAAAAAAAAAAAAAAAAAAAAAAAAAAAGACAAAGGGAAAATCTCGAAAGAAGCTAGAAATGAAGATAAATCAAAGAAAACAAAACGCACTTTACCTACAGAGAAACAAGAATAAGAATTATGTCAGACTTCTCTCCAAAAACCATACTATCAAGAAGAAAGTGGAGAGAAATATATGTATTTCAAGAAAAATCCAACAACCTAAAATTCTGTATCCAGTGAAACGATCCTTCAAAAGTGAAGGAAAGACTTTCTCAAACAAAAATTAAGAAAATGTATCACAAGTAGACCTGCCTTGCAAGAAATGTTAAAAGAATTTCTTCAGAAAGAAGGAAAATTATATAGGTCAGAAACTCAGGTCTCTATATGGAAAGGAAGAGCATTAGAGAAGGAATAAATGAAGTATGCCAGGAGCCACATGCACACTGAAGATGCCGGAGACCATGAATGCAAAGTCACCTGCCAGTGTCATTACCATTGCCAAAGCTGCATGAATGCAGGATTATTCCCGCCTTAGCATTTTCTGGAATTGCCTTGCCTCAGAAGCTCCATCAGAAGCATAAGATAAAACAAAAGAAAAAACAATGCCTTCTCCTTCCTTTAGTCCATTTCCTATTGTTTTCCCATAAATAACCAAAATAGCGTACGCTATGGTTATTCAGCACCATTCTTAACATTCTACCAAACTTAAACTTCCATATAACAAGAATAGTAGCAACATCATGCATCCTCCTACTAGAATGCAACTCCTGCCATTAAGATGGAGATATCCTGGGACTCCCCGTTGTGGCACAGTGGAAACGAATCCAACTAGTATCTATGAGGATGTGTTTTTGACCCCTGACCTCTGTCAGTGGGTTAAGGATCCAGCGTTGCTGTGAGCTGTGGTGTAGGTCGCAGACGCGGCTCTGATCCCGAGTAGCTGTGGCTGGGCATAGGCTGGCAGCTAAAGCTCCAGTTTGACTTCCATATGCCATAGGTGTGGTCCTTAAAAGCAAAAAAATAAAAATAAAAATGAAGACATTCTCACCCTCTTCCCATAAAGAGAAGGTGCAAAATCTTATCCATTACCACCTTGTCATCTGGGAGATAATAATTCTGCTTCTAGTTCAGCCACAATCCCACCTGGATATTTTATAATGTAAAGAACAAATTGTAGGAGTTCCTGTCCTACAGAAACGAATCCGACTAGGAACCATGAGGTTGCAGGTTCGATCCCTGGCCTCACTCAGTGGGTTAAGGATCCGGCATTGCCGTGAACTGTGGTGTAGGTTGCAGACAACGGCTTGGATCCCGTGTTGCTGTGGCTGTGGCGCAGGTTGGCAGCTGTAGCTCTGATTAGACCCCTTGCCTGACTGTCAGGGACCAGGTTTCAGCCCTATGCTAAAGTCCCTTATAGCCTCCTCTTCTCTCATTCATGGAACTTTACCACTATCTGTGGTATTTGTTTGTGGCATCATTTGTTGAGTGTTTCTGTCTCCTACCTGCTTGTCAAATTCCATGAGGAGGGAAGGATGTGTATATTACTCTCTTTCCTGCATCTAGCACCCTGCATTCTACCACATGGTAGAATCCAAGTATCTGTTTTAAGATAAACCCTTGCATTTAACCGTCATCTGTCCATTTGCTCCCAGCGGTAGTGATGGCTCTGAGGTCACTGATCCCAAGCTTCTCCTCCAGCCCTTGTTCTTCCTACATGCTCTGCTCACACCTCCAAAAATTATCCTGATGTGCATGTGTCACTTGTTTCCTGCTGGGATGCTGACTGAGATAGGTAAAAATTAGGTGGGTAAAAATTAAAAGATAAAATTAATGGTTCAGGAGTTCCCATTGTGACTCAAGCGGAAATGAATCTGACTAGCATACATGAGGATGCATGTTTGATCCCTGGCCTCGCTCAGTGGGTCAAGAATCTGGCGTTGCTGTGGCTGTGGTGTAGGCTGGCAACTACGGCTCTGATTTGAACCGTAGCCTGAGAACTTCCATATAACTCAGGTTCGATGTTAGAGCTGGGATCTACAGGATGCAGGGATTTCCAGCTGCAGGAGTGGGCAGAGAGGGATGTGTGAGATGGTGGGAACAGCGCCTTCAGAGACCTTGACCTTGGAAAGCATGTGGCATGTTAAAGTCTCCAACAGAAGCCCAATATGGTTGAAGATGACTCCCAGGAGGTAGAGGGAGGGACCAAATCGTGCCAGGTCTCAAAGGCTGGGTTCGGTTTTGGAACCCATAGGAAGAGAGAAAAGTGACAGAAGGATTTTAAAAGGGGATGCCAGGACCTGGCTTGATTTCTAAATGATTCTTAAAGACAAGGGCTGTAGCTTGCTTATTTTCTAACCTTATGCACAACTGGTGCCTAACATATTTGTTGAACTGCATTTCAGTTCTGTAGGAAAGGTGTTTTAGAAATTGTGTTTAATAGTAGAAATGAACGGATCATGGTGTGGAATTAAACTGGGAATGAAGCAATGGTTGCTTTCCTTCCAGAAATATGTTTTCTCTGATTACCATATGTCAGGGTCACATAAAATGAAAAAGATACACTTGCTTAAAAGCACATAAAATCAGCATAAGGAAAATGTTACTTCTCATGTATTACTGGTTAAAATCATCTGCTATGAAATGAGACTGGCTGAATGTGAATCCTGGTTTAATTAATACTTACTCACTGTGGGTCCTTGGGCAGCTTATTTAGATCCTCTGTACCTCAGTTTTCTTATCTGTAAAAGGAGATTTAAAATAGTACCCATTTCATCTCTTAGGTGTGAAGATTAAGTGAGAAGCACGTCAAAGACCGCCAGGCACAGAGTTAAGTGTTCAGTGATGCCACCTATTATTAATTGCCTGCAGATTCCCTGGTGCAGATAAAAAGTTTCTTTTCTCAGCTGTAAAATACTTTGTGCTTTAAAATGTTCCATTTCCTTGATTCTTAATAGTGGCTGTTGTTGATGTGTTCATAATAATTACATATAATGGCAAGATGAATTTTACAGAAATATTTAATGTATTAGGTTTTGCTGGGCTTATTATACCAAGTAATAAGATTGCTCCCCAGTATTAAATTGTTTTCTGATACAGTCTAGATAATGCACCTTAAGAAATGTTTCAAGCTAACAGCTTATATACTCCTGGCACATAATTTTCCTTGATTTCCAGATCATTTGAGGCATTACTAAACGTATCTGGGGTTTCCGTGAAGGCATGTTTTGTTTTGTTTTATTTTTTCTCCTCTTGCCCTCCTCTCAACTTGCAGAGAGCTGTATATTTTAATATTTTTTTCTTCCCCACCCTCCCCAGATATTCCTTAGTGAAAATATGCACATCAGTGCACAAACATCACACAGATTGATTATTAAAGATTATAAAGGTTTAAAGTTATTCCTTAGCTCGGTAGACAAGATATTCATTCACCTCCTTATAGCTATAAAACAAGACTCCTGATCTGTCACTTTCATAAGTCATTCTCCAATGAGTCCATGCCAGACAAAAATCAAAGAACAAGTTAGCACCGAACCGGTTACAGATTAGAAATCAGGTGACAGCAGGCCCCACTGTTTCTTCTAGAATGTCCCCCAAGCTGGTACACTGCTGTGCATGGGTAAGCACGCCCATACTTGTTGACAGAATTATTTTTAGAAAGTAATGCTTTCCCATTTATAAAACCCAGAGAGAGGCAGCATGATGTGTAGGCGGTATTTCTCAGCCCTGGCTTCCGATCAAAATTACCTGTGGAGCTTTTAAAAATCTGCAGATGCTATGACCTCACTCAACACCAAGGGTTCTCAGCCGGGGCTGCACACGTGAATCACCTGGGGAATTTTTGAAAACTAGGACACCTGCCAAGCGGCCCCTCCCCAAACTGATGGCATCAGAACCTCGAGAGACTGGACTGAGAGAGAGGCATTGCTTAATCAGTGCTCCGGTAATTCTAATATATAGCCAGGCCTGAGAACCACCGATTGAGAAGGATTGAAGTCATTTATTCATTTAACAAATAATTGCCAGCTGCTATGATATGCCAGGCCTTGCTGGCAACGTAGCATTGAAGGAAATAAACGCTCCCTGCTCTCCCGGGCTTAGAAATCTGAAGCAAAATCCTCAGGGGTGTGGACTAGGCATCTGCAATTTCTAAAAGCTTATCTCCCAAGGTTGAGAATCAGAGGGTAAAGGGCCCGGAGCCCCATAGCCATGTTTGAATCTTGGTTCCTCTGCTTATTGGCTGTTTGATCTGGGGTAAGTTATATAACTGTTCTAAGCCTCTGCTTCCTTATCTTTAAAATGATGAAAAGCAAATCTTCCATTCTAGGGCTGTTATGAGTTTTAAATGAAAAAAAAAATCAATAGAAGTCTTGGCGCAGTAGCTGGTACCTACTAGGCATCCAATAAATGTTTTCTTTTTTCTTCCTCCCTTTCATTTCTCCCATTGTCCTTAAAGCAATATATGTGCTAAGTACGTGTGATGTACAATTGAAATACAAGACACTAGCCCTGGCTCTCCAGGAGTTATGGTGTAATAAACAATTAAAGAGCGGCCACATCATACCTAAGCTATTCCTAAGTGTGTGCTATCAGCCACTTTTATTACTGCAGCGTTTCTGAATGGAGAGAAATAATCACTGAGAATCAGGAGCCAGAGGTTTCCTAAAGAAGAAGAATTTAAGAGAGGGTTTAGAGGTGAGTAGGCTTTGCCAGCAGAAGAGGGGAGGGGAAGGTATTGCAGGCTGAAGAAACAGTATGGCCAAGGTAACTTCAAAATGATACCTGAAGGTAGGTCGTCTTTAAAGGCAACACATATCCTTCAAACATTATTTGACACGTGTTTCAGCATGTCATTGGTCGTGAAAGTGGAGTCATCGTTATTATCAGTGTGTGCGTGAATAATTATGTACGTCTTCTATGTGTTTGATCATGCATGACGTTTATGTTTTTAATGAGAAGTGCATTTGTTTTATATGTATATTCTTGAATATATTCTTTAGGAAAAGGCTGCATGCATCTATCTTTTTCTTGCATTCTCTTTGGGAGTACCAGAGGCCTGCTTAGACATAACTCCACTCCTCGTAAATAACAATGAATTTTCTCAGCACAAAGAACAAAGAACTGAATCAAGATGACGTCATCCTCCTTAGAGTGAATTTTCTTTCAGGTTAACATTTAAGTCCTGCTGGAGGTTTGTCCACAATGGTTAGTCGCTAACCAATTGTAACCGGCCAAGAAAGTGGATTTGCTTAAAAGCAAGCCTGTCTGGCTAGCAAGCGAGCACCTCGATGCAGCCGCTCCCCCGCAGGGCAGGCCGGAGTTCTGTTGCAGCTCTCCGCTGCAAGGTCTGGGCCTCCACGCAGGCTTTGTGGACCGCGGCTGACAGCGTTTCCCTCCTCTGCTGAGATTACTTGGAATGACCTACTTTGAAAATGGTGTGAACTCGGCGGAGTGCCGAGGTGTTGGGGGGCAAACAGGCCTGCCCAGAGAGCTTCCGGCAGAAAAGAGCGCACTCTCTCTCGGGGCCCCTCCAGAAGCCACGTGTCTGGTTTTGTTTGGGGCGGGGCACAGGGGGTAGTTGCTCTCTCTTTTTTTTTTTAATTCCCAGGGCCTTGGCTATTACAATTCATTTTTATACTCTTGGAGTACCGGCTATTGATTGGCTGGGCCGGCTGTTACGTCAGAGAAAGGTAGCCAATCAGAGCAGGACTCTGTCTGTCTCCTTGCTGGAAACAGCTGAAGTTGTAATAAACAGGAACTCCAGGTTCAGCCAGGCACTGCTCTTTCCAGGGCAAAGCCGGGAGACACGGGGAACTCAAGGCTGAGTCATAGATCAGGGACCTCCTGAGGCCCCTGTCTTGGTCCCACGTGGAGTGCTGGCTAAGCCTCCCTTCTGCCCAGATTTATTTTTCTCTGAGGCTCTGACTTTTAAAACCAACATGGATGTCTGTGGGGCGTGGGAAAGGGAGAAACCAGAAAAGAGACAGAAATGTTGGTGATTCCATCATTTTAATTGATGACTCCAGAAAATCCCTTTTTTTCTCTACCTTCAGGACTGCCTGCTTAAAAAAAAAGGCCAGCTTTGAATCTAGGGAAATTATCTACACTTGGAAATCAACTTAAAAATGAGTTTTTTATTTTCTAAAGCAGCTGTCCCGAACTCAGAAAAGTAAATCCCAAATGTTTACCGTCTTAACGGGCAGGACTCTTCTTAAGATGAAATATTTGTTTATACACATATGAAGAGAATGGAAGCTGGCTTATCTAGTTTTTCCTCTGGATACTTAGAGCATGATGGTTTCTCTTTGTTGAATCAGTTTGAGCTGTTATCAAATATGAAGAAAGAAAGAAAGTTTACTTATATTTGAACCTAAAATGAACTGTTCAGTATTTAATCCAAAAACACCACTTAAAATTTAAGGCATAGAACAATTATGACATACTGCCCGGAGTGCTTCTCTTTTTCAAAAATTTCTTATTATAGGTGATTTACAATGTTCTGTCAATTTACCATACAGCAAAGTGACCCAGTGTGATACATTCACACTCTTCTTCTCACATCATCTTCCATCACATTCTGTCACAAGGGCTTCTCTATTTATTTACTTGCATTTTTTAAGCTGTAAAGATAATTTGTTTCCATGATTTTGAACCCTGAAGTCCTCTCAGTTGCCAAGGACTCCTGTAAAACCCACCACCTTCAGTTTTACCCGAACACTTAGGTCTTTTTCAGACCTTAGTTTATGGAGTACGATCCATTGAGGACTAGGGAAATTTTCCTAAATGAAAAGCCTAGCAAAATGTTAAATATGGAACTATCACCCCCAAATGCATGCATGGATTCTTCACATAAATTCACAGTTGGTAGCACATTGGTAAATGTTGGCAAAAATGTACTGTAAGGGTTTTAAAATAGAGAAAGATGAGCAATTTTTTTTTTAACCTATCCTGAAGTATATGGGATCTCTTTCATGCAACAGAGATTCTGTGTTGTTGCTATGGCCCTTCTCCCGCTTGTTCAGTGGACAAATTGCATGGGGGAAATGTGAAAAAGGGGGGACGTGATCGAATTAGAACACAAGTTTGACATACAACAGTTGCTGGCTGTACTTACAAGACAGTGCAGATTTTCACATATCTCTGGCAAACCATTCTTTCTTTCTTCAACCTATCTCCTTAGGGACTTCTGTCTGACAGATGTAAGAACAGAGGCTACAGTGGAGCTGACAATTTTTTTATCAGCAGGATCACCCACACAAGGCTCACCCTGCTGTGGGTTTTAATTTTAAAAGCTGAATGAACGTTGTTGTGCCCAAGACTTCATGGCCGCTGGGCCCCAAAGACCCAGACTCTGTAGGACAGCAGGTGAGGGGGCAGGGGTGGATCAAACTCAAGGCTGATAGATAACCTTTTGGATTCAGGAATAGGGCCAAGTTCTGAAAAAGAGAAAAGAGTCCACAGTGGAAGACAAAGTTAGGAAGCCCTGTGTCTGTTGGTGTTCTAACCTGGAGAGCAGCCATAATGATGGAGAGAGGGCTCTGTGGGCAGCTTAACCAGATGGGATGGAGAAGACTAATAGGGTTGAGTGGATGTGTTCCTTCCCCCCCCCCCAAAGGTTCAAAGTAGCTTCCATTTTAATTTTACAGTCCAAGTAAAATGCTGCAGGCTTTGTGACGTTGTTGCTCATTGTTAACTAATATTCATTAACTTATTAAACAGCTGGGTACATGTGATGCTGTGTGATGTGTCACTCCCAAGAGTGTGGCAGCCCTCAAGTTATTTGTAACAACAAACGAGGAGAATGCTGTTCGTTGTAGTACCACACCTTCCTCCTCCTTTCCCCCATGAAGTTTTGTAGATGTTTCTATTTAGAATAGCTATTTTAGCTTTCGCTAGTTTAGCCACAAGAGTAATGCCTGCAAGGAAGAAGAGAAGACGGGTTAGGAAAGGGTGAAGCCTTGGGTCCCAGGACAAACATGGGATGCTTGAACATCTCCTGCAGTGCGGTAAACCCATCCTACATGCCTGATCAAGAGACCACCCACCCACCACTCAAAACTCCCTCACTTCTATTTTCCATCTGACCAGGGACCAGAGGTTTGCAGGTGGCCTGCCACCGTTCCCTCTGGGGTCCAGGTAATCTGCCTGCTTAGTGATTCTACTCGCCTCTTCTCTGTCCTACATATCGGCTACTTAAGAATCACATTGAATTAAGTGGTAGTAAAAGGAAATACTGTAAGACAGGTTGGAAAGAAAAAAAATGTCATTAAAGATCCTAGAGAGTGGGCAAGAGCAGGACTTAGGAAGGAACATCAATCGACTCTAGGGCAAGGCCTCGATTCAGCTGAAACACCATGAGCAGGAAGAAACTGATTCCAGCTTAATGTCTGGGGTGCCACTGTTGTCAAGCCTTCCAAAGAGACAGGCGAACAGACCCAAAGCATGTTTGAGGAAATGACTGTGATTAGATTTTGCTTCATCATCTTCTGTACAAAGAAGCTTGTTAGTGAGCAGGTAATGTTAGTGTTGTCACATTTTCCCCGGGGTGTACAAGAACAATATTTCCTTGATACCTAGCTCCCAGGAATATGCATAAGGGCAGATAGGAATCTATACCCAATGCATAGAGGAAAAACAGTGCCAGGTCTCATGCACAAAGAGAAGTAGATAGCAGGGTACAAAGATCAATTCATGCTTAGCAGGGACTTCATATTTGCTGGTAACAGAGCTATGGTTTGGCAAGGAATTCTCTTTACTTATTGGGATGGTGGGGAGGACGGGTCTATGTGTTGCAAATGTCTAAACTGCATCGTTCTGGAAGGATGCTCATTTCATCTAGGAGAGAGTAAAAGAAAAAAAAAAAGCAGAAAGCTTGGCCACCAGGTATCAGAGCTGCAGGAAAATGGTTTTCTTATTTGGATTCTGTGCTGAATTCTGCTGGCACCCTGCATCAAGACGAAATTAACAACACACTACTCACAGAGAACTTAGCATCTAAAAAAAGCTCGCATTGTGTATTAAGCCTTTTATTACAAAATAATAGCAGTCCCGAGGTTAAAGTTCCCACAGTTTTCTCCAAAAACATCTGTACGATTGTATATGGGGGGAGGGATGTGTATTCCACGTGGATCTCTGTCGGTTGAAAATGTGTTGAACTAGGGCTTTAATACCTAAGCCTCAGTCCCTACCCCATCACACATATATGCTTTCCTCTCTGCAAGCGCTCTGGAATTTTAAAAAAGAAAGAAAGAACCACCTTTTATGTTCACATTCATTGTCATTATTATTATTTGCTGTGTATGAACAGTGTGACTCATTCCAACTAAAAGCCCCCAGGAGAATAAAAGAGGAAGGCTAAGAAACAAATTCCATTCAATAAATTACTATGGAGTACTTACTATGTTTGACTTTATGAGGCCAGAATCCCTAAAGGGTGCGATCCAGCCCACTCTGTAGGGCAGATACACAAATAACTCTCAGTCAGGGCAGAGTAGGGTAAGTGTCTTACCAAAGTTGGTAAAAACATGGAGGTGGGGGTGGATCACCATCTGAAAAGATTCAGTGGAGGTTTCATAGGGACCTTGATAAAGGAAGCAGAGGGGATATAAGCAAGGTGATCAGCTGGGCCATCCCTGCCATTAAGCTCCAGGTCTGACAGGCCTGAATCCCCACTCCAGGCCCTCACCCCGCCCCCACCAGCGCCCACTGTCTGCTCTGCTCCACTGGGCATCTATTCACCATTCATTCTTTCCCTCCAGTGAAACCCCGCCTCTTTTCCTAATGTCCACTAAAAAGCACTGACACAAAGACTGAGATGTAGTTATTACTGAAGGTGTTGGAGAGGCAGATTACAGCCCAATAATGTACATACCTCTTCTGTTTTTAAAAATCCTTTGGGGAGTTTCCATGGTGGCTCAGCAGTAATGAACCTGACTGTTATCCATGAGGACTTGGTTTGATCCTTGGCCCCGCTTAGTGGGTTAAGGAACTGGCCTGGCCTGTGAACTGTGGTGTAGGTCGCATCCGTGGCTTGGATCTGGTGGTTGTGGCTGTAGCCAGCCCGGATTGGACCCCTAGGCTGGGAACTTCCATATGCCCTGGGTGTGGCCCTAAAAATACAAAAAAACAAAACAAAACAAAAAGATGGAAGGAAGGATTCCTTTGGGAGGTCTGTCTTGTTGCTTATTTATCCTCCCTTTTACTGCCTCTCTTTCGGAGGAAGGGGAGAACAAAAAAAAAATCCCATCACAGCTTAGTGGAAACAAATCTGACTAGTATCCATGAGGACACAGGTTTGATCCTTGGCCTTGCTCATTGGGTTAAGGATCTGGCATTGCCGTGAGCTGTGTTGTAGGTTGCAGGTGTGGCTTGCATCTGGCTTGGCTGTGGCTGTGGTGTTGGCTGGTAGCTACAGCTCCAATTTGCCCCTAGCCTGGGAACTTCTATATGCCACGGGTGTGGCCCTAAAAATAGTTTTATTTCTTCTACACCTATTTAGAACCAGACAATGTTGTAATTTTTGCTTCTCTGGTCAAGTATAATTCAGAAAACTCAGGAAGAGAAGGACAGTCTTTTATATTTACCCATATTTTTACTTTCCAGCTCTTACTTTCTTCCTGATGTTTACGGAACTTCTTTTAACTGTTCTTTCAGGACTGGTTTTCTGGTGACAAATTCTCTTAATGTTCCTTCATCTGAGAGCATCTTGATTTCACTTCCATGCCTGAAGAATACTTCCCCTGGGTATATGATTCTGGATAGATTTTTTTTTTCTTTCAGCGTTTAAAAATGTTGTGCTACATGATTTCTGATGAGAAATCCACTCACTGTCACTTGAATTTTTTTCCCCATAGGTAAGATTTTGTTTCTCTCTTGTTCTTTTCAAGATTTTTTCCTTTGGCTCTTGTTTTTAGGAGTTTGACTATCATGGAACTTCCAATCCACTCTAGTGGATTTCTTCGGGTTCATTCTGTTTGTGGTTTGTGTAGCTTCTTGAATCTATAGTTTTACATCTTTTATCAAACTTGGGAAGTTTTCAGCCATTATTTTTTGTAGAGTCCTTTTTTCAGTCCTTCCCTCTTCTCTCCTTTCTTCTGTTTTTGGAGATGTTCAGAAAACACGGATGTTAAACCTTTACTATAGCCCCACATCTCCCTGAGACTTTTCATTTTTTAAATTTTGTATGTTTTTTGTTTGTTATTTAGACTGTTAATTTATAGTCTATTTTCCAGTTTACCATTTTTTTCCTCTGCACTACTATTCAGCTCATCTACTGCAACTTTTGCTTCAGTTACTGTATCTTTCTCTTCTAAAACTTCCATCTGTTCTTTCCTATATCTTCTTTTTGTTTGCTGAGGTTTTCTTTTTTTGATGTGTTTTGTAATTGCTCATATAAGCATTTTTATCATGCTTTAAAATCTTTGTCGAATAATTCTAGCTTATCTTTCACCTAGGTGTTGCCATCTTCTGATTGTTTTCTTTCATTCAGTTCAAGACCTTCCCAGTTCTTGGTATGATGGTGTAGTGAATTGAATACTATCTCCCATAAATTCATGTTCACTCGGAACCTCAGAATGTAACCTTTTTTGGAAATAGGGTCTTTGCAGGTGTAATTAGTTAATGTGAGGTCATACTGTACTAGGGTGGGCCCTAAATCCTTGTAGGGTGTCCTTATAAGAAGAGAACACACAGACACACACATAAAGAAAACAGCCATGTGATGAGAGAGTCAGAGATTTTTTACAAGGAATGTAAAGGGCCACCAGAAGCCAAAAAGAGGCAAGGAAGGATCCTTTCCTAGAGACTTCAGAGGCTGCGTGGTCCTATTGACAACTTGATTTCTGGCTTCTAGTTTCCAGAACTGTGAGCGAATAAATTTCTGTCGTTTAAGCCACCAAATCTGTGATACTTTGTTATGACTGCCCTGGGGAACTAATACAGACAGTATGACAAGCAATTTTTATTACAACCCCGACATTTGGGATATATGCTATGAGACTTTGGATCTTATTTCAACTTTCTGTTTTAGCCGGCTTCCTCTGACACTGCTCTTGCTGGGGGTGGAGGGGTGGACCCTGCTTCATCACTGCCAGGTGAGGGTCGGATCCAGGTTCCCTCTTGGCCTCAGTTGACAATCAAGGGAGGAAGCTCTTCATTACTCCTAGGCCTCATCTGACACCACCTCAATGGAGAGAGTGAAGAATGCCTTTACTTGAGGGTAAGAGTATTAGTCTGTGCTCTGTATCTAGTCTCCACCAATACTGGGGGTGGGGTGGGGGCGGGGTCAGGAGGAGGAGCTACTACCCAGCAAGAGTGAAATTCCAGCAAGGGGGTTAGGATACCTTGCTACAGCCTGGTGATTGTGGAAGTATAGGCCCACTACTCAGCCTTCGCTGGTGGAGGTCGGGGGGTGGGGGGGGGTCACAGTTTTTCTCTCTAATGTCTGATGCTGGTAAAGCCATTGTTGTCTAAAAGTTTTCTGTCTTTCTAGACTGCCTTTTTCCTGTCCCTAGAGAAAGCAGGCTTTTGCTTTGGCCTTTTTTGGCTGTGCCCACTGGTGTGTGTGGGTTGCCAGCTTCTTCTACTCTGTGTATGCAATGTATGAGACAAAAGGAAAACCCACAGAACTTAACACCGGGTCGTCTCCCCAATCTCAAGATCCCTAGTGGATCTGCTTTCTTTGCTTCACTTTTCAGCCTCTTACATTTGCTTTGTATATAGCATCTAGGATTTTTTAGTTGTACTTAGCGGGAAGAACAGGGAAAAGTATTCTACTCCATGTCCCTAGAAGTCCTCTGAGCTCCTCATTTCCATTTCCTTGACCTCCTCAACTTCTTTCCCTTTGTCCTTCATTCTCATCCAGTGGGAAAATCCAAACTTTGTAACAACCGAATTCTCTGCCTTCTTCTATATATAGGAAGCTAAGTATGAAGGAGAAAAAGTGCACAGTGGAGGAAAATGGTGCACCAACATTCCATGATATACAACTTCCAGTTGCCCCCATGCTGCCAGCCATTCCTGCTTTGTTTATTGTCAGCTCTCTGTCCCTCTCTCCCGTTCCTCCCAGAAGTCACTGAAGCCACCTCCTCCAATCCCTTTTCCTAACATCTCACCACCTACGTCACTGTCACCTCCTCCCTCATGGAGAAAACAGAAGTCATGGGGGAGGATTGACTCTACACCTTCAATCTCGCACACATCTTCACGCATTCTTAACTCCCTCCCCTGATGGAGGATGAAGTCTTTCCTTCTAAAGCCAGTCCCTGCATCTGAGCGATGTAGCCCACCCTGGCCTGCACACTCAGTAAACTTACTCATGACTTATTGCCTCTCTTCTAGTACTTCCTCAACATCACCCCTTCCTAATGTATCATTTAAAAAAATCCCCCTGCTTCCCTGCTCATTACCTCTCCACTTCTCTTTCCCATTTCAAAGCAAGGATCCTTAAATGTGCCTTCTCTACTAGCTGTCTAAACTTCTTGACATCCCATTCTTTCCTCAACCAACTGTGGTATCATATCTTCCCTTACAGTATTTAAACAAGTCTTGCCAAGATCTTCAAAGGCATTTATCACTGAAGCCATCAAACACCTTTCAGCCTTACCTTACTATATATCTTTATAGTATTTGCACAATTGAACATTATCTTCTTTTTGAAAAAACTCCCTTGTTTTGGCCTCTTCTGTTTTCCCTTAATCTATCTGGCTACTCCCTTTAGCCTCTGCCAAGCTTCCCCTTTTTCTGTCAGTGTTCCCTATCTTAGGCTTCTCTCTTTTTCACACTAAACTTGGACACTCATCCAACCTTTGGTTCCTCACTCTCCTTATTCTCTACACTGAACAAATCATCACATCCTTCATTCAACTTCCACTGTGTATTACTCAGTTCAGGCTGCCATAACCAAATACCAGACTGGATGTCTTAAACATAGAAATTTATTCTCACAGCTCTGAAGGCTAGAAGTCTAAAATCACAGTGTCAGCCATGATCAGTTTCTGGTGAGGACTGTCTTCCAGGCTGACAGAGAACTGCCTTCTTAATTTGTCCTCACATACATGGTGGAGAAAGAATGCAGGCTTTCTGGTGTCTCTTCTTTTAAGGGCACTAACTCTACTGTGGGGGCCCATCCTCATGACCTCATCTGAATTAAACTATCTCCCAAAGTCCCCATCCTCCAAATACTATCACATTGGGCCTTAGAGGTGGAGGGGTACTCAACTCAGTCCATAGCACATTGCTCTGATATTCTTTTGCCTTTTCTACCTCTACTTCCATTTTTTTCTTGCCTCAGTTATTTCAGTGGTTTCCTAGCTGGCTTCTTTGCCTCTGTTATCTCATTCAAAGCTAGTCCTCATACTGTAGATAGATTGATGTATCTGAAGCAGAAATAGGCCTCCTAACTGCCTTGCAAAAAATACTTCAGTCATTTCTGATAGACTTTCTGTAAAGTCTACACTCCTTAATATAGCATGGAAATTCCTTCATGTTTGGGCTTCTGCTTCTTCCTCTGACCACCCCCTGTACTCAGTGATACCTCCATAGTGCAATACTTAGGTTTGCTGAATACAGCATGATTACTAAAAGGTCTTCATTCTCAGGACTCAACTCAGATGTCACCTCCTCTAACAAGCCCTCCATGACCCTTAGGCTGGCTTAGGTGCTTTTCATAAGTAGCTCGCTGTGTTTCCTTCTTTCATAGCACTTAGCCTACCTTTTTACAGTTGCGTTTTACTTTTCTGTCTCCACCATATGGCTATGAGCTCTTTGAGGGCAGTAACTAGTCCTAATTCCTCACTCTCTTCCAATTACATGTGTGATGCTGTACATGAGGAGATGGTTCGTGTTTACTTCCTAGGTGAAGGCAGTTTGGTGCAACTTCTGTTTTTATTGATGAAAAAAGTAATAAAGAGAGCATAAGCTGTCACTCCAACAAAGCCAAGCTAGCATGAAGCCCAGAAACCAAAGACTGTCACTGTCAGTGAGTCAGCTGTCAGAGTTTCCAGGTCTGCACTGACATTATAGAAAAAGGTGACCTTAATCAAATTATTTCACTTCTTTGGGGTTTCATCTGTAAAATGAAGAGGTTGGACTAAATCATTTATTTTCTTTCTAATGCTAACATTTTATAAGTCCATGTAAGGAGACCATAAACGTCTGGTTGGAATTTCTCAGAAATCACCAATTTGGGATATTTCTTAATCTATCTGGAAGAAATCTGAGGTTAGTCTGGGTTTGTAAAGAAGCTAGGCAATCAGGGTTTCTCTTCACTAACCATTCCATTCTTTATTAATTTAACATTTACTGAGCACCTAATGTGTACCATGTATATAATGCTTTTCAGTTTGGACTCTTCATAAGTGCTGATAAATAAAAGTAAAAAGGACAAAATTCTCTGTGAGGACAGTTTGACATATAATTTTCCAAAGTTCAGACAGAAACGCAATGACTTCATAGGGAAAAACTATAGAAAGGCACTAAGAACTGCTCTATTCAGTTGCATTTAGAAATGGTTATATAACTGTTACATTGAACAAGCATGACTCATAGGATGTAATCAATCATAAAACAACACTTCAAATTTATTCCACAGAGTTAGCACTTTCTCTGCTCTTGGGTGAAATTTAGAGTAAATTTTTATTCTTCTAGTCACTTCCAGGTAATATATCCTTTGGTCAGTAATTAAAGTGTCTGGATGCATGTCACAGTAAAAGCATCAACGTTTAGGCTTCTCTTGTGCCCAGCTCAGCTTCCTACAACAGGCTGCGGCTGGGATAGGAGAGCAACCTGTATTCCCTCTCTTTTCTGCGTCCCTGCCCCTTGCAGTTTTCAGAAACTGATCTCACACTTCTCTGGGGTTAGACTACTGGAAGGAAGATGAGGAGAGCAGAGCAGGAAGGTTCTTATTTATCTGGTAGTCTTGTGAAGATCTGATATCAGAGTTTTCTGGCTTCGACAGGTATTCAAAGTTGCCACCCTTGTTGGTGCTGTATGAGGTTTTTGGAGATGCTACAGGGCAGGGCTTCTCTCATCTGCATTTTCCTGATGTATCCATTAAGATGGATACATCTTAATATGGCTCATCACATACTCTTTCCAGGACCCCAGGAATCTGGTTCCAACTCCAGCTTTTGTGTTCATATGGTCACCCATCAAGATGGCACTCTTCGAAAGGGTGCAAGATAACCCTCTGCCTGCTTTCTCTTGCGGGTGACCCACATCTGATCCAAGGGGAGCAATCACATTTTATTTGCTCCCAAAGATTTATAAAGAGGGGGTACCCAGTACACAGACTACTCTAGGCAGACCAGCCCTCACCTCCAATCTCTACTGTTCATTTTTAATGTACCTCCTATGTAAGGGGTTGAAAAGCCACCATGTAATCAGATTTTGACAACCTCTCTTGCCGATTTTACAAACGGGGTCTTATACTTCACTTTAAAATGTGATATCAGTGTCTTAGTGCTTTAGCTGAAACTTTCATTCTTTTACAGTTCTACCTGCCTTGTGGTGCTAGAATGACAAATTTCGAATCCCATCTTTGATCTAGACCTGCCACGTCACTGTGCCATGTAGCCTTTTCCTCCCCTGGTTCTATCACCTAAGGGAAAGTTAATGTCAAGTCTCTGTGTAGTTTAAAGTACTTACTTTCATAAGCTGGAGATTGGATGCCATACTACTCTCCTAGGGCTGGCATAACAAAGTACCACAAAGTGGGTGGTTTAAACAACAGAATTGTGTATTTCATAGTTCTGGAGGCTAGAAGTCCAAAATCAAAGTGTCAGTCAGCCCACACTCCCCCCAAAGACTCTGAGATTAAGTCTATTCTAAGCCTCTCTCTAGTTTCTGGTGGTTACTGGCAATCTTTGGCTTGTAGCTACATCATTTCAGTGTAAGCTTCTGTCTTCATGTGATGATCTTCTTATATATCTATGTCTCTCTGAAGTAGCTTTTTTTTTTTTTTTTAATGGATATACCCACAGCATAGGGAAGTTCACAGGCCAGATGTTGAATCCGAGCCGTAGCTGCAACTTATGCCACAGGTGCGGCAACACAAGATCCTTTAACCCACTGCGCCAGGCCGGGGATCGAACATGTGCCTCTGCAGCAACCCAAACCACTACAGTCAGATTCTTAATCCACTGCCCCATGGCAGGAACTCCTGAAGGACCTCCTTATTAGGACATCAGTCATTGGATTGAGGGCCCGCTCTAATCCAGTAGAATATCATCCTAATTTGATTATGTCTGCAAAGACCCTATTTCCAAATGAGGTCATTGTATTCAGATTCTGAGTGGTCAAGGTTTTTTTTGGGGGGGAGGGGGCGTCAGTGGGGGTGATGCTCCACAACCCAGTATAGGTTCTGGGATAGTTTCTCTAGAAAGGTTCAATATCCACGCACATATGATGTTTGCATGTTTTTTCCCCCAAATAATGTTTTTCAAACCAGGGGGAATGACATCAGTTTTGGAAAGACCTGAGGAAGTGGTACCTCTGCATTTCACTGGAGTCTGCCGCATAGCACTAGTCATATTCATAGAGGAATATGACAAAAGAGGCAGACAAACAGCTTAATAAGCATGGGTGCGTATCGTATGAGAAAAATCAAAGCAAGCTAAGAATAGCTACCCTAGAGATGAGCTAGCGGATGCTTTTTCCACAGCTGAATCCTCAGAGGGATGATGTAGTATTTGTTGATTTTGCCACGTGACTTGCGAAAACAAAAGAGAGACAAAGAAGACAAATGACATTGTAATTTTGAGTGATCTGACTGTAACTGCACATACTAAAGTTATAATAGCACTGGTAGTGATGTGTTGTTCTCTGTACTTACCCATTTTAAACCTCTGCAACATTTGAGACATTTTTCCTGAGCCAATTCTCTCCCCTGTGCCAGGTCTTCCTATTTCACAGAGTTGGAATGGCTGGTGGGAATTATTCAACCCTGTTGAAATAATGACAGCATCAGGCATGAACCTGAGAGCAGCTAATGGAGAACTTTCATGATATCCATCAAAACTGGATTTTTTACATTAACTGCAAATACAGTTTAGATTTATCAACTAAAGTCTATCCTGAGAAAATGTGGACTTTCAGAAAGGTGCAACGAGTGGTTCATTCCCCATGTGTCTTTTATTTCCTATCATATACTCTCGCTAGCCTTTAGTAAAATCTTCCTAGACCTTTGATTTCACTTGGCAAAGGGTGCCTTTTGGAAGATCATATATTTATCCATCCCCACTAATTCAATGAAATTGTCATGTAACTTGAGAAACCTGGAATGACTTCTTTATTTTTTTATTTTATTTTTTTTTTAAATTAACGATTTTTTTTTTCGCATTATAGCTGGTTTACAGATTTCTGTCAGATTTTCCAACTGCACCATGTGGTGACCCGATTACATGTACATATATGGATTTGTCACATGTAATTAGATATAGTTCCCCGTGCATTACAGTTGGAGCTCCTTGCTATTCCATCATTAAAGCAGTAGGTATCCCCACTCCCTC
>PVHT021183524.1:22778244-22840017 GCA_004024745.2 Catagonus wagneri
CTGCCAGCCTACACCACAACCACAGCAACCCCAGATCCGTAACCCACTGAGCAAGGCCAGGGATCGAACCTGCATCCTCATGGATACTAGTCGGGGTTGTTACTGCTGAGCCATAATGGGAACTCCTGATTTGAGATAGTTTAAATGATTGCTTTTACTTCTATTTTACATGTAACTACTTTCCTGACCATGGCAAATGCCACCACCTGCCTACGTTTGTCTGTGCAAACAGCGTCCGTGGATACTTATCTACTCTTTTGGTAAAAACGATTTATGCCAATGTTAAATCTTCCTTTGGATAATTGTTTTCTTTGTGTCTTGCTGTGTTACCGCGTCTTTACTGCAATTTGTATTTTCTTTTGTAAGACATTTGGATTCTTGTGAAAGTGTTATGTATGTAAATAATGGAAACAACACCCACACGATTACTTAGCTACTGTGGCTGCTGCCACACTTTCTTTTTGTTTTCTTTCTTCTTTTTTGTCTTCTTCTTTTTTTTAATCACTACAAGAATAGTTCTTAGGAATAGAAATGATGTAACAGTCTTAAAGATATAGTCAGTGCTGTATTATTAATTAAAGATTGGCCTCTATAACCAGCTGATGGCAAGCCTGATTGTTTTGAACTTCATGCCATTTTGTGCTGGCTTAGAACACAGTAGCAGATGTCATACACTTTGCATAATGTTCCACCATAAACTGAGCATGACGGGAGGTATAATACCATCAATCAAAGTGAAACGGTTGTGTGTAATCATTATAGAAATGATTGAACTTCCATACGTATTGGCCTGTTTTTGTAAAGTTGGACCAGACAGATTTTTTGCCACTTTGGAAAAAGGAACAAAAAGTACAAGTTATGCAAAACCCCTGAGCCTGTTTGCACTCAAAAGTCTCCTAGGACTTTTAGGTTATCTTTCACCTAAAGCGCTCCAAGAGCAGTGTTTGGAATCTCAAGGTCTACACAGAAGCAGGGCCATGAAATCCAGAGCCATAGATGTTAAGAGAGAGAAAGGCCTGCTTCCTTTGCTCTCTGCTGGCCTCCTTCTCTTTTGTAGGAGAACTTTGTGTGCAAGGCAAGCTGGGACCACATTAGCACAGGCCGTGGGAAGGGGGAAGAAGCCAAGGTCCAGTGGGATGGTGGGGACAGCATGTGTCTTCAGAAGCTGACCCATCCCCAGGAGGCAGCTAGGTAGACCAGTATGCAGGGGTCAAAGGGCCTGGCTGGCTCAGATTAGGCCTGGCTATTTGGACATCTGAGTGCATCCTCTCTGCCAGCAGAGGACAGTTCAGGAAGAAGACCAGGTGACAATGTTCAAAATCGGGCACAGTTCCAGGTGTTGGGTCCAGTCGCAGCAGGTCCCCAGCAGAAGCTGAGAAGGGAGTTGTAAATCACATCCTGCTTTCTAGAAGAAGGGGCAGAGCAAGAATTTGGCAAAGCACGAGGACTAAGCTGAGGAATCTGGGGCCCAGGGCTAGATTCCTGCAGAGAACTGACACGCTTAGCAGAGAAGCCCAGGCCCACTGGAGACGCAAGGCTTTGGCTCAAGTGGTAAGAGAACTCTGAGACTCCTGTCTACAGAAGGAACCAGCTTTCCGGGTCTCTAGGCAACCAAACCAGTTTTGTCTATTAATAGGTCTAAGGCTGATGACACCAATTAGGACTGGCTCAGACTAGTTGGGGGCGACTAAGATCTTCTAGAACTTTAATGTGATAAGGATTACCTGGGGATCTTGTTAAAATGAGGATTCTGACTGGGCAAATCTGAGTTGGGGCCAATATTTTGAATTTCTAACAAGGTCCCAAGTGCTGCTGCTGGTTTTCTCCAAGAGCAAGACTCAGAGAATCCACACTTGCTATCATTTTCTTCTCCCTACCTCACTGCTCTCCACCCATTTTACCTGCCCAATCAGTAGCCCTCCTCTTCCCCAGCCTTCCTCCAAGTCAGATCTGACCATCTTCTTTTCTTTTTCCCCTCTTCCCAACCCCATTTCCCCTGTTGCATGTCTGTCGAGACTACCAACAGAAAAGGGAATTTCATTTAGGAACTAGAAGGGGCAAGAGAGCAAAAGCCAGAAACATTTCCCCCATTGTCAGCACACAAGTAAATGCTTTTATGTTTGATGGAAATAATTAGTCCAGATTAATCTTTTTTCTAGTTACTGCCTCACGAAGAGCATGAAGAATATGTGACCCTTCCCTCCTGGTATAATCCAACAGTTAAGAAATTTCTTCTGAACACTTGCTTTGACAGCACAAGTACTAAAGTTGGAACAGTTCAGAGAAATGATCATGGCCCCTATGCAAATTTCTGAAGCACTCCATGTTTTTAAAAAGACTTTAAAATAGAAATTAATGGAGAAATATACTGGGTTTATGAAAGAGAGGAACCAATATAGTGAAAGTTTTAATTCTACTCAAAATCATCTATAAAAAGAATGCAAATCCAATGAAAATCCCAACAGAGTTTTAGTGAAACCTAATTCTAAATTTCAAATAAAAGAACAAATGTCCCAAAATAGCTCAGAAAAAAATTTGAAGATAAAAAATATAGAGTGCAGGAAAGGGGTTCTCACTCTAGAAAAGCCCAAAACTTAATTTACAACCAGAATTATTAAATTGGTACAACTACAGATATTCTGTTTAACGTGATCATAAGCAATGTTTATTTTCTTATTTGTGTTCTTCTGATTTTCTGCACCAAATATGTACTAGTTTTGTGATGAGAAATAAAGCTGAAAAATAAATGCTGTGGAGTGGGGGAGGAAATAGCCTCTAAAGATAAAAAACCAGAATGGTGTCACATATTTTCTATCCTGCCTCCCTAAAAATATGTCTGTATATGGGATATGCTGAATGTGTTTCCACTTCCAGCCCTAAGGGGTCGCCAGTTCCCGGCTTACGCTAAAAAACAATCATATGACGTGAAGTTAGTTACTTAAACCTCCTCGGACAGTTTTCTTAACTGTAAAACAGTGACATTAAGAGCTTTGCAGTTCACCTCAGAGGATTTGTTGTTGGAATTGCGTGAGATAGTATGTGAAACCGCTTAATGAAATATCAAACACAATACAATGCAAACTGCTATTGCTAGTACTTACTTGAAATTGAGCAGTTGTAGGTTTTAGAATTTTGTACCATCCTGTGTTGGTTTGACTGGATTCTTTGAAGCCTTTTGTGTTCAACTGGTGAAGGGAGAGGGGAAAGCATAGTTTAAATCACAATTCCTCTCCCCAGGGATTTCACAACTGGTTTTCATTCATTCAATGACTACATTTATTGAGTGCTAATATGCACTAGGGCCTGGAGTTCTGCTGGTGAAACAGATACTGTCCTTGCATGCATGAAGCTTATGGCATAGCAGAGTATTTGTGGACAAGAAAGTAGGCAATTTCAAAATAAGGTGACCAGTGCTTAGTGTAATAAGTCCAGGTGCCATGGAGCTCTTGAGGGGCACAACCCAGACTTGAATGATCATAGATGGTTTCTTCAACCAAGGAATGAAGAAGATGATGAAATGTTCAGATGATGAAAAGAGTGAAGGAGAAGAATGGAGGATGCTTGCGGGGAGGGGGAGGGGGAGGGGCAGCATGTTCCAGGCAGAGGGAAGAAAACCTGTACTGCCCCAGGGGCAAGAAAAAGCAGTGGAACTACTTTAGAGTTAAAAAAAAAAAAAAAGCAACCAATCATTTTTTGATCGATTTCATAATGTTGCCTAGGCCAGGTTCAACATAGGCTCAGCATGACACCCATTGTGATACATTTTAAGGTGACCCCCCCCCAGGGCCCCCCCAGGCCTCCAGACCACTGCCCTCCTGGCCTTTCCCCTTATTGCCTGGCCTTTCCTTTTGAAAAGATAGCACTCTGAAGAGGTCAAAAGAGGCTTTTCTCTTTTGAAGCAGCAGCATTATTAACAGAGAAGGAAAAGTCTCCCATGAGCTATGGCAAAATCCTGCAGATTGGTTTATGAATCGCTGTAGCTTAGACTAAAGCAACCTAATTTCCTGAAAGACACTCCATGGCTTTAGGCTTCCAGAGGGGCATAAAGCTTGAATGATATTTACTCTTAGTTAAAATCAAATGAAATTGAAAAAAAAAACCTCTAAGAGGAATTCTTCTGGGTGATCATATCATTAAAGAGAAAAAAAATTAAAGGCTACAAAGGAATGTGGATAAAATGCGTATATATATATAGATAGATAGATAGATATTACATTAAAGAAGGTCTGGCAATATATATATATCACGGTGTTAAATCGATAAGTATCTCTGAGTAACTGGGTTTCATGTGATTTTTATACCCTTTTTATTGGGAAATATAACATACATTAAGGAAGGTGCGTGATATATAAAAGTATAATTTAATAAATTTTTATTAAGTGGGCCATCACATAGCCACTGCTCAGGACAAGAAACAGAATATAGCCCAGAAACCCTCCACTCACTCCTTCCCATTCATACCCCACACTTACTTTAAAAAAAATTTTTTTTTATTCTTTTTTTTAGGGCCGCATTCACGGTATATGGAGATTCCCAGGCTAGGGGTCGAATCAAAGCTACAGCTGCCGGCCTACGCCACAGCCACAGCAAGGCAGAATCCGAGCTGCATCTGTGACCTACACCACAGCTCCTGGCAATGCCAGATCCTTAACCCGTTGAGCGAGGCCGGGGATCAAAACCATGTCCTCATGGATGCTAATGCGGTTCGTTACCCCTGAGCCACAGTGGGAACTCCCTGTCCTTACTTTTATAAATTTTCCCTTTTTTTTTTGTTTTACCACCTAAGCTTATAATGATACTTGTATGTATTTTTCTTTTCCTGTTTTTTTTGAACTTTAAGTAAATGGGAACAGATGCTTTTTAAGATCTCTTTTGACATTAGATTTAGTTTCTCAGTTTCATCCATGCTGAGGGTACTGTGGTTCATTTATTTTCAGTGCTGTGCAGTATTCCAAGGTTACCACACTTGACTTATCCACTCTACTGTGGATAGACAGTTCGACTTGTTTTCAGTTTGGGGCTGTTATGAATAGAGTTGCCATTCTTTTGGTGCTCACAGGCACATATTCCTATTGTATATATCCCCAGGGGTGGAAATCTGGGTCACCAGATATGTGTATCTTTAATAGATAACGTCAGAGAGGTAACCAAGCAGAGCAGTAGTGATGGACACTCCATGGCAATAGAGGAGTGTTCCCCTTGCCCTTCACGGAAAGGTTGTGTATTTTTTCCTTTAGCTTATCTGAATTTTCTATTTTTCATTATAATAAATATCCATTGGTTTAATTAGGCAAAACACTTTTCTGATTTTTCTTAAAATTTTTTTTGTCTTTTGTCTTTTTAGGGCTGTACCCACAGCATATAGAGGTTCCCAGGCTAGGGTTTGAATCAGAGCTGCAGCTGCCAGCCTACGCCACAGCCACAGCCACAGCAACAGGGGATCCGGGCCGCCTCTGCAACCTGCACCACAGCTCACAGCAACACTGGATACTTAACCCACTGAGTGAGGCCAGGGATCGAACCTGTGCCCTCATGGATGCCAGTCAGATTCTTTTCCATTGAGCCATGATGGGAATTCCGAATATTTCTTAAATTTATCTTCCTCAATGGGGATATTATTTTTAAACTTTTACACTGAAGTAAGTCATTCTTACAGAAAAATCACAGGTATATGGCTTAATAGATTATCACAAAGTGAATCCATCTCTGTATTGACCAGTCAGGTCAAGAGATAGAATTTTCTAGCACTCTAAAAGCCATCTTCATGCCCCCTTATAAGCACAATCCTTTCCCTCCTCACCAAAGGTAAACTGTATATTTAGTTCTAAGGTAGCTAGATGAATTAGTCTTGTGCGGTTTTGAACTGTATGCAGATGGAACAATACAGGATACATTATTTTGTGTGATTTCATCCATGTTGTTATGTGTCACAGTACTTCGTTCATTTTTTCCCCTTTCTTGCCACAAGGAAGAAACATTGGCCTAAGAGAACTGACCTACTCACAATTTTCAACTCATGGGCTGTACTGACCCATGCCACATGTGGATGCGAAGCATTTACAGCAATTTGTATTTTTGTTTCCACATGAATAACAGGCTTTTGCGTTAGAGATGCTGTAGGGAGAGAGTGAGTGTGGGACCCCCAAGCTGCCCTCTGATTTCTGTAATAATGGCTCCCCTTGGAATTGTCTCTCAGTGATAACGGATGTTTTCTTTCCCTTTTCCTCCACCTAAAATGCAAAACAGTATCACATCCCCATGCTGCACACTTTTATGTAAAACAGAGCTGTCACAGGATTTTACTGGAAAGTTGATTTATTTCCGAGGATCATGAGAGTCCAAGGATAAAACTGGCATCTGGCCACAGGGAGAGCCCTTGACCTAGAAGCAGAGACAGCTTCAAAGCTGTGTTGGTACATAATGGAACAGGGCACTTTTAAACATGAATCAGAGCCTCAAAACTTTCTAGGGGGAAAAAAATCCTAAAACTGTCCTCCAAAAGGAAAGGTAAAATCAATAGCTTATATTTTTTTACTCTTTCAGTGAAGCAATGCTAACTTCTTCTACGCCAACAGATTTAGTTGTTAAATCTAGCTTTGGGGGCTTTTTTTAAAGAACAAAGTGTCAACTGAGATTGAACTCTTAGAGCAGAATCTGATATCCATCTTTTTTTTTTTTTTTTAAGCAGCCAAACAGGCTTTCAGATGGTAACTCTCTGAAAGGCTGGGTGTGAATGTATAGTAAATGTAATTTATCTTCTAATTTTTTTTTTCTTTAGGCTTTGAGATGTAATTATTAAAGCTTCAAAGGTCCCTAGTGATATTAGCTAGATAATCAAATTTGGATCACAGGAATGAAATAACCTAAAGTGTGCCTTCATTATGGGTCTCCTCAAAATAATTCATTTAAGATAATTCTGCCCTCCCTCACCCACAAATCTGTCACTAGACCATGGAGATAGCAAGACTAGTCCAATTAGCAAGACTAGTCAAAATGGTCAGGTTGATTTTCAAAACAAAGGATGTCATGGCTAAAGCACAACAGGCAAGGATTTCTCCACCACAAAAATAGAATAAAACATCACAGAAGCCACATGCAATAACAACAAATCAAAATGCTGAACAGAATTGCACAATTTAGGAGACCTTATTGCTAAAAGCAGTTGTGGAGAAGCTTACGGATTACCGTTCTTAAAAAAAAAAAAAAACAGGAAAGAAGAACATTTCTTCAATAGCTGATTAAAAGTAGTTTTTATTAGCAAACATAAGTACCCACTGGAAAAATTATCAGAATGCATAGTTCATTTGAACAAGAGTATAATTAGTCTTGGAGAAACTGAAACTAAGCAAAATCAAGATTTTCGTCAAAACATTATTTCTTAAATGTTTTGTATCCTTTCTTTCACTGAGAAGATAAAAATGCCCCTTCGCTCCCTGCACCACCACCGCCCCACCCCCTTCAATTGAGGCTAGGAGAAATTCTTAGACCCGGGTGGGCAGTTATTGTATAAGACTCCTTGTTCTCTTTTGCCGATGCCTTTTAATCCCTATGTGCCAGTCTTCCCTGCTAGTTCATGAAAAGAGGATCCCAGCTGTGCCAAATCCTGTGATAGCTGTATAATCTAGATACAATCCACAGGGGTTGAGAACAGAAATTAACAAATATATTTAAGCTTGAAACCTTAAAGAATATCTGCTAGTTTCCCAAACATTCATGGACCAGTCGGAGAGTCCCTCTTCTTGCTTTAGAAGAACCCAAGAGTGAAGATGACTATGAGAAAGGTCTTCCAGAATTGGAATTTGCTTATGCCAGAAATGTCCACCTTCTGTGGGCGCTTAAGCAGAACAAACATTGGACTGAGAAATAGACATCTTGGGTTCCAGTACTGAATTTGCCACCAGCCAGTTGTATAATCTCTGCCAATTTCCTGCAACTCTTTGGCGGAGATTCTTGTCTATAAAATGAAAAAAAAAAAAAAAAAAAAAGAACCAGATTCTTAAGGATCCTTCCAGATCTAGTAATTGTGTAAGTTACATTTCTAGACCATGATTAAGTAACGGTCTACCCTCCTCATTATTCCACATCCACATGGCTCAATCAGCACCTTTCCTTTCTTGCTGATGCACTGAGAGATGGTGTTGGGGTTGAGAACCTAACTTATCTCCTGGTACCCACATCAGTTCACTTCTCAGATGCAGGTCAACTGAATATGCTTTAGCATCCTATCTCCTTAGGTTCCTTTTAGATTGAGCCGCTATTGCATTTGGTCTTTTCCTGGCACTAGAATTCCCATGATGTTCTATGGGAACATTAGGCCAAAATGAAAAGTATGAAAGGTTAGATAGAGCGCTCCAGGCTGCCCTATCTGTTTGGGATGCTTCCTGGAGGACCTAGACCCCACGAATAAATGGATCACACTCCTTTTAACCTCTGGGAGTTATCAAGTGGATAGTGTGGACATTTAATAATTGCCACTAGCGCTCGGAGGGCAATTTGAAATAGTATGTTTCAAAACATTATCAATGAGACCTGATATGTGAGAGAATCTTCCTGCACTAAGTACTACGGCGGATGCCACATGGAGGAGCTGCAAAGTGGGAGCAAATCCACTCCATCCTACTATGAGCCCTTCCTGTTTTGTCAGCCAGCATGGTTTCCTAAATCTCAAATTGCAGCCGAACTGTTCTGCAATTCCATGGCTAGCTATTTCGGGAGCCTAACACAGCAGGACAAATGTGTACAAGTCCACACAGTATGACAGAAGAATTAAAAATGTATTTACCATCTGTTGGTAGTTTCCTTGTGGGACTCTTTTCTTTTCCTCTCCTGCAGCCACGAATAGGGTCTTCTTACTTCCCCTCATCCTCAGAGAGCAGAGTCCTCTCTTCATATCTTTGGAAATCAGGACTTTCCCCCACCCCCCACCTTTAAATTTCCCAATCTGTTGAACTTTGGAAGTATTTCAGCTTCAGTATTCTTTTCCTCAGATATAAAGAGGAGTGAGTCTGCAAAGGGGTGTTAGGGATCGATTTGTGTGTTTGTGTGTGTGTGTGTGGCCAGGTTACTTTCAGATCCTATACCTGAGTTCTGCTCACGGTGGTCTCTGGGAGGTTCAAGGGAAATCGAACAAGGGAAATCGAACACAGGGCAACTGAAAGGGAATTAAGGCTTTCAAATAGGCGTGGCAACTCATGTGGGCCCTTTATAATCTATCTAGTCCTTACTCTGATGGGCTGTGTCAGACGTAAGTCAAAACTTCCAACAGGAAACTGTCCTTGGAACGTGACCATGGACTTCAAGTGAGGGTCCTTCCAACTATGTAGCAGCATGGATGAAAATCACAAGCTGGAGTGTAGTTCTGTTAGTTGGGAAATCAGTTAGGTGGTTCTCAAGCCATTTGGTTCATGGAGAAATACTCAGTTCTCAATAAGAATCACTAGCTGTAATTTCTGGGATACCTGTATTATTCACTCACAAATAAAATCTAATAGAGATTAGTATTAAAAATGCTGCCTTAGCCAAAATATTAGAATGCAGTGTTATGACTCCAACCAGTCTATTTCAATCAGGTAATGACTTGTTAAAAATTCTCAGGCTCCATAGATAACTTACCCTGGAACCAGTGCTGGGTGACCTTGAACTTTGGGCAGGTCCTCTAATCATCTAAGAAATGGGAAGTGCGATCTTTACCTCAGCAGAGTATTGTAAGGATTAGATGGAATAACATCTGCAAAACTCCTCCCACATTGCCTGACACTGAATAAGAGCTTGATAAATGGTAGCTTTGAAAAATTATGATTATTAGGAGCTGTAGCCCTGCTTTCTGTTTTTCTCAAAACTTGCTGTCAGCTTTGTACATTCTCTTCAGTTCTGGTTTTAAATGTTGCTTTTTAAAAGCTCTTCATAAATCTGACCCTGAATGTGAAATTTAGCTCATCCCGACTCAGCCTTGGTAGTTATACCAGCTACAACGAAGTCCAAGATCAAGTAAATAGAATATGTACCATAGTGTGAACCAGACGCATTGGTTTGGTTTTGGGATTAGCTTTTCATGAGAGAAGTATTGTGTTGTGGCCTAAGGCTTTGCACATAGGAGGTCCTGAAAAATATTACTGATTCATTAATTCAGTTAACGGTTGATGAATCCTTAGTAGATGCCAAGAACTTTGCCTGATGTTTGGGGGTCTATCAGTGAATAAGAAAGACATGGTTTCTGCTCTCCTGACAATGAAAAAACCAAAAGGAAATGACTCAGAGTGTTCTAAGGTAACACATCGATGGAATAATAGAGCAGGGCAGGGTGGATCAGGGAAGTCAGGGGACGTAATTTTAAGTAGGGAGCCATGTGGATATTCAGTAACAACATTCCAAGCAGAGGGACCAGCGAGTAGAATGACCCTGAGGCAAGGGAGCTCCTGGCTTGTTTGAGGAACAGCAAAGGGGACAGTGGGGCTGGAGCTGTAGACTGACGAGAGGAGAGGACACGGGTTCTGAAAGACAGAGGGCATCAAGATTGGGTGGGTCCTTGGAGGCCATGGGAAGATTTTGACTTTGACTCCAAGTGGGATTGAGACATCAGATGCTTCTAAGCAGAACTGCAGCATCACCTAATGCAGATGCCCAATTATGGCGTGAGCTGGTCATGGCGGAGGCAGAGGGACAATTTAGGAGGCCAGTGCAATAGTCCTGATGGAAGGATGGTGGCGGTTCAGTTTTCCAGGAGCAGCAGCTCAAGTAAGTGAGTGGTCAAATTCTGGATACGTTTGGAAGGTAGAGCGAGTTGGATTTGGAGGCAGAGTGATGTGGGGTGTGAAAAAGAGGAGTCAAGATGCTTTGGGGCCTGAGCTTTTGGAAAGATGGAGCTGCCATTTACTGAGATGTGTGTGCAAGAGCTGTATTATGTCTCACAGGAACTCTGAGAGAACAGCTACCTGGGAAGTCTGGGCTTGAGTGTAAGGCTTCCTTCTACCTGCTGGGGAAAACCTCTTGAAACAAATGAGCTCCCAGCTGTGCTTTGAAAGATGAGGCTCAGAAAGACTGAGGTTTTCACAAGTACTTTTGTAAGACTCAAATGAACAGTTTAAAAAAAGCAGCAGTTCGGGGGTTGTATTTCCTCCTCTGTGCCAAACAATTCATTTAGTTTTTTTTAGTCTTTTCCTCACCCCCCAACTCCACTGGCTGAAATGCCACTTCTGAAGAGCAGAGCTGCTGGTGCACCCTGGCACCAGCAGAGGGAGCAAAGGAGGCCTCCGGAAGACCTTTGAGCTGAGGCCCAGTGCAGGACGATGCCTTCTCTCCAGCCTCCAGAAACCTCTGTGCCTCTGGCCAGAAGCCAAGTCTTTCTGGGAGGATGGGGAAGTGGTTCTAGAACTCTCTTCACAATTTCCCTATTCCACCGAAACTTTTGTTTATTGCTATTTTCATGGGTAAAAAACTAAATAAACATGCATCCACCTGTGTGTATCCATAGAGGAAAGACAGGGCCATAGATATAAAATAGAGAAGAAAGAAGAATGCAACAGATTGAATAAAGAGGTTGTATTGGAGTTCCCTTCGTGGCTCAGTGGTTAACAAATCCGACTAGGAACCATGAGGTTGTGGGTTAGATCCCTGGCCTCGCTCAGTGGATTAAGGATCTGGAGTTGCCATGAGCTGTGGTGTAGGTGCAGACGCAGCTCCGATCCTGCGTTACTGTTTGGGAGGATAGAGACCCCAAGTCAAGGCATCAGCAGGGCCTTGATCCCTGTGAGACTCTAAGGAAGAATTCTTCCTTCCCTCTTCTAGCTCCTGGTGCTTGTTGGCCATTCTTGGCTTTCCTTGGCTTGCGGCTGCATCACTTCCATCTTTGCCTGTCTTCACATGGCCTTCTTCCCCTTCCCTGTGTCCCCTCTTCTTAGGAGAAGAGCAGTCATATCGGATTTAGGGTCCACTCTCGTTCTGTAAGACATCTTAACTGATTACATCTTATTTCCAAATAAAGTCACTTACTTTACTAGGGGGGCTAGGACTTCAACATATTGGGGAACACAACTCCACCCACCACGGAGGGCAACAGGAACTTACCCCGAGAACCCACCCGTGGGGGAAAATACATAAACAGAGCAATAAAAGGAAAACCTGTTACACGTGAAATTCTAAGTGGAGGTCAAATGGATTGGGGAGTAACAGGAAATATTAGATAAGAGATGCTTTCACTTAGGATACGCTCTCCATCTGTGCTTATGGCCCTGATTTTTTTTTCCTCTCAGAGTTAAAAAAAATATTGTATAAATAAAAAGAATAAGAAAATAGCACTTCTCTGACTCACACATTGGGCAGAGCCGCAAATTCTTGTGATAATCAGGAAAGACTCCACAGAAGGCCTGGTGCCGGAGCTGGATCTCAGAAGATGAGGAGAAAATGGCCATGTAAAGGAGGGCTTCCCAGATAGAAGGTACATGCCAAAGCACAGTGTCATTTTGGTGATCCACCCTTTACCACCTGAAATAGGGTAAACAACCTCTCAAAGCAAGGCCCAGACAGTCTGCTTGATCTGTATTACTCAGAAATGGGATTAAATAAATGAAGGGGCATTTTAATAAATGCACAAATAAGCACACAGTAGCCCAAAGGAACACAAGAGCAGCATGTATAAGGAAGACTTCGTTCTCGGGCACATTTGCCAAAGCACGAATATGGAAACCCCACCCCTCAGCCAGATCTGGAGAAATCAAAAGGCTGATGTGGTATAAATTCCTCTGCCCTGATTGCATAAGGAGATCTGCCAACATTTTTTTCTCTGATACAGTCCTTTCTGCACAAAGAGCTGAACTGGGTTTTTAAAACCTGATGGTGAACTGAGATAGGCAATTCTGAATCATCACCAGGATCTAGGAAAATTAACCCTCACGGATCTTCCCAGATAAGCACCCAAGCTTGCTGCCTCTGAGATCTGCTGCCGGGATCTGGCTAGGTTCCTGTCACACAGAGAGTCCCCTTTTTTGGCATAAGAATGTACAAGCTGCCAGTAAAGTTCACACTGGGTCATCGGAGTCTCTTTAAATGCATGGTGATTCATTGCTGGGGGTGGGGGAGCGACGAGAGGGAGGGGGAAGGAAGTGCTGAGCAGAGAGGCGGAGCGAAGTAATTATGAAATTGACTGCGGAAAAAGCTCGCGCCGGGAGTGACGGGGGTCACGTGTTCCTACTATTGGCATATCGGCTACAACTTTCAAACCCGAGGCAGGGGGGAGGGGTCGGGAAACCTCACCTTGTCCCTTGATTGGCTTTCGGAGGAGATGCTTCGGATGCCTGGCATATTTATTAGAATTACAATGGAGCATTAATTTCTCTTTTTATCTGACAAAGAAGAAACGCTCTCCCATGACAGTCGGGTTAGCAGAACAAAAATCTGGCTGTACTGGTATGAGTGAACAATTTGTCTTCTTCTCCTTGATTTACTTGCATTCTAGCTGACAGGGTCTTCCATTCTGCGCATTCATTTTGTACTTAAAAAGGGATTGTTTGTAATTTACAGTTTAAGGCTGAGGGCCATTATTCTGCGCTGTCAGAAGGCATCTGCGGCAGGAGCATCGTTTCAGCCTGTGCCAGGGCACAAAGCAAGCCCGGATCTCCAGTCAGCTTGAGGGCTCCCTGGAGACTCCAGCCCTTAAACTTTGGAGAGGCCTGGCCCACAGGGGTTCTGCGAATATCAAACTGCCTGACAACCCCGCTGAAATCCTGACACACACAGTTTCCTCTCGTTTCTTTGTGTCCAAAAGCAAAGTTTGCCAATGCCTCTTTCTCTAACTCTTCATCTTTGGAGTAAACTTGGTAAATTCCTCATAAAATAGTTTCTTAAACTCGGACACTCACATGGGTCAGCTTTTCCTAGCTGATGGGTGACCCAAGAAAAATAAAGAAACTGACAGAGCTGATAGCTAGGTATTTTAAAGTCCTGTAGTTAGAGTAAAAAGGAACTTCCCTCTTTCCCAATTTGATGTGTTTTGTTTTGGTTTGTTTTGTTTTTCAGTCTGTTGTAGCCCCCCCACCCACCCATCTCAGTCTGCAGACACCCTAAGCTTAACCCCTACAACCCATCAACTGCCATCATCTTAAAGTGTAAACGGTGGTGGCTTTGAGCTTTGATTTTAATTTGGAAAATGTATTTCTTTTGAGGAAACAAAATGCCAAGATGTTAATGAAATGCTTTTAATAGAACTTCCAAATGCTCCTGGCCAATACCAGGCAAAGTTCAACTCACTCATTCTCAGCCTCAAAATGTTGTTCATTTTCTTTTCCTGTAAGAAGGGCTATGCCCTATAGATGATTAAGACCATAAATTCTATTACTTCATAGGTCATTACTTTACATTCAGTCTTGGTCATAGTTACATTGATGAAAACTTACCTGGGTCTTGCTTGCAAAATAAATAATAATGGTTAAAAATCATCTCATTTCCTTTTGACGTGTCCTATTATACTAACTATATTAGAAAGTGTTATAAAAAAGATTTCCTTTTGGTGGCCTTGATTTATTTTCTAGTTAAGCAGCAACTGTATACTTTCTATCATCCATACCCAAAGCCATCTGTCATTAAAAGGTATCACCCCCAACCATTCAGCCACAAGCAGCAAACCCAGAATACACAGTTTTCCATCAGCTTCCCAGGGTGGCACAGTATCTGAGATTCCACCCCCACTCCCCCCGACACACAAAAAACACTGCATCTAACAAATTTTTAGTCTGACAGACAAACCTAATAAATTTCTGTTTTGTGGGCCCACGCCAAGACCTACCCAGGAAAGTATTCCTTCACTACCAACTTACTCTTAGAGATGGTTTTAACAAAGGATAAAGTCCACGTTATACACTGCAAGGGGGAAACCTCAGGAAGGTAGAAAAAAATAACGCAGTTATCTACTACACTACTGCAGAGTCAGGCCAGGATCTTAAGGTCTCCAACTACGAGTTCTTAGAACTAATTCCTGCACATCCCCAGCCTCATTATTTACACCAGAGCTGTCCATTAGAAATATAACGGACACATATCATTTTAAATTTTATAAGTCACACTAAGAAGTAAAAAGAAACCGGTAAGTTGACTTCAATGGTATCTTTTATTTAACCTGACTTAGGCAGAATGTTTTCATTTTAACGTTTAATCAATATAAAAATTCTTGAGAGACAGGTATATGGGTACACATGTGCATTTGTGTGTTTAAGTCTTTAAAATTCAAGGTGTCTGTTACACATACAACACATATCAATGGCTTAAGTCCTATTGGACAGTGCAGACCTATACTAAAGCACTTGTTTTTGTTTGTATTTATGTATTTATTTATGTACTTATTTATTTAGTCTTTTTGCCTTATCTAGGGCCACACCCGCGGCATATGGAGGCTCCCAGGCTAGGGGTCTAACAGGAGCTGTAGCCGCCGGCCTACGCCACAGCCACAGCAACGTGGGATCCGAGCCGCGTCTGCACCCTACCCCACAGCTCACGGCAATGCCGGATCCTTAACCCACTGAGCAAGGCCAGGGATCAAACCCGCAACCTCATGGTTCCTAGTTGGATTTGTTAACCACTGAGCCACAATGGGAACTCCTTGTTTTTGTTTTTAATTGTAGACAGAATCTTATTTAAAATTCCCTACTGTGTGTACTCTTAAGTCATAAACTGTTGGCAGATGTTTAAATACAGTGATCTTAATTTCACTCTTGACTTGTGGTGATGTCATTTTCATTACCCAGAAGCCTGTGCTGCTACAGTTTGCTGGAGGGTCAAGAAAGATGATTCAGAAGTATGTACTTTAAGAGTCTCTGTGCCACAAACAGAGCCCAGTGACTTCAGTCTGGGTGCGGTGAGCTGACCTCAGAGTCTTTTGTGCGAGTGGTTTTCACTTTTGTTTTTAGTTTATTTTACTTTCTGGTCTCTCTAGCTTTATTTGTAAGTGCAATCTAAGGAAAGTATATTGGTTTTGCAAGCACACTGTAATTTACTCAGATTTTTAAATGATATATATGGGATTGCATCCTCCTTATAATACCATGGTTAAAGGTCTGTCAGTGTTTCCATTAAAAATTCAAATCTTTGAATTTATTACACAGCCATAACAAATTGCTCCAGGCAAATCTTTCTCCAGCATAGGAGGAAATTCTGTTTACAAATTTTTAAGGAGAGCTAAATAAATGCTTATCAATTAAAATTCTTCATGATGTTTTTTGATACAGAAGGCCTTCAGATGAAATACATGTTATATCTTTACACTGTGTCTGTTTTACAGATGTGAAATATTAATATTAGCTCAGTGAATACATTTTGCTGAAGAGTCACACAGTTGTCCTCCCAGCACCCAAATTTTCAGTAATTCTAGAATCTGATACTCATATTGGAAGTCTGATCAATATAGTGATTTGAGAAGGGCTGGATCAATCAACCATGAATCTTTACATTTCATCCTGGTAAAAATGGACTTTTTTCCAAAGATAAGATTTGTTTTGCTGTGAATTCCTTACAGCAGATGGAAAAGTCTTACTCGTCTTTATATTCTCACGGCCTACTTATGGTAGAAGCACAATGAATGGCTACTGGTAAATAAGTGATAGACACATAAAAAAGTAGGTTGAGAATTAAGATGGTCCCTATTCATAAGCCCCTTATTTAAATATTCACTGTATATTCACTTTGAAAAACCTTTAAGACTGTAAAGAACATGCTGCTGGATCTTTAACCTCTATAATTTCCCTCATTTCTGAACACCTCAATGGATTATTTCTATCATGAAATGACCTAATGCTATGAAGGCACAAGTCAGTTCCAAAACTTCTTTGAGGCTGAGCTCTACTATGTCTTATCCACCTCACAGGAGCACTTGAAGGTGCAACGTGAGAGGCCTGTAAAAAGTATGAAAAATTACATACATGTCACTGAAACATAAATCCTCCCCACGGCAAACACGAACGATTAAGCCCTAAAATTACTGTGAAAATAAACATGGTGAGAAGGTACATTTCCTTTCACCACATATTTGACTTCAAATGAAATGAACTTATCGGATGTAGTATTTGGGTTAACTGGCCACCAGGCTTTTGTATAAACAGGAGTGGCTCTTACTTGCTCTACTCTGTGTCGGGCTATCTTTAATTTTCACTGCAGAAAAACAAGGCATCTTTTTCAAAAAAGACTGTGGAGGTCCACTTTCTTTTAAGAACCCAAGCCTAAAACTCTAAATAAGTATATCTATAGTCTATTTAACTTCCGATCCATTCAGTTATTTCGTCGTTACAAGCTGGTAAGCTGTTTGTGTTCGCTTGTCTTTGTTTGGTTTTGTGGTGAACTATGGAAGAGGCTACTTCCAATGAAGACATATGCTACAATTAAAAATCCCTTATGATTCCGAGGGCCTGTACGCTTGCTTGATTAAGTTCTCTTGTGCTCCCTCTGCTGCCGGGAAGAAAACCTTCATGTTCAAGAACCCAGTGCATTCCTTACAGAGCGTTCTCCCGGCAGCGGCAGTGATAATGCAGATTTGTGTGTAAATCAGGGCCCTTTTGAAATGCCGTGCTATCTGACCGAAGCAAAAACTGTTATACATTTTCATTTAAAAAGTGCGAATTAATAAAAGAGGAAGGGAGAAAAAAAGAATAAATAGAAAAATTAAGTTCTGCAACCGTGGCCAGATCCCTCTAGTCTGAGCCTTGTAGTTGAGGCAGTGTTCTTTCCATTGTAATGCACTCAGGAATCACTGATAAAAATACATTCTGATTCAGTAGGTCTGGGGTGGAACTATCATTCTGAATGTCTAAAAAGCTTCCAGATGCTTCTGGTGCTGCTCCGAAGACTGTGCTTTCAGAAACAAGGTGTGATATGTAATTATTTGATATAAAACATACTTGAAAGGTCATTTGAAATCTTCAAAAGTAGATATTACCAAAACAGTGAAATAGATATGAGATAAACAAGATTTTCCATGGTGTTTAAGCAATGCAGGACACAGGAATCAGCAAGCCTTATTTCTCAATTTCCTTTCATTTCAAAGTTTGACTTATGCTTGTATGAATATAGTGTCAGGTTTATGAATAGGACCATAGTACTATATATTTGTTTACTGGCTTCTTGAAAGCCTTGCTCTTCTTTCATTGAGTTTTTATTTGCATGAGAAAGTACTGTTTTTAAAGAATCAGCACCAGTTTTGTGATTGAACATTTAATATTTTGCCATCTGAAAACAACGTTTCATTACTAAAGGTGATGCAACTGTATCATGAGGATTTTTTTCCTTTTTTAAAATTGAAGTACAGTTGATTTACAATATGTTCATTTCTGCTATATAGCAAAATGATTCGGTTATACATACATACATATCTATATGTGCACTCATTTTTAAAATACTCTTTTCTATTATGGTTTATCATAGGATAGTCAATATAGTTTCCTGTGCTATACAGTAAGATCTTGGTGTTTATCCATCCTATATATAATAGCTTACATTGGCTAACCCCAAGCTGTGTCATGAGTATTAACGTTTATGTGGGACCTTGCAGGAAGAAATAGTTACAAATTTTAATGGCAGTTTATGGCTTTAACCTTAATGGCTAAGTAAGTGAATGAGACAGTTCTTATTAATTGTTCTTACTGTTTGGGTAATAAACATATTTAGATTCCTTGAGGGAACATTTAAATTAATTGACTAACTCTAATCTGAATTATGTGTTTTAATGTGTTTAAGGTTATTAAAAGAAATTAACTGCATCAGTGTAATAATTAAAATATTAGCTCTCCCCTCCCCCCCCAATTCTCTAAATGTATGATGTCTAAAAATAGAGTGGAGGTGGATTGGACAGTCAGATTAGGAGTTGGAATGAAAACATCTCAGTTAAGCCAAAAACATGGCAACCAATATTTTCTGTTATAAAAATATTTTAGATGAATTTATTTTTTATGAAAGCTGTCTCATTGAAATGAATAGCAGCAGTCCTCTGTTTATTCACAGGCCAGTAATAATAATACCTGCCTCACAAAACATCGGTCTTTTCCGTGCAGAGCCAACAGCTTCTGTTCCTTTCAGAAACCGGCTCTGCCAGCTGGGGGGAAGAGATATTAGCCGGTTATGTTTGGAGATATTAACCTTCACCTTGATAATGCTTGTCAACAAACACAAGGCAGAGCCTTTTCAGGAAACTGATTTTAACTGTCCACTAGAGGCTGTAATGAGACCAACAATGTCACTTTAGACCAACCCAGGGTTTAAACTGTAACCATCATTGATTTTTAAGTGAAAAAAAAAAAGTTGTAGAAACGAGTCAACAGTAGTAGTAGTTTTTTTTAATAGCCATGTATATGTGCATGGTATTTCAAAATGTGAGAAAAAAAATATTTCCGGGGCTCTACACCTTCCTAGTTAGTGTACTTATTTTTATTTCTGCAGCAAGTTGGCTCTACAACAGTTTTTGAAAAGCTGACACATTTCTCTTTAGTGATTCTGTATCCTGCTTCGGTTGGTGACTAACCGTTAGGTCATAAGTAAATTCAGCCAAAAGGTTTCTCAAATACAGCTTACAGTCAATAGTGGAGGCTTCCAGTGAGAAACTTACGTGAAGGGATCATGTTTCCAGACACTTGGTTCTAAGCACCTGAAAGAGGTCAAATGCTGCCCCGACACCTACCGGTCTTGGAGAATTATCTGCAGCCCGTAGAAGGCGCACTGAGCTCCCTTTAGCGTGGAGGAACCCTCTCTTCTTCCAGGTGCTACACCTGTTGGCCAGGTACCACCCCTCCAGAGAAGATTCCTTCCGTTCGAGCTAACTCTTGGTGGTACCTGCGGAGGGGCTGGGTGGTGAGGGGTTGAGAACCGCACTTAGGAATTGAGTCCGGAGGAAGTCCTTTAGCGTGGATTCACGAGAACTGCCATTTGATGTTCGATTCGCTTTCTCTGTCTCTTGCACTGGTTACCTCATTTCCGATGAAATTAGTGATCCTGAATGGGCGGCGAGAGGGGTGCGCGGGTCGTCTACCCGGGTCGGAGCTGAGTAGATCCAGACCCAAAGCAGATTTCCGGACCTGCTGAAAGAGAAAGTTGGACCGGGAGGTCACCAGCTCTCAGAGGAAGGAAAGGTCAGGGTGCAGGTGCAGACGGGGGGGGGGGGGGCCCCTTAGAACTTGACTGAATTGCAAAAAGGCGATCCCCGCGGCTCGGGAGGCTGGGTTCCAAGGCGAAACCGGTTTGAGGGTTAACATGCGTGAAGATCAGAGTCAACCCCCCTAGACGCTTTCATGACGCGCCCGGGACGAAGGGCACGTCGGGATCAGAAGTGGCCCACCTCCCCTCCCCGTTGGGGCATCTCAGGGGCTCGGACTTGCAGAACGACACCCCTCGGCGAGTCCTCCGCGGTGCCCAAGTTGCACCCCGCTGTCGCTCTCTCCCCTCCAACTAGATGCAGGGCCCCGGGGAGGCGCGCGAGGACCGACCGGTCACCATTCAAATTACCTCATCTCTTCAGCTCCCCGCCCCTTTCCCAAACCTGGAGGAACTATCCCCTCCGGCTTGGGTCTCCCCTCCCGCCCCGCGGCCGCGGATCCCACACCGGTCTTGGGAAAACGCGCCGGCTTCCCCGCGGGCCGCGAGCGGGGGCTGGCAGCGCGCACCGAAGGGTTAAGGGCGCGGGCCGGCAGCCGCGCAGTGCGCTCGCGGTGCTCAGAGCGGCTCGCCCCGCCGCCCGCCGGAGGGTGCCCCCCCCACCCCGGTCTGATCCTTGAGCTGCGGCGGCGGCAGCCAACTGCTCCATATTTGGCTTCTATTACACATTTACATACTGGAGCGAGCGAGCGAGCGAGCGAGCGAGCGCGAGAGAGCGCGAGGGAGGGCGGGCGGAGGGAGGAGGGAGGGGAGGGGAGCCGGGGGGAGGAGGAGGAGGAGGAGGAGGAGAGAGCAGAGTATACCGCAGACATCATTTCTACTACAGTGGCGGAGCCGTACAGGACCTGTTTCACTGCAGGGGGATCCAAAACAAGCCCCGTGGAGCAGCAGCCAGAGCTACAGCAGCCGCAAGACACTGTTTCTCTCCCTCTGCCCCCCCTTCCCCACGCAACCCCAGATCCATTTACACTTTACAGTAAGTGGCTATTTTTTTTTCTCCTCTGATTCTTTCTCCTCCCCCCTCCCCCATCCCCTTCTCCTCCGATTTAGATTCCCCCTACCCCTGCTCTCCCGAGAGGGGCAAAAGCAACAACCAGCAAACAAACCCCAAACCCCAATCGGCGGCACGGAAAACAGCTGGAAGAGGAGCGAAGGAAATCGACGCGTTGTGTTGTGTGTGTGTGTGTGTGTGTGTGTGTGTGTGTATGTGTGTGTACATATAACCTTCCCCTGCTCCAGCCTTCCAAGCCTACATCCTCTCTCTGGGCGCAGGGACAACCGGCAGGGGGGTTGCCAGGGTCGGGTGGGCGCCCGCTAGGCGAGGGGGCGCGCCCGGACTAGGGGCGCAGGCGGGCTGGGAGAGCGGCGGCGGCGCCCTGCTCCGGCGGCTGCCAGTCGGGCTGCGAGTGCGGCGAGCCATGTCCTCCTCGCTCGAGGTGGCGTAGGGGGAGGCGGCGGCCAGGGGTCCCGCCGCCCCCACCTCACCCATCTTCCCAAAGAGGGCGGTGGGATCGAGTGGGTCTGGAAGAGGGTTGGGCTTCCCCGCTGGGGCCGCCCGGCCTCCGAGCCCCGGGGCGGGGGTCTCCCTGTGGAGGCCGGCCTGGCCCAGTGTGCGGCTGCGGACCCAGAGGGGGTCTGCGCCCGCCGCTCGGCCAGGACTTTGCGCGCGGCCGGGCGCCGGGAGCGCGAGGGGCGCCGAGGGGTGGGCGCCGAGGGGGAGCCGGCGTGCGGTGCGGGGAGCGCGGCTGGAGTGGCCGTGGCCGGCCCTGGCTGCCGCCGCTGCCGCCGCCGCCCTGTTGGTACGGCCGCTTCCTGATCATGTGCAGCCGCCGCCCGGAGCCGGGAGCCCGCGAGCGCCCCAGCCCGGGCCATCGCACCCGCCAGCGCCCGCGGCTGGAGCCGAGGAGCCGCGGTAGGCGCTGCCCTGCCCGCGCCGGGAGTGAACGGCTGCGCGGCTGCTGGGAGGGTGAATGAAGCCAGGAGGAGGGGGAAGGAGGCGGCGGCGGCGGAGGAGGCGCTGCGGGGACTGGGATGCGCCCTGGAGCCCCGCTGCTCGCTCACTCTGGGCCGGGCCAGAGACTCCGCCACTCCCGCGGCCGCCGCCGCCTCCTACGTGGTTCCAGCGCTGCGCGCAGGCCGGTCCCGCAGGGGGCAGGGAAGGGGGCCGGCCGGGCGGAGGGAGAGGTGAGGCGGTGGCGGAGCGCGGCGTGAGTGTGAGTAAGTGAGTGCGTGCGTGTGTGAGTGCGTGTCCGTGTGTCTGTGTGCGCGCGGGGGAGGGGGGCGGCCTGGGCCGTCGCGGTGGGGAGGAGGACCCCTCTGTGGCCACTTGGCTGACTCCGCAGCGCCCCGACCCCTCCTCGGCCCGCCGCGCTCGGGCCGTCTTCCTAAACTCCGGGGCTGGTGCTTTCATTTTATTTCAGACCACGTAGGAAGCTGACTGGAAGCAACGAAACAATTCAGGTTTTCTAGGGAGATGGAGCAAGAACCTTAGTGGGGGGTGGCAGTAGGGTGGTGGAGGAGATCCTACCAGAAAACAAACAAACAAACAAAAACAATCAGTTTCTAAGGACTGTCGGGTTCGGTTCAATCCCGTGGCTGCTCTGTTTTGTTTTGCTTTCTTAGTGTATATTCCTACAGATAAGAGGGTAATAGAAATACTTGGGAAGATTGGGAAATTGCTGAAGAGTAGTAAGGGCGAGAGAGAGAGAGAGAGAGAGAGAGAGAGAGAGAGAAAGCCAGTCGGAAGCTGGTTATATAATGCTCGATGTGGCTAAGGAGAACGGCAAGCTATTTTTATTTTGTTTACCGTATGCTGTGCAGTAGGGACTCCTCCAAACTGGTTCTGTCCCCGAAGAGATCCTTAGCTTCCCTGTGAGATCTGCAGGATACAATTAGCAAAATTAGAAGACCCTATTACACCCACAGAATAAAAACTAATGGCTTAGAGTGGCATACTCCGGGCACATCCTGTGGTACGTTGTGTATGCAAATAAGGTCTCCTTTGGCAATCTAGTAGTCACATCCCAATGACATTTATGTTTTATAATGCAGGCTGTTCTTAATATTTAACCATCATCGTTACATATCGCTCATAGCAGCGGGCAGTTACTTGATGGTTATTTTTAGGCATGGCTAGTTACTTTTTCGACAGCGTTAGCTAAGCCTTTCTGTGTGGAGCCCTGCAGTTCCTAGAAGCCCCTGTCTTAAGCCCACCCTGTGGTTTCTTTGGTGGGTGAAGGCAGTTGGATCCTTGAGCTTTTTTTAGAATGAAGCATTTGCCTGAGGAAACCTCCAGAGAGAAGGATGAGAAAATCCTGCATCTGAACTCTTGGAAAGGGGTTGCACTATAAGGGCTAATGCTCTGGCATTTAATCTCCTCTGATTGCCCTCTAACTGTGCCTGCATCAGTCAATATTTTAGCAGCTCGGCAGATAAATGGGCTAGAATGCCACCTTCTACATAAAGCAGAGGTTGAAAGGCTCCCCCGAACCTTCTGCCTGCTTGCCTTTCTCATCTTGTAGATACCTGTCAGCGGGTGTAGGTTTTCGCTGCACTTACTCCAGCCCTGATCACTCATGTAATTAGATCAGGCTGCCATGGCAACAGACAGTGTTCCTCGGTCCATTCAGGTGGGTTTGTCTTGTGCCTGGACTACTCCCAAGTGTTTCATGCACAGTATTGGTGCTGCCCTGGCCGGATGAGAGACTTTACTCTTTCAGTTTTGTACGGAAGACACTGCGTGAGGCTTCTAGCTACTCAACTTTTATAAAGGAGACCAACAAGCTGTTCTTAACTGGGTGCAGTATGTAAATGCATCTCCCCAGACAGTGAAAAGAGCCTGACAATCCTGCTGGTGTTTATTGTGAACAGATCAACAAGTATTTGGTACTTGTTAGAAACCTTTCAGAGCAGACTAAAGCAACATTTCTTTTGCAGTCTGTCTGGTGCCTTTGGCCTTGCAGGCACTTAACCCTTTCAGGTGCGAAAGAACTGATCCTTTAGAACCCGAGTTGCCAGTGGCCCTGACTGGTTTTCTAAGGGATTTATTCAGCGGCAGTAACTTTTTTGGGACGGATAGCCCCGATGTCACATTTGAAAACTTTGCAGCCATATCACAGTAACCAAAAATGCTACTGGCAGTAGTAGGCAGCCATTCGGAATGTCTTCATTCTTAATTTGGACTTCTTGGCCCCTGTAGTAGTAAGTTAAAAGGTTTTTGTCTCAGGTTAGAGATGACACAGGCCTAAAGCTGGTAGACTGATCAGGTCTGGGTTTGCACAATAAACAATTTGCACTCTATTTGGGGATATAATTTAATGAGCAGTTAAAAATTTAGAGACCAGCCTTCTACTTTTTGCATTAGGGTATCACCTTGTTAAGCCCACTAAGCAAAGCAAAAGAATATTGTTGGGGGGAACAAAGAAAAGTAGCTTTGGTTGCTGAAGCTGTGTGTTGCTCTGACAATCCAAATAAAAAGGGAGCATTTTAATAACTCATATTTGAAAGAAAAAATAATTAAGAATAATAGTGTCTGGATGTCATTGTGACCCTGCTAGTAGGTTTACAGTCTTACAGCCCCACAGGTAAATTGGTAAATCTTTTTTTTTTTCCTCTGGGGCCAGGACTGAGAGAGCTACTCAGCACTCATCACAGGGGGTTATGAGTTTCTACCATTTAGTGAGTTTATGCAATTGGTCACTGGATTGTGGCCTACTCAGATTAAGCCTTGCTGTGTTTAAAAATGAACTATTATTTCTAGGAGATAAATAGATGGGGAGGCAAGGACATAAAATCAAAGCACAGAAGTTTTTAAGTTTTACACAACTCAGTTGGAAGTCCTGGATTATATTTTACAATGTACAGAAAATCGCTTTATTTGTAGCCAAACATGAACCTGTATTTTTGAGTGCACAAATAAAATCATGCTAAAATAAGTATGAAAAATGTGCTTGTTTGGGAACTTTGAAAGTATTTTCCCTTCTGGATTTTGTTTTAAGAGGGTTTGGTAGACAGAAGTGATGCTTTATTAGAAATATTTTAACAAGGCTTCAGGGCCTCTGAATTGTCTTTGACCCTTGAAGAAAGATTCAAACTCTTTAGCCATCGGGTTATACATGAAATGACTGTAGCTCACCTTATGTTTCAACATCCCTAACTCAGTTGTCTGGGAGTCCTGGGAAAGGCCAGCCTTAAGAGATTATTAAAATATTAATAAGCATGTTTCTGTGACTCCTGGTTTTGTTGTCGTTACAGAGTTTGATTCACATTCCTTTTGTATAATGTGCCTTTATTTTTTTTCCGTTCTGAAATGTCAAGTGGATTTTATGTTTGCACTTACCTTGAATGACAGTTTTTGATGACTAACGCATGGTAACACCGGCTCATTTTGTTTCCTATGAGAAGTTAGTCAATAAACATGTTTTTACTAAAAGCCTGAAATCTAGTAAAGGTAGGAGTGAATGTTAATTCTTTTAAACTATAGTTGTATGCAAGTAACACATAGTTTACACTCTGAAAAGCTTAAATACCTGCATATGTAAGATGACATTGTACAGTAAGACAGAATATTATTTTTGGGGGGGACATAGATGATTTGATTTCCCTTGCTTTACATCTTTTGATATGTGCAGCTTAACTGCTTCAAAGAACAGATTGAGTTTTGCTCATACTTCCGAAGTTATGAGAAGCAGGCTCTCAATATTTCGTAAAAAGCAATGAAAATAATAAATCATAGAAATCCCAATAGAGATAATCATTTCTGTTCTAGGGCGTTCCACACAGGACTGCTCTTTGTTTTTTTTTTTAAGAATGAATTTTGTAGTCCTCAATTATGCTGTTCAGATTTTAGTTTCATTTAGTCCAGTGCAATAAAATACTCATGCCAAAGTTCTTTAAGAGATGGTATAATAACAAGTATACTGAGTGCTAGTTTTCTAGAATATTTTAAAATGTTGCCTGAAAGAATTGTAATTGGATTAAGATTTTAAAGACAATAAAAACATAAATTCTTAAAATTACAGGAGTGATAAAAAGGTTTAGGTAAATAATCTCTGTTGAAACAGAATTTAGAGCCCTTTTTCTTACTCCATAATTTATATATTTTTGTCTTTATCAGTGTAGTAATGTACATTAAATCCTTATAAATCTGAACTTCTCATAATGTACTGTAAATACTTATAATACATATTTCTGTCTTAAATAGTCCAAAAAATTTTTGGAACTTTTAAAGACAAAAAAACAACAAGCAGTGTATTCTCTTTGACATATTTGATGTTAGCAGAAATGTTTCATTGATTTTTTTATAACTTTTAATGCATCCCATTTGTGGAGTAATGAAAATGTGGTGATAATGGCCATAACGTAAGCGAAATTTGTATCCTAAACCTGAAAATTACTTTTCAGAGATTTCATTGTAGTGTAATCAGAATTTGAGACTTAAGAGGGCAGAGGTTCCCCTGATTATGGTGTTTATTTAGATCTGGGCTAAGAGGAACTCCTTTTTTTCTACTTAGGTTCTCTTTAACTGACACAGTTTGAATGAGTTTAGCAGAAGTTTTTAGTGATCATCATCAGAGCTGTTGACTTGTAAACATTCGTGCTTCTAACATTCAAAGAAAAAAGTTGTTTTTTTTTTCCTGTCACTGTGTATGGCAAATTTTCCTTTATTGCACCCTGAGCTTTGGCCTACTCTCCCTGAAGTATTTATATTATCTTCTATATTTATGTTATTTCTATATTCTCTTGACTGACTCGCACGTTAGTATTATTTAGGCCCTCTTAATAATCTTCCACTATTAGTAATATTGTGTTCTGTTGCTCTGCTGGGCTTTAAAATATTAAGTATTCCATTTCTTTAGCGGATATATATTGTATAAGTCTGTGGGCAGTTTTCTTGTATATTATTTGTACATTGTTGTAAGGAATTCACTCTGCTTTGCCTTTATTTCTTGTGTTTCTCCTCTCTGATGGAACACAGCAAGTTGTGTTAACTCTTAATTGCTCTAGCTGGTGTAACAACCCAAGTGCTTTTGAAATAAGTAGGCATACCAGTGCGAGAGTGAATTAATATTTTACAGCATTTGCATCATGTTTGACTGTTCTCTGCCCTTCAGCAGAGACTGTAATTTGGACTCTATAAAACCTTATCTGCCAGGTGATATGTAAATAGGGTTGTGTGTGCACACATCGATATGCAAGCCAACACTCTCTCAACTGTTAGCTCATAAAACAAGCCCTCTGCAAACCCACGGTACCCGCACCTCGTTCGAAAATGATGATCAAGTATTTTGATGCCTTATTTGAAAATGATGTTACTAGATAACATCAAGATCACCCCACCCCTTAAAACGTGTACTGCGTGAGAGTAAACAGAATTCTGTGAGCTTCTTTTTAACTTGACCACTATTTATATTTGCAACTCAACAGACTTCTTAGTGGAGGGATAGGATCTGCTAAGGACTTGAAAGATGTTCTAGTCTAGAATAGCTTCCTTCTTCCTTAACACTTACTGATGGGGAAACCAAGGCCTAGAAAACTTACTTCTTCTGCCTGTCGGTCCTAGGCATGCAATAGATGCTTAAATAAATACTTGGTGAATGGATTAGCTTGAAGGAAGACTATTTTGGCTACTGTTCATTACTTTGAAAAGTGTTGGAAGGCAATCGAAACTATTTTCCTTTCCAGCTGGGCTGTGCTCTTAAAAATAGTGAGTGTGTATGGATGAAAATAATCATGAGATGTGTTGCCATGTACCCAAGGATAATTGGCTCACTTACCTGTTTACAGATTATTCACATTGGAGATCATATTCATAGCTCCAGAATAGTTTCTTTCTGACACCCAATATAATCCTGGGCCTTCTCCTTCCTACTGTTACCTGGCGTGGGCTTAGGAAACCCAAACTAAATTTAAAACCAGCCTAAACAAATATGCAGATCAGCTCCAGTAATCAAAGACTGAAAAATCGGCCCAGCAATGACTAGTTGGGGGATTCTTTATATTAACAGTGCTACTGATCCTGCGTGATGTGGACAGTTGGGAACCACCAGTATTTTAAAGTATTATTTTAGTAGATAGGGCTGGAACCTATGTTAGCTGTTCAAGTTCTTACCTTCTTCCATTTCTATGCGTAGGTCTTTACCTCACAAAAGCTACTACAAGCACCAAGCTCCCTGATGGAAAGGTATATGGAAGCTTAATTCATTCTCCCTTTCATTCATCCATTCACAGATTCACCCATTCATCATACAGTGGGTAATTTTTCCTTAACCGTGAACAGGATGTTGTGGCAGAATGAAAGTCAAGTAGACATACATTCAGTAATTAAATCATTGAAAGTTTAGTGGAAAGTCTAGTGAGTATGTGCGTACTTAAAAAAAATTTTTTTTCTGCCTTCGATTCTTTTTTTTTCTGTCCCATCAGACTGGTGTGCTAATAGCTGTGCTGTTTCACGATTATCCCTCAGGTTGCATGTTGATGGTATAATATATGCCTCATGAAAATTAGACTCTGGCTCAATTACTATTCAACCCATGCCCATTTTCACTTGATAGTCCTGTGATTACCCCGTTGTGTTTATGAGGTGACTGGTTAGAATCATTAGAGAAAAGAATGACAGTAGCTGGCTCACATGGGGAGACCAAGCTCTTAAGCTGATTGAAGGGATGACCTTTCTGTGTGTGTTGGCCTCCCTCCGAGCCCTATAGAATAGAACCAGACCTGCCTTTTGAGCTGGTGGTAGCTGCGTAATTCTCAGAAAGCCATGCAAAACGTGATGTTCTTCAAATTTAGATTTCAGTGCATGGACGCCTTCAGGTAGAAATGTTTCGTAAGGCTGTGTGTTCTGTTTTTCATTTTGGATTTCCTCTTCTGCACCCCCGGACCATTGCAGGCGGATCGTGCAGCAGATTGCCAGGGTGTCCCATTCAAGCTGCAGATTTGTCCATCGTCATCGGACAGCGGCGGCGGTCTCCTCTTCCTCGTCCACTGCAGGGAAGTGCGTCTCACATCAGGTGAGAGTTTTGCCTTGCTCTCTCGTTTCCATCCGAGGATAATGTCTGCCGTGGGAAAAAGTCCTACTGGCCACACGTTAGCGCCTTGTAGGACCGTGGAAGATCTTTGCAAACCGTGTCGTGTGGGAAATGGAGACGTCGCCAAGGTTTTTTGCAAACTCGGATTCAAGGGACCTCTCTTTTGGATTTCTTTGCTTTAGGAAGTAAAGCAAAGTCCCCGTTTGATTTTGCGATGGTTGATTATGGTGTGTTGGGCTTGAGCCCAGTCATTTTATGTGTCTCTTTGACCAAAAGCTGGTGAGAATGTTTTGCTCCCCAACGGCTATCTTCAGTCACGATTTTCACGTTTTAGGTTATTGTTGGAGTGTGACCCTTGTGTAGGGAGACGGGCTTGTTTGTTCAGTAGCAACCAGGATTTGTTGGATCTTGAATTCCTCTGTGTCTGTTCGGATTTTACAACTTCCTGATTTCTTCGTGTACAGTGCATTTTTCTGACCTGGAGAGTCAAGCAGACACAGGGTATAGGCAGGGTTGATGACTCATGGTTCTGTGTTGCAAAGAAGATGAGGAAACTGCCTAAGTGGAATCGGGAAAGCATGGAAAAGTTAGTTAGACGTGGGGGCAGTAAGGGCTTGGCAACACTTGTACTCGCAGCCAAAGGAGATTGTGAAATACATCCCCTTGTTCTATTTGCCTTGGGAGCCGTCCTGCTCCAAGCTGTGGAAATAGACTAGTTCAGTGGCTCCTAAGCCTGGCTGGGCCTCAGAAGCACCGGAAGAGATTAAAAAAGAAATAGAATTGGGACTCCACCCTAGACCTTCTGGATCCAAATGAACCTGAATGGTCTCTTGGAGTCATACTGATGTTCACGGCTTTGGGAATGGCTGGATGGGGTGGTCTCTGGGTGGCGCTTCCTGAGTCATGTTCAATTTCCTTACTCAGTGAGATGCACAGTCCACTTTTACCAAATGTCACATCCCCAAACCTGGATTTTCAGCTATTTTTTTTTTTTTTTTGGCCGCACCTGAGGCATATAGAAATTCCCAGGCCAGGGATCAAATACAAACTGTAGCTGCAACCTATACCACAGCTACAGCAACACTGGACCCTTAACCCACTGCACCAGGCCGGATATGGAACGCTAGCCTCAGCAGCAACAGGAACTGTTGTAGATCCTTAATTTTCTGCACCACAGTGGGAACTCCTCAACTAATTTTTAAGAGGTATTACTTGCTTTATCCAAATGTTCATTTTAAAACCGATTCACTAGATTACTTTAAATAACGAGCCCCCTCTGTGCCCCTAAGATCCAGTTCTGAAGTTCCATATAAATTACATGGTATCTGAGATAAGAGCTTGAGGGTCTGGAACCAGCCCTTCTAGATTTAAAATCTAGAGCTGCCACAGTGACCTCAGGCAGTTCTGTAGCCTTTCTATGCCTCAGTTTCTTCATGTGTAAGGTGGAGAAATGTTAGTTCTTTCTCTAGGGCTGCTATGAGCATGGAATGACATAATATTTGTACTATGTGGTGTATGGTATATGATCTATGAACATAAGCTCTCACTGTGATCATGTGACTTATCTTGACGAGCGATTGTAACATTCTTGTTTGGTGATGGTTGCGCCTCGACCATACATGACTAGGAATAAGTAAATATCCCTGTACCTTGGTCTTTGGACCAACTCTGTGGCCTTTTTTTTTTTTTTTTTTTGTCTTTTTAGGGCCGCACCCAAGGCATATGAATGTTCCCAGGCCAGGGGTTGAATCGGAGCTACAACTGCCGGCCTACACAACAGCCACAGCAACGCCAGATCCAAGCCTCATCTGAGACCTGCACCACAGCTCACGGCAACTCGGGATCCTTAACCCACTGATCAAGGCCAGGGATCGAACCCGCAACCTCATGGATACTAGTCAGGTTGGTTATCAGTGAACCACAGTGGGAACCCCCTTGTAGCCTTTTGTAGCTCTGCAAAGCCAATGAGCCTTTTATTTATTTTCTTCTGAATTTTGTGTCCATTTACCTCTCTTACAGGATACATATATGTTGGGTTTTTTGTTTTGGGGTTTTTTTTTGGTGTAAAGTGTCATTCATATATTTGGTTTTATATTGTTGTAGGATGAACCGATGACTTGCAGGCATAAATGAAGTGACTTGTGGTCTGAGTAAAACCAATAGCGGACTGACTGAAGTACCGCCCCTTGGAAAGGGGGAGGAGTCAGTGAAGTCCTGTGGCGGGGGGCGGGGCAGGCAGGGGAGGGAGGAAGTTATCGCACACATTATATCCTTGTGAAATCGAACTTGGAGAATTGGGAACTTTACGTTTTATGGGCTGCGGGTTGGGGGGGGCGTTTTTAAAAAGGAAAAACTTAGGAGTTACGTGCGGAGGGAAGCGTCATTAAGGTCTCCAAATGTTAGCCCTGTCAAAAGGGGTGTGATGTCTTACGGCTCATTTCTTTCTTAGGGGTATGATCCATTTTAGGCAGAAAATCTTCACAGTTAAGTTTGGGGGGGAGTAGCTTAATTGCATGTGTGGTCAATACACATGCAATTTTTTTTTTAAACCGGTGGGGTTTAAAGAGATCATGTGTTAAAATGGGAATGTCTCAAGAATTTTATTGTGGGAAAAAAAACAAAAACAGGCAGCAAACAGTCCTAATCTCTCCGTCAATATGTGTACCTTATTGAGGCCCACATTTTTATAGTATATTCGGCAAGTCTAAGTGTCGTATGAATACTCGTATTCTATTACTGGCAAAGTAGTGCAGAGTCACCTTGAGTTTTAAGCAGCTGACATTTTCTAGGATTGCATTTAAAGGGAGCTGAGAAACATTAGCTAAACATTTTGCATAAATAATGGCCTCATTACAGGCCTCACAATTGATGGCTAAACGTGGGCAGGAAAACAGTATCACTCATGCTGTACTCTGTTATACTCGTAAAGGTTTTAAAACAAAACCTGGATTACCCTTATTTCTGGGTCTGGTTGTTTTATAAACATGATATACCTATAGCAAGTTAGACCCTGCTTCGTTCACAGGCACTGTCTATGTAAAGAAATGATTCATTCATTTACTCACTGTGCATTTTTTATACTACTGCGCAGAGTAAGTAAAAGCTAACAGAAAGAGGTTATGTTCTTCGTGGTCAAGGAGGGGAAAGAAGAAATGCTCCGAAATAACTAATACAGAGCAGAATGGGGTGGGTTGTCCTTCCTGGGGTAGGTTCTAACAGAGAAGGAATTCAGAAGAATGATGCTGAGTAGGATGAGGACGGACTTCGAGGAGGAGGAGGGGCTGTTGGAGTTGAACTCTCAAGGCTGGTTGGCATTTCCGTGGGAAGAGAGGGGCAGAGTGGGAGGATGACCATTTCAGGGGCTGGACCACAATCAGCAAGTGCATGGTATGTAACTGTCAAGGCCATTTTGATGGAAGCCCAGGTGCTGACGGATTTTTGAGTTGCTGGAGCCTGGCAGACAGTAGGCAGTGTGGGAATAAACTTGCTGAGAGGTCTGGTCTGGAGATAAATCTGGAGGAGCCATTGGCATAAAAGTGATTGAGATTGGGCTTTGGGTTCTTGTGCCTGGCAGCAAGTTTGAAGGGCAGGCAGGGATGGGTACCTGTCACGATGATGTCATCCTGGGTGGAATGCGCAGAGAGAAGGTACGAGGCAGTAAGGAAGGCCTCAGAGATGGGAGACTGGTGTGTCACGGCCTTTGTATGTTTAATGTTTAAGACTTGGGGTGACTGGAGGGTGGTGGAGAAATTGGAATGATTGTGGGGGAGGGGGGTCTTCTCTAGCTGTTCAGGCACTTTGGAAACTCAGCTCAATGGAATCTTGTTGAAACCTTTATTCTTTAGGACCTTAAACAAAATAGAAACTTGAGCTAATTTTAGCCAGATCTAATGTGTGTATGAAAATGAGCGCCGCTTTTGAAATTCAGCACATGCGGTATCTCTTTTCATTTGAACAAATGATCCCTCTATTTTCCTCTAAACAGTTTTATTAAGAAGATTTTCAGTGAAGCCCTATACATATTAACAACAATTTTCAGCATTGCCTTTGATCTTTTCCACCGTGAATGTATTCATTTCGTGTGATATGCATAAATCACATTGTGCCACCTCTTTGACTCTGGAGCAATTGTTCAATTGCCGCAATTCATTTACTGTACTGTGATAAATCGCATTAATATGGGTATGGTTCCTAACTTTATTGTGGACTCTTAAATGTGATGCACGTGTGTTTGTGTGTATATGTGTTTGTATATACTTCCAGCTACTAGCCACAGCTTTCCAAACAATTTAGCTTTTTTCTACTTAATAGAAAATATAGAATTTTTTAGTGAGCCTTGGCTCTGGAGAGAAAGATCCTAAGATCTTGGCTCCAGGTGAAGGGGGAAGGCTGGAAATTATCTGGTTATATTGCTGTTACTGGGGAGTCTTTCCTGATATAATTAGAGAATATTTGAGGATTATATAAGGGTTTTTTTTTTTTTTTTTACTTGAGTTATTTCTCTGGGCTGTCTGTATTCCTCCATATAGTCCAGAGTGAGTCTGTGACTTACCTATCTCTCATAAAAGACAGGAAGGTTAGGACAGGAGTGATGGGGAAGGAGAAAACAACTCCCCAACTCCAGTGGTCAGACCATGCTGCCTGCAGATATTTAATGAGCATCCAGTGTGAGAGAGGCATTAGGCCAGCTAGGCCCTTATAGGAAATGATCAGTAGTCCTTACTTCTGGGTATTAACTCTTTCCGTCCTCACTGCACTCCTTTGCGGGCAGGCACCGCTCTTGCCTCCATTTCACAGATGAGGAAACTGAGACACAGAGAGGGTGAGTAACTTGCCCAAGACTGCCCAGCTGTTAAGTGGTAGAGGCACGCTGGACCCCAGCCTGTACTCTGTGAACTGTCAAGACCTTAGCCCTGTCCCTAAGAAGCTTACAGTCCAGTCCGGAAGGCAAGGCATGCCCAGGAGTAGTAGTTAAAGACCCATAGCAGAGTAATAGTTAAAGACCCATAACAGACATTCTTAAGAGTCAAAATCCGGGAAGGTTCACAGCAGTGAGCTTTCGTTTGTGATGCTTGCCTGTCCCTTCGAAGTCATACACAAGCTGTCTTTGTGGTGTTTACTCCCTTTCTTTCACTCTTCCTTATACCTCCTGAGACCCCCGACGCACTTTCAATAATTATTAATTGAAGAAAATGATGACAGTGGCATAAGCTTATCTGTGTCTCAGGGGATTGGCTTAAGTTGGGCTCCACATGTTTGGCATCCAGAGGCCCAGTGAGGTGATGAACTTTTGACTCTTGAAAGAGCTTCACTGGATCAACACTCAGCTTTGCAAGATTTGGCCGATAGGGACTCTCTCTCCGGTTTGATAAGTGGTGGTGATGGGCGTGGGGGGGGTGTGGCGCTAAGTCCACCTCTAAGGACAAAACGTGCGGTGAGAGGAGGTCACCCTTCAGTCCTGGTGGCCCTGGAAGCTCAGAGCTGGAGTCCCCTCCTGTCCGTGCCCCTCCCAGCCTCATTTTCTCACATTTGCCAGGCCCTTGGATGAATCTGCTCCCACTCATGTCAGAGGCTAGAGAGGAAAGACCATTTTTCACTCAGTCTGCCCCAGGGAAAAGTAAGAGTTTGCCTTTCCTACGTTGAAGGAAAATTACCAACGTGGTGATCATTCTGTAGTGTATAGAAATACAGGATCGCTGTTGTGTCAATTACACTTCCGTTTTAAAAAAAGAATAGCGCCACGGCTGTTTATAAAAAAAAAAAAAAATGCCTTCAGAGGCAAGTCTTGCTTGCTAAACACACGGAACAGAAGGGTTTGGGATTTACGCTCCATGCTCTAGCCTGGCAGCCCCAGCCTACAGCCCAGCTGTGGTCATATGTGATGCATTTTTATTTACAGCTTAGGAGGCTCTGACTCTGACATATGAGTAACGGGGAAGCTCCTCCCCTTACAACAGTTGTATGTCATCTGCTTCAGAGAACTAATTGCTTGGCAATTCCCCTTTGGTAATTCCCTCTTTATTTTCTGATGAGTTACTTAACAGTGATGGGCTTGTTGAGCGGAGCGTTGAGTTTAATGTGTGCTTCAGAAGCTCCCCGGTAGGCCTGGGGGATATGTTTTTCGAATTCTGTTTAGCTTTACTGAAGGAACACTGAAACCATTATATGGCCTGTTAATATTTCACTCAATACGAGGTTAAACGCTGAGCGGTGTGCAGTTTTCCAAAAGAAATCAAAACCAGGCTTCTTCTTCTTCTTCTTCTTTTTTTCAATGTGCCCCTGTGCATTCGAAAATTATGAAAAAGGAATTTCTTATTTATAGGATGTTCAGGGCTTTTTTTTTTTTTTTTTCAAAATGAGATTTCAGACGGAGTGGCTTTCTGGAACACCGAAGGGTGAGGGTGTGAGTATGGTGTGGAGGAAAGCTGTTGCACTGGGTTTTAGGGAGACTGAGTTTCTTGGAACCGCCCTGCTGTGGGGTGTATCGGCACTTACCCCCCCCACACACACACACACTCTACGTTGCCGGGCCTCAGTTTCCCCCTTTACGGTAAAGGAAGTGGGTGACAGAAACCATCACTCAGGCCCCTTCTATCTCTAACACAGCACAGTTCCACGAGTAGATTTTATTGTAATTCTTCTCCTGGGCTCCCACCTCTCCCCCTACCGCTCCCGCCTCGAGACCTCTGGTCTGTCAAACATCATTTGCTGTTGTTTGACTTTGTTCGGTTTTGTATTTAATTAGAATTTACATTTTTGGCTATTATTGTGTCATTATTTATAAAGTAAGTCATCAGGGGCGCCTAAAATCATTTATCACGCCTTTTCTATGAGTTTCGGACCTTATTACTTCCCCCGCTTCTTTTCCTCTTCTTTCTACTAGGCCCCCAAACAACATCCTTTTCTGGAGTGGCTGCATTGCCACTGGAAGGAATCTCTGTGCTAATGATGGAACCGTCTTTTGCAGGAAGCTCTGCTGTTCTTGGCAGTAGCATCAAGGGTCACATTCCGCTTTTCATTTGCAAGTAGAAATCCTTTGGATGCTTTTTGGTTTCCCCTGCAGGTGCAGATTTGAGGCTCGGGGTAATTCCTTTTTTCTTCGGAGTCGGTTTTCCCAATCAGTGTGGGTTGTATTACCTTGTCTTTTTGGTTAATTTGTAAGCAGTTTCTACTGATGTCTCTTGACTCACTGAATAGTGTTGTTAGGCAGCTGGCGCAAATAGAAGAGGTGGCATTTAAGAGCGTTTTGTTGTTTTATTAGTCTCACAGGCAGAGAGGAAGGGAAGAAGCAGCACGTTAACAGTGGGGGCTCTGAAGCCAGGGAGATGGAGCTTTGAATTCTGCCTCTGGCTCCATAGTTGTGTGTCCTGGGCCACATTTCTTAACTCTGTGATGCTCAGTTTTCTCATCTGTAAGATGGGAGTGATGACAACATCTGTCTTACAGGACTGTTGGAAGGATCAAGTGAAGAATCCCTGTATATTGCAAATGATCGGACCTCGGTATGTGATTTAAGAGAAAGAAAGAGGGGGAAGGTACAGAATTTAAGGGCTGAAAAAAGAAAAAGAAAAAAAAACGAGCAAAGAAAAGAGCTGTGTCTTTGCAGGTACTCGCGGTAGGAGCTCTTCAGAGCCCCCGATGGGCCAGTTTGAATCCCAGATGGACCGCTGAAACTGGGGAAGGCCTGGGCACCCTCCGCTGATCGGGCTGTAATGTTCTACTGAACGCCGACCAACCGGCTCCACAGAAGAGGGTGTTTGCTGCTGCGAGATGAAAAGAAATATTACATTTTAAACATCTGTTGCCTCTATTTTACAATAAGAGGACACCAGTAAAAGCAGAAGTTCCCTTTGATTCCACTGTCTTGGGCCACACGTCACAGCAATCATTAGATGTTGTCTTTTAGTTCTTGACAATTTAACATGTATCTTTTTTTTCCACGTTTGCCTTCTCCATTTAGCATAGACGTTCTCAAACTCCACTGTACAGCTCTCCTCTACAGGATTATATAATATCCCATTAAGGATATTAAATTTTGTATTTGTGGACAGTTGAGTTGTTTCTAATTATTTACTGTTAAAAAGCTGCAGTGAGCACCTTTGTGCCCTTAAGTATTTTTTTAGGATATGGTCACATCAGATTAATTCCTATGATAGAGAGGCCTGGCTCTGAATTGCTTTCTAAAAGACAACATTTACGTTGTGACTGATGATATATGACCAAGTCTTGCTTCACCCTGATTGATGGTGGGACTTACTCTTTTTCGGCTGATTTCTTAGGCTTCTTGGTTTTAAAATTTGAATTCCTTGGATCCCGCTCAGTCAGAGAACATTTCCAGGGGTACTTATTTGCTAATTTCCTTTTACACAATTAGCAAAAGGGAGCCTTTGGTATTTGCTAACCTGTGTCTTAGCGCTACTTATTGATCTTTTTTAAAGTCACATGGGCTACAGCTGTTTCCCCAGTGTGAGTTTCTTTTATTGGGATTATATGACTTTTTGCTCTATGAAAGTTCAAGCTTTTGTAGGGTGTCTCTCTTTTCTTCTCTGGTTGTACCAGGGCCAGCCTGGAAGGAAGAGGGAAGGTCATCTCAGCTCCTGTCTTGTACCAGGTGGCCGGTGGCTCGGCCGGGCTGGGAGCGTTCTCATGTCTGTCCCCTGAGCCCCTTGGGAACCATTCCCTATGGAGCTGTAGGGCTGTTCACTTACTGAGGGCTCTTACCACTCCCTTTCCCACCTGCTTCCCTGCTTCTCCCTCCCCTTTTTTTTTTTTTTAGGTCCGCACCGTGGCAAATGGAGGTTCCTGGGTTAGGGGTTGAATGGGAGCTACGGCTGCCAGCCTACACCACAGCCACAGCGACAACAGATCCGAGCTGCATCTGCAACCTACACCACAGCCCACGGCAACACCGTGTCTTTAACCCACTGAGCGAGGCCAGGGATTGAACCCACAACCTCATGGTTCCTAGTCGGATTCGTTTCCGCTGCGCCACGATGGGAACTGCTGCTTCTCCCTCCTTGACCTTGATTCACCCCTGGGTCAGCTTCCTAGGTGTCAAGTCCCTTCTGCCCAGCTTTGTGCACCCCTATTTCTCTCCAGGAGCTCTGCCGTGGGGACCATGCTGGAGGCCTGGCCGCCTCCTCACCTGGGCCCGGGGAGATCAGTCAGGGGTTTCAGGCCTAGCAAAGTCCGACTCTTCTCCGAGGATCCTGGGCTGGGCTCGTTACACTTGCTGCTCCCTTAGTCCGACAGGCCACCTGCCGAGGGCCTGATTTTTTTTTTTTTTTTTTAATTAATCTGGATTAGATTGGAGGAGCCCCCCTGCTGCCTGGCTTCCTTTGCTGTTGCAGCACTTCCCCGGGGAGAAATACTTGGGTCTGGAGCTTTCAGGGGACTGGTCTCCAGGTCTGAACTTCGGAGATTCAGAGCATTTCGTTGTTTTATTTGTTTCACAGAGAGAAAGAGAAGAGGCGGTATGTTAACAGTGGGGGCTCTGAAGCCAGGGATGGTTGTGGTGGTTTGGGATCTGCTGTCCCCTCCTGAATGGCCTTTCTAGGTGTGCGCCTTTTCTGGTCCAACCCGTTTTTCTCTCTGAAGCTAAAATGAACATTTCTTGCTATTAGACATCCATTTGCATCTCTCTCTTCCTTCACCCCTCGCTGAGTTTTCTAAAGGCCAGAATCCTTAACCTGGCTCAGCAGGTTTGGGGCGCCTTGCTTACTCTCGGGCCTGTCACTCATCTGTTGCCCCTTATTCGCTCCATCCATTTAGCGTTTCCTCCTTCGAAGCGCCTTGCCCTGTCTGTTGGTTTGAGTGGCTTTGTGCCTCAAACAGTGGGTGATAAAGGTGACCAAAGTGTGGGAAGGCTGTGCTCAGGAGACAGAAAGGAGAAAAGGAAAGGCCCGATGATGAATTTTCCAGAACAAAAGCTGTTTGGAATGTAATGCTATATTTGCTCAGTGATTTTGCGATTTTATAGTACTATGCTTACAACCATGCCAAACAGTATTATTTTTGAACTTTAACACAGGAACAAAATTGCTTTGTTTTTAAATGTCCCAAACTGTCTTTCTTTGTAGTGAAAAAAAAAATCCTGTTGGCTTTCGATTATGTGAGAGGATTCTTAGAAACGCCGCTGTTGTGTGGGATGAATGGGGGAATTTGAGGTTCACCTCCTGTTCTCTGCCTCCTTCAGTGCCCCATGTAGGCTCTTGCCACCTCACGCTCCAACTCAGGTCAGAGTTTCTGGTGGGGTAATTTTCCCAAGGAGATCATTTTATCTGGAAGAGCGTAGTTCTGGAGGCTTAAGCAGGGTTGGTCAAGAGCGGGTGCAGGACCCCCTGGACCGGGGACCTTGAAACCCTCCTCTGCGAGACGCTGCTCAGGGGGCTGGGAGGACGGGGCGACTGTAATGTACCTTCCCCCTTGAGTTGCTGCCTCTTCTCCTGCATATGAGTTTGTCTGGAAGTTGCCCTGTTGGTAGTTCAGTGAAAATACCTTTTTCAGGTGGAGGATGTCCATTTGTGGTCATTGACGTGCAGGTCTTGATGCTTCTGATGGAGGTTCTGACAAGTCAGGAAAAGGATGTCTGACTTAGAAACCAAGTCCTGGGCCTTTTGTTCACTGCAGCACCCCATAGCCCTTCCTACCTTGTTCTGGCAGGTTCCAAGTGGGAGCGGAAAGGAGTCTGGATGAATTTTGTTTTGATTGCCCTTCCCTTTTCCAAGGCTCCATTTCCAGTTCACTTCTGGAGCACCCTTGATCGCTGTGACCCAGACTCTTGAGAAGTATGACCTCGGGTTGTGGCTTTTGCAGGAGACCATCTTTATTTAAGGAGCTGTGAAAAGAATGTTTCCTTTTGGTTGCTGCCTCTGGTGCCTGATCTGACACTTTTCATAAGATTAGCACTTACGATTTTTTCTTTTATAAGTGGTCCTAGGCCCATAAGACAGTTATCTGTTATTTGTTGACAGGGGAAAAGAAGATCTGGTTACTTATTTAAAAAATCTCTGTCCATAAAACCTTGCTTTCTATTGCATTTGAAGGAAATACAGTGATAGCATCTAAGCATGAAATTTGGTGTTTTATTTTGGCTTTCCTGTTCTATTGAAGCTTCGGTAACCCTTTGTACCTTTCTCAACTCCTCAGAAGAAACAGGTTATATATATATATACGTGTGTGTGTGTATGTGTATATATATATATTTTTCCATCTGAGTGTCATCCAAATGAATAGTACTCTTTTAACAATCTGTGTAAACAGATACAAAAGAGAAAGACTGCTTTCTTTTTTTCCCCTCCCAGCAAGCTTTAGATCCGTTTTGGTCATCCTAGAGATTAGAATAGGCCAGTGTGTGTACAGAAGCAATGTGAAATGAAGAAAAAATATTTTTGAGTGTGTCCTTGAAACATGGGTCTTGCCCAGGAGTATATGAGCCTTTTCCAAACAGAACTCTGGAAGTCACAGTCCATGTCATCTTTAAGTCCTGGAGAGAGGGTTATTAATCTATGGAAATGAACAAACACTAGCTGTTTGCTATTCTGCTGTGCAGAGAACATTCAGTGACCTGACTGATCTCAAGAGTTTCTATCTCTAAATGGTACGGTTTTTACTCTTTGCCCTGAAGTTTCAGGAAACGATTTCCTTAAAAACATTTTTTTAAAAAGCATTTCCATTTTAAATGTGCAAGATCTTCAAAGACGTCACTGGGATGAAAGTTCTGTGTTTTCCTGTTTCTCTTCTAGGTAGTCAAAACTGCCCTTTTCTCTTGGCGATGCTTTGCCATCCTAGCCTCTGATTTAGTAAATGCAGCCCATAAGAACCGCAGTCATGGGAAGTGGCGGGAGTGTCATGGGTCTGCCTCAGCTGAGGGTAGCATATCATAGGAGCGAGAGCGCTTTGGATGAACTGGTGCCTGGGATAGTCAGGACAATTCCTTGAGCAGAATGTTCTTCCAGGTTCCTCTTCATTTCCTGGAAGAACCATCTTAAGAGGTTGACTAATTTGCTAGGTTCCCAGGGCTAGAAATGCAGGTGGCCTGTGCTGTCTGTCCCCCTGGCTTTCAGACACACATGAATTTCAGTGTTCTTCTCCATCGTTTGTGGAGCCAGGATACCCCGGGCCGTATGCAGTTCTGTCTCTGAATCTGTAGACTGAAGAGACAGAACTTTGCTTAATTGAAATGGCCCAATAGAGCAGTTTTGAGGTGGAGCTTGAAAGATGGAGAAAGGCAGCCCCTTGAATGTATGCGCTCCCCAGGGACCCTTGGAAACATTTCCGTGTACGTTTCCACCTTAGAAGTTTTTGTGGTGCCTAAACTTGAACTTGACAGATAGGTAGAGAGTGTTTTTTCTTTTGCAGCCAGTGCACCTTTAAAGTTGAGCTTCTCAAGCTATATTTCCTTTAATGCGCCAGTGTCAGCAAGTTTAAAAATGTCAGGAAATCAGATCGATCTTGTCTATGGAATCTTGAAATCCGATCCCATCTTCTCTGGGAAGTTCTTTGCACTGGATGGGAAGGCAGGACAATCAGACAGCTCATTTCCATATTGAAAGGTCCCTCTTTCATTCTTGTGGATGCTACGGAAAAGGCTTAAGGATGCTCATGCAGCCACCTGATAGATCACATCTGGAATCAGATTTATGGGTCCTGGTCTGGTGAAAGCCAGTAAGGGACATTGAGTCGCTTTCCTGACGGGTATCTACTGTCCTGTGATTATCTAGCAGGTAGTCTTTTAGCAGAAATCACCATCCATCTCTTGATGCCAGAAACCTGTATAGTAACTGTTACGAAAGCTTTTCTGTCTTTGCAGAAGTCATGTGGTGGCTGATGGCCGTGCTGTTGGTTTCAGAAATATTTGGAATCTGACTCACTTTGAGACTTTCAGAAGCTAGATTTTATATGCGTAATCCTCCTTGGGGATTCTGCAAATGAGATGGAGCCCATCACTCTTGTGGGCCTTCTCCCCTCAGTCTCTGGACAGCTCTTTTCCTCGGAGTCAAGGTGCTAGAGGCTGGCTGGGGAGTTTTGCTTGCTGTTGGAGTAGCTAAGAATGTTTCTCTCTAACAGGTCCCAGAGAGTGCTGGCAGACATCCGTCCTTGCCCCAAGATCTTCGTTGGAAGTCCCCGGGACTTGGTGTCTGTGCGTTCACAGTATATATGAACTCACCAGGAGGCATAATGCGTCACCATTTTGTTCTGGGCCACCCTAAAGGATGACACCCAGCTCCAGAGACCTCCTCTTGGACATCACCCCTGAGATCCAGTGTTTTAGCTACCCAGTGTCTGCAATCCCTTTCTAATGAGTGCGAGCCGCCTCAGGCTTAGGCATTCAATGGCCAGAACCCTGTTGAAAGTTCCATTCGATTAGCCGGCAGTTGCATACCTTCCGTTGCTTTGAGAGCAGCGACACCCTCTCTAATTCTTGTTGAGTCCTTACCCAGATATGCTTGAAAACAGGCACCAACCCATTCTTTCCATCTTGGCATCTGCCCACACACTTAGTCCTGGGATGACCTGGAGCAGAGGCAGTGGAGGATAAATTCATCTTGTACAGACTTGTTCCTGCTAGTTCTAGCCTGTCTCTCGCCTCAGATCTAGCTTTTAAATCCTCAAGTGATTGGTTTTGGGTAGGAATGTGTGGACTGTTGGATTGGAATAATTTTCTCCCTGGATTTCTAGTGTTAATATAAATAAATAAACACACACACACAAACACACACACACACGCACGCACGCACGCATACGATATATGTGAGTTGATCTTGTTTTAAAAACTCGCAGTTACTTAAAGTTGGTACAGAATAAAGATGTGAGCTTTTTTTTTCTTTTTTATTACAAGTTGCAACACAGCCAAAAGGCCTATATCAATGTTTTGCCAGGAAAGGGTCAAAACGGAAAATTTGCAACAAAGACCCACTAGAATAGAACCAGTACAAACAGAAGCTGACAAATATATGCCCCTCGTTGGGAGTTCAGCCCCTGGAATGTTATGTAGGACAAAAGGAATGGAAGAGATATTTCAGTAACATTTTGTTCTGTGTCAAAAACCTTCTGAAATATAAATCTGCTGTGTATTGGAGAATGGATACAGCAATTGATTCAAGTTGAATAGCTTTCATTTAACTAGAATATCCCACAGAAAGCAGTTCTTGTTCTGACAGCCGTATTTTTGCTTTTCTTGACTTAAAGAAAATTGAATTCATGTTTACATATTTTATAGGATTGTTTTATGGACAGAGACGCAGGTCAAATCCCATCCCAGCGCAGTGGCTTTTGTTATAGCAAATAGAAACATTTCTAAATGAAATGAAAACCATTTCTAAAAGCCATGGCCTGTGGCCCATAATAATACTACATTGATATTATGAAACCGTTTACAGCAATCAATAATTCAGTTGTAGATGTGCTTTTTTCTTTTTATTTATTTTTAATTTTTTTCTTGGGGGGGGTGCTCTTTTGGCATGTGGAGGTTCCCAGGCCAGAGATTTAACCTGAGCCACAGCAGTGACAATGCTGGATCCTTAACCCACTGCACCAGCAGGGAACTCCTCTAAGCCTTTAAAAATTTTTTTTAGTCTTTTGCCAACATATGTATCCACACATACTTCACCGATTTGCATAGTAGAGAAGGAAGAATATGAATATGTATAACAGGACTTTATTTTGGACTTTCTGGAACAGATCACCTTTTTATCCTCCCCATGATGGCTCCCTGAATTGCTTCCAATTATTGTAATTTCATAATTGCCCACAACTCTGTATGTGTCCATCTAAGGATCTTGCCATGTCCACCAAACCCAGCCAAAAGCTAGTCATCAGTGCTAGTGATTCACAAAGCTGAACTTCAGAATTAAGTGCCCCCCTGCAAACAGTGATCTGTTCTTCCATTTCTACGCTTTTCAAGGAGAAATTAGGTGCTCGTTTTTTTTTCGTTTTGTTTTGTTTTCAGTTCCCCAGATCATCCTGGCATTGATTCTGGACTCATTTGCAGATACGATGCTCAGCAATAACTATTACTCCTGAAACTTTTTTGCTGTCTGTGCCCTATACTTCAGTAGAATCTGAGGTATTCCAGGCCCATTAAATACATACAGAAAATTTTAGGGGAGTTGATCAAAAGCAAGCTTCTCTAGGAATAAAGGTCTTTTAGGTTTTAGTTGTACCTTCAAGGTTCTTAACTGGATGCCATATATTTTATTTCCTTTCAGTATTTATATTAATTTACTACTTGGGTTTACTGTTTTCCATTTGGAAACAGCTTGTAAAAACTAACGCATCTCTTAAAAATGTGAATTCCAGCTCGCTCCATTCTTACCTTGACTGTCTTTTCTGCTTATTGCTAGACCATTGCTTCTCTTTCTGCTTCTCTTCTGGGATTTTATCTTGCTCAGCGATTCTTGTGTGTGCTTCTGAATTCTATGGTTTGAGTTTCCTGACCAACTTCTCCTTGCCTCTGAGTCCATTTCCTGTGCTTTAAGCTTTGGCATTCCATTCTCCGATCCCAGTCAAAACTGAAACTTCAAGATTAGTCCTTGCAACACCATTGATTCTTCCCTCTCCGTTTCTCATTTCTCACTCTATTGTTCTCTCTCAAAGACAAATATTGATGTGTTGTTAGGAACGTCATTAGGATATGGTAGTTAGACTTGTGGTGAGCATTTCACAGGGTATACAAATATTGAACCACGATGTTGTGCACCTGAAATGAATGTAATATTAAATGTCGATTAAAAACAAAAAGGAGGAGAGAAAAAAAAAGAACTTCATTCTGGTGGTACTTCCTTAAGGCCTCCTGGATTTTTCTGTTTTACTGACACACTCCACAGCTTCAAACTGCAGCAGCCATCAACAGGTCTTCAACAAATTAGTTGTTTCTACACAGGGCTTACAATATTACACTCGCTGTTTAAAAATAATTAAGCTTCTCTCAGTGTTCTTTGCTGTGGGTCAGGAACTTGACTTGCTTTGCCATCTAACGCGCAAGTTAATCACAAACTGGTCCTCTGAACCAAATAATTAAAAATAGAGCAAAGTTTCTGAACCAGGCGGTTGGCAGAAAAGTCTGTAGTTCCATCTGTGCACGGTTAGGAAAATATTTCATGATACTGAAATAGCATCAGCCTTGCTCTCTTTTGTGTGAGCTTGTATCTGTGTGACTGTATGTCATTCGGTGCTCTGAAGGTTTGTTGGTATCTTCTCTTCTATACGTATTTATAAGTCCCTGGCAAGGAAACAGGAAAGCAAATCCAGGTGTTCTGTGCATACAGTATTTATTTGCTGGTTTCTGTGAAGGGAAAATGGTCTCGTTCTTACATTTTCTCTTTAATGAAAGTTTTCTCTGACCACGTGTTTCAGAAAATTAGAGGGCATGGCGTTTTTACTCGGGAATCTTTCTATCTTTTGCTTCTCTTCCTGCAAATAACCTTTGCTGCTAACTTTTAGGAGATGTTCTTAGAGGAAATGCTGATGGATCTATTTCGGTTTGGAATGTGGGCGATTTGGAGTTTCTGCTCTCTGGAAGGAGATGTATGCCTGGGATATGTATCAAACTCATAAACACTTTATGACCGAGGTAGAGACATGTGAGTGACTGATTTTGAGAGAAATTTAATCCTTCCACTTGGATTTTCCTTTGTGCTCACCAGTCATCAGTAACTCATCAGATATGTTCAGTTCTGCCCATTTCTTAACCTATGCCGAGATTTTAAAAATGTATTTTCTATTTATAAGATTCTAGTCGCTCTATAAAATAAAGATCATTCCCCTCTGGTATCTTCTGTTATAACTGTCTCTCTTTATCCATGGAAAACTCTTGTTTTTATGTTGATTTTCTTTCTTCCAGGAGGTCCATTGTATTCAATAACAACTAGTTCTCAGCAAAAGCACCAAAGGGAGATTAGGAGTTATTAAGAGGAAAAAAAAAAAAGGAAATGTCTTAATTTTATTCCTTTATTTCTCAGAGTTTCCCTGTGCTTCTAGAAATTTAGAGCCTAAGCAGACTATCAATATTATGGTAATAGAATTAAATACTGAAATCAAGAGCTGGGGATTGACCGTACTCACATTAATTGAAATTAAGGAAGGAGGAATATCTGTAATAAATGTCATTATTAAGGAGTTCCCGTCGTGGCTCAGTGGTTAACGAAGCCGACTAGGAACCATGAGGTTGCGGGTTCGATCCCTGCCCTTGCTCAGTGGGTTAAGGATCCGGCGTTGCCGTGAGCTGTGGTGTAGGTTGCAGACAGAGCTCGGATCCCGCGTTGCTGTAGCTGTAGAGAAGGCCGGCAGCTACAGCTCCTGTTAGACCCCTAGCCTGGGAACCTCCATATGCCGCGGGTACGGCCCTAGATAAGGCAAAAAAAAAAAAGTCATTATTAATGTAGCAGCTGATTCTTGAGCTATGAAGATCATCTAAAGTTGAGGATGCTGTGAACGCTAAGGCAGTTTGTTGTTTATGAAATTTAAAATGTAATAGTCTGATCACTGAGGCATTTTGTCATTCATGAAATTCAAAATTTACTAGTTTGATCCTTTGGGCAGTTTTGTCATTCATGACGTTTAAAAGACTATACACATCTTCTTGCCCAACCTCCTCATTTTATAGGCAACTTAATTTTGTTTATTTCTTGTAAACCTACTGTGTGCACGGTGTGATGCTTGCGGGGTGGACAATAAAGTTGAATAAGTTGTGGTCTGTGGCTTCAAACTGCGTTATCTTTTGATTTTCTTTTCAGTGTTACTTGGGGAGATGTTACTTTTAAAGAGATGTACCTGGGTTTTGTTAACCATTGTTCTTGGCTAATGTAAGATATTAGGATGTAACATTTTTTTTGCACTCTTGAGTACTCAGAAGGATGAATGGCAGATGTCTTTTTATATTTTAAATGATTTTTCTTTTTTCCATTATAGCTAGTTTACAGTGTTCTGTCAATTTTCTACTCTACAGCAAGGTGACCTAGTCACACACACATATATACATTCTTTTTCTCACATTATCCTCCATCATGCTTCATCATAGTGACTAGATATAGTTCCCAGTGCCATACAGCAGGACCCCATTGCTTATCCACTCCAAGATGTCTTTAAACGTTAAAGTTCAGGCTGGTTTCATTCTCTTATGTGAGATAGCTGACATTGCTAATACTAATTAGTCTCGCTGGAAAGACTGCTGGCTACTCAGGGCACACTTTTCATGTAGGGCTGTTCAATTTGTTTCTCTCATTGATTTATGCATCTTCTAGACAGCAGCATACAGAATTTCAATTTAAAAAACTGCACTTGATGGTTGATACCTTCATTCAATAAATCATTTGGTTGAAGAATGTTTATTTATGACCAAAAACCCAAGAAACAAGAAATGACTCACAAAAGGTCATTATGCAGGGAACATAATAATGGCTATGTCTTTTAATAATAGTAGTGGCTAACTGGCATATTGGGGATTTAGGGTGTATTAGTCACTGTGCTGATCACTTAATCCTTACAGTAAACCTAGTCAGTGGTTATTATCTGCACTCTATAAAGTAACTGGGTTAGTAGCTTGCCCAAGGTCACACAACTAGTAAGGGGTAGGACTGGGATTCAACTCATGCCATTTTAACTTCAAACCCTATGCTCTTAACTAATTATACTTTATTGCTTACTGCCCATATTATTGTGAGACTTGCAAAATTGCTTTCTTAGGAGTTCTTCTGTGGTTTTGCGGGTTAAGGACCCAGCGTTGTCACTGCAGTGGCTTGGGTTGCTGCTGTGTCGTGGGTTGGATGCCTGGCCTGGGAACTTCTGCATGCAGAGAGCTGGGACCAAAAAAAAAAAAAAAATTCTTTCATAAATGCTGAGTGTATGCAAAAGCTTAGTAAAAAAACTAAGGTAAAATGTAAAGAATAAAGATCCAGTGAGCATCCAAGTAAATCTACACACGGATTTCATAATCACCACAAATTTGATGTCCGCTCTCTGGGGGTCTCCCCCATTGAGTCACACTTCTTCCCACTTCAGAATCAGCCACTGAAGAGAAATAATGATTTACAACACTTTAAAAGAAGAGTACATAGGAGTTCCTATTGTGGCTCAGTGGTAATGACCCCGGCTAGTATCCACGAGGATGCGGGTTCGACCCCTGGCCTCATTCAGTGGTTAAGGATCTGGTGTTGCCGTGAGCTGTGGTGTAGGTCGCAGATGTGACTCGGATCCCGCATTACTGTGGCCATGGTGTAGGCTGGCAGCTGCAGCTCCCATTCAACCACTGGCCTGGGAACCCCCATAGGCTGCAGGTGCAGCCCTGAAATTAAAAAACAAAAACAAAAGTGCACAGAAACGCATCCCAGCCAGATGCTTATTTTGTTGTCCCTCCTTTTTCTTGGCTCTCCTCCGAGAGGCTCGGTCACCTCTCTTGCTTCTTCCTCCTTTTTCTGGCCATCATAGGCCACAAAGAGGAACTGAGTCAGACCTACACAGAAAGTCAGAGAGTGTTCTCCGCTGTGATGTCTGGGCCTAAGTGCCACGACTGGTCTTGGGGGCTTTGGGGGGAGACGAGAGTTTCCCTGGTGCTGTCAGATGGCACGTCCCCTCCCAAGCCAGGGGCGGTATAGAGGCATGCCAGCAAACAGCCCCCGTGAGGAGGTGGTTTGATGTGACTTCGCTGACACATCTCTAAAAAGCTTGTCGGGTTATAAGTCACAAATGTTGGCTCTACAGACGTGTGGTCCCTTAATAGTGTGACTCTTAAAATAGCGACACATTTTTGGTCACCAATGTGAGGGCACTTCATAACACAATCAAAAGCTGCTGAGTGGAACATGTTAAGATAATGGAACCTTGTTGTCCCACAATGCTTTAATGCTATCTTTCAGCAAGTGGTAATACTTGGTACGGCATGTAAAATCAAAATGGGTTCGGGCCTGGTGGGGATATAATTCTTTCATCGGTTGGATAATACATTCTGATAATTAACTTCATTAAAAGGAATAAGCAAAGGAGGTTTTTGTTTGTTTGTTCATCGTACTCAGTTGTATGGAAGTTTTTCCAAGGGTCATACAGTTCTGTAAGAGAAGATGGCAATTTAATGCAGTCCTAGCTATTAAGGCCTTAAGGGCTAGGTTACTTTTAAGTTATTCCCATGTAATTAGAAAAATGTGCAATGAATTTCAAAGATCAAAAAAAAAAAAAAGCGCATGTAGCCAAACATAAAAATGCTTGTAGGGAGTGCCTTCCGTGGCTCAGCAGTTTACGAACCCGACTAGAATCCATGAAGATGTAGGTTCGATCCCTGGTCTTGCTCAGTGAGTTAAGGAGTAGAGTGGGTTAAGTTGCCGTGAGCTGTGGCATAGGTCGCAGACACAACTCGGATCCCACATTGTTGTGGCTGTGGTGTAGGCCTGCAGCTATAGCCCTGATTCCACCCCTAGTCTGGGAACTTCCATATGCCCTAAAAAGCAAAAAAGAAAAAAAAGCTTCTAAAGGCGTATGTTTGTATCTGTTTGTATGTAGTCATTTGGACATACATATTTACATATTATGTATTTGTATTTTTCTATCATTGCATGTGTTTGCATGTATAGATATGGTATGCACTCTTTATAGAGCTCGTGTTAGGAACCAATTATATAATTTGGAGCTTTAAATAAAAAGCAATGTAGTCATGAGGTTAAAGTGTGAGTATGTGTCTATCTCTTTTGTCTCTCATTTTTTTGCTTAGAGAAAAAAAAATCTATGTTCAAAGATACCAATGCGCCTATTAATGAGCTTCAGATATGAAAAAAGAGCCACATATGACACTGTGTTGCAGTTTTGTACATTGTCTCAAAAACATGCTGTAAAAATATGGAAACTAGAAAAATCTTGGCAGATGCAGCCTAAGAATTAGCCGATTTAAAAGCTGCATTTGAGTATTCTCAGTACCGTTCTGTGACAGCTATTACTATAGGAATTGGCACAGCAAAGAAAACTTACAGTTTAATACTTTAGAGCAAATAATTGCTTAGGATGCTTTAAATAGCACAGGAAATGTGTAGAGTGTTTACTTGACATTTGTTGTATTGAACACTAATACTGAAACAGATTCTTTGACCACAGAGAATGCCAGTGTAGGTGGAGTGGGGGTAGATAGGAGAAAAAGACAGACAAAAAAACAGCCAGCATGATTAGATAAAAATTAAATGGCAAATGAGCTTTTTCATGATAGGGAGATACCAGGGAAAAAGCGCCCATTTGTTTGATCAAGTAGTGTTCAAGCGTGATAGCAGAAAGCAAAGTAAAACAACTCCTTGAGATTAGATTTCTCCTAGTTTTAAGGTCCTGAATTATGCTTAAGGCTCTCTTCAAAGCTTTCAGCCCTTGGCGACTCTGGTTTAATTTTTAAGGTCCTGAAAGCGAGAGGAGTGACCTCCCTTTTTATAAAACAGAAAGAAAAAATCCCCCGTGTTATCTTGAATCTGCACATGCTCCTGGGTGTTTTTTTTTTTTTTTTTTTATGACAGCTCTGGCGCCCTCATTTCTCAGTGCAGCTCAGTGATATTTTTTCCCCGCCCCCCCGAATGCATCTTCTCTTCACCCTGGCCAGGCACTGTTCCTGAGGGTCTTATCTTAGGATGGTGTGTAGAGCAGTTTAGTGCTGCTGTAAACGCACAGCATTTCTTTTGGCACCAACTGCCTGCTGTGCATTGTGACTGAGCTGCATTTAGTGGGAAGAAAACTGCCTAAACTTTGGGCTACTCAACCCTCTCCCATTCATATGTATTTGAGTCAATCACACAGTGTCTTAAAGGGAGTTTTAATGGCATTGGTTAAAAATGAATTGGCATGTGTGATAGGTCCGAGAGCGTGAAATCATGCAGTGTTAATGAAATTTGTTAAAAGCTTCTTTCTGGCTTGTCAGTGTGAGCGGCTTTAAAACACCCAAGCGAAGTTTGAGAAACAACAATTAAGAGTCAAAACCTCACTGTGCAGTGGGGTCTAGCACCCAGAACACATCAGTGGAGGGACTGTATTTATGACTTTTCCACCGACTCGAGAGTTGACCTTGAATAAATAATGTTCAACTTCTCTGTGCATCAGTTAGATATGTGTGGTTGTGTATGGCCAGTGGGAAGGCAATAACTGAAGTTCACAACCAAAGGAGAACATGTAGGAAAACTTTATTAGAAGAGAGCAGTGGGTGTGAATGCCGGCCTTATGTTAATAAGTCTTGGTACACGTGACTCCTAAGAAAGGTAGGGCTTTTTTTTCTAGTACCCTTCTTATGTTTTGTAGAAGTAAAAATATATGTATATATGTATTGTTTCATTTTTTAAGAAAGCTTCGTTTCCTATAAGTTCCACCTTACATAAAGGGATTTTTTTTCTTTAGAATGTTTTAAATTTTTTTTGGCTGCACCCGCCGTATATGGAAATTCCTAGGCCAGGGATTGAATCCAACCCAGAGCTGTGACCTGTGCTGCAGCTGCGGCAATGCCAGATCCTTTAACCCACTGCGCAGGGCTGGGGATCGAACCCATGCCTGCTGCAGTGACCAGAGCCCCTGCAGTCAGATTCTTAACCCATTGCGCCACAGCAGGAACTCCTAGAATGTTATAATTTAAATGGTAATCAAGCAATAACAAATTTCATTTAGTATGTAGAGACGTTTTATTTTTTAAAGGAAATTCCAAATTATTATTTACTATAAAAGGTTTATTTCTTTTTAGTTTGTAGTTACCCCTGCGATGATCTCAATGGTTTTTCATTCATTTGGGGAGTCAGAAAGAAGAGTATTCAGCATTTAATATGCCCAAAAAATCCTGGTTAAACACAAAAACGCTGAAGTATCCATGCGATTTATATTCAGGGCATGTTTCCTCTTCCCAAGTGTTTCTCGGGGCTCAATTGGAAGGACCAGAATCCACAGGAGAGAATAAAATATAACCATTGGCGATTGATGATCCAAGGAGGGCTTTTTAGTTAGTGGTACCCAGAGAGGCACATCGTTGCATGAGGTTACGAGGTCTTAGTAAGCCAGTCGCTGATAGGTGCCCCCAACTTGGAGACGTCCACAAGGGATGGAAAGCTAGAATGCAAAACGGTGCTAAACCACATCTCCCACGTTGCATTTGTTATAAAAAGGGCATAGGTAGTACAAATTGGGATGCCTGCCATTTGAAGGAACGATTCTGAGCTTTCGATGTTATTTGAGAGCCAAGATCCTAACTCCGGAGTCTCAGGTGGAGTTCTGGGATGGGGGGTGGGGGTGGGGGTCAAAAGAAGCCAGCAGTTCCAAGTTAAAGAAAACGTTTAAAAAAAAAAAAAAAACAAAGCGAGAAAGAAAAAAGAAAAAAAAAAGCCGGAGAAAAAGCTTATAGATTTAGCGCCTTGTCCATGACTCACTTTCTCTTTGCCATCTCCATCCAGCTGTTACTCATTTTACTGTGAACCCCACGGGAAGGCTCCTTGTGATGTTTTCTCTTTGGCAGCTTTGCCAAAAATATAAATACACACCTTGGGAGAATCAGGGTGAGAGAGAGAAAAGACAGAGGGCACAGGTTTTAAAATCCTGGTTCTGCTGATAACAAACTCTGGGAACAGATACTTTGCACAGCAGGGGCAGGTTTTTAAAAATCTGTTCTCAGTTTCCGGACGGCAGCCATCACCCCGCCGAAGGGCTTTCCTCTGATGCCCACCGTGTTTGGATTGCGGAGGTACGGTTGGGATCTGCTCTCCCAGGCTTTTGGAAGTAGCCCTGGAGGTGTGACAGCCGCCTGAAGAATCCTTAGCAATTCGGACTGAATTCTCAGAAGGAGAACAGGCAGGAGTGAAGGGCGTGTGCTGGGGCAGGGGGTGCCAGGTTGTTCTGAAGCTACTGTTCGGACTCTTTGGTTATGCCTCCGTGTTCAGACATGGAGAGCTGGACATCCCAGAATTTTGATGTCTTCCTGTGATTCGAATACCAGCCCTGCCATTTACTAGCCTGGCCAAGTTGCTTAACGCTTCAGTTTCTTCATCTCATAAGTGGGGATTGTACTCAGCATGAGGATTAAATAAATCAGTACGCGTAGGGCACCTGGAATGGCCATCGGCACCTAGTTAATGTTATTTATGCTTTACTTGCCGTTATTGCGTTATTGTTCTCCTTTGGGGTTTTCTAATTTATTCGAGGAGTATTTAGGGCAAAGTACGAGGCATATAGGAGGTGGGGGATCGGCTAGTGGGAGGGAGCCCTAGGGTGACAGACGGTGTGGACGCAATCTGGTGTCCACCCAGGTCTCAGACTTTGCCTGTACATGTCCTGTTGATTCCCGCCTACCGGGCTTTGCTCAGGTTCTTCCCTCACCCCTCTGCCTTCACCCAGCCACATTCTGCCCGGCTGTGGTCTGGCGGGACCCTGGCTTTCTCCAGGACAGAAAGGTTTCCCCAGCTCTTTCAGCCCAAACCAGTCTCTGTCCCCCCGTCCCTCGGTCCGTGTACTTGTCTGCGCAGCTCCTTTGACCATGTCTTTATGGCTTCGTCCTGTTACCGAGATGTTTTGCTTCCCAGGCAGCATCCACGTGACTGGGGGCCAGGGCAGCGAGTAGAAAGAGCAAGGATCAGGGAAGAAAGGCGGCTGCTTTCCCGTGGCTAATAAACTCGGCATGCTCAAGGCACTGGATCTCTCTAATCCTCGGAGCTTCTAGGTAAAACAGGGGGCTAGACCCAGTGACCTCTAAATTTACCCATAAAGCTTCATCATTTGAGAGTAGTCTGGATGTGAATAAATGTGTGTGGAGGCACTGAGCGAATGTCCGGTCACCAGCTTAGTCTTGGGCCGGCTTTGGTTATTTTTGTGCCTAGTGGCATCTCTGCTTAGTGAATGGAGGAGACGCCTGTATTTTCAGTCTTTCGCTTTCGTTAGGCAGAAATTTTATTCATTTGGATCCTTTCATGGTCTGAATTTGTGTCCGCCTCTGAGTTTCTATTAGTAATTTGCCCACGAAAAGAAGATTTTCTGTGCTAAAAAGTAATACAAATTATATCACGGACCAAGTAGTAGGAGTACATTAGAAAGGAAAAGAGTACACAAGAAAGCAGTTTAGAAATCCTTGTTTACATGCATTCGTTTTATGTATTATAAATATACAAGCTTTCATAGTATATGCGGTTAGTAATTTATTGCTCATTTTGAAGTTTTTCTGTCAGTAGTTGAGTGATTTAAAACTGCCTCTCTTTTTTATTTTCCTTTCTTTTTGTATTTCTGGCCACACCTGTGGCATGCAGAACTTCCTGGGCCAGGGATTGAACCCGCATCCCATCAGCCACCTGAGCCATTGCAGTGACAGAGCCAGATCCTTAACCTGCTGAGCCACAAAATAACTCCTTCATCTCTTTAACTGAAGTACAGTTGATGTATAGTTTTATATGAGTTACAAGTGTACAATATAGTGTTTTCACAATTTTTTTTCTTTTAAGGGCCACGCGTGCAGCATGTGGGAGTTCCCAGGCTAGGGGTCCAATCAGAGTTGCAGCTGCTGGCCTACACCCCAGCCACAGCAACGTCAGATTTGAGCCGAGTCTGCGGCGTACACCACAGCTCACAGCAGTGCCGGATCCTTAACCTGCTGAGCAGGGTCAGGGATCCAACCCGTGTCTTCATGGATAGTAGTCAGGTTCATTACCACTGAGCCACAGCAGGAACTCTGTTTTCCCAATTTTTAAAGGTTATACTCCACTTACAGTTGTAAAACATTGACTATAGGCCCTGTGTTGTACAATATATCCTTGTAGCCTAGTTCCTAAATAATAGTTTGTATCTCTTACTCCCCTACCCTCTCCCTGCTGGTAACCCCTAGTTTGTTCTCTGTATCTGTGAGCCTGCTTCTTTGAGACAACATCTCTTTTTAAGAGTTTATAATTTGGGCTTATTTTCTTATTCGTAGTAGGCATCTTGTCTGAACCCAATTGACTGAGCACATATTGTTTTCGGTATGTTAGGAAAATTCATAGATGCGGTGGCTGCAATTTTTAGCATCAAGTCTCACTCTGGGATTATTTATGCATTCATTTATTCGTCTTCTCTGATATCTACATCTGGATCCAAAAGTGATTACTCCTTTATCCTCTTTAAGGCAGCTTTACGATTTTACTAATATCTGCACATTTTAGACAATTAGGAAAGATTTTGAATTTACCAATCTTAATTTACTAGAGAAAGAGAGAGGGAGGGAAAGATAGAGGTGGAATGGAATTGGCCATTTATTCATGGCCGTAACCATCTCTGTACATGAGAGAAATGACTTCATAATTGAGGAGGCTTTTTAGTCATAAACCACAATTTTTTCAAATGTACTGCTCTCTGGAAAAAATAGCTTTTGCAATAGTATTTGTCATTCGAGTTTAGACCAAGGAGGGGGGGCAAGCGGACTCTCTAATTTGGTTCCATGTGGCTTGAACTCTTAGGAGATCCAACTGAAACAGAACCTTGTTAAGAAATTATTCTGTGTCACACATAATCGTGTTCAAGAGGCCTTAGTAATTTGCATTTAAAAATGATAATTGGCATCATCCTCAAAGATGAGTTCTGTGACCTGAGATGCTTTCTGATTCAGCTGAGCCATAACACTAAGATTTATATTAAAATCGCCTTTAATCTTACTGGGAACATTCCCCCGCCCCCCCCCCCCCCGCCAACTGAGTCCAGTTCACTGAGTGCAAGAAGGTCCTTCCCAGTATTTCATCTTAATCCAGTGATCAGCTTCCATGTTATAACCCAAAGGGAAATATTTGTGGGTGCTGTGGGGAAGGGGGCTTTGGAGGAGACAGGGTCAAGAGGGTCGAGAAACATCGGCTGCTATTATTTAGCAGATATTTATCCATCATTCCTACCTTGTGTGCATTTGCTCCTTGTGTACTTGGATCTGAATAGATCAAAAAGGTCTGCATTTATGGAGCCTTGCTTCTCAGAATTGCCTAAGCCTCACTTTGATGCTTTTTCCTCTTTTTTTAAAAAAATGGTGCAGAAAAATGCTGGCATGAAGGTGATCCGTTTGTATGAGGATGACCCTCTCCTTTATCTGGGCCTAAATTTTGTTGGCAGGAAGAAGGTACCAACCGAATATGTATCCTGATACTTGTGATAGTTGACCTCACTGACTAGAAAAAGGAGGGAAACATAAAGTTCTTTTTCACAGGCTGTTTCAAGAAAGATGTTTTGCTGAACTTGGTTTCTGATTTGAAAACTGGACCTGGCTGTTTTTTGTTTTATCTGAGCAAATCTACTGAGAATTGAAGGATAGAATGTTTCTTAAGCTTCATATCTTTAGGCAGTGAGTCATTTCCATGTTGTTGAGACGTTTTCTAGCCTTTATTGCTGTGTGTAGTTCATACTTTTCTCTGGATGTTTTGACTCCTTAAGAAACTCGCAATAACAAATTAACAATCACACTCCTCTGGAATGAAAACACGCAGTGGCGGAATAATAAATAGCAGTTCTGGAAACCTGAGTAAACAGAAAACTCGGCTTTCATGCTTAAGAAGGCTCTGGAGAAGGAGTGCAGCATCCAGCGGGTACAAGCAAGATATGCCATTTAAAGCACAAAGACGTGAAGGTGCTTTTCATTTTAATTATCCAAGGGATTGTGGTGTAGACACTGTATAACCACTCTCATTCTTTAAAGCTTACTAAGTAAATTATTTTCAATCTTCTGGCCTTCCTTCCTTCAAATGGACCGTAACTGATTAACATGTTTGACTTAGTTAAGTGAGTTGTGTTTGTCTGGGAACCCTTTGGTGGCCCAGGCTCCTCGGCTTGTGTCTTTCTCTGCTGACGCTGGGAATAGCCTTGGGCCTAGACCTTGGCGGGAAGGACGTGAATCAGTGCAGCCCTAAGACGACAGACTGCTGCCCAGGTCTGCACGGCCAAATGCAACTCTGTTCTGTCCCCATGGAGTGCCCCCACTGGAATTTGTCAATCAGCTCGAGATCGCAAATCGTCAGCTCGGGGGGCGGGGTGGGGGGCGCTTTCCGTCTGCCCTGTTCAGGGGGCTGCTGGCTCTGGTGATGGAGAGATTAAACATGCAACCCAGGGGTGAACACTTGATGGGGTGAGAGGCCCTTGTCGTGAAAGATATAATAGCTCCTTCGTGACCATTCATGCTTGGAAGACAGCTTTGGTGCCTACAGAATCTGAACACCTGGGAACTCTGGATTTCCCATGAATCAAAATGCTACCTTAAAGAATTTGCTGAGATTTCGTGAATTTTCTCTAGATGCCTACTAAGGAATTGGACTAAGTAATTTTTTTTTTTCTTAACTCCATGCCTGTTTCAGTGTCTCATGAAGTGTGCCCGTACTTAGCAGGTCCATTTGGAAGGGAATGCTGCCCGCTTTGTGCTTAGGACAAAGGATGCTAAAGGGATTTGCTCACCTGGCTGGAGGGGTTGATTTGACTAAACTTCCAGTCTGAGGCATGTGAGTCAGACAGAGGCGAAGATTTAAATGTTATGAACATGAGAAAAATCTTTTGAACATGAAGTCATCACAGTTGAGGTTACTTTGAACATTCCTCATAGTCGCTTTTATGATTTGTACCAGAATCGACACGCTTTAGTTTTAGGCTAAAAAACCACCATAGAGTAAAAACAGACATGAATTTGAAATTACACAATAGCCCCATACTTTCGTATTATAGAAATGTTATACTGTGATAAATATTTAGTGAAGCTCCTTGGCTAATGGGCTATTTTTTAATGGCTTTGGGGTTCAGGAATTTTGAAAGTCAGATTCTTTGTAATTTGAACTTCCTTCTCAGCAAGGAAGTACACTATGTTATTAATTTTTAAAAAATATATACTCAAAGGTTAAAATTGTGTAATTATCTTAATGCTCCAGAGCCTCTTCTCTGACTAAACATTGGAACTTAATGCTGTTGAATGCAGGAATTTGTCCAGAAAAGCTTAAGGAAATTTAGCCTACGCAGGGAAATTTGCTAGATTTATAAATAAAAGGTTTAACTAAAGGGATAATACATAATTTTATTTTATCTATTAAAGACTGCATTCGAGTTTTGTCTCTTAGTCCTTCTTTTAGGATTAGTTAGTAATTGTAGCTTATTTTTTGAGAGTTGATTTATAGTAATAAGTTTTGTACAAGCTGACAGTGGGTAATAGAACTCATTTGAAGTGCGTAAGGATAGACTGCCTTTTTATGTTTTTTTAAAAATTTTATTTATTAATTTTTTTCCATTATACCCAGCTGCACAGCGTGGTGACAGGGTTACACATACATATATGGATTCATCACAAGTGGCTAGACATAGTTCCCAGTGCTATACAGTAGGATCTCCTTGCTTTTCCATCCCAGAGGCAACAGTCTACAACTATTAACCCCAGACCCCCCCCTACCATCTCACTCCCTCCCCTACCCTTTTGGCAACCACAAGTCTGTTCTCCAAGTCCTTGATTTTCTTTTCTGTAGGAAGGTTCATTTGTGCAGTATATTAGATTCCAGATATTAGTAGTATCATGTGGTATTTGTCTTTCTCCTTCTGACTTACTTCACTCAGTATGAAGGTCTCTAATTCCATACATGTTGCTGCAAATGACATTATTTTATTCTTTTTTATGTCTGAGTAGTATTCCATTGTGTATATATACCACATCTTCCTAATCCAATCATCTGTCGATGGACATTTGGGTTGTTTCCATGTCTTGGCTATAGTGAATAGTGCTGCAGTGAACATGTGTGTGCGGGTGTCTTTTTTAAGGAGATTTTTGTCTGGATATATGCCCAAGAGTGGAATTCCTGGGTCATATGGTAATTCTATGTATAATTTTCTAAGGTACCTCCATGCTGTTTTCCATAGTGGTTGTATCAGCTTACATTCCCACCAACAGTGTAGGGGGGTCCCCTTTTCTCCACACCCCCTCCAACATTTGCTGTTTGTGGGCTTGTTAATGATGGCCATTCTGACTGGTGTGAGGTGGTATCTCGTGGTAGTTTTGATTTTCATTTCTCTAATCATCAGTGAGGCTGAGCATTTTTTTCATGTACTAGTTGGCCATCTGCATATCTTCTTTGGAGAAATGTCTATTCAGGTCTTTTGCCCATTTTACAATGGGGTTGTTGGTTTTTTTGCTGTTGAGCTGCATAAGTTGTTTGTATATTTTAGAGATTAAGTCCTTGTCAGTTGTATCATTTGACACTATTCTCTCCCATTCTGTAAGTTGTCTTTTTGTTTTCTTTTTGGTTTCCTTTTCTGTACAAAAGCTTGTCAGCTTGATTAGGTCCCATTGGTTTATCTTTGCTTTTATTTCTGTTGCTTTGGGAGGATAGACTGCCTTTTAAAGGACCACAAAAAGTTTTTTTTTTAAATAAAGTGAAAATGCCCCCAGAAATGGCCCACCTGAGATCTTAAAATAGAAAAGACATATAATACGGCAAGCCACTCTGTCTCTTAAAGGAATGACCTCTTCTGCAGGAAAATAACTTTAAAGAATTCCAAGTTTAGAATTTTTAGTTGAAATAATTTATAAATCATGGCAATGTCTTTGAGTCCTTAGTGGAATTCTCCTTTATTTCAAAGAAGCCTGCATAAATGTTTATATGAACATAACCTTAAGTATTTAAAATGTAGCGTACCAGCCTTACTTAAAGACAACTTTATGCATGACAGTCCACATTCAAAATTTCTTAGATAAAAAATGCTTTGTACCTTTTTTGGAAGAAAATTTTTAATATAGTTTTTTTTTCTTTTAACTCTTACTGTAGCTGTAAGACCTTTTGAGCAGAGTGGGAAACTAATATTGTTACACTTACTGCTAGTAGTGTTACTCACACTTACTACTAGAATTGTTACTCAGAGTGGGGGAAGCAACAACATATGCTCGACTTTAGCAACTTAGATGCATTTAAATTACTCATTTAAAGAACTTGAATGCCAAGAGTTCCCATGGTGGCTCAGAGGCTAAGGGACCTGACTAACATCCATGAGGACGCAGATTTGATCCCTAGTCTAACTCAGTGGGTTGAGGATCCGGTGTTTCCGTGAGCTGTGGTGTGGGTCACAGACGTGGCTCAGATCCCACGTTGCCGTGGCTGTGGTGTAGGCTGGCGGCTACAGCTCCAATAGGACCCCTAGCCCGGGAACCTGCATATGCTATGGGTGCAGCCCTAGAAAGACAAAAAAAAAAAAAAGAACTTGAATAACAAAACCTTAGTTTTTATAGTAGAAAATGCTAATAGTGCTTAGTAAATCAGATATATAGTCAAGTTTAGTTACTGTAATAACTCAGATTGACACCTTTTCTCTGTATTAATCTTAGATTTTTCCTGTTATTTTGGATTTTTAAAATTATTTATTGTGGGTTCAACACCACAGAAATAAGGGAAGAGAAAGGGAGAGAATTATAGGTGAGTGATCAGGCAAGGAGGCTGGACAAGGGACCTACTGGCTCATACAATAAGATGGTTAGGGAGTCTGCATTTCTAGTCACTGGACTTTCTCAGAATGCCCCATGGCTCCTCAGTAACTGTGCTTACATGAGGCTATTTGAATATGTGTTTTTCTAGGGAGAGGGTTGTAGCTTTCATTAGATCCTCAAAGAATTATCTGCCCTTCCAAAGGTATGTAGGAGCCATTAATACAGAATCAAAAGGTCTGGATGTCTTCGAGGATAAGCTCTTAAGTCTGAGTTACAGAAAACAAGCCATGGGCTACCTTGTTTATGCAGTTAAAAATGTCTGCAGCAACCATAATCTGGTTTTCTGTGTTTGTGAGTCTATTTCTGTTTTATAAATAAGTTCATTTGTATCCTTTTTTTAGATTCTACATAGAAGTGGTATCCTATGACAACAGCTTTACGGTTACGAAAGGGGAAGGGGGGGTAAATTAGGAGTTTGATATTAACACATACATACTACTGTATGTAAAATAAACGAGGACTTACTATATAGCACAGGGAACTATAATATCTTGTAATAATTACCTTAATGGAGAAGAACCTGAAAAAAATATACATGGAGATATGTATTTATGTGTATATATATGTGTGTGTGTGTATATGTGTATGTATATGTACATGTGTATATATATATTATATATATGTTTTATATATAGATAGCAGAATCACTTTGCCATACACTGGAAACTAACACAACATTGTAAATCAACTATACTTCGGTAAAAAAAGATGATCATGGCGTGGCCACGTATGCACTCCGTTAAGTTGGCATTGCAAACACACATGGTACATATTTAAAATGCAGTGTGTTTAATTTGAAATAATAAAAAAGTAACGTCTCAGGGTTTGTCGCGTCCCTGTTTTGAGACGACTAGGTGCGCTCACCTTGTTCATGGTGGCTCTGGATTTTTTTCCCTGTTAGAAATTGCTCAGCGGGAGACAAATGAGATGCCTTTGGGAGATGTGCAAGTGATTGAGTGAAGAGAGTAATCACTGTGTCTAGAGACCTGTCTTCTTTTTTTTTTTTATTTTTTTTGCCTTTTGTCATTTTATGGCCGCGGGTTTATGGCCGCACCCGCGGCATGTGGAGGTTCCCAGGCTAGGGGTCTAATCGGAGCTGTGGCCACTGGCCTGTGCCGCAGCCACAGCAACGCAGGATCCGAGCCGCGTCTGCAACCTACACCACAGCTCACGGCAACGCCGGATCGTTAACCCACTGAGCAAGGG
>PVHT021183524.1:22841017-22930424 GCA_004024745.2 Catagonus wagneri
GGAGGTTCCCAGGCTAGGGGTCTAATCGGAGCTGTGGCCACTGGCCTGTGCCGCAGCCACAGCAACGCAGGATCCGAGCCGCGTCTGCAACCTACACCACAGCTCACGGCAACGCCGGATCGTTAACCCACTGAGCAAGGGCAGGGATCGAACCCGCAACCTCATGGTTCCTAGTCGGATTCGTTAACCGCTGCGCCACAACGGGAACTCCTAGAGACCTGTCTTCTGGTTTACGTTGGGGTTAAGAAGTATGCAGAGAGGAAGATTTGAATGGTTTGGAAATGGGGAGCTGCTGACACTGGTGTGTGTCAAGTACGCATGGTACCTCCCTTTCCGTTTGCACAACATTTTACAGTTTACAAAACCGTACATTTGGATCTATGCTTGATAAGCGTAGACATTCCTTGTCTGGGTCCTGGCTGTGTCCCCGTGCTGGCGTAACATCTGGCCTGCACAATATCTGAGGAAATACTTTGTTGAATAAATGACCTTAGTAGGTTCTCAGGGCTGCCGTGTTTACAGGGACACAGCAAGTTTCAGCATTCCATTCCCTAGGCAGTTTTTTCACCTAGGGTGACATGGCTGGTAGCTAAAGGATCTAGGCTTCTCCTATACCTTCTGCTTTATCTTAACCCCAGTAATAAAAGCAGAAAAGCCTCATTTTGATCAACTGCCTTTTGAAAGAAGAGAGGGCAGAGAGGTTGTAAACCACAGAGTCTCAAAAATCATAGTAGCCTGTTTGATGTGTAACAGAGAAAAAAATCTTAAGTATCTCTTGATGGTGCCATCAAGTCAGGTTTTTATAATTTAGCGGAAGAACGGAACACTCACTTATTCCTTCTTATACAACCAGATACTTATTGAATGTCCGCTCTGTATCGGGCATCGTGTGTATACGGGGTATATAACTGAGCAAATGCAGTGCAAACGCCTGCCCTCGGAGAGCTTACCGTCTCGTACAGGCGGCAGACTACTAGTAAATTGGGGTGGGGGCTCTTGCAGGGGCCCAGATGAGATAAGGTTGAGGGGGGGATGGAGGAAAAAGCATGAATTTCAGTTCTGCAGTCCCAGGGGAGCAGGTGGGACTTGTTGATGGCTTAGAAGTACCGAGGAAAGAAAGAAAATCCAGGATCATGGTGGCCCTCACAGAGGAGGGGGAGATGATTTCCGAGCAGGAGCAGGTGGGGACAGAGGTGGTGCCGTCCAGAGTTCTGTTTGGGGTATGTGAGCTGGGAGAAAGGGAGATGTTAGGCGTTAGTTTACATGCATGGAGCTGCAGCTCAGTGTGTATATAAATTTGAGCTTCTGGAGTTTCTGTTCTGGCTCAGAGGGTTAAGGACCTGACCCTGTCTCTGTGAGGATGCGGGTTTGATCCCTGGCCTTGCTCAGTAGGTTAAGGATCCGGCGTTGCCAAGAGCTGCAGCATAGGTCACAGATGCTGCCCATTTCTGGTGTTGCTGTGGCTGTGGCACAGGCTGGTAGCTGCAGATCGAATGCAACGCCTAGCCTCAGAACTTTCATATACCAAGGGCCTGGGAACTTTCATATGCTGTGGGTGTGGCTGGAAAAAGGGGAAATAAATAAATAAATAAATTTGAGTTTTGTCAACCTAGAGATGGGTAGCACTGAAGGACACCCCTATCCGGGAAGAGGGCCTTCCTGGCATGGAGACCATGTTCATTAGGATGAAGATCACAGGGCTGATGACCAGCAGTTACAGTCTCTCGGCTCAGCCCCTGGCATTTATGTCAATGCCTAAAGCAGGGAGGGCAAGTGGGTTGCAGGCCCACTAGGAGAACCTGGCTCAGTCATCCTAGACTGTCACAAATGCCTTTGTGTGGTTAATTTTTATTTCATTGTTATCATCATTTTCTTGGAAGTCATTCATTCTAAGCCCGACAAGCCTGGCTGGCAGATTCACTGTCTGAGAGTTCTAGTTTTAGATTATATGCTTTCTCTTAAAGCCGACTTCATCTGTTAACCTGCATTCATTTTTTATTTTAAGGCTCCAATCAATAATTATTTCACTTGACAGTTTTTGACAGTCTGCTGCTCCCTGTAGCTGTTTAGCATGAATTCAAAAGGCGATTTTTTATTCTGCACAAGTGAAGTAAAGTTGCTCTTTCATCCTCTAATTTGGGGGGTATAGAAAAATACGTGTTTGCTCTGCCCTCGGGAGTTTTTGGTATAAAAATGCTTAATAAATATTTAACAATTTTCTCTATAAGAAGATCTGCAAAACATTAACATTTTCTGTTATGTAGCATTTTGCTTATGTCAGAAATTCACTTGAAAGGATGGATTTCTGTTCATGGGAATTGATACTGTGAGGTCAGCCCCTCAACAAATGTTTATTGAATACTCATTGTGTGCGAGGCACTATGTTAATGTGATGGGAAATTAGTACATGGCATCCAAGAAATATAGTGGTCAGGGAAACAAAACCACTGCCAAAATGATGATGGGTAGAAATACTTAAAGAATGATAATCTTATCTTGCTGCCTTATCTGCACTCAGGGTAATCCTACTCGGAAATTCCAAGCGAAAAGCTAGGAACAAAAGTGCACGGTCATCTCTCTGTCTACATTATACACACACATATGTGAGCATGTTGTAGTCAAGGGCAAACCTACCTGAAGACTAAACAGAAGGGGGAAATGAAATTTTTCACCAGAATCGCAGTGTTAGAATTCTTGGCAGTTCAGATGATCTCTGCCATAGCTGTTGGTTTACATTTTGATAATTTACCAATGAGCATGTAATATTTAATTCTTAGTTGGGTCGTGGCACCAAACACAGAATTTCCAGCGAAACACGCTGCAAATGTGAAAGGAAGAGTTTTCCTTGGGAACGAGCAGCTCACTCACTCATTGGTTCTTCTGGGAGTAGGAGTGCAACCTGGAGGTTAGAAGTTCTGAAACAGAAGAAGGAAATCAGATCACGTGACAGTGAACAGGAAAGGAGGTGCTTGATACTCCTGCTCCTTTGCAGTGAGCTCGGCTTTTCCTCCTTGGTGTGGGGCCGTTTGGCCTCGCATATCCTGGCATGATTTAGGGAAGCAGGCTCTGACCTTCTGGTGCCCTCTCTTTCATTTTACTCCAGGCATATTACTAAGCAAAATTCATTGTCATATTTCTGACTTTGGTACTGAGCCTTTGTATTTCAGCTTAATAGGGCCAAAGAGCGAGCATTTTGTGGACATCACTGACCCTTCACCACAACTGAGGGTTTTTTTTGTTTTTGTTTTTGTTTTTTCCTTTCTTTTTTTTTTTTTGCTTTTGAGGGCCCCACCTGCAGCATATGGGAAATCCTTTGGCTAGGGATGGAATCGGAGCTACAGCTGCCGGTCTACACCACAGCCATAGCAACTCGAATCCAAGCTGCACCTGCGACCTACACCACAGCTCACGGCAACACTGGATCCTTAACCCATTGAGAGAGGCCAGGGATCCAACCCACATCCTCATGGATGCTAGTCTGGCTTGTTACTTCTGAGCCACAACAGAAACTTCCATAATTGAGGTTTTTACAGAAACCTTACATAAACTTCATTGTACCTGATGATGACAGCTGTGCCAGTCACTAATTAGGACTATGAGTACTTGGCTGTTGCTCTTTTTGACTCTGCTCTGGGTTTTGTTTATTTGTTTAATTTATTTTTTATGGCTGCACTCGTGACATATGAAATTTTCCCGGGCCAGGGACTGAATCTGAGCCACAGCTGTGATTTACACTGCAGCTGTAACAACCCGAGATCCTTTAACCTACTGCACTGGGATCAAGCCCGAGTCTCTGTAGCGACCCAAGTTACCGCAGTCAGGTTCATAACCCACTGCACCATGGTGGGAGCTCCTGCTCTGGTTTTTACCTTATTTCATTAAATCTGCTGCTGATTTGCATCATCTGCATGCATATGGTTGCAAATGTAACTCTCTCCTGAAGCAGCTAGTGCTTTGGCTTCGTTGTCCTATAAGGGCTGAGGAAATCAGTTGAAAAGAAGCTAAGGTGGAAGTGGTGTGTAAGCCAGGCTGTCGGGTTGGATCTCCATGCACTCGCCACCTTCAGGCCCTCAAGCCCAGAGGTGGCTTCAGGTCTGTGTCTAGGGCTGGCCACACCGACTCAGAGAGTTAAATAACATCTGAGCCAGAGCTGGCACCATTATTACGGACCTGGTAATTCACAAGGAAACATCACTGATAGATACTCAGGCCCCTGCGATTAGCGTGTGCTCTGTGTCAAGCTACCTGGGAATGTAGATCATAACTGGAAGCTCTTCTGTCGATTCACCTTGAGAAACTGCTGCTCTCTGGATGCTGGTAGTGCACGGGTCATAGCACTCGAGTCTTCTCAAGAAACGTTTTATAGGGAGTTGGGTAACTGCTCAGTGAGCAGGGGGCCAGAATAAGGAAGTGGGTTCAGGGGCACCAAGCCTGCACTCTGTCCATCTCAGGGGAAGGGTGTTTTTCTACTGGGACCAAAAACCCTTCAGCAGTGGCTGTAGTTATCTCACTGGGGAGGTCTAGCCAGTGAAGCTACTTTCTAACTCCCAACAGCCTTGGCACTGAGCATATTCACTTTAATGACTTATTTCCGTACTTGAGCCAGTCCAGGCCCCCTTTCGAAGACATAATCTATTCTTAAATATAGATGAAATATGGTTCACCGATATTGGCTGGGGCAGGGGGACAGCAGCGGTAGTGGTGGCGGTGGTACTTTGCTTCCTCTGTTGATGTTGTACATGCATGTTCTGATCCCCAAAATCTTGTTCTTACCAGAAACCTCTGACTAGGCAATCTCTTGCCCCATTTCCAAGTTTCTGGTGGGCAGTGGTGGTGTAAATCTTATTATACTCCTCACTGTACTCTTTACAAACACTTTAATAAACATCCGAGGAATTATACCTTCAGATCAAGCACCGTTGACTTGCAGAGGCATTCGTTCAGAGCAAGAGCAGGCAAACCACGTTGGCCTGCTGCCTGTTTTTGTCAATAAAGTTTTATTGAGACACAGCCATGTCCATTCATTTATCTAATGTCTAGGGGTGCTTTCGCAGTACAACCGCAGGACTGAGTTGAGTAGTTGCGAAAGGGATCGTGAGCCAACAAAGCCTGAAATTATTTACTCTTGGGTGCATTTCAGACAACGTTTGCCAACCTTGGTCTATAGAATTTGCAAGTCATAGAATTGCAGCAAGTAAGAACTAGAAGGCTGCCTCCTCCCACCCAAATTCAATGAGCACATGGAGGATTAGAGAAAGAATGAGACGCGTAAAGGTCACAGAGCTGCTTAATCGAAGAGCCAGAACCTGAACTCAGATTTTCCAGTTCCTGGTGTGAGTACTGGCCTCCTGCTTTTGGAGGTGGGGCGTTGCGAGTTTTACAGTCTACAGATGATCAGTCATTACAACATATTGAAATAAAGCTCTTTGAGTGGCAGGAGCTATTTTCCATACTGACTTCCCCAGGTTAAGTCACCAGCCAGGCGGGCAGAGATATTCATTTAATGGCACCCAGCAGACATTAAGAATGGAGGGAAGGGCCAGGGACACTGATTAATAAATACCATCCTTTCCCTCAGGAAATTTGGATGAGAGGAAGAGTCAGGCATTTGCACATCCTTTCATTTGCAGTGTGTTAAATGTCATCATAAGGCTGCAATCATGTAAAAGGAAGGATCATTCGTTCAGCCATGAGGGGTAGGGGGTTGTCTGAAGTGGCTCTACAGAGTTGGAGATGCTTGAGCTGGGTCTCAAAAGGATAGAGTCCTTCAGGCAGACAATTGCAATGGACATGGCTTGGGGGCCTCTAGGCATGAAGTCCAGTAGTTTGGGAATACTTGACCACCACAGCCAGAGGTGTAGGGTATGTGGCAAGGGTGGGACAAGAAACCCAGTTGGAAATGAAGGTCGGATCCAAATTGTGGAGCCAATGGTGTTCATGAAAAAGACTTTAATTTACATTCTGGAAGTTTCTAACCTATAGATCTCAGAGCCAGTGGGAGCTCACAGTTCTTATAAAGGAGGGCCTCTCCATCCATATGCATGATAAACATTGCCCATAAATTTAGTAATATTGCTAACAGGAGTTCCCGTTGCAGCTCAGCCAGTTAAGGACCCAGCGTTGTCTCTGTGAGAAGGTGGGTTGGATCCGTGGTCTTGCTCAGTGGGTTAAAGATCTAGCATTACCACAAGCTATAGCATAGGTCACAGATGGACTGGTGTTGCTGTGGCCAAGGTGTAGACCTGCAGCTGCAGCTCCGATTCGACCCCTAGCCTGGGAACTTCCACATGCCATAGGTGCGGCTGTAAAAAAAAAAAAGGATGTGGTACACATATATACAATGAAATACTACTCGGCCATAAAAAAGAACAAAATATTGCCATTTGCAACAACACAGGTGCAACTAGAGATTCTCATACTAAGTGAAGTAAATCAGAAAATGACAAATACCACATGATATCATTTATATGTGGAATCTAAAATATGGCACAAATGAGCCTGTCTATGAATCAGAAACAGACTCACGGACATAGAGAACAGACTTGTGGTTGCCGGGGAGAGTGGGAGGTTGGGGTTAGCGGATGTAAGCCATTATCTAGAGAATGGATAAACAACAAGATCCTACTGTACAGCACAGGAAACTACGTTAAGTATCCTCTGATAAATCATAATGGAAAAGAACATCAAAAAAAAAGAATGTAAAAAAATAAAAAATGCCATAGACGACCCCCCCTCCAAAAAAAGGGAATGGATTAGAAAGGCTAAAGGGAATTTGCCATCCCTGCTTTTTTGAGTAGCTGTTTACAAATGCTAGTGGTAGTGGGTGCCCTCCCAACTGTGTTTCATTCCAGTCAGATGGTGTTCTTCTAAATCTAGTGATATGGGGGCCAGCTCTTAAAGGTGGGTGGAAGTGAGAAATTAGAGTAGCAGTAGTATGTACTGATGGGGCCAGTCAGAATTTGACTATTGCATTTTATTGAATTATTTTTAATATTAGAGTCCAGACTAAGACATGATTCCTGCTGTTCACCTTCATTTCTCAGTCTGCAGGTTCTCACACGCGTGGGGGCTGGCACCCACACGTGGGCACGCAGTACAGAAGTGCGGGCCCTCACCAGGAACAGCGAGAACACCGATCCAGAAGTCGGGCAGTGAGGGCTCTCGAGGTCTCAGCGCTGTCCCTTAGTTTTGTCATAGACTTGACTCAGTCATGAACCCCCATGCCCCCACCCCATCCCACCCCAGCCCAGCTTTTTCTTCTGCGAATGAAGGCTAATCTTTGCAGTTCTGACTACCTCACAGGGTTATTTTGGCAATCCATTTTGAACAGTTAATAAAGCACCAAGCATATGAGAGTTGTTTTTAATGCTGCTGTGGCCCCTCTTCAACACTGTGGTCGTGGGCATGTGACCTCAATTCTCTGGACCCCGGTGCTGCACAACTAAGGCAACTGAGCCTTGACTTCTTGTCCATCCAACGTGGTGGGGAGATGGGGGGTTCGGAAACTGTGGGTTAAAGAAGCATTCCCTGGGGCGGTGCCTGGAGGACTTGTGAAAACACAGATTCCTCCCCCCTCCCCCCGTTTCGTATTTAATCTGTCGGGGCCTGAGCATATGCATTTCCTTTTTTTTTCCCCATGGTACTGATGCTGTGGTCCTAGGACCTACCTTCAAGGGTGAGGGTGGGTAGTAAGAAGTTGGAAGAACTGTATGCTTTATGCAAAAGCATCCAACTGAATTTAATGTTCAGTGCTTCCCCACCCACCCACCCCAGCCCATACACACATGCACCAAAATCCCCTCGGTGAGATGTTTTTTGAGCTTCTTTCCTTCTCCTGAATATTTGGTTCCTTCTTGATACCCCAGCCAATGGAAACAAGAAGTGACTTTGGGATTAAGCTGTCCTCACACAGGTAGCCTCAATAACATTGATAAATTGTTATTCCAGGGCATCAGCTCGAACCCAGAGATGCTTTTTCACACATGCATGTGCACCAGAAGCCAATGATGTCTCTTGGCTCTGTTCTCCTTTTTGTTTTTTTTTAAATTCAGTGAGTAAGCTAATTTTGTAGGAATATCTCAGAAAGCTATTCCTGCAAAGCCAGCACTGGTAAATTGAAATAGAGGAAGCAGTGCTGCTGAACGCAATCTTACTGAAACTTCATCATGTGAAGGTCCCGCTAAGTCCAGAGAGTTTGGACAGGAGCCCTACTGCTTGTCTCTTATCGCTCCGTGGTGTGGTCAAGTTAAGTTTGCTCACATGGTGTCTACTTTTGCAGCCAGGCTTAATTCTTTCACTAGAGGGGATGAGTAAGAGAGAGAGTTGGCATTAATCGCTTCATCAACTGTTGGTGTGAGTCACCTCCTGCTTGCCTTATTAATTCAGCTGGAAGGAGGAGAAATGTTATCTCTGGTTCTGAGGCCAGCTTGGGCTTCAGTTAACTAGGATACTCCCTCAGACGGGCTCGTGTTGATAGTTTCATTCACTTACGAAAGGAATGAATAGATGGAAAATCTCATTATGCTAGCGTGTCTCTGTAGAAATCTATAAACGGCAACGTGTGACCGCGTGATGTTTATCAATGATCAGATGCCACAGATGGGATGTTAACCCTGGAAGGGCATTCTGTAGAAGGTGGTTGATTTAAAAAAAAAAAGGAAAAGAAAGGGAAAGAAAGAAAAAGAAAGGGTGTGTTCAGGTTCATACCTTCCCTGAATTCGTGTCTCCTTGTTTCCCATTTGATTAACAGAGGTGTGGAGGAAAGAAGAGGACAATTTCCAAATTAAACTTGCCTTCAGTTCTTTTTTTGGGTTTAACGCAGTAGCTGGATTATTTTGAAACACAATTGTATGTCTGTTATTTTCTACTTCTTACGCTCGGCTCACTCGTGTCTTCCTGTTTGGCTTGTACCTTCCCCTTCTGACTCAGTCTTCTCGATTTCTCTTCTCACTCGACCAGACCACTGTTCTTCCTCTGCCTTTGGCTTTTCTTACTTGGTCTCCCTTGCACGACCTTTTTCACTGAAGCGTGTCTCTCTGTTCCCTTACAGAGAATACGGGTTATCCCCAGGCAGACGCTCCAGATGGAAAGTACATCTTTCTCTTAACTAATAAATTCATTCTTATTCAGGAGGAGTTTACATACAGTGAAATGCACACATCTTAAATGTACAGGTCAGTGGGTTTTGATAACTGGATATGTCTGGGTAGCCAGCACCCTATTCTAAATACAGGGCATGTCCATCACCCTAAAGAGTCTTTTTTTCTCCTGTTTGTTAGTTCCCACCCCCACCCCCCATTTTCAGCTATTGCTCTGATTTCTTTCATCGTAGATGTGTTCAGTCTGTTCTTGAACTTCATATAAATGGAATCCTTCAATAGATTCTTTAAAAATTATTGCCTTGTTTTGTTTAACCCAGTCCAGTGCACGCGCGCATGTGTGTGTGTGTGTGTGTGTGTGTGTGTGTGTGTGTATTACAGTTTATTCCTTCACTTGCTTATGGATTTGGGTTTTTCCATGTTTTGACTATTATGAAGAAAGCAGCTGTAAACAGTCTTGTGCAAGTTTTTTTGTGGACATACATTTTCACTTCTCTTTGGAGTGGAATTACTGGGACATAGGGTAGATATGTAACTTTATGAGAACCTGCCTGTTTTCAAAAGCGGTGGTAGCATTTTCTGCTCCCTCCACAGGTATATGAAAGTTGCAGTCACTCCACGTCCTCGCCAGCATTTGGTCTCCTCATTCCTTTTAATTTTAGCTATTTGAGTTGTTAAATGATGTGATAACATGGTTTTAATTGCATTTCCTGGTGACTGTTGATGTTGAGCATCTTTCATGTGCTTTTTGACCATTTGTATATCTTCTTTTTTGTAGTGTCAAAGTTCCTTGACAGTTTTAAAAATGGGGTCATTGCCTCTTTTTGATTATGTGTTCTTTACATATTCTCAATATAAGCCCTTGGCCAGATGTATGTATTACAAGATTTTTTTCCCCAGTATTTTGGCTTATCTTTTTTTAAACTGTCTTTTGGGATAAGCAATTTTTAATTCTAATATGTCCAAGTTATCATTTTTTAAAGATAAATTTTTTTTCTATGTCTTTATGGATCTTTTGCTTACCCTCTGGTTACTGAGATATTAGTAAGCTTTACCCTCTGGCTACTGAGCTATTAGTAAATTTCCTCCCAGAAGCTTTTTAGGTTAGTATTAATATTTAAATCTGTGACCCATCTCAAATTAGTGTTAATGTATGATATGAGGTAGAGATCAGGGTTAGATTTTTTTCATGCATTTATTGAAATGTATGAAATAATGATTGAAAAGGTTTTCTTTCCACATAAGATTGCCTTAGTGCCTTTGTCAAAAATCAATTGACTCTTTGCTCTGTTTCAAGACTATTATATTCCATTGATCTGCATGCTAAACTTAACGTCAATACCATACCTACTTAATTAAAATAGCTTCATGCTAAGTAAGATAATGTGAGTCCTCTAACTTCATTCTTCTTTTTCAAGATTGCTTTGGGTGTTTTAGAGCTCCATCTAAAGTTTATAATTGACGTGTAATTTTAAAATTTTTATTTTTTATTTTTTTGGTTTTATGTTTTGCTTTGGCCATACTCATGGCATGCCAAAGTTCCCAGGCCGGGGCCCAAACTCGAGCCACAGCAGAGACAACATGTGAGTCCTTAACTGCTAGGCCTCCAGGGAACTCCATGACTTGCAGTTTTTAAAAAGACTTTTGGAAGTTTGGATTGCATTAGATTATGAGGGATCAGTTTAAGGAAAATCGACATAGTCACACCATTGAGATTTCCAATTCAAGTAGTATATCTCTGTCCTTTGTTGATTAGTTCACCTCAGTGCCCCCTGGTTTGAGTGCAGAGCCCTCGCGTGTCTTTTATAACATGTACCTGTATTTTATCTCTTTTTTTGATACTCTCATACATTTAATTTCTTAGAATCTCATTTTCAAATTATTTGATGTTTAGATAAGGAAATACAGCTGATTTTTGTTTACCAACCTCGTATCTTAGGGACTGCTAGCTTCACGAGTAAGTGAAGTTAGATTATTACCATGCCTTGTCTTAAGGGAAAAGCACCCTTTAACTTTAAATATGATGCTAACTGTAAGTTGTGCTTTATTGGATTGAGGAAATTTCCTTCTATTCCTAGTTTTCTCAGAGATGTTTGTTTATATCAGCAGTGCATTTTGAATTTTATGTGGTTCTCTTTCTGCCTCTCAGAAGAAAGATGTCATATGGTTTTTCTCCTCTGTGTCATAAATTACTTTGATTTTAAACTTTAAAACAAGCTCGAGTTCCTGGGATAAGAACAAGTTTTATTATGCATTATTCTTTTCACCTATACTGAATTTTCTTGCTAATATTTTATTAAGCATTTTTACAACTATACCCATTAAGAATTGCCTTTAATTCTTTTCCTTTGTATAGTATTTGCTAGCTTTCAGTATTGACGTTATGCTGGTCTCATAAAATGTGCAGTGGAGTGTTCCTGTTTTCGCTACTTGCTGAAAGAAGTTTTTATACACTTCTGTTTCTTTTAAAAAATAATTGGTAAAACATTTGGGCCTGGATTTTTCTTTGTGCAAAGGTTCTAAAAGTATTTACTTAAAATATCATATAGCAAAATGTCCTCTTTTGGTTGGGTGCTGAGTTTTATCACGGTTAGAGTTGCACACTTACTACCACAGTCGGGAAGAGAACAGTTATATTGTAGCATGCAAAGGCTTTTGATAATGAACTCAATTTTTCTTAACAGATAGCAGAATAGTCACATTGTTCATTTAATTTTTGGTAATGCTTTGGTAAATTTTGTTTCCATTTTTTTCAAGAAATAGTTCGTTTCATCTAAGTCGCAAAAGTCACTGGCATACCGTTGTATTTATTATCTGTTTGTTGTCTGTAGGATCTGTAGCGATATCACCTTTTTCTTCATTACTGTTTTGTTTTCCCTTCTTGTTTTTGTGATTAATCTTGCTAGGAGTTAAAGAACGAATTGTTGCTGACTTTCTGTTTCACTGATTTCTGATTTCTACTCTTATGGTTATTATTTCCTTTTTTGCCCTTACTTTGGGTATAATTTTCTTTCCTTTTTATAGATCATTGATTTGAAATTTGTATTCTTTTCTTTTCCAAGGTGTACAGGTACATACATTTCTAGGGCTATATCTTCCTAATGAGTTATATCTTCCTACTGAAAGCTCTTAAATTATGAGGAAATTTTTCCTTAGCTCTGGTAATTCTCCTTGTCTACAAGTCTGCTGATATGGATATGACCATAACAGCTGTAGCCTATTCATTTAAAGATTGGGGCGGGGGGTAAATCCTCATGTTTCAGTTGTACCACACAAATTTGGATATGTAATATTTTATTGTTATCTAGCTCAGTATTTCAGTATTTCTGTTTCATTTCCTCTCCAGTTGTTTAATAGTATTTTCAGTCCCAGAAATAGGGGGGATTTTTTTAAGCTTTCCCTTTTTTTCTTGATTGCTAAATACATTTTTTAATTAACCTGATTTTTGCCACAGCTGTTGCCTTAATAATTTTGAGGCCATGTTGTTAGATGCATGTATGTTCATGATCGTAAAAATCTTCTTTATTGATTTTTCCTTTTGGCAGTACGTAATGTTCCTCATGGTCGTTTGTAATGCTTTTTACCTTACATTCCATTTGTCTGATATTAAAATTCTATTCTAGATTCTGTTTTTATTTTTGTTTATATTTTCTTTTTTTTAATCTCTTATTTTCAACTCCGTTTTATACTTTCATTTTAAATGGGTCACTGTTTTTTCCCCCCTACATGTTGTGGTGTATAGTTTAAATGTAGTACTGCTCTCTGTTATTTGGTTATTGATCCTACACCCACTTTTACTGATTTTATTTAAGACTTTTTAGCTAGACTGGCTTAATGTTTTTTTTTCTACTTGACATTTCTTTTTGCTTTTTTTTTTTTTTTTAAAGCAAAACTCCTTCCTTCCTCTGGATAGATTAAAGTTTCTTTTGCTGTTTTTTTAAAAGAATACATTTTATTTTATAGTGTTTAGCTTTGTCTTAATACAAACTTCATTTTTCTAAGACTTATCAGTAACTTTACTGTTCCCCAAATCACTCCCCACTTTGTAACCATTTGACCTTTCCTTTCTCAGTCTGTTAGTTTCCTTAATTTTCTCCCTCCTGAGACTTAACCTTCTTTCCTCCAACACCTTCCCTGAATACTTCTGTTAGTTCATGCATCAGTCTCCAGCCTGTGCAACATTCCTGTCTTGCTTGGAACCAGAAATGAATGGTACTTTCAGATAGTTCATGCTTCTGGCAGAGTGGCTGATTGAATTGAGGTGGGTGACACTGGAGGCAGAGATACCACCGTGGGGCCTGATGCAGTTGTTCAGGAGAGTGTCAGAGGCTGCAGGTTAAGACAGTGGCACTCAGAGCAGGAGCAGTGGTGGGTCTTGACAAATGTGAAAGAAAGAGAAGTTGATGGCGCCAGGTAAGCATGAATGGCAAGTACATGAAGTTTCTTTGTCTTTTTTACCCTATTCCCTTCTCAAATTCCTGTTACACAATCTCTTATCAGGGTTTTGTTGGCAGAGTTAAGTGAGGCAAAAGGTAAAATGTGTGGCATAAATCCTGGTATAGGAGTGATTGTTTTAAAAACTTGAATCATTTAAAAAAAGTGCTAACTTCTACATTTCTTTTGTTTTTTGGCCTTTTTCTAGGGCCACACCCGCGGCATGTGGAGGTTCCCAGGCTAGGGGTCTAACAGGAGCTGTAGCCGCCAGCCTACACCACAGCCACAGCAATGCCAGATCCGAGCCGCGTCTGCAACCTACACCACAGCTCACGGCAACGCCAGATCCTTAACCCACTGAGCAAGGCCAGGGATCGAACCCGCAACCTCATGGTTCCTAGTCGGATTCGTGAACTGCACCACGATGGGAACTCCTAACTTCTCCATTTCTGTATCAGGTGAATGACTGTATGAATGGACACAGGGAGGCTCGAGTGACCTAGAAGGGACAAGTGTTTTGCTTCTTTGGTTTGGGTTTTTTTTTTTTTTTTTGGCCCCCCTGTGTGGACAGGGCGAAATGTAATTATTTTATTTCTTGTTATTTTAAATTTGAGCCACCAGTAGGACATCTAGGTAGGAGAAAGTTGAATATATAAATGCCCAAAGCTGATGGGAGAGGGAGATTTGAGAGAGTTAGTAAAACTATTGGGGATCTTCCAGAGGAGGTGATAGGATGAGAAACAATAGAAATCTGTGAAAAAGCATTGATAGGATGGATTTGGCGGATGAAGATCCATCAGAGATCAGGAGACTTGGTCTCTTAATCCAGCTCTGACACTATCTGGTTTGTTTTACCATTGAAAAACGCTGAATTTTTTCAGGGGCTTCTCTTTCTTTTGAGGCCTTTCCCCTTTCTCCTTCCCCCAGTATCCCTTCCCACCCCCCTCCCTCTCTCTACTCTTCATTAATTCTGCAAATATTTCTCGAATACCTATTATATATCAAATTCTGCTCTAGGTGTTGAGATGAAAGCATCAGATAAGATATGGCTTTTGTTGTGTATCTGGATAAAACTATAATTCAAAAAGATACATTCATCTGTATGTTCATTGCAGCACTATTCACAGCAGCTAAATGTCCATCAGCACAAATGCATTAAGAAGATGTGGTACAAATATGCAAGGGAATACTACTCAGCCATAAAAAAGAACAAAATAATGCCATTTGCGACAACATGAATGCAAGTAGATATTATCGTACTAAGTGAGGTAAGTTAGAAAGAGAAAGAGAAATACCATATAGTATCACTTATATGTGAAATCTAAAATATGGCACAAGTGAACCTATCTATAAAACAGAAACCGACTCACAGACAAGGAGAACAGACTTGTGGTTGCCAAGGAGAGGGGAAAGGAGGGGGATGGACTAGGAGTTTGGGGTTAATAGATGCAACCCATTACGTTAGAATGGATTAGAAATCAGGTCTTACTGTATAGCACAGGGAACTATAAATGAGGCAAAAGGTAAAATGTATGGCGTATATCCTGGTATAGGAGTGATCATTTTAAAAACTTGACTCATTTTTAACAAGTGCTATCTTCTACATTTCTGTCTTAGTTGAATGACTGTATGAATGGGCATAGGGAGGCTCGAGTGACCTAGAAGGAACTCTTGGGATAGGCCATGATGGAAGATGATATAAGAAAAGAAATATATATATATATATATATATATATATATATATAACCGGTCACTTTGCTGTACAGCAGAAATTGGCTCAACCTTGTAAATACTTTAATTAAAAAATAAATTTAAGGGAGTTCCCTTCGTGGTTCAGTGGTTAACGAAGCTAGCTAGGATCCGTGAGGATACAGGTTCAATCCCTGGCCTCACTCAGTGGATTAAGGATCTGGTGTTTCTGTGAGCTGTGGTGCAGGTCGCAGACGCGGCTCAGATTATGCATTGCTGTGTCTGTGGCTCCAGTTCAACCCTTAGCCTGGGGACCTCCATATGCTGTGGGTGAGGCCCTAAAAAGCAAAAATAAATAAATAAATTTTAAAAAGATATGGCCTTTGACCTCTGGTGCTGAAAGCAAGCAACAGATTCAACCATTACTCTGTGTTAAGCATTGTGATACGTGTATGTTACCGAACCACAGGCAAGGGGCTTGTAAATCAGATTGAAGGGAGGGAGTCTGAGAAGGCTTTCAGGCACATGTCCATCAAACTGAGCTTTTCGGAGTGAGGGGTAGTTTAGACAAGCAGCATGGGCAAAAACAAGCAAAAGAGTGTAGAATGGTACACAGATGGGCTGAAGGAGCAGCTGAAGTGCGGCTGGCCTGACAGCCTTGGAGAGGTCCAAGGACTAAAGCAGGAGGGACCTGGTGTGCCAAACTCAGGACTTTGGACTTGATCTGGAACAGAATGCAGACCCACCCAAAGTCTTGAAGCCAGGATGTGAAAAATTAGGTGTGTGTTTTAGACATCCCCTTATTCTGGTGCTGTGCATTTGGTGTGATAAGGCGCCAGGTGGTGAACCAGGGCGACCAGAGGAGCAACAGTTATAAAAATTCCAGGTGACAGAGGAATGTTTGCTCAATAACCATGAAGCATCTGTTCCGTGCTAATCACTGGCCTGTATGCTGGGGATCCTGCCTGGACCAAGACAGACAGGTCGCTGGTTCTCAGGGAGCTTGTAGTAACGGCGGAAGTGATGATGGAAAGAGTTGCTGATTAGAAAGATGCAAATGAAGCAGCATCCAGAGGATCTGAGGCCTCAGAAGATGCTGGAGGTGGGTGCAAGGGAGGAGGTTCTGGTTTGGATACCTGGGTCCACCATGACACCACTTACCCAGGTGGGGGGCCCAGCAGAGCTGAGCCAAGCCTCCAGGTGGAGGTGTCCAGCACATACTTGGATAATCAGGCCTCGATGTCCAGAGGGGCCACTCTTTACTAAATGGCTCTTTCCCTTAGTAAACGTGAACCAGATGTTTTCCGTACTGGATTTTATTGGGTTCCATGATTCACTTTCAGTCTATCTATTGCAGTTGCTTCACTGAGAACCAGACTTCCTTATGCATCTCCCATAACGTAGTATGGGGCCGGGCAAAGGTTTTTTTCATTTTTCTGGATAGATCTGGGATCCAGTGGATTTCATTACTCACCCTCTGTCTGGTCCCTTTATCTTTCTGGTGCCAGTGTGAGCTCACTGCCATGATTTGATTTGTTATGTAAGTTGCTGTGGGCAGTGGTGGTCAGATTTGTCTGAGTGCTCCGGCTTGGAGGGATTTCAGGATGATCTGATCCAATCTGTGCATTTTACAGATAAGCGAGGAGGCCTGGGGGAGGTTGTGAGGCTCCCGAAGTACTACAGGGCTGAGATTAGATCTCTCTGGTCTCTTTGGTTCTGCCTCCCCCTTCCTTGGTTCCCACTGCAGTGCTTGCAGAGCAGGGCAGAAATGTTCTTTGGTGCATATTGGTGCAGAAGTTTGAAAATGACCAAGCTTGTGTATGTAACTTTGAGACTTCGTGTAAAGCTCGTCAAGAAGAATCAGATTCCTTGAGCTCTGAGACCGTTTCCTGGGGGGTGTCACCCCTGAATCTCGAGCAGCTCCCTCTGCCTGCACGCACGCCTGCTTCAGGCTGTCCACCCAAGTCTCCCTGGAAGGCGTCCTTTGACCCCAGGTGGAGAATCACGTGGCACTGCCACTTCAAAGAAAAAGTAAAAAAAAAAAAAAAAGTGCAGAAACTACCGGCTGGGTGTGGGAAGCACTTCTTGTTGGTAAGAGTTTCAAGTGCTAGAGAAGGGACGTGTTGAAAGGACATTTACTTTCATCAGCTCAGAGCATCTGTTTTTTATTCTTTAAAAAGAAGCAACACCTCGAATTATGGCAGTCCCTAGGCAAGCAAGCACTTGAGATTTTGATCTGTACAGATTCTTCGACGGAGTGCCTCCCAGGAGCTTTTAGTAGTGATTTGTGGCACTTGACTGGTTCTGCAGAATGACAGCCAGTTTTTGTGGGGAAGGGGAGAGAGAGGCAGAGATAGCTAAGGAAGTGCTCTGTGAAACCATTGCTCTCAGAGGCGGGTAGAAGTGGGAATCGGGCTTAGCCGACCCTGGAGACCAAATTAAAGAAGATAGGAAATGAAAACTCCGCTCCGTGTTTTTTATTTTTAAGTCAGTGCCCACCTCCACAACATTCAGGCGATGGGAGCCCCATCATGGTTTTTTCCCCCTCTTTTATATAGATTCATATATATATATATATATATATATATATATATTTTTTTTTTTTTTTTTTGTGGCAAAACATACATAGCAGAAAACTTGCCATGTTAACCACTGCTAATCTGCAATTCAGGGACATTAAGTGCCTTCACGGTGTTGTATGTCACCTCTGTCCTCTCGCTCTAATTTTTATTTTAGGCCCAAGTTTCCCGAGTTCAAATTGAGACGTAGGGGAGCACCGCCCTTAACCCCACGGCACAGCATGATCACTGCTGGAATTTAAAATCTCGGTCTCCGCCTCTTTTATTTCTCGTTCATATGCTTTTGTTCAAGCCTAGTTACAATATTGTTCATGGACGTCGTAAAGAGAATTTTGGAGTTTTTAGGGAATATAAAGATGGTTTGCTTTATTCTCTCGTTTTTTAGGTTAGGAAATGAGTGGCCGAAGGGGACAGAGGCTTGCACAGCTGCACGCTGGCTGAACTGGGTTTTGCGTTCAGGTGGTCCATCCCCTGAACCCTGTACCCAGGTTTCATCTGTCTTCAGTTTCAACGTGTGTTTTAAAAAAAATTCATCTGTGGCTTATTTTTAGGGTAATCTTTTTTCTTTTTTCCCTCTTCTTTCTTTGTGTGGTTTCTGTGTCTGGATTTTTTTTTTTTTTGAAATGGCGCCTTCAAACGGGAATTTGTTTGAAATAAGAAAATCACAACATTCCTGCTCTTCCCAGGGCTTATCACCCTTGACCGAGACATTCACTCCCTTCTTGCCTCTGTTCACATGTTCCTTTATCCAGGAGGTTCCTCCCCAGCACCCCCCCCCCCTTTTCCATTTGTTTTGCTGATGGTCGTAAAATCCAAGTTTAAAGGTGGTAGTCATTTTCCCAAGTTGAGATATTTTTTTTTTTGCAGCCAGTTTCTTTTCCTTCTTAAGATCTGTTTTCCACTTCCAATTAGGTGACAACTCGGGGAAGCAGAGCCTTGCAGCTAAAAACAGAACGTCTGCTGACCACTTTCCCCCCCCAGGGTTGACCTGCCTGTTGGATCCCTTTCAATCCTCTCCAGCTTCTAAATTCCTATCAGCGAGTAGTTCTCGCCTCCTCTCCCCAGCCCACGTTGGAGGTCTGTGGGAGGTGGTTAGGAAGCCTAGGAGAGAAGCTGGGGTATATTGTTTGGGTCGGCCATGGCAACCGCAGCAGTTAAGGGAAGGGACAGGGCTAGTTTTGTGCTGCTCTGTCAATGGCCAGGATTCAGCCTTTATCTCTCGTCTTTTGCTCGGCACCAGACAATCTGATCTCCTGGTAAGCTTAAACTTGGCCCTTCTCTCCCGCCCTTCTTTGATCCCATCTTCAAACCAGGACTGGACGTGGGGAGGGAGCCCAGAACACAGCGAGAGATGTGTAGCCGGCAGAAACATCATGACCACAGAGGCAGAACAGCGAGTGTTTTCTGGTCTGTACCCCAGATCCAGAGAATTGCATTCCCAGGTCCTTGCCAGCACTCCCTCTTAAAGGGTTGAGCACTTCCCAAGAGCCTGTGCAAACTACCAGCTGGATCAGTAGGACGGAGCAGCCGCAGGGAAAGTCAGAGAAGATCCCAGCATGTGTACAGTTAGGGGAGCCGAAAGGCATGAACTGTGCCACATGTGTTTCGTGAAAACGTCATTGAAGAGGAGAGTAAGTCTCCATTGCTTAATAATAGCTTATTTTTTTCCTTGACTGAGAATAGCTTTTCTTTTCATTCAGCAGATCATTTGGGGTGTCATTCAGTGTATTTTAAGTAGTGTGTTTCATCCTGAGCAGATGAAGAATTTTATTTTATTGTTCCAACTCTGGACTGTGTTGCTCCCTCCCGGGAATTGTACATATAGTTTTTGCGTTTTTTTCTTTCTTTTTCTTTTTCTTTCTTTCTTTCTTTTTTTTTTTTTTTAAAGCAGATGAGCAAAATCTGTGTGATCAAGTCCTGAAGTTTGAGCGTTTTTCTGCTAAGGGGCACCGTTGATTCTTATTCAGCATGAGGCCAGTCTGACATTTCATTTGGGGAAGTCTGAGGAAGTTGGTGAGGGCTTCTGTTAATAAAAACAAGTGCCTCTTTTTTTTTGCTTATCACCTTTCAGTATCTGCTCTGCTGGCTCCCACATTGTGGTCTGGCTTAGCTCTCCCTGGAAGTCACATTGTGTTTTAAAACTCTCTTTACTATGACCCACAAACAGTTTTCAGACTTTACGCTGAGCAGCCAAAGGTAAAACCATGAATAAACAGTGAAACAACATCTCGGCTTTTCTGACTTCAGCCTTCCCTGAAAACCACTTGGAATCTGCCTCTGAATTCGGCTAGATGTGTTTATTTTCCCTCTGCTTTCCCACCCTCTCCTTCTAAGCTACTGTGTCCCACTCCCCTTTAATTTTAACTTTTGTCCTTTGTGTAGTCACTGATGGGGAAATAGTTACTCAATTCATCAAAGGCTGGGTGGTGAGGTCACAGATTCTGAGATTAGCCTGTAATTTGTAACAGTTTCAGACGGATGACAGCAAGATTTTGCTTGCTTATTTCTTGAGCTGTTTTTGTTGGTCTTTTAAATGCAGTTTAATAGTGAGTAATAGAGAAGTGTTTGTTTGTTTTAATCTGCCAGGGAGCTGCTGAACCCTGGAACACAACCGATCAGCAAATACAGATGAACTTCAATGGGCATATGTCACATTTCTTGTCTGGTGGTGAACTGAACATTGCACAAAAGAAAACAAAAGTGAGGGAGTTCCTGACATGGCGCAGAGGAAACGAATCTGACTAGGAACCATGAGGTTGCAGGTTTGATCCCTGGCCTTGCTCAGTGGGTTAAGGATCTGGCGCTGCTGTGGCTGTAGTGTAGGCTGGTGGCTACAGCTCTGATTAGACCCCTAACCTGGGAACCTCCATATGCCATGTGTGTGGCCCTAAAAAGTTAAAAAAAAAAAAAGAAAGAAAAGAAAAGTGGGACTTTTTTTGGAAAGTAAAGATCAGATATTAATTGTGCGGGTTACATTAAAAAAAATTTTCTTCTGGCTGTATTTTCTTGACCTATTTGAGCTTTTCCTGCCTTTGAAAAACTTAGCTTCAGGGACAAAGCAGGCCATATTTAACAGTGTACTTATTTTATGGAATCAGAAGGACAGCTGAGAGAATCAGAATTTTAGAGCTGCAAGGGCTTTAATCTCAGCTAATGCTCGCATTTCACAGATGAGAAATCTGAGGCATCGTGAGGTTAACTGACCAACCCTACAACACACAGCTTGTTTGTACTCAAACTAGGACTGAAAAAAAAAAAAAAACCAGCTCTCCAGAGGCACCTCCATGAGTGTTTTCTGTTCGTTGGACACAGCCTTTTAGCTTCGCTTAGAAATTTTTTTTTTTATTGAGATTATTTTTAAAACGGGTTGGCCTGGCAAATTTATTATTTCAACTTAGTTGAAATATAGATGGCTTGCCATATAGCATGGGATGTGTGTATACATATGTTGAACAGATTTTAGTGATTGCCGGTGTGCCGTAGTTGTTGGGTGTTTTAATCCTCTTTAGAAAAAAGATTTATTTGTTTGAGAAAAGCCCGGTGCTGTGTTAAGTACAGACTCAGAGAACAATGAGGCATCACCTCCTAGGCACTGGGAGGAGGTGGGAGGGGCAGGGAGGGGCCGGTCCTGTAGGCAGCTCAAACACATTTTTGTTCTAGCTTCCTCACATGTTAACACAGTAATTTATCAGTGAAGTCCTTCTTCAGCGAGACTCGCTAATGATAGAGTGATGTGTTTAGACTTGAAGGTTCTCCGCTCAAATAAATAACGAACATCGGCAATTTGCAGTGCAGGTGAAAAGTTAATCCCCGAGAGGTGGGACAGCTTGCTGCTTTTTTGTTTGCTGATTTTTTTCTCTTTCATCATTTTTTTTTTTTTTTAGCGTTTTAGGGCCACACCTGGGCACGTGGAGTTCCCAGGCGAGGGGTCAGTAGGCGCTGCAGCTGCCAGCCTATAACCACAGCCACAACAATGCTGGATCCGAGCCCGAGTCTGTGACCTACACCGCAGCTCACAGCAACACTGGATCCTGGACCCACTGAGCAAGGCTAGGGATTGAACCCGCGTCCTCACGGATACTAGTTGGATTCATTACCGCTGAGCCACAATGTGACCTTGTCTTTCGTTATTCTTTAAATTTTTTTAATTGAAGTATAGTTGTACAGTAGTATATAATTTTCAGGTGTACCATATAGTAATTCACAATATTTAAAGGTTAGACTCCAAAAGGTTTTCCTTTTTGTATCCCCTCATTGCTTCCGTGGCATCCTTTCTCGCTGTGCCTTTGGAATAGATGATGGGAGCAGGCAAATACCCTCTCCTGGTGCTCCTAGCAACAAGGAAGCATTGCGAGTGAGATGTGTCTGCAGAGTGGCCACGTGGATGGATGAAGGAAGGGACCCGATTCTGTTCCTTGGGCAGAGCTTCCCAGGGCCTCATGGATCTCCTCCTTGTAGATGGGGCTGCTTGTGACAACAGTACCCGTTGGCTAGTAGGACTTGATTGTTTATTTGTACGTAGGTGTTATGAAGAGACTTACTTTGTGTTGTTGAATCCACGTTTGGTTTTGTTAGAAGTGTGTTAACGGTTCAGAAGGAAGAAATGTTTGAACCCTTAGGGAAGGCACAGGTTGGTCATTTCTCTCTCGAGAGCAGCCCCACATTTGAAACGAACTAAACTCTCTTATGTAGTCACAGGACTGCTAGCTTAGATCATGAGGCCAAGTCCTAATAAAAAGTGAGGTACAGAAGAAAACAAATCAGTTCTAGGCTTGAAAACTAGCTAATTCCTTTCCTAGTGGAAAAACCTAGAGCAAATTATGAAAAGGTTTCGGAGCCTCAGTTTTCTTCATCTGTAAAATGGGGATAATAATTCCTGCCTCATTTGTGCCTTGTGAGGATGAACTTTGCTAACACAGTGTCTAGCTATGGTGGACATTTGTAAATATAGTTTTTCCCTACTCTTTTAAATTTCTCTACCTAAGTTCATCAACTGTAAAAAAGACATTTTGCAGATGACCATTAAGCTGTTTTTCAGTTCTAAAAAAACCAATACATTATGCCCTTGGTAACAATCAGGAAAAAAAATTGCGAATTAAGTACAATGAGAGTTTTGTCTCTTTTATGAGAGATTTGGGGGGGGGGTAACTAGAGGGCAAAAATTATAGAAGAAGGAATTTTTAAAAAGGAAAAAAATTAGGCTTAGCTCTCCAGAGATCACCCCCCCAAAAAAAGAAAAGATTTCAGTGCAAAGAAACAGGTAATAAAACCTTGAAAGAGCTTTCAGTACCAAAAAAAAAAAAGTGTTGTTAAAAAGGTGGATAAACAGCTTTACTCCAAATAGCATCTCAGTAACTGGAATTTAAGGGAATAGACAGCTTGAGAAGGGTCCTCATGGAGTCCAAGGGCACAAAAGGAAACAGGTATTTAAAGAAGTGGAGATTGATAATTTGATAATAACGGATTTACTTGTTCTTAGAATTATTTTGTCCTTGGTACTTACTAATAAGTCTTCGCTTGGCTTCTGTGCGGGATTGGCTCCAGGGCCCCCCACGGATACCGGACTCGGAGAATGTTCAAGTCCTGCTGAGCCGCTGTTCGCTTTTGGTTAAATCCGTGGATGTGTGGAACCTGAGGTTATGGCAGTCCGACTCTATGCTGATCATTTGCTAAGGACGTTTTCTTATTTATAACCTAAAGCACTATTATCTAGTGTTATGTGCAGCAGCTGAAATCCACTTATAAAAAAATGCTTTGGTAGGTGAATTAGTCTCACGACTCCCTACTCCCCACCACCGCGGGGGGCGTTTCCACTTTATGGTGATGTTGGCGCTACTGAACTGCTGGGCAGTGTCTTAGAGCGATACGTACATGAACTTTGCCAGACTTTCCCTGAAACTCTTACTGATGGAATTAGCATATCCACATAGCAAGCGTGTTTGAGAGAGATGAGCTGAGAAAGTGCTGCACTTAAAACAACCCTAGTCTTTTCTTCTCTTAGCTTTAAGAGGTAAAACTAACTTTTTCTTGAAAATGAGAAGGGGTAAAGAATGCTTTACCTGCTGTTCCTGTGGGAGAGATTTCAAAATTCTCTGGCTCCACCTAAAAGCCAGGGGCTTTATGACAGCTGGACCTCTGATGAGTCAAGGTCCCCAAGTAAATCTGTTTCTCTCCTTCAGATGTTCTTCTCCACACGAGGAGGCAAAACTGTACCTCTTTAGAGTTCCTTAATAGTTACTCGCTTTTCTTCATGTTTCTCTAGTAAGGATTTAAATATTTAATTTTGTGTCCTCCTGGAATGAACTGTTTTCAGATAGTATATTGACTCAGAATATTTAAATACGTCGTGCTGACATTGTTAGAAGGAAAAAAAAAGGCAACCTCACATTTTCAGGCAGAAACTGAAATGTGGTGTAAGTTTCCTAAATCGAGTACAATAGAGTGAACATAATTTAAGTTTTTTTTTCCTGGAGATTTATTGTCATTGCTCTGAAGTTATTTCCCTGACTTAGTAAAGTCATGATGCCCCTGAAGCTCATAATTCTTGATGTCGTGGCCTCTGTCTTTTCCACTTTTTTGGTTGTCATGTCTTAAAGCTCCTTTCATTTGCCTCTATCTGATCTGCTGTAAAGTTAAGGGAAACCAGATGAGCAAGCTTATAAAATTACTGGGCTGGATTGTACACCCCTCGTTCTAACCCCTTGCTGTCCGCAGCTATTCAGGTTGGTTCAGGGCAGTCACGGCCACATTCTGGGTGGTGGCGGTGAAAGATTCAGGAAGGATGGTTCAAGGCTAAGTAGGACATTCATATATAAAGTAAGAGCTGTCAGCTTCTTTCTTTTTAATTGAAGTGTAGTTGATTTACAATGTTGCTTTAATTTCGGCTGTATACCAAAGTGCTTCAGTTATACATATATATATATACACACACACACACACACACACACACACACACATTATTTTTTAATTTTTCTTTTAGGGCTGCACCTGTGGCACATGGAAATTCCCACCATAGGGGTTGAATCGGAGCTGCAGCTGCCAGCCTGCACCACAGCTACACTGATCCCAGCCACATCTGCGACCTATGCCACAGCTTGCAGCGATGCCAGATCCTTAACCCGCTGAGTGAGGCCAGGGATCAAACCTGCATCCCCAAAGAGGCTCTGTCAGGTTCTTAACCTACTGAGCCACAGTGGGAGCTCCCATTCTTTTTAGTATTCTTTTCAGTTATCTGTCTCAGGATATTGACTATAGTTCCCTGTGCTATACAGTAGGGGATTGTTTATCCCTTCCATATGTAATAGTTTGTATCCACTAACCCCAAACTCCTAGTCCTTCCTGGCCCCTCCCCCTGTCCTCCTTAGCAACCATAAATCTATTCTCTATATCTGTGAGTCAGTTTCTGTTTCATAGATAGGTTCATTTGTGCCATAGCTTAGATTTCACATATATGTGATATCGTGTAGTATTCGTCTTTCTCTTTCTGACTTACTTCACTTAATATGATAATCTCTAGTTGCATGCATGTTGCTGCAAATGGCATAATTTTATTCTTTTTAAAGACTAGGTAGTATTCTGTTGTAATATGTACCACATCTTTTTTTTTTCTTTTTTTAGGGCTATACCTGTGGCTTTTGGAGATTTCCAGGCTAGAGATTGAATCAGAGCTGTAGCTTCCGGCCTATGCCACAGCCACAGCAATGCAGGATCCGAGCTGAGTATGCAACCTACACCGCAGCTTACAGCAACGCCAGATCCCTAACGCACTGAGCAAGGCCAGGGATTGACCCCACATCTTCATGGATGCTAATCGGTTCATTAACCACTGAGCCACAACGGGAACTCCTCTAACACATCTTCCTTATCCATTCCTCTGTTGATGGACCTTTAGGTTGTTCCCACCTTGGCTGTTGTGAATAGTTAGTCAGCTCCTTTTACCTGAGAGAGGAAGAGCTGTGGAGTTTTATGCACACACCGTATTACTTACTCAGATCATAAGGCAGTAAGAAGACAGAGTGATAATTTATACTTTGTGGGGTTTTTTAAATTTCCCCACAAGTAGAAATAGTCACTTACAAATGGATTCTTTTCAGAAAGATTCTAAGTCTGATCTTTGGAACTCAGAATATATTTCTCATAGAAATAGTGTCTGTGATAGCTGGGTCCTAAGAAAGTCCACAAAGTCCCATAATGGCCCTGGAACCACGCCTGTCATAGTCTGATTGGGGCCCTGGTGCCCAGGAGCCCTTCAGCTGGTGGTACGTGGTGATGAAGAACAGCCATTGTGATTTGTGAGATCACAGTGAATAGTGTGAGTAGAAGCAGGTCATTATTTAACTGATAAAATGAGTGAAACTAGCAAAGGGCCTGATGGGAAGTGACCTCACTTACTGAAGTGGGTCCGAAGGGCTCAACTAAGAACTATGAACAGGAAGGAAGTCAGAGGTAAGGGGAGCTGGACTCCACTTCTAATGTCAGGACTGCCTAAAAATAAAACAAGCTCAGTGATGACATCGTGAGACCTCCGACGCCAGAGGTGTTCAAGCAGAGAGAGATAGGAGGACCGCCTTAATTCTCCAGAGGGGAGCATCTGTTGAGCAGAGGGTTATAACGGATGACCACTCCTTTTTCTCCCAGCACTGAAATGCAGGATTTAAGACACATTTGTGTCCCATTTTTTTTTTCTTTTAAGGGCCACACCCAAGGCATATGGAAGTTCCCAGGCTAGGTGTCGAATCAGAGCTACACTACCGGCCTCTGCCATAACAACAGCAATGCCAGATCCGAGCTGCAAACATGACCTGTGCCGCAGCTCGTGGCAGCGCCAGATCCTTAACCCACTGAGTGAGGCCAGGGATCAAACCTGCGTCCTCATGGCTACTAGTCAGATTCGTTTCCACTGAGCCACAACGGGAATTCCTGTGTCCCAGTTTTGAATTGGAACAGATAACATAATAGTGTTGAAGTCATTTTAACAAAGCAAAATAGCCATGCCCCAATACAGTATAACTTTTTGTTTTATATATTATGCTCCTTATTAGCAAACACATAATTTCTGTAAAACAGGACAAAATGAACAAACAAATGTTATTTTCCTACTCTGAGGAATGTAATATTCACTACGACACATCTGTTTTTATTATTTCTAAATACTGAGAATAATAAGATATTTAATGGTATATTTTTATGTTATTCCTCATTCAAATGTTTAAATTCCTTACTAGCAAAGCCAAAATTATATTCAAAACTTGTAGGAATCTTACGTAGTTTGAATTTGTCATTGTTTCAAGATTTTTGACTTTAATATTTCTGTGCATTAGTGGTCCCTGAGGATTATGCAAGGGCAAAGTCCTTTCGAGTTGTATAATTAGCCTGCTGGATCTCCAGTTTTTCTTATCCCAGGGTGGGCTGTATTTTGGAGGAGACTCTGAGAAAGGACACTTGGGGGTTGGATGGTGAGCAGAGGCTTCCAGTGACCAGAGAGCCTATGACTTACTCTCTGTGCTTTTCCTAGGTCCCCAATTTTCAAAGACTTCGAGGATAATTAAATACATTTCATAATAAACTAGGCTGAACATAATTTAATCTCTCCCTGAAGGTACTTCACAGTCTTGGAGTGCTCTGGGGTCACAGTGAACATCAATTACCTTCTCACTGCGGGTGTGCAAAAGGAGGTGGTTAATACAGTTCCGTTTGATGGAGTCCGGAATGACCAGACATTTGTTCTATTATTATAGGGAGTCCAGGGTTAAGACTTTGGAACCAGTGCCTCATGTCAAATTTCCAGGCAGGAGAGAATGTAATAAAGATGACCTCGTTGGTTTTGACAGGGTGAAAGCTGATAATAATAATAATTCACGTAGACATGGCAGTATGTCGTGCTTGCTTGTTTCCTTTAAAGCACTGTCACACACCTTGTTGTCCATCATTTGTTTCTTATGACAGTCTTGGGAAGGCTGCAAGGCAGCTGGTATCTCATTTTTACAGATGAAGCTGAGAAAGATTAAGTGACTTGGGAAAGGTCCCATGGTGTATACATAGAGGTGACTGAGGCCACCTGGCTCCAACTTCAGTGTTCTCTTAAGCATTCCCGAAGGTACTAAACCTTTGCACGCAATGACGGTTTTGAGTACTTCCTATGTCTCTGTGCTGTAGGCGTATCAACTCATTTAATCCTCACAGTAGGCTTAGGAATTGGTAGTCAGCAGTTCCTTTGGTTCATTATGATTATCATGTTTAGAGATGAGGACACAGAGGGGGCAGGGCATACAACTAGTCAGTGGCGGAGTTGAAATGTAAACTCGGGCTTGGGCTCCAAAGCCTAGCCCTTGCCATTACGCCACACGACTGCTTATTATGCAGATACACCACCATTAAAAAAATGAAGAGAGGGGGTTGCTGCAGTGGCGTGGCAGAAACAAACCTGATTAGTATCCATGAGGATGCAGGTTTGATCCCTGGCCGCCTCGCTCAGTGAGTCAGGGAACCGGCATTGCTGTGAGCTGTGTAGGTCACAGACACAGCTCAGAACCCACCTTGCTGTGGCTGTGGTGTAGGCCTGCAGCTGTAGCTCTGATTCGACCCCTAGCCTGGGAACTTCCATATGCCACACATGCGGCCCTAAAAAAGGAAAAAAAAAATCAAGAGAGATGCATCCGGATGAATGGATAAAGATGACATGGTGTATATGTATGCAATGGAATATTACTCAGCCATAAAAAAGAATGAAATAATGCATTTGCAGTAACATGGGTGGACCTAAAGATCATCATACTAAGTGAAGTAAGTCAGACGAAGACGTATCATATGATATGGCTTCTATGTAGAATCTAAAAAAAAGATACAAATGAACTTATTTACAAACAGAACTTATTTACAAACAGAAATAGACTCATAGACATCGAAAATGAACTTATGATAACCAAAGAGGAAAGGAGGGGAAGATATAAATAAGGAGTATGGGATTAATCATGTAAACAGTAACTATTATGTTAGTTACAGTTATGCAATTGATACATAAGAACCTATTGTATGGCACAGAGAGCTATATTCAATATTGTTACAAAAAGATTTGTAATATTGAGAGACGTTAAACAAAATCTTAAAAATGAAAAAAAAGAGAGATACATCTATAGGTATCTAACTGTAAAGACCTGTGCTACATCCGGGGTCATTCTGACTGAAGTTTTGAACCCAGATCTGCCAATGTGAGATCTTGGGTACCTTAGTTAGCCTCTGAGCCTCAGTTTCTTCATCTCTAAAGCAAAAATGAAGAACATCTACTGTCCTTGAAAGAATGAGATAAGATATATGTAAAGCAGCTACTACAGTTCTTACTCCTTTATTTTTTAAAGTGGTTGCTGCTATTGTTACTATTATTAGTTTTTAAAGTTTTGTTGAAGTATAGTTGATTTACAATGTTGCGATAATTTCTTCTGTCTAATAAAGTGGTTCAGTTATACATATACACATATCCATTCTTTTCCAGATTCTTTTCCCATAGAGGTTTTCAGAGACTATTAGTAGAGTCCCCTGTGCTATACAGCAGTTCTCTATTATTATGCATTCACCATGGCCAAAACCATATTCAAAGTTTTTAAAGAATAAGCTGCTTGTATTTACTTCCCGTTGTGTGACTATGCGTGTATTAATTGGGTCTAATTTTCTTTCTTGAGTCCTTAAAGTAGGCAGATCTTATAACTACATTTTAATGCTATTAAACCTACCTATACTTAATTTATAAGTTTATTTCATTAGAGAGCTTGCAAGTTGTCTAAGGTCCCAGACTAATTGTCCAAATTATTTGTCAGCTAGTGTGTTTGTGACTGTGACATAGCTGCTAAAGTAGAGGTTCACATTTAAAAGCACAGTTGTTGCAAATAGGTCAATTATATGAACTATACAGAGCTCATTAGAAAATACACAGCTATCACCTTTATTCTGTCTTAATACCTAGTGTCTTGAGCTTCCATTTATGCTCTATTCCAACTGCTCTTAATTTGTTGTTTAAATTTATTTGTTCGGGGTATCTTCCCAGGGACTATTTATTTACTACGCTTTAATTAAAGTGTTTTCTTGACATTGTGCTTTGGGCTGTAAGCTCTTTATAACACAGGAACTGTGTTGGCCTAACGAATGGTACCTACTTAATAGATGGGAGTGATGGTAACTGCTTAATAGGTGCTTTATACTTTCACTTACCTCACCTTTTTATAAATGCACAAAAACGTTTATCTTTTCGTATTCGTTTACATTTCGAAAAGGTATTTTTTTATTTTTCCTTAAAGAAAATGATATCACTACCTGTGTATTTCCAAACTGTGCATATTTCTCCTTCTTTCCTCTTAGGCGTTTATATTCATTCTTTAAGTAAGTTTTACAGAGTACTCACTTTGGGCTGCATATTCCTGAGGTTCAGGGAGTGCAGTAGTGAGCAAAGCCGACCAGGTTCCTACCCTCAGGAGCTTTGCCTCGAGACCTAATGATGACAGTGATGAAGGGGGCGAGTCATGCTTTGCTGATGCCAAAGGAAGATTTCTGTGACACCTTCCTTGAGAATCTGACCAGAAATGGTCCTCCTTGCTACAGAATATATGATGCTTGTTATCATGTTATTTCATCACGTGCTTAAATGCAAGGAAAGACACAAGTCGTGTTTGCAAGTGCTAAAATAATTTGTCTTTTGATCCTTTTCTTTTGGTCTGTCTTCTTATCTTCCCCCTTGTCCTTCGTCTCCTTCTCAGTTTTCAGAGCTTAGCTTTTATCTCCCAGTCCTTTCCTAAAATGTGATGGGGCGACCCAAGGCAGGAGGGATGGCTTGTCCATCTGGCAGCAGCATGAGTTATGAAGGGGATTGGATGGGAGGGAGCTTGCCGTGCTGTGTAGTCAGGTCTGACTTTAGGCAGTGCCCACCCAGTTTGTGTCCTGGAGAATATGTCTGGCCAAGTGACGCTCCCTCTTTGTACCCTCATTGGTATAAGAAGTTGCGATAGAGTGATTTCCTGAGGTCTCTGCCAATGCTGCAATTCTGTAATTCATATATTCCTGAAAAGTTGAATGTCCTTTTTTTTTTTTCTTCAAAAAGTGGAGATCTATTTTCCAGTGAGTCTGGAAATCGGTTTTGCAATTATCCTCTCCCCTGGTTTATAACTTAACTCCTAACATTGCGGCTGCTCTAAGCCCATCAAGAGGTTAATTACCTGTAAAGAATAAGGAGCTGCTGGAGACCTTTCAGACGTTCAGGAGAACTTTGGAGTTACTCTCTCCAGCGATATGCATAAACAAATGTCCTTCATGTATGTATCTACTTTCCACGTGGAGGCATAACAGAGCTAGGCTATCCAGACTGGACAAAATCAAGTTGCTGGTAGCACTGAGCGCCGAAGATCATGGTCCAGCTCAGCAGGATGCCCCTCTTCCTCTGAGAGTTTCTTCAATCAGAGCACAAATAATTCTCCTCCTCCTCCTCCTCCTCCTTCCTTTTTGGCTTTTTAGGGCCGCACCCACGGCATAAAGAGGTTCCCAGGCTAGGGTTCGAATCAGAGCTGTAGCCGCTGGCCTATGCCACAGCCACAGCCACACCAGATCTGAGCCACTTCTGTGACCTACACCAAAGCTCATGGCAACACTGAATCCTTAACCCACTGAGCGAGGCCAGGGATCGAACCAGCATCCTCATGGATGCTATCCAGATTCGTTTCTGCTGATCCATGATGGGAAACTCCACAAATAATACTTTTGAAAAACAGCTTATTTCTCCATGCTCCTGAACTTTTTCCTTTTTTTAATTTTTGATTTTTAAAAATCGAAATAAAGTGGATTTACAGTGTTTCAGGTGTACAACAAAGTGATTCACTTCTATATAAGTGTGTGTGTGTGTGTGTGTATATTCTTTTCTGGATTCTTTTCCATTATAGGTTATTACAAGATATTGAATATAGTTCCCTGTGCTATATATATAGTAGTTCCAAAATAATAGCTTTTTTGATTGTTTTCTTCTTGCTCTCCTACCGCGCCTAAAAACTCCAAATGAGGAAACAAATGAGGACATTTTCAAAAAAACATTTTAATTGCCAGCACTATTCATCTTCTTTCCTATTGTTTTCTATCTGGAATGGAACAGCCCCAGGGCTTTAAACTTGCTTTCCTATGACTTAAGCAGACTCGACTCTTTTAGTCCCGTAACACTGCCTGACTCACAAGCTCTCTCCTGAAGAGTATTGTCTTAATTTGCTCTAAAATACACCAGACAGGAAATCCCTGCTGCATATAGGGAAGGTATTGTGTTTATACACACACACACACACACACAAGGGGTATGTGCGCACGCGTGCACACGCGCACACACACATGCACACACACCAGCAAGCATATCTGTTTCCATGCTCTTCAGTAAAGCACCCAGAGAAAGGAAAAAGAGCTGTCTGACCAGCTTTTGATGGTTGTTAGGAATATCATCAGTTAGACTCAGGCTCTTAGATTTAATTTTATGAAGTAGTTTGTGGGTGGTTTTCAAATGGCACTACATTTAGGTTAGCCTCATTTGTCATTGAGCAGGATACCAAGTGCCACAAAGAATATTCTGGAGAAAGTGGACGTATAAGGAAGCCCTTCTTTCCCCCATTGCCTGTGTTCTATTTTTTTGGTTTGTCTGTGTGGTGTTGAGTCAGGGTGGCCATATTCCATCAACAGCATGTTACAACTCATCGAAAAGTTTCAGCCTTCAATATTAACCTGCTTCCATGTTAAGCAGATACTCACTTAACCATTTCTGAATTTCGCTGGTGCCCTGTGGAGAAGACTGAAGTTGGAAGTTTTGCCTGTCACTGAGATAGAGCAGACTTGAACTCCAAACTTGGTTGATTTTCTAGTACTGACTTACGTCTGGAGTTAAGCTTAGTGCTCACTTTATTTTCTTTCTTTTATTTTTTAATTTAACTTATTATTATTGTTATTATTATTTTTGCTTTTCAGTGGGCCTATGGAGCTTTCCAGGCTAGGGGTCGAATCGGAGCTACAGCTGCTGGCCTACACCACAGCCACAGCAACGCCAGATCCGAGCCGTGTCTACATCACAGCTCGCTGCACCTTGCGGCAACACCAGATGCTTAGCCTACTGAGTGGGTCCAGGGATCGACCCCGCATCCTCCTGGATACTAGTTGGGCTCATTACCACTGAGCCAGAATGGGAACTCCCTTGAGGTCTCTTTCCACTTATTCTTTTCTGTGACTTCAAAGTGATTTCAGGAATTATTTATTTCCTTGTACTGAGTATATATTCTCAAGTATAGGGAATGATGGGCTCCCAAGAGACAGACATTGTGTTAGTCTACTTTTTTTACACAAGAAGGTTTTTTTTTAATTTTTTTTATTATAGTTGATTTACATTGTTCCGTGAATTTCTGCTGTACAGCAAAGTGACCCAGTTATAGATCTATACACACTGTCTTTCTCATATTATCTTTCATCACATTCCATCACAAGTGATTGGACATAGTTCCCTGTGCTATGGAGCAGGACCTCATTGCCTATCCATTCTTTTTTTTTTTTAAGATTTTTATTTTTTCTATTATAGTTTATTTACCATGTTCTATCAATTTTTGCTGTACAGTAAAGTGACTCAGTCATTCATATATATATGAATATATATATATATATATATTCTTTTTCTCATATTATCTTCCATCGTATTCCATCACAAATGATTAGATATAGTTCCCTGTGCTATACAGCAAGATGTGCCTATCCGTTCTTAATGCAACGGTTTGCATCTATTAAGAAGGTTTTTTAAAGGAGTTCCCATCATGGTGCAGTGGAAACGAATCCGACTAGGAACCATGAGGTTGTGGGTTCAATCCCTGGCCTCGCTCAGTGGGTTAAGGATCTGGTGTTGCCGTGAGCTATGGTGTAGGTCGCAGAAGTGGCTCAGATCCTGCGTTGCTGTGGCTATGGTGTAGGCTGGCAGCTGTAGCTCCAATTCAACCCCTAGCCTGGGAACCTCAATATGCTGTGGGTGTGGCCCTAAAAGCCAAAAAAAAAAAAAAAGTTTTTTTAAATCTTTAAACGTTCATGGAGATTCATCAAAATTGTGCTGGCCTAGTGTCTCCTATCTGGCTACTTTTTACTTTAGGTAACCACTTGTCATACATGTACACAAATCCCTGGAGCTTGAAAATAAATTTTAAGAGCTAATGTTATTGGTTAGTTCTCAACTCCTAGTGATATAGGAACCCAGTGACACATAGGCCACAAGAGGTCCCTGGAGAACTGGGTTTTCAAGGGACCGTCACTTACCTTTGCTGTTAGAAGTATGGTGATGTTAAAGGTGACCATATGAAAGGACAGTGTTTTTTAATGCCTTATATTGTGTTTGGGGAGGATTTCTCGCAGAGGATTTTTTTTTTTTTTTTTTTTTAGCCTCCTGGTTGCTATGGCAATATTGATTTTACAGAGCCTTGGTGACCTTTATATAAGTGCCAAATAAAGTTAGGTATGATAAAGGAAGCCATGGGTGTCCTAAATATGGATATATAGATTGGATTTGTATGCATCTTTATCTTCATTTCCCATGGTGCTTGTTATCCTCCGTGTGTGTGTGTGTGTGTGTGTGTGTGTGTGTGTGTGTGTGTTTCTTCTTTTATACAGGCTGCTTGTTGGGGGGGATGCTGATTCATAGTATCATTGTCTTTTGTTTTCTCAAGGAAATCAGGTTTGTTTCTGAGTTCATTTTTCTACAACCCTGAGTTTAATCTCTCTAGATAAATCTTTGTTTTCCTCCTCTTACAGACACCAGGCACTTTGCTTTCTTTATGTCAGTTTCCTCTCAAAGAACTAGAAGAAATGCCAGTAATTTCAAAGGGCTCTTGACTATGCTTTTCTCCTTGTTTCTTAATATATTGCCCTTTGGGGCCTTTACCTTTTAGGTGTCTGAAGATGATGTTAGGAGATTTTAAGATTGTACTGGTAAAAATCCAGAGAGTCTTGTCACCACAGATATATATGAACCTAACTGTGGAGTAAACCCTTGCGCGTATTTTCTTATCACAAAAGTAGAAAGTCAAATCTGGAGATGAAGAGGTTTTTTTCTGATCTATTAAAATAGATGTTACAGTGAGGTGAGTGGTACTTTCAATTGGGCATTTCTCACGGACCAGCCAGTAGATGGCTTGGCTTTCTGGTTGTAATTACATGCCAGAGGCCTGCTGGTTATTGTTTTAGAAGTTGAGTTCATCATGGATTCCCCGAGCATGTAGAGTGGCACACCCTGATTGTAATTCCATCCCAGGTTGATAGTGTCATCATAGAAACTAGATGGAATTACAGCCCCAGGCACATTTTGGAAGACGGCATTATTTATTGAAATACTTTCTAAAGTTGAATACTTTTGTAAATATCCTGAAAGGTCATGGGACTTAGAAACATAACCTGGCCACACACAAGGGTCTCAGTCAGTTTGTTGTTTATTTGATGGACTTCACTTACGTCTTTCAATAAACTGTTTCTTTTCTCTCTCTCTCTCTCTCTTTTTTTTTTTTTGGAAAGAGAAAGTCTGGGGAGGTTGTACTTGAGCAGTTGTAGGGCTTAAAAAAATCTTGCCTTAAAATGCTCATAAAGTTTTCTGCTTGTTATTGATGGAAAAATTGGCTCCCCAGATGAATATTTTAATCCCTTTTGTTCTTAGCCTGGAGTATAATATCGAATGGTTCTAGTGGCCAAGAATCTGTATTTTGTACAGTCCGCCCTATCCTAAGTAATTCCTTTTATATCAACTTCTTTTTCCAGCCTAATGCTCAAAAACCTGTGTCTCATATATTTGACCCCTACGAGGTGAATAATTCCACACCCAGAAACTTTGGCTGTCTCCTGAAAGATGGGATGAATGTCCTTCTGACTGGTCTCACTTTGGACCAGAACAAAGGAGCTAATTCACTAATTCCTGGTGTGTCACCAGATTTGAAATGGCCTCTGTTTTTCATGCCTCTGGACATACTATTTCGGAAGACTATAAGGTTGGAAGTTCAGAAGGAGACAGTATATATTTCAGAATCTGATATGGTTTTCAAATTTTAGACTCCGGGTTATTTAGTGTAGGATGATTATATATAATCTGTGTTAAGAGGGTATTACTGGAAACGTTATTGCCTGTGCCATCATGTCCTGCGAGATACAGTATCAGGAAGCTAAAGTCAATATATTTCCAGTGATTTTTTTTGAATTTGCGTTTTTGTGAATTTGCAGACATATAGGGAAGGGTCTTCAAAAATTCAGAAGTTTCAAGTAAGGTAATTTGGTATTACAATATTGTTTCACTGTCTGAAATATTTAAAAATTATATAAAATTATGTTAATCATCTGTTACATTTTTTTGTCCCTGGACATTTTCAGTTTATCACAGTTTGTATATAGAAGAGAGATGACAAATAAACATACGGGTAGAGCTAAAGTCAGTGCTTTCTGCTCTCAAAAGAGTTTTTTGGAAAAGAAAATATCTGACTCTGTGTAATTATATTTTTGTTTTAGGATTTGGTAATGTGTGGAGAATGTTTCAGCTTCTAACAGTTTGAAGATTGGGCAATGACTGGTTTCTCTTTCCTGATTTGTTTCGATGCAGTAAACTCTTCTTTTTTTTTTTTTTTTAACTACCTGTAAACATTTTATGTTAGCTCTGTAAATTGGATGCAGGTTTAACTACTTTTAACTCCTTGATGCATCTTCCCATGAACAAAAAAGCAGTATTCTCTTCTTTAGCTTCTAACAGGGAGTCCTGCTGGATTTTCTGTAAGAAGTTGACTTGAAAAGTGGTGGTTTTTTTGGCGTGTGATGAGGGCGCAGCAATTCTGTGCGTGCCTTTCAAAATCTGCAGAGATGTGTCCGGGTCTGTGGGCGGGGGAACTACCTATGTGCCCTCAGTCGTTACTCATTCAGTTGTTCCTCACCAGTAAAGGGAAAACCCAGGGCCCAGTACTCCAGTCATTCTGAATAAGGGGGGTGGGGGATGGTGGGCTGGAGATGTCACCTGGCAAAAGCCTTCACTTTAAAATAGTGTAGCAAAATTAAGTTGTATTATTTTACTCTCAATACATATTACAAGCTAATACACAAACGGCCCTGGTGATCAAAATGGAGTTCTAGCGTGAAGAGAATTTACAAGGCACTTGCATAGTCACCTGATAGAACAGTGAAAGCTTTACATTTTATTCCCACATAGTAAGTAAGTCCTGGAGCCAGATGCTAACGTGTGTGTGTGTGTGTGTGTGTGTGTGTGTGTGTGTGTGTGTTTTGTAGAACTTAACAAATATATTAGTCCATGGACCATTTCCTTGGTTTTCCAAAAGAAGATTTCATTCAGTTCACTTCTGATGTGTTCCCAGGAAGTCTCTGTCACCTCTAGAATATAAAGGTAAATTAATGAAGAATCCTTAATTCTCTTAGAAAACACCCTGAATTGCAGAAAGGTGAAACCTAATTGCATAGCAGAGTCTTAACAATATGGAAGCTGTATAATAAATTCAAAGAAATTGAATTACACATTCATTAAGAAGATATTATCCTTATTAGCAGAGACCAAATGATTCAGGTTTTACAGAATACTAAATACTTAGGAAGTACAGGAAAAGAATGTCATGGGTCTCGCATACCAGGAACTAGGTTGAAGTCTCAGGCTTGTCATTAACTGTTGTGTGGCCTTTGGCTAATAACCTAACTTCTCTGGGCCTTAGGAAAATGAGGAAGTTGGATTATATCAGTGGTTTTCAAATGTGGCTTCAGAAACCCCTGGAGAATTCTAGGCCTCCCACCAACTTCTACTGAATGAGCCAAAAACTTGGGGTGGGGGGTGGGGGCGGCAGGTTGAGGCCCCAGGATCTCTATGTTATAGTAGCTAGACTTTCAGTTCATGAAACCATCATGTCAAATGATTACTGAGGCCACTTGCAACTCTTAACATTTCACTTCCTGTAAAAAGTAGCCCTTGGTCCTTGGACGTGATCCAAGAAGGAACTGAACCTCTAATAAGGAAAACTTTTACATGGGAAGGGGGGATGGATTTGAGCATCTCCAGGGGCTACTGCTTTCAGAAGAGTCTCCCATCTTCCCAAATGGATGGAGATGAGTGCTCCATGGGGAGGGGGTGATTTCTCTTTCCCCCACTCCACCCCGGGGGAAGAGAAACTAGGGGTTAAAAGAAAAAGAAGTCCCTGGAGTTGAAGATACTTCCGAATGTCCCTGCACTTTCAAGCCTTCCACCATGGGCTAGATTTATCCACCCTGGGGTCTGCATCTGAGTTAACAGACACATGATGAAAAAAGAGTGGCCACATGGTCACTGCACCAGACCAAGGAGGGGCCAGGAGAAGAAGTGTGCTATGAACCTGCCAGAGGTGCTGACCTCTCCTCGGTATCAGGCTGCATATCCTCTGTCCCCGCAGCCTGGGCACAGGGTGATGGGGGAGCCGGGGGGGACAGGAGAGTCTCAGGGACCCCGAAGTGGTAATCTCCACAGTGGCAGCAGAGCAGCTGGCCAAGAAGAAAACTCTGGCACTGGGTGCCAAGCATGTTTGTACTAGAATGGGGTTCAGAAACTCAGACAGAACGCTGTCTGTTTTTAAGGGCTCATGTGAAAGGTTTGTTTGTCCGGAGCTTAAATCCAGGAGTCTGTCCATCACCAACGCCCTCAGGCAGTCCTCAAGCCCCCTCCAATAAAATCTCCAAAATAGGAAAAGACAAAGGACTCGGGTCTTCAGCTCTCCAAGGAGAAGTGAGAAAATTTTTCTCCTGGATGGCTCTGCTTGGGAATATTAAGGAATGCTCTGTGTCAAAAGTTCCTGCAGGAGAGTGAACGGAGGTAGAGAGTTGAAGTAACCTGAAAGGCACTGAAGCTGAGAAACAGCCCTCTTTATCCTCACGGCCACAATTAGTTTTGGAAGCCTGTCTGTGGAGAGACTCGGGGCTGTTAATTTAGAAAGCAGCTGTGTTGGATGCCTCCGGTGTGTTGGCCCGTTGGGTACCATATCTCTTCCATACCTTGTCCCAGTCCAAGGTGAAGAAAGCTGCAGCTTGCCTGAAGCCAGACTGACAAATGTACCTCTAGATCTGTACCCTGGATACACGAGGAAGTGGTGGGTGATGTTATAAAAAGATTCCTTTTTGGTAAATAACCTGGGTTTTTGTTGTTGTTGTGTTTGGGGATTTTTTTTTTTAAGGCCAGATGGAAGAAAGCAAATGTTGCCTTTTCTTTAGTGTTTTGGAAACCTGGATCTCATCAACTTTCTGGTTGGTTTTGGCTGTCAAGGCTCCTTATGCCAGAGCCACTGCAAGCCAGGTTTCTGAGGTTCTTACTGACCTGTGTTGGCAGCCTCTTAAAAATAACTGTCATTCCAAGTTCAGCTAAAATATATAACTCAACAATAAATACATATAAAGTATATGAATAGAAGTAGGAAAGTGTGGATTAACAGACCCCCAAGTATCGGATTTGCCATGAAAAATACTATAAAACAGTCTGAGAAAGGTTCCTGCTTATGTTATTACTTGTCCAGTAAATGTGGAGGTGCTGACCCACTTCTCATGGTCCCTCATTTCCCATTTCTCTGCCGGAGGCTGCGAGTAGCCGATCCCTTTAAACACACATTTGTCATTGGCTTATCTCAAGCAGGGCTCGTGGACGCCCTTCAGCATCTGGATAAAAGAAATCGTGCCGCTTTAACACGCTCCTTTCTTTTTCTTCTGTGAGTTGTTCTTTATGGCTTTGGATGAGAAATCCTCGAATATAGAATGACATAGCTTTTGCCAATTTTGAAAATGCAAAGTGAGAACCAGTAGCAGAAAGGAGAAGGGAAATGCTTCGGGTGGGACTCTGATACAGATGTGAGCAGGTGTGTGTGTGTGGGGGGCCCTCAAGGGGAACTTAACTCCGCAGAGAAGGAGGTCAGGACCCAGTCCTTCTGTGCCTTTGATTGCTGTGTTGTCTTAAGGTTCCGGGGGACAGTACCGTAAAGTGGCAGGCGATAGGGAGCACTATTTTCTGGGAGTTGTTTGTTGCTCAGGGAGTTCTCATTTTCAGGTCTTGGCAGTGTTCAGAGGGGCGAGCATGGCTGCTTTCATCACTGATCTTTTTTCCCTCCCCACTTCTCTTATCTGCCACGCATATATTTCTCTTCAGCATTGAAGCGCACGGTCCTTGAAATTGCTGACGGATAATCTCCATTTCACATTTCGCTGGCACCGAGGTCTCGCTGTAAATGCGCCGGGTATGCTGTCGGGAAGTTGCATAATTGCAGCAACTCTGGTTCACTGTGCCGTATGCTCGGTGACTAATGGCCTAATCAGGACTTGAAAAATATATAAACAGTTCAACAGCAGCCATTGATTCACTGAGCTCTTTTCAATCCAGACAAGGGTGAGCTCATAGGAGCTGGAAGACGGAGGTGTGCGGCGGCGGCGGTGGCGGCGGCGTCTGGGGTGTATTGAAGCCAGAGCGTCCCCGCACATCCCACGCAGGTTTGCTCAGGGCGGCAGCCCTTGTTCACATGCACGAGTCTGCGGTGCCCCCGGCTTGTCCTAATTGGCCCTTCCGTGGTGCTCCTTAAAGTGCACATTGCCCGTGTGGCAACCTTTTGCCTTTCCTCTAAATGCTGTTGGCTGTGGCAGCTCTGGAGAGGCGGCTGGTCTCTCATGCCCTCTGTGGTGTCACCCTCGGATTCATAGGATAGGATGACAGCTGGAGGCCGTGTAAACGGGACCCCGGGGCTTACCTGAGCCCATTGTTGATTGACAGGTTCTGTGGTCCTCCGGGGCACCTTTGTTTCCAAAATGTACAGCTGAGATGCACAGAGGTACAGACTCTCAAAGGGACCGAGTTTCCTCCCAGAGGCCCCTCAGGTGTCTGCTTGGAGTAGGAGGATTTATAGCAGTCCTCACTGTCCTGCCCCCTTTCCTTTGGAATCACTAGATAGCCCTCTAGTTCTACTCCTCGTCCCCCACCCAACCTCCTCCAGTGCAGAGTTTTCTCTTGGCTCCACCTCTCATTTAATTTTTCAGGGTTGGGATGACATCAGGATCTCTAGACGCTAGCCTCTCTCCTTGATGTAACAACTCAAACCATTCCTCAAGGAGTAGTGAATGATGGAATTTTGTTTTCTAAAATAATGGACTGTTTCCTTCTGCACATGCTGGTTCATTCATAAAGAAAAAAAAAAAAGAGAGAGAGAGCCCTCTCACACATTCTGTGTCCCACATTCATGTAATACTTGCCCTTCTTTCTGGCTGTTTAAGAATGAAATGACCAACAGGCTTCTTTATGTATAACAGTGAATAACACTCTTGAGTGTTACTGGTTTCACCTTAAGTTTTAAGCCACTGGAGGACAGTTACTGCATTTCCATGCCTCCCGGGACCCCAATGTCCCTCACTCTCCCTTGGGTGACACCCCACCCGTACCCTGGGCTGCCCCGGGACCTTCTTCCCTTGAAGGATCAGATGAATGTACCACACGTTGTGATATTTTTGTCTTCACGTGTCAGTCCTCCCAGAGGAATATAAAAGAAGCCGAAGGAGTTCCTACTGTGGCTCATCCGAAACGAAGCCGACTAGTATCCATGAGGATGTGGGTTTGATCCCTGGCCTCGCTCAGTGGGTTAAGGAGCCGGTGTTGCCACAAACTGCAGTGTAGGTCGAAGATGCGGCTCGGATCCTGTGTTGCTGCGGCTGTGGTGTAGGCCAGCAGCTAGAGCTCCAATTAGACCCCTAGCCTGGGAACTTCCATACGCTGCAGGTGCAGTCCTAAAAAGAAAAATTAATCAATCTGAAAAGTACAACAGATGACAATTCATTTTGGCACTCAGGACATTATGGATTAGGGAATGAAAAGAAAGAAGGGAAACAGGTGGGTGGAGATGTTTGGGGGGCGGAAGGACCTTCCTGGGGGTCCTTAAGGCAGTAGCCTGGTCCCAAGGCTGCCTGCACCTTGGACCCCTGCCGCTGCTCACAGGCTAGTTCTGCGGCTGCTCTCATTGGAGAGCCAGGGTACAGAGCCAGCAGCCCAGACTGCATCTTTCCTGACTTACTTAAATTCTACACATTCTTCTAGAGTTTTATTATATGTACTGCATGGGAGAGACCAGGGTAAACTATTCCAAAACAGTGGAGAGCCGAGGGGGTGAAAAAAAAGAGGCATGAAGGGCTTTGGAAAATGTTTGGCATGTCTTTGGTTATGTGTTTAATTTTTTTTTTTTTTTAATAACAACCAGCTGAAATACTTTTTTTTTAACGGAATGACTTTTAAAGTTACTCTCTGGACCACGACATGAAGGACTCAAGATGTGAAGCCACAATTTTTTAACTCCAGCAACAGTAAATTTCTTAATAGGCATTCAAGTTCAAGAAGCTTCCTCTTAGAGCAGAATGAGGTAAAGCCTGCTGGAAAGCACTAGCCCTTAGCCTTCTTCAGCTAAGTCTTCCATTTCACGCTAGGGATGCGACAGTTACATTAGGAGAGGAATGGTTTGAGTGTTCAGACATTATTGTGTGGCCCTCCAGTGAGCTCTTCTGACGGGCTAACTCAGTAGTTCCCAGACTTCTGTGTATCTGAAAGCTGCTGTCAAGAGTTGAGTTGTCTACTCAAAACCATGTTTGCAGTGTCTTATGGGAAAGTTAAGGGATCTTCAGAGTGAATTTGAATTATATATGACCTTTGCTTAACATTTGAACTTAACCTCCCACACAAAAACTGACTCTTTTTTTCCTCCCTCCCTTAAGGTCTACCTCCCTGCCTTACTTTTTTTTCTTCCTTTTTTACTTCTTTCCCTCCCTTTTTGGTAGATTAAATTCCATAGGGGTGTGTGTGTGTATGAAATTAAAATAGTGATGTCTACTTATATTCAAATCAGAAAGCTACTAAGCATGCTGAATATTCAGATCTCTTAGAGGAAAAAAAATTAAAATATTCTGTAAAAGTGTATGTGAATTCCCCATCCTGTGTTTCTGCTCAGCTTTCTGTCTTCGATTTCTCATTTTTAGCTGGAAAAGTGTACCAGCCAAAAGGCAGCCAGGTTCTCCATGCAGCAAAGCATATCAGACCATCTGTAGATTTAAAAAGTTAACATTTTGACTTAAAAGCCACCTTCTAATATAAGACAGAGAAAATGATAGTGATGGATACAGTGGAGTAGATGGCATTGTTATTAAGAATTTGAAAACATTTTCCCACAAATAAATCAGGATATTCCATAATGGTTAAGACTTACAGGATACAAACATGTGCATTTTCTCAAAAATCAAAAGAAATTAAACAAGATACCCAAGAAGTTGGATTATGAAGTAAGAATGTCAGTGAAAATACTGAATGTAATTTAAACATTGGCATAGACATATTTCGTATTTCATTTATATCTCTGTCATAGAAGAGTAACTTAATCTGCATTTTTGACATGTGACATCAACCCCATACATTTATTTCTATCATTTCTGACCAATAAAATTAAAAGTAACTGAATCCAGTAAAGAAGTCTTTATTGGCCATTGTTAAAGTTAAGCGACCCAAGTGAGAGCTTTTGTATTGCCAGAATTTAGGGAAAAAAACAAACAAACAACATTTTGGCTTGAGCAGAAGGTCTTTTAGGCAAATAGCCACAGTTGAAAGTTGCAAAAAAAAAATCTAAGTTCATTACCAAACACTTTTAGACAACCACTTAAAAAATTTCACAGACAATTAAAAGTGCAAGGTAGGTACAAAAACTAGGGTTTGATGAAAACAATGAATTAAGAGCAGTAACGGAAGGGTATTCCTGTTGTGGCTCAGTGGTTAATGAACCTAACATCCATGAGGACGCAGGTTCAATCCCTGGCCTCTCTTAGGGGGTTAAGGATCCAGTATTGCTGTGGTGCAGGTCACGGAAGTGGCTTGGATCCCACGTTTCTATGGCTGTGGCGCAGGCCGGCAGCTAGAGCTCCGATTGGAACTCTAGCCTGGGAACCTCCATATGCTGCAGGTGCTGCCCTAAAAAGACAAAAAAAAAAAAAATAAAAAGATCCGCAATAGAAAATTGTAAACCGTTATATCTGAATTTCATCAATTGCCTTTGCTTACATTCACAATTAGTTATTTAGTGAAAAACAAATAGCTGCTTGAAAAGGAATTAGCTGTTTGAAAGAACAAATGTCATGTTGAATTTACCTGAAGAGTAACCCTCAAAACACTCCTTTGAAAAGTGTATCAACTTTCAGTGGTATCAGTGAAGCAGGATACAAGTAAAATGGGTAAAATAAACAGGATTTGGAGAAAAATCTTAAAAATAGGTTTTTAAAGTTTTTTAAAATTTTTAAATTAATGTTTAGTTGATTTACAATGTTGTGCCCATTTCCGCTGCTAATATGCAAGTTTTTAATAAACTCTACCATAATTAATTTGACTGCCCTAATACTGTTTATACATTTATAACAGAGATTATACATTCAATAATAAGTTTGTGATAAAGCATTCCTCTAGTAAAATCTTTTTATACATGTTTGATCTTAGTCCTAGGACAGACTTGCCTAGAGGCTGCACGGCTAGGACTATCAATAAACACATATTGTGGCTTTTGATCTTACATATTGCAAAATCATCTCTAGGTAGTACATAAAAATTTACACCCCTCCCTCCCCCGTGTTGTGTTTTTTTCCCATAGCTAAGCCATTTGTGAAAAAGCTACTTGAAACTGCTCCAGATGTAATGAGAGTGTATAGAGGGAAAATAAGCCAAGAACTGAAAAATAATTTCATCTCAAGTATTGTAATCAAATGTCTCAAGTATTATATGACTTTTAAAAATAAGCATTGTGGGCTAAGCGTTATATGACTCCCTGTCTTCTTATCTATGTGGGGTTTTCGAGTATCGCTCATTCTGGAGGGGGGGAGGGGTTTTAAAAATAGAAGACTCTTTTTCCCCGGTCCCACATAATTAGTACCTGTGTTCCAGCTTGGAGCCCTTCCCCGGCCAAGTTCATTGCTTGTCACCTCCCAGGACTCATCCACATTCCCCTGATTCACGCCTTATTGTTTGTTTACAAGTTTGTCTCCTGGCTAAGGTTGGGGAGCTTTTTTAAGGACAAGGACAAACCCTTGTTCCTTTTTTCATTTCCCATGGTGCTTTATTCACTGCGGCCACTCAGACATTCAACATTGATTTAAAAAAAAAAAAATTGTTAGCTCCTGCATGAAAACAAAAAGAGCCAATGAGATAAAAGCTCAGATCTGAAATGTTAACCAAAGAGTGTAGGGAGGTGCCTCGAACACAGGATTAAATGAACATGATATTCTTGATCATGGGATGGAATCAGAGAAAATCAGTTACTAGTGCTGCTGTACACTGTTTCGTTGTCAGCCGACCGTTCCGGAGGAGAGACCAGTCTTGTAGTTAAATCTGTTCCAGAGATGTTTCCAACCAGAGAGAATCAGACTGAGATTCTTTGGTCACCATGAGCCATCCACAACAGAAAATATCATTTGTGAGTTGGGAATATAGGGCAGGAAACCCACGTTTATATCCTTTGGAATAGAAAAAAAATAGATCCATTCTGCCACTTGGATGGCTTTCTTGTATGGCCCTGGCACACTCTTCACTGCTGTCTGTTTATTATCCTACTGCATGGGGAGTGCAGGGGCCGTATTTTATTCCTAAATATCCTTGGGACCCAGCACAGAGTAGGCACTCAGCAAACGCTGAATGAAGAAATGAGGTGGTTCAATTTCCCTAGCCGCGAAAAGACATAAAACCAGCACTAAGACTAACAAGAGCTGGTTTCAGATGCTAGCAGTTTGGGGTTTCGAAATAAGGAGCTGCTTTATACGTTATTTTTATAAGAGTGTGTTGTATACCTGAGTGACTTTCAAAGTAAAAATTACAGTTACAGGGCGTTAAGTCTGGCGGGGTCTCAAACCTGAGGCTGAATCTGTTCAAGGGCATCCCCCTGCTGTTCTCCACTAGCCGGATAAAAGCGGTGAGTGCAGGTTAGGCAGAGTCTCTTCTCTTAGACTTCTTAGCTTGGGTGTATTTTCATCAGCTTGCAAACTCACCCACTCTTCCTGCTTCAGTACTAAAGGTGGTGTCATTACCTGATGAAGGTCACGTAGGTCTCCGTGCTGCGATCTGTCTTGATGTTTTCATTCGTAATGCAGCACTTTGAAATTTCGTATTTTTACATATTGGAGACAATGTGTAATGATGTCCAAGTTTCTTTTCTCCCCCGCGCGCCCTGTCATCTTCTTCCCTGGCGGTTCCCAATTTTAAATAGCACGTACGACTCATCTCCACCTCCCCCTGAAAGCTCTTTCCTTGCCCCCTTCCCTTTCAGGTGTCACGAATGCTTGAATTTCAGATCATCAAAACGAATTGAAAATGAGTAACACCTTCTCAAAAGGTGAAAACATGAGTCTGTGGCTACTGGTTTTGACTGCTAAAAGGCCAGTATCATTACATAAACGTAGAATACAAAAGGAGTACAGTGTTCAGGGCCTTGGCCCTCAGTTCTTCAGAGTAATAGGATATTATTTACAGACTTTAGAAGAATGTTGTGCACTTGGAGAAAGGGTTTTGAGAGAAAAATGTAAAATTCTAAAGTCTTAGAATTAATTAATGTGGCAAGAGTTATGGAGGATTAATGTACAAAGGTTGCAGTTAAGTCGATCTTTTAAAATGCTGTTGGTTACATGTAGCTACCAAGGCTTTGTATGCCAATATTCCTGGAGAAACATTCTGCAAAGTCACCAGTCTCTGCAATTTATCTGAATAAATGGCCACCTCCATCTAGAAGAGACTGATAGTGAGGCTGTGAATTTAATATCCAATGTTAGAAGCTGTAGGGTTTTTTGTTAAGATTTCATTTAGAACAGGAGCTGGGTTTTCCATTTACTGTTGTGCTATTTTGAAATTGAAGTGGAAAATCTGAGAGGAATTAAGAACTACATGAAACGGGATCCTTTAACATCCTTGTTGAAGTCCTTTTCTTAGAGAGAACTTGTTGAGGAAATTTCTCTGTTTCTCTAGGAGACCGATTTCTTTTTTCTCGGACGGTGGCTGTTTCCTGGGATCCAATTCCCAAACATCTGTTCTGCTATCAGAGTCTGGCTTTCAGTCGGTCATCTGCATATTTGATTTACACTGTGTTAAACCTTGTGATGGAAAGGATTTTTTATTAATGATGTCGAGGTAATAAATTGCAGAGAGCTTTAGAGCATTCTTTGTAATAGTCGAATAGCAAGCTTTGGCTTTTATAGCAGCAGAATGGATTGTGAGCTCGCTGGCAGGCTTGGGTTGTGGGTTATCGTGGATCAGCCATGTGTCCGTGGCCTGTGGCTGAGAGTAGCGTAGTGGGGCCATTAAAAGAGGCCTGTGGTGGAGTTCTGACCTCGAGCTATTGTAACACGTCAAATGGACTGAATTCATGGGCAACTTAGTTTGAATGGGACCAGCTGCAATCTAAGTGAAACGCACATGCATGTTGGAGGCTTCCCCTAAGTTGGGAGAAACTGATGGAAAGATGGAGAGAGCAGAGAGGGGCCAGGTAAACTGACATAGGCCTTAGACCAGCGGATCTCAGCCTGGGACCACTTTGAGCGCCCTGGGGACACTTGGCAAGGTCTGGAGACATTTTTGATTGTCATAACTGGGAGCAAGGGGAGTTCTGGTGTCTGGTGGGTACAGGCTGGGGATGCTGCTGAGTATCCTGCCATGCACCGAACAGAGCCCCCGGCGAGAATTCTCTGGCCCTAATGTCAGTAGTACTGGAGTCAAGAAACCCTGACGCTCTCCTGTTCATAGTTGCCATGGTGGTAAATCAGAATGTCTTGGTGGAAGGTGAGCAGATAAGTGCGGGTCTGTGTCAGGACAGCAGGATAAGGGGAGAGACGGATAAAAGAAGTAGCAGGCTTGTTGGAAACTGTTCGGGCCACGTCTCATGTGTATGCAGATGAACACTGGGGAGCCTGTCTTAGGTGTTTGGGAAGACTGGAAAGTATGTGGGCCGCTGGGTCACAGCCTTTGTGTTAAGGGTAACCTGGGTGTTTATTTCCTTTTCTTCGAAGAGGATGTATCAGTTTTCTAGGCCTGCTGCAACAAATGACTACAAATTGGTGGCTTAAAACAACACTGATTTATTATCTCCCAGTTCAGTAGGTCTAACCCAGGTCTCACCAGGCTGAAGTTAAGGGGTCAGCGGGGCTCCAGGGAGAAGCCACATCCTTGCCTTTTCAAGTTCCTAGAGGCCACTGTGTATTCCTGGGCTGTGGTCCCCTTCCTCCGTCTTCACAGCAGGCAACACAGCGTCTCCCTTCCTTTCCCCTGCCTCCCTTGCTGGACTCACTTCTGCCGGCCTCTTCCACGGTTAAGGACCTGTGGTTACATTGGGCCCTCCTGTATAACCCAGGACAGCCTCCTCATCTAAAGGGTCTTAATTGAATCACATCTGGGAAATCCCTTTTTCCATGGAAGGTGATTGAATCACATCTGGGAAATCCCTTTTTCCATGGGTTATGGGGACATCTTTGGGGTTGGGGAGGCGTTCTTTTTGTTGGTTTTAATAAATTTGATGGAAGCATAGTTGACTTACAAAGTTGTCTTAGTTTCAGGTGTACAGCAGAGCAAACCAGTTTTACATCTATCCATTCCTTTTCAGATTCTTTTCCCCTTATGTTATTACACAGTATTAGATAAGTTGCCTTATATTATACAGTAGGTCCTTGTTACCTTTTTGTTTTATGTATAGTATTGTATACGTCAATCCCAACCCCCTGATTTATCCGCATCCCACATTTCCCCTTTAGTAACCGTAAATTTGGTTTCAAAATTTTGTAAGTTCTTTTGTATCATTTTTTATTAGATTCCACATATAAGTGATCTCACGTGATATTTTTCTCTGACTTCCTTCACTTAGTATGATAACTTCTAGGTTTGTCCATGTTGCTGCAAATGGCATTATTTCATTCTTTTTTACAGCTGAGTATTATTCCATTGTATATATGTACCACAGTTTCTTCGTCTAGTCCTCTGTCGATGGACATTTAGGCTGCTTCAGTGGGGCATTATTCTGCCTACACAGAGCCCAAAGCATGTACCAGTGTCATGTTGCACTGATGCAAGCTAGTTATAGAAAAAGAAGGTTTATAAGAATTGTTCATAAAAAGTGTTTTAGAAGCATTTTTTCTTTTTGTTACTGTAGTAGTGTGACTACACTAAATTAGAAGACATTTGGAAGATGAAAGTAATTGTTTAAATTGGCAAAGACATTCCGATGGAAGGGAAACCAAGAGGGAAGCATGTAGCAGAAGAAACTGCAGACCAAAGATTTTAAAAATTGAATATTTAGCAAATACTCTCATATTTGGGAAAGGCTTGTTGAAAATTCAGGTTCCTGGGGTCTAAATGCCTGGCTGAGTGGCTTAGGGGTGGGGCCCCAGGGTTGCATTTTTTTTCTTTTTTTTTTTATGGCTGCTCTTGAGGCATGTGGAAGTTCCCCGGCTAGGCATCAGGCCAGCCTACGCCACAGCCACAACAATACTGGAACCTTAACCCACTGAATAAGGCCAGGGATAGAACCTGCATCCTCATGGATACTAGCAGATTCTTAACCCGCTGAGCCACAATGGGAACTCCCCAGGGTTGTATTTTTAATGAATGCTCTCCTGCAATATATTTAACGTAAAATGTTCTTAGATCATACTTTGAGAAACAAAAGTGTGACATAAAATATGTAAACATATACATAAATACAAATATAGAAAATATTTTAGTGTAAAATGAAGCCATTGCATAATATTGATGTTAGGAGGACAGAACAAGCATATTTAGTATATTAAATCCTTGGCATTCTTGTCATTTCAGTTTCATTTGGAGGATTGTGGTTTGTTTTTGGCATATTTGAATCTGTATTATATCAAGCCATATTTATATTCAAAGTATATAATGACTTTGACCCTTGATTGTTCTTGTTAAGACTGTCATCTTCTCCGTGTGATTAATTGTTGTGTTGATAAAAAATGTGATTTGGGCTTAACTAATGTTCTGCAAGAGCTAATGACTCCTGGGAATGTCAGTGACTCGCTGAGTGCTTTGTAAATCAGATATAAGTAAGCTTTCATTAGAGGTTTGTTTGGAAACTTGGAGATAACATTTGTGAATTTCTTAACACATAGTAGTTGCTCAATAAATACTAATTCTCGAAACAGATTGATGAGTTTGAGCCTTTCCTGGACTTTCATTTTAGGACTAGAAACTTAAGAGTTCAGGATTCCTATCCGTCCAGTCCTTAAGGCCCACCTTTGCTATGGCATCTTTTCTGATACCCTCTCTTGCCTGAAGTGTTTTTTTTTTTTTTTTTTTCCTGAAGTTCCAGAGGGCTTCTTGTATTCTTTTACTTTTTCGCAAAGAAGTTGTTGCGTGCATGTATACACTCTCTTCCCAGATGGGGAATAAACTTCCCAAGGGCATGGTCTATCATGCCAAATTCTTTGTTCTCCAGACAAGCACCTACTGGAATTTCTTTCCAAAGCACATATTCAATATGGAGGTTAGTGAACTGACCCCCATTTAGACAGTTACGGCATCATCTTACAAGTTCTCAGAAATGGTTTCTCCCTTCTTTAGAAACTGAAAACTTTGCAATGACTTCTGTGGAGTCAGTTTTGAGAACAGTTATTTACTTTCTTAGGTTCATGATGTCACGATATCAAAAATTAGCTAGCGTAAATCTACTTTAATGAGGATGGTTTGTAATCTAGATGATATGTTCCACATGAAACATCCAAATGAACCGTAACATTGAGTTGTTGGTATGTGGTTGTGGCAAGCAGAAGCCGTTATTATACATTCCTTGGTAAAATTCATATTCATATCTTGTCAGTTTACAGTGAGCCAGAGATTAAAAATAACATTTGTTTCCATTTTAGTAACTGCTTCACAAAATATCTCAAATCGTTTTATTTTCTTTAGCTTGAGTTCTAGTAGTGTTTTTAATATATGGCCTTTCAAGAAGTAATGAAATGCATCAATGCAACTTGGCAATGCATAACAGGACATGCTTCTAGGATTATTTTTAATGATTAAAAGTCAAATTGAATGTTTTTTTTTAACTCAAAATACAGATGAGCTAAGTAAACCCAGTAAGAAATCTGTGAGTGAAATGTTTCTTCTTGGCCCTTTGCTTTTTCTCCACATCTTTTTTCTCCAGCTCTCTTCTTTCTTGCCAATTCACAACGAAAGGGGAACCGTGGTGGGGAGCTCAGAATATGTTCTATTGATGTATTTTTCTCATGCCCGTTTCTCTTCAGTGCTCATCTGAGGTGTGTACTATAGTTGTCCATGGTTTTTGGCTTGGGCAGTATGCCTTCGGGCCCGTGTTTTCTAGAGGCAGCGTTGGTGACGATCTGGAAAGCTGACTGGAGGACCATGAGAGTGGTTGGAAATCTCAGCGGAAGGGCAAGAGGGCTGGGTGAGAGCAGAGGCAGCAGTGCTTGGGGGCATGGAAAGGGTGGGATTCAAATAGTGTGGCCAGGAAGTAGAAGGGTTAGAGTTTGGCACAGCTCACCTGAGCAGTAAGGGGGAAGGCAAAGGTGTGGATGCTGGTGTCTTCAGTCTGGGCAACTCAATGATTTGGGGGTACCAGGTATGGGCTTAGTGGATCCATAGAAGTGCCAGGCCCCCAGAATCTCTCCTATCGCCGCCCAACGTTGCTTCTCTGCTTTTTCTGATGATCCTTTAGCTTACCCCTTCTTGGCTGGCGGGGGAGACCCTGGCTTATGGCATCTGCAGCTTGTCTTGGGTGGTCTGGAGTATCAGGTGCTCAGAGGTGAGAACCAGGGGTGTGTGGGCACCCCTGATGTAAATGTGGAGGTGAAATAGAAGTGGGAGTCCAGAGCTGTCCTGTTGTCCTGTTGTCTAAGAGGAAAAGGAGTGTAAAACATGTTGCCCAACTACGATTACTCACTTCAGATTTCAAGAGCAGTGGGAGAAATTTGGTATTGACCAGGTACACACACATGAGCCCTTCACTAAGTAATGCCTGATTCAGAGAAGTTTCTTTTGTTGTACAGCACACCGAGGGGGTTCTATCAAGATAGAAAAGGAGAACAGTGCTTCCTAAACTATAATTACTTAAGTGTTGCCAGAAGTAAATATTTAAAATACACGAAAATGGCAACATCAGGAAATATGACTAAGAAGTCAAGCTGTGACACACCCTTTTGCCCCCACCTTTGTGGTTTTGAAAATTTCCACCGAGAATGATATATGCAAAGAAGATTAAGGTCAGTCTGTGAAGTCTCAGAGGAAGGCGCACATTTTCGTGGTCTTTCATTTGACAAAATTAAAATCCAGCGATGGAGCTTACAGGTGGGAATCCACTATTTAAGCTAGGTAGCCTGTCATCATAATTAGATATGAGCCATTACAGCGGCTTTCCTTTCTTAACTGCTGTACGGGAGTCTGTGGTGGTAACAAAACAAAACGAAAAAAACAGGTCTGCTCCTAGCCATGTTGTTTGCACACGCACGAGCCTTGAATTTATTCGGTTTGTCTGAGAGAAAGGAAAGTTTGGAAGGAGAATGAAATAAGTGCCTCCTGAGGTGCGCATAGTACCGAAGGCGTGTTGTTATCGCTTGATATTAAATTGTATCATTTTTTACAAAGTATGTAGCACAATTTTAAAGAGTGATTGCAATACCAAGAGAATGAGCTGGATTCTTCTGTATCCTGTAGTCCACAGACTTTTTCAAATTCATTAAAAAAAAAAGAACTCTATGTTTGTGACATTCATGTTGAAAACAGAGGAGTCCCCATTGTGGCTCAGCAGTAAAGAACCCAGCTAGTGTCCATGAGGATGCAGGTTCGATTCTTGTCCTCGCTTAGTGGGTTAAGGATCTGGCATTGCAGTGAGCTGTGGTGTAGGTCGTAGATGCAACTTGGATCCGTCGCCCATCATTACTGTGGCTGTGGTATATGCCGGCCTCTGTAGCTCCAGTTTGACCCCCTTGCCTGGGAACCTCCATATGGAGGGTTTTTTTAGGGCATGTATGGCCCTAAAAAAAAAAAAGGAAAATAAATCAAAAATAAAACACTTCAGTGGGACATGGGACTGGAGGTAATGAATGCCATTAAGAAGGCCTGAGCATTGAGAAAGCGCAGGGCGGGATCACTGGATTTCTGGGTTGTACCCCAAATCCATCTTATTTTGCCGAGTTAGTATATATTATCTTACTTCTAAAATCAGCTCACATTTGAATGGATCTGATTTACCCTACTCTGAGAATATCCCAAGAGCTCTGGCACACAGCTTCTCAGTGAATACCCTTGCTTGTACTATATAGGCCATTATTCTCTTTAAAAACATCGAAAACTTCTGGCTGACTTACACTGCTAATTTTTGCTTAGTTTGGGGATTAAAGGGAAAGATGTTTAAAAATAAAATTGATATAAAACCAACACTCCAGCGTTCTTCAGTATTCACCCAAGAGAAGAACAGGAGCAAGCATGATGTCTTGTATTCCGCACGGTGGGAAGTGCTGTGAGAGATCCGCCAGAAGGTCTTGAGAACACTCGCCATCTTCTGAGAGCCGTCAAAGATGAAACTCACACAAACGAAGCCATGCCGGCCACCCTGGGGTGGTGCACGAGGGGTCCCTGCCAGAGGCACTTTGTGAAAAGGAAGAGCTGGACTAGCTCTAGAAGGAGAGATGTCTTGAGCTGGGTGTTGGAAAAAGATTAAGACTAAGCCAGAAAGGCAGTCAGTATGTTTTGAATGATGTTGGGTGAGCAGAAGGGCAGCCACTGCTGCGAGAGGAAAAATGGACTGGAGGTGTCCAGTGACTGGAGGGAACTGAGGGTGTAGAAAGCAAGTGAGAAGGCTAATACTGTCTCCTGGCCTTCCTGGGGTGCCTTAGAGATGGCAGGCGTTTCATTGCCTTTGTTTAATAAATGCGCTTTCCGAGGAATAAAGCGGGCATATAAGTGGAGGGTACCTGGGGGTTTGTTTACACAGCCTCATTACGGGTTCTCCATCCTCATGAACTTTTAAGCATCACGGGACTGGACTTTTAAAGCCCAGCCTGCATATGTAGCTTTTGAATGAGACTTCATTTCCCACAGAATAACCATCCTGCTTTGGGAGGCAAAGGAATCTTCCTGCTATGTACAGTTATTGGGCAGGGTGGGGGTGGGGCTCTGAACCAGTTCCCTGAGCAGCTCCCCAAGTTTGCTGCTTGGAAGTGATGAAGGTATTTCATGATTTTTGAATAACTGTCAGAAGAAGAATCTGGATTGCTGAAGTTCCATAAATGGTTAGTTGGAAAGGAGGCGGCAGAAGGAGGAGTAAAGAGAGAACCTTTCATATCAGACATATAGAAGTTGGGGTCCCGAACCTGTCATTTAGTTATTTAGCCCCTTGAGTGCCTTATTTAGCTGCGGTCACCTTCATTTCTTCATCCTGTTGCATTTTGAATGGATACACCATGAGGTCCTGCTGTACACACGGGGCGCTATATCCAGTCTCTTGGGACAGAACATGACGGAAGACAGTATGAGAAAAAGAATGCCTATATATGTATGACTGGGCCACCATGCTGTCCAGCAGATGTTAACACAACATTCTAAATCAACTGTACTCTAATAAAAAAATAGGAAGGTGTCCTATCATCTAGGATGGTGATGAGTATTAAAGTATTAATGAGATACTGTAATTTGAAGGATTAACATTGAAATATTAGTTATCATCATCATTATTATTATTACTGCATTTGTACATTGACACCTAAAGATAACCAGTGTTATTTAGTTCTTAAATAGATATGGTTTATAATTACAGTTATCATTTCACTGATTACACGAAACAGGCCTTTCTGAGTCTCCTCCCGGGGACTTAAAAAAGTTCATTGTTTTCAGTTAAAACAAATCCTCCCTAGGTTATTAAGGCCTAGGTGGGAAGAAAGTGTTGGCCAAAGAAGTCTAAAAGGTACACCTTTCACAGGTTCCTACCTGTAGAATCCAGGTAACCAAATGCTTTCTCCATAGCTAACTCTGCCCTGCTGTCCCCGCGTGGTTTTTGTAATGGCCTTGGCCAGCCTGGGTGAACAGGCCTTGTTTAGACTCACGGAAGCCAAGGGCAAGAAGGAAAGGAAGTTCTGTGCTTTTCTTCTGGGAAGGCTCTGTAGAGCTTAGAAGTTCTTCTTAGTTAGCAATTCTCACTTTGAGGACCCTGCCTCCAAGACCTTTCTGGGTGGGCGAGGGGAAGTCTGCAAGGTCAGAACTATTTTTAATAATAGTACTAGGTATTCCCATTCTCTCACAGGGGTTTTCCAGAGGCTACATGAGGTGGAATGATGATGTATAATGAACATTTAGAGACTCTGCATAACTCAATGAACTAATATTATCTTCCAGCGAGCAGTGCCTGGTGTTACGAAACAGGCATGGAAAAATATCCATCCCAAATGCAAGACAAACCTATGAATTTTAATATAGCAGAGAACAAAGGGTTTATTGCTAAGTTTCAGATTCCACTTTGCTGCCATCCTTTAAGAAACTAGCACTTGTCAAGTTTTGGTGTAGCGTCAGAGAACTTCCACAATGAGCTGGAAATGATGGCCACGTTCTCTCCCGGTGCTTTAGCCAAACAACATATCACAACAAATTGAATTCAGAGGCACTTTTAAGAATTTAACTTTTCTGTTAAGCCAAACATTAAAGAGATTTGTGGAAAACTAAATCAGTGTCACTCTCCTCACTAATTTTTGCTTTTAAAAAAAATGCAGTTATTTTGCTATTTCATGTAACATGCAATGGGTATATTATTACTTACACCAAATGAATGAATACATATTTCATTTCATTTCGTTTTGTCTTTGTAGGGCCACACTTACGGCATATGGAAGTTCTCAGGCTAGGGATCCAGTTGGAGCTGCAGCTGCCGACCTGTGCTACAGCCACAGCCACTGCAACAGAGTCACGTCTGTGACCTACACCACAGCTCACAGCAATGCCAGATCCTTTAACCCACTGAGCAAGACCAGGGATCAAACCTACGTCCTCATGGATACTAGTCAGATTTGTTTCCACTGAGCCACCATGGGAACTCTGAATACAGATTTTAAAGTTCACTTTTAATTTCTAATATGATAAATATCATTAAGTGTAATCTGTGTAATTAAAAGTACATTGGGGTCCTCAATACATTTTAGGAGGGTGAAGGGGACTTGAGATTAAAAGCTTTGAGAACCACTGGCCTAGTGTATTGTTCACCAGGGTGTGAATATTCTGGCCATTGCAGGTCTACAGGTTGCTTATTTTGTTTGGAAAAAGTGTTTTGTGGTCTAATATATTTTGGGCCAAGATGCGTGCTTTTTCCTCCTTGGAGATTTTTCAGACATGTTAATACGCCAGCGTCCCTCAAAAGTGTTTCTCAAATTTATCCCAGCCTTTTTTTTTTTTTTTTTTGCTTTATATTTTTAGGATAACATAATGTTCCATGACGGAATCTGTCAGCTCATTAAACACATTGGCTAATATATGATATGTGTTACCCTCTTCTCATCTTACAAAAATAAAAAGCAGGAGTTCCTGTTGTGGCTCAGTGGGTTACAAACCACACTAGGATCCATGAGGGATGGAGGTTCGAGCCTCGGCCCCACTCACTATGTTAAGGATCTGGCGTTGCCGTGAGCTGCGGTGTTAGGTCCCAGACCCGGCTCAGATGCCGGGTTGCTCTGGCTGTGGCTGTGGCCAGGAACTGCAGCTCCGATTCTACCTCTAGCCTGGAAACTTCCACGGGCTACACGAGCAGCCCTAAAAAGCAATTTTTGTCAGGTATTTCCCTTGAAATTCTTGCTTCAGAGGAAGACCCATGACACTTCACCACCTAATGAGTAAGTGAGTGCCTCTCTTTTTAAAAAGAAAACCACTCATGCTCCATTGTATTATCCTATTTTGCTGACAGTCTTGGAAGCTGTTTTTAACTTGTTTCCAGACTCCTATGTTTTAAAACTCTATTTTAGACTCGTGTGTGTGTTAATTCGTAGCATCTGCTCCTTGTGTCATAAGACAGCGTAATAGCATCTCCACAGTTGTCCAAATGGCAGGTTAAGTCCCAGCAGCCTCACTCTGCAGCCATCACGACCATTTGCTATTTTGAAGTGGCAAGAGTTACCTTCGGTGAGGCCTCATGTGCCTTTAGAAAACGTAGTTGCTTTTTGTAACTGAAAGATTTATAAATGGCAGTGGGTTGGGTTGTATTTCTTTTTATGATGCTGTCTTCCCGGTTCTTTGGCTGCCATTGGTTGTGGGCACAACCCTCACAGTTGAAACAAAAGAGAAGTACTCCACAGTGTGGATGGGGGCACGTATTGCTCGCTGCTGCTTGATGGGCATTTCCCTCCTAAAAGATATTGATGCATCCGACAAGAGTGCCATTTGAAATGTGTATGGAGGCAGAAGCGCAGAGACCATTTCTTCCCCTTTCTGTATTTCGTGGGTCTGTGTCAGGGAAAGAATGGAAGAGTCTTAATTTATTATAATAAATGAAAGGACAGTAGCCTTTGTATTTTAGACAGCTCGGGAGTGGGTTTTTTTTTTTTTTTTTCATCTTGCCAGTTCCTACTTAAAAACTTAATATTGTTGGAATCCTTAGTGATTTTCTATTGCCAACTGAAAATTGACTTTCCCTTAGTATTTTGAAAACTCAAGCAGAATTTACAGTGGCTATCTTATTCAGTACCTTGTTCTTTTCCTTACCTCGTAGTAGTTTGAGGGAGACGTGCAAAAGGACTACGTTCAGTCTATGGGAATATATTGGAGCGCTGGCAGACTGTGCTGGAAGTTCTTGGATAGTCAGCTGAGCTGGATTAATCAGACGGAGCTTACTCTTCAGACCGCAAGGGGCTGCCTTTCCATCTTCTTTGACCCCCGAGTATAGATTGTAGTCTGTGTAAACTCTCTACCCTTTGGGCAGTAGAAAGTCAAATTTCAAGTATGCACATTCAAAGTAGGAGAATAGTTCATTCTAGAGGGGACTTGACACGCGGTCATTAAGGGGCGAGGCTGTGGAGTCAGATGACTTGAGCGCGAGTCCTGCCTCCACCCCGCATGTGTGGGTGTTGGGCAAGTGAGAGCTAAGGTCTCTGTGACTCAGTGTCTCCGACTGTAAAAAGTCACCGTCAAATTTCCAGACAGTGCCTTGCACATTGTAACTCTTAGTTAGCTGTTGATGTGTAACCAATTACCCTAAAATTTGGCGACATAAAGCAACAAATATATACTGTCACATTTCTGTGAGTAGGAGTCAGGACACATCTTAGATGGGTGTAAGGGTTCCAGTTAACTGCTTAGCCCAGGCAACAGTCTCATCTGAAGGTGGGGGGCGGGGGTGCGTGCTGGGGGATCTGCGTCCGGGTTCGCTCACACGGATGGCAGCAGGCCACGTGGATGACAGGAGGACCTCACAGCATGGCAGGTGGTTACCCCCAAGTGAGCCATCCAGGAGGGAGGCGCGAGGGCATCCAAGATGGAAGCCAGTCTACGTGCAACCTCGTGTTGGAAATGATGGCCCGTTACCTTTGCCCCACTCTGTTTTCGGGAGGCACTCAATCTGGTCCACGCTCGGGGAGAGGGTTCTATAAGGGCGTGAATACGAAGAGGTGGAATCACTGGGAACCACTCTGGAGCTGCCTGTGGCAGTAACTCATGCTTTAACTCCTACCATCTATCCGCGTGTCAGTGAATTCCAAAGTCTATATCCAGGCATCTACTTGCTACCTCACTGGTACGTTTCACTGGCATCTTAAATGTAGCATGGGAAAATGGAACTCCCCTGGAGTTCCCGTTGTGGTTCGGCGGTAACAAACTCGACTAGTATCCATGAGGATGTGGGTTTGATTCCTGGCCCTGCTCAGTGGATTAAGGATCTGGCATAGCTGTGGCTGTGATGTAGGTTGCAGGTGTGGCTTGGATCCCGCCTTGCTGTGGCTGTGGTGTAGGCCAGCAGCTGCAGCTCTGATTCAATCCCTAGCCTGGGAACTTCCCTATGCCATGGATGCGGCTCTAAAAAGACACAATAAAGTAAATAAGTAAATAATTTTTTTAAAAAAAAGGAAAAAGAGAAATGGAGCTCCCTGACACCTGTTTTTCCCAATTTCCATTCGCCAACTTCCATCTTGGTGAATGGAAACTCCGTTCTTAGAAGTAATTGGGTCCAAAACTTGGAAGGCTCCTTTTTATTTCTTTTGTCAACTTGATCTTCAAAATATATTCAGAATCCCACCAGTGCCCACAGCCTCCTCCCCCAGTGTCACTACCTCAGTCCATGTTCTGGGTGTCTCACTTGAATTTTTGCAGTAGCCTAAGCAGGCTTTGTGTTTTCAACCTTGTCCTTTTCTAATCTCTTCTTCACACAATGGACAGAATGATCCCTTAAAAGACAGGGGAGATCTTCATACCCCTCCACTCAAAATTCTCTAGTGTCTTCCTATTTTACTTAAAGTAACAAGCCAAAGCCTTTACAATGGCCTATAAGGCTTTTTGTGATTATAAGACTATTTTTCAATATCTTATTGTATATGATGATGTATATATGTATAATAAATGCTTATAAATGTATGTCTGTGCAAACACATATTCATATGTTTAATTTATCTGTAATTCATTTTCTAAGTGGTGTAAGGGAGGGGAAATCTCTTTCTAAATGGAAGGCTCAGGAGTTGCCGTCATGGCTCAGTGGTAACAAATCTGACTAGTATCCATGAGGATGCATGTTTGATCCCTGGCCTCGCTCAGTGGATTAAGGATCTGGCGTAGCTGTGGCTGTTGTGTAGGCCAGCAAATGTAGCTTAGATTCAGCCTCTAGCCTGGGAACTTCCATATGCTGCAGGTGCAGCCCTACAAAGACAAACGTAAAAAATGAACATAAATAAATAAATGGAAGGTTCATTTTCCAGCTTTATTTGTGGGTCAGAACACCCATTCCCTCCCCCGCCGCGAGGGTATAGTCCGTCATGAACCTATTACTCGCTTTCTATCCGTGTCTAATTATTGAGTTTTAGGACACCTATCCACAGAATAGATCACAGAAGATAAAGTTATGTTTGTGTTTGATTTGGTATACTCAGTTCTATACGTGAAACTGTAAAAACAACTTGAAGTATCATTGGGAACTCATTATGGAGAACATTTATTTATGCCCTTTTTTGGTAGGTAAGGAACTAATTCTGCCTAGGAGACTGTGACTTAAATTTAAAAATCCACTTACCTGCCAAACTAGGCCTAAAAAAAAAAAAAGATGCATGGCTTTTAGGCCACTGTTTTTGATTTACTTTGGTATTCTGTACTTTGCTGCTTCGGCTACTTCTAAGAAAATTATCATAAAAATGCTTATCAAATTTTAAAACCCTGTAAGGATGTCATCTGGAGCGAAATCCCTGTTTACATAGCTAACTTTCAGTGTTCAGGCATATCAATGAATGCTCTAGGTCTCTGGTGTTCTTTTCTCCTTTCTGGACTTTTAGTCTTATCTCTATTTATAACTGCAACTGGCAAACAAGAACCAGCAGGCAAAGGAGATTAAACTCCAGCCAGTTTTGTTTTGTGGGTGATTAGCAGCACTGCTGAAAAGTTTGCTGAAGGAGGAAAGTATATTGCAAGTCTTGCCTAAAAGGAGGTGTGTAGAATTTTCAGTGGTTTTCTTTTGGTAAAAAAATTTCTGGTACTTATTGCTCTATGTATAATTGGGGGCCAGCCGTAAATCATAAGGCGAATCACTTCCAGCTTATCCACATCCTCAGAGACAGGAATGGAAAATCTTGTCACTTACATGAGTCTTTTTTCCCCCTCCTCTATAAAAAGTCTAAGTTACTTCACTGGACACCTGGCTTTGGCAGCCAGTGAAGGGCCTGGAGCTAATAACGGAGCTGTTCTCCTCTCCCAGATAATTTTGCTTTACTTGGTGGCAAGAATGTTATCCAGAAATGAAAATTTTTTTTAGGGCAAAAATAGAAAGAGAGAAAGGATACTATGAGAAAGTACTGTGCTTCTAGTAAACTTTTCAGAGCAGCACATTCCTTTCCATTCAGTGACATTATGTCCATTAAGAGTCAGTTGGCATTGGCGAACTGGATGAAACATTGTAAATCAACTATACTTTAATAATAATAAAATAAAATAAAAGGGTCGGTTGGCATGAGTGATTAAAACCAGAGTCTAGTCAAAGCATGGATTAATTTGCTGTATGGTTTTAAGAGGTACATCAGCCTCTCTGGGCCAGCAGCTTTATTTGCAGAATCTTGGACTAGATGACAAAGACGGTTCCAATTCTAAAATACCAGGACCTGAAGCTGGTAACAGATCCGAGAAATGCAGCAGTTTATTTTTAGGAAAAGAAGATTGATACCAGCCAATAACACTCAGTGGGCCCGCTTAAATCCTTCTCTCTGCAAATTCTGTTTTTACCAAAACGGTAAACTAAAGACAGTTTGTCAGTGCTTTGAACTTCCTGGCTCGAGTTGATTTGTATCAATGTGTTACTGTTACGCATTTGAGTGGGAGCTGAGTTACATTTCATGAAAACTGCTTAGGAAAAACTAACAAAATTGTAACAACCCCCCTTTCGGTGTGTTATTGATGGCATCCAGAAAACAAAAAAGCCTTTGCCATTTTCAAGCAGTTGCTCTTCTAGCTAGACTGAAAATATCATGGCCTTACACTCAATTCACTTGTTTAAACTTTAACCAACAGCGGCTTTCTCCCGCCGAGCCTCAAAATCTTGAAGTGCCTGCATGAATTGAACCAGATACACACAACCCCCCCCCAAAAAAAAAAGTCCTTTTCAAAAACAGCGAGTATTGTATAAAGTCATGGCTTCAGAAGGCTTTCAAGGAATTGATTATGCTCACAGCCGAGGCACAAAAAGTGTATCATCTCTTCCAACTGAGTCATTTGATGATGAGATCTTTGGCAGTCACCTCGGGACCTTTGGGGATTCCTAGAGGGTTTAGAGTTACAAGGAGGATGCAGTCACCATGGTTAAAGAATGGGAGTGACAGCCTTCCAATGGGCTTTCCAAATACACGCCTGCGGAAGAGCTCAGAAAAGGCTCCAAAGGGAGGCAGACAGCGTTGGAAGACCGTTTCCAGGCCCTCAAATGGCCCTTGTTCAAAGTACAAACAGGAGGGTGGGTTTAACTAAGCATCAGAAGAAGCTAGAACAGCACCCTGTGACAAGTGAGCCTTGGACGCTCACAGGGCAGAAGAGAACTTTTCAGAGTGACCTTGTCACACACAGCTCTAGTGGGTAGGCTTTCTCAGCTGCTCTGAGTGGGGGTGAGGAGGCGTGCATATTTTACCCATTCATTTCATATTCAGTGTGTAAAGTCAAGGCCGCTTTCCAACTTGGGTGGAGAAGGTGTTTTTCTAGAGGTAGCAAGAGTCAGAACGAAAACCCATCGATTACCTGTTTGTAGTGCAAAACGGAAAATTTCCTCTCTCACACACTGCGCCTTTTCTGATCAATCCGAATAGCCCTTTGTTTAAACATAGTAAGACCGGTTCCTTCAGTCTGAGACTTCAGCGGGCAGGATCAGCTGAATTTTAATTTGAAACAAAACTTTCCCCACTTTCTGCCCTTTAAACAAGTGAGTTGAGAGTGAGAGAATGGCGCATCAGTAGCTCCATTTCAATGTGATGCATCCATCTTTATGTATTTATTTCGGTCGGTAAACTTGAAGTTTTACGAGCACATCCCCAGTGGCAGGTATCATAATTTCAAGATGCAGCACCTATCCTGGCAGGTACTTCGTTGTCTTTTTCCTTCCTCGCTCCCTCCCCCTTCCCTTCCATCTCCAGTATTTTAGGGCACCATATGGAGACCAGTCATGTGATAGCTTCGTTCTGGTAATTAACCTAGCTTGTTTGAGGTTATAAAATATACATCTGAGAAAAGCCAGGGATTTCCCCCTGAATATCAACTTACTGCTTGAAGTGGCATTTATTTTTCGCTCTGACTTGCTGTTTTGTTTTGTGTTACTGCAGCATTCTGGAGCAAAATGAAAGAGTTTCTTTGGAGGCTTCAAAAGTAGTGCTGCTGTAGACGAAGAGCAAGAGAGAAAGTGTGGTCCTCAGCCTGCACGAGCGGTCCTGAAACACAAGTGGTCTTGGGTAAGTCCTCCGAAGAACTTGGCATTTGCGAGCTTTCAGTATCATCAGCCATCATTTATTTGGTGTCCCGGGACATCTTATTTGAGCGCCTGGCTGTTTCTCTACAACCTGAGCAGCAGGATGTTGAGAAAATGTGGTTCCAGTATTGAAGAGATGAGGGAGCCAACTCAGTGTACTTAGCGTGTTTGTTTCTGAAACGTGCAGAGTAGTAGAATTTGAGCAGAATGCGTTTGTGGTTAGAAAAGACAAAAGGTCTCTCTTAGAGAACTCTTCAGATGTGGACCTTGTAAGTAGGAGGATGGGTACCACAGAATTATTAATAAACAGTGAAGCACATTAACGAACAATTAGTTCAGTAAAGTGTGGTACTTGCATTCTTAGAACACCCTATATGTAGCAGGTCCCCCAAATCAGGTAAATATATAACTACATATATGTACTGACATTTGAAAAGCTCCAGGATCTGTTATTATACAAAAAAAGCAGCTTTGAGAAAAATAAAGGCACCAGCTAACCTAAAAAAGAAAAAAATCGCACATCTCTGTATGAACACGTGTGCCAGATGCATATAAACCAAAGAGAGTTGTGGCTGTCTTCGGGAAAGTATCTGGGACATGGAGACACTGTTGTTTGAAGTTTATATATATGTACACACATACATACACATTAATGACTTTTTTTGGTGTGTACGGTTAGGAAAGCAAATAAATATATGCCTTAAAAAAAAAGCAAAAAGAAAAAGAACACCAAACTGTCTCTTCGGTATATTCCATTTTAGTTGAGCACATAAGGGATTAATCATCTAGAGGCAGTAGCTTCTATCTGAGGGCAGGTGTGTTTTCCCATAAAGGAAGTTTTGGGATGAGGGAGGTGCAAGGTGGGAGGCCTTGGGAGCTTCCAGATCTGGTTCAACAACTGTTTATGGAGAACCTTTTCACTCAGTATGGTGCCCTGAATGACCATCTTGGTTTGGCGGTAGGACTCAGATTATAAAAATAATAATAACACATAATTTCTAAACTAGACACCAAAATAATGTGGACTTCCAAGGACGTTTTATCAGCCTAGTTCAGTGTGTTTCTTGGAAACGAGGCCTCAGAGGGCAGCCCAGTTCTGCTCACATATCTTGGTGACCTCAGACAAATGACCCGTCCTCTTGGAATGAATCACCTGTAAAAACACCAGTGGACACCTTCCTGAGGTCCAAGGTCAACTGCAGATTTAAAGTTCCACAGTTCGCGCTAATGAAGTTAATTAACTAATGATATCCTTTGGTTCCTGCTCATCTGAATTTATTTGCCCCGGGGCAAACCGTCCTTGGCAGTGGGGCTCACCGGACCAGCCAGTGTGAAGAAAGGGGGCGGGCACCTGAAGTTCCTCCTGCCTTCTGGCACCGATCTGGTGACGGAGCCCTTTGGTCAAGGAAGCCTTGCAGTGTCCGGCTCACAATTTATTCCTGTGCAGCCTTAAAGAAAACATGGCACAGTGTCATGTGAACATAATATTCGAATAAACAAGATCGGTTTGTTCTGAAATTATCTATTTTTCTGTGCTTGTGATCTGTGTTATGGGTTATCTCCCTGTCCTTTAACCCTGTGGAGCCCCAACCTGTGTTCTACACGGTACAGAGTTTATTATTTCTCTTTCTTAGCAAATAGCCCTTTTCCAAAGCAGTGCTGGGAAATGACACTTTAAATGATGCTCAGATGTCACTCTTGTTAGCAGCTGGCTGTCTGCCTCCGAGTAGTACATTATTTGGGTTTCAAAACAGCACTCTTAAATTATGAAGTGCAGGAAACCACATGAATGCGGCAGAATGAAAATGCAAACCCGGTGTTATCTGGAAATGCCAGTTTTATGACTCTCCTGGTGACAGTCTCCTCCTATGTGCAGTCCACATAGGAAGCCTCTTTACCTGTTTGGTGGTGGCCTTGTAGCTCCTGTGTCTGTTTCACTGATGGCTTGTTCCGCTGAATCAGGGTGGGGGTTGGTCAAGACGATTGCATGGGGCTGATTCTTTCTTTCCAAGTCCTGCCTGACCCCCAAGCCCGGTTCACATTCACAGAATCTACCCTGAATGCTTAGAACTTACTGACGAGCCCCTCCTTAAGAACTCTTATAAAGATTAGAGCTTGCATCTTGAAAAAGAAGCTCTGTGGCCATGCATCGCTATGTGGGTTTCAGACGGCCTGAGGGCGGGAATCAGATCCTAGCCCCGAGTTTCTCAAAGGTGGTCTCAGCCCCAGAATCACCTGGATGTGTGTAGAAGAGCTGCAGTTTCAGCAACACCAGGCCCGATGAGTCAGAATTTCGAGGAATGCTGAGCTCAGGAAATTCACCGCAGAGAGCTCTCGTGCACTGGCTTTTGAGCCAGCGTCTGAGGCTACTTCATTCTCCTCTTGGCCTCCTCGCCTGCAGCGGGTCGGGGGTGGGGGTGTCCAGATCTGAGCACATCGTCGGTGCCCAGGAAATCTTTGCTCCTTGAACTAAGCAGCGTCAAACCATCAAACCGAGATGGTTGCAGTCACTCCTCGGTCCCCTAACCTTGTTGGGATGTGAAGTCAGCATATTCTCTGAACCCTAAGAATTGCTTTTTGTCTAAATGTGTGAAGTGTTCCCCTAGGTCAGCGGTGCCTTTGGAAACCTTTTTATGTCTCTTGAACCATTGACTCTTGACTGTGCCTAGTAATGGCAGTGGCCCTGACCTAGTTAGGGGAGCAGGAATGTCAGCTGTGGGTGATGGACCCGAGAGGAGGAAGATCTGAGGGTGGGTGCGGAGCTGTGGCCACCTCAAAGCTCTACCCTTGGCTTCCCCAGCCACACCTGCTGCCCTTGGCATTTGGTTTTGAATGGTGTTTCTTTCAGCTCTTAGGGCTCACAGGTTGTCCGTTTGGGGGCAGGAGAGCAGTCCCGTTGCTGGAAAGGATAAAGTGAAGAGGCAGTGGACACACATCAGAGCGCCCACGGCGTCAACAGCACATTCAGGACTTGAAACTGATGTAACTGACGGCCATGGTGACACTGGGCCCCCTCCCTCCCTCCTCCACTTGTTGGACAAGGGCTGGCCTGGCCTTGGATGACCCAGAAGAGATTTGCGGGGTGGCTTTGCTTCTGGCGCAATTCCCGAAGGCCCTTCTGGTGGATCCAGAATTGGTAGAACATCCGACAGTTAGTTCAAGTCGGAAACCAAACAGAAGAACTCATAGAAGCCTAGACAGCCTGCAAGGGAACTGGTAGGATAATCGGGAAATTTATTAGCTGTTAAGATCACCACTACCAAATGGGTTACACCTTTTTTTGGTAACTTTTTTTTTTTTTTGATTGTTGCTCTGTCAAAAAGCTGAATTGTGCCAAAGCTGAATTAAGTTTGTGTTAAAAGGTGCATTCCAGCACAGTGACAGGAAGACATCTTCTGGGTCTCTATCTAGTTTTTTGAGTTTTTTGGGAGGGGGTTGTTCATTTTTTTGAGGGGGGGTTGCTTTTTCAGGCTGCACCTGTGGCATAGGGAGGTTCCCAGGCTAGGGGTCAAATCGGAGCTACAGCTGCTGGCCTTCGCCACAGCCACCGCAACGCAGGGTCTGAGCCGTGTCTGCAACCTGCACCACAGCTCACGGCAAAGCCAGATCCTTAACCCACTGAGCGAGGCCAGGGATCAGACCGCAACCTCGTAGTTCCTAATCAGATTTGTTTCTGCTGAGCCACGACAGGAACTCCTCCATCTAATTTTAACTACAAAAAATTTGGTTAGCAGGAAGGTGTAAGGGAATGCCTTGAGACTGGGCTTTTTCTCAGATTCTCAGCTAAGGGAAGGGGAAAAAAAAGCATGCATTCCCAAAGCAATGTTAAGGGCAAAAGTGGCTTCTTAAAATGTGCTTCGTGGAGATGTGATTCCTCTGCTTGGCTTCTTCCAGATATCTGTTGTTGATACAAGTGTCTTTGAGCCCTTGGTGAAGGCTTTAAGGTGGAGGAATAACAAGGGAGAAAATTAAAGGCACGATAAAGCACGTGATTTTAGCCATATCCCAGATGCTGGTGTTGGTGTTTTGGAGTTCTTCAGTGGTGCCTCGAATATCTCCTTACAAGTAACCATCCATGGTGGGAAGAGAGGAAAACTGGTTTTAAAAGAGCATTTGTCGGAGTTACCGTTGTGGCACAGCAGAAACGAATACAACTAGGAACCATGAGGTTGCGGGTTCGATCTCTGGCCTCGCTCAGTGGGTTAAGGATCCGGCGTTGCCGTGAGCTGTGTGTAGGTTGCAGTTGCGTCCCAGATCTCGCGTTGCTGTGGCTGTGGCGAAGGCTGGCAGCTGTAGCTCTGATTAGACCCCCAGTCTGGGAACCTCTATAGGCCTCCGGTGCAGCCCTAAAAAGAAAAATAAAAAAAAAAAAGGGGGGGGGGCATTTGTCTAGTTAGAAACTATGTCACCTGCATTGTTTCCCCCTGAGGCAGCCTTGCAAATGGCTGGGTTTCCAAATGGCCACCGAAGTCGCAGGCCCTGCTTTTGGAAGGTAGAGCCACCCCAGTACCCTTGTCAAAGGCCATCATTGGAAAGCTCTTTCAGTGCTTCCCGTTGTGGTTCAGTGGGTTAAGAACCCAACTAGTATCCATGAGGACTCAGGTTTGATCCTTGGCTTCGCTCAGTGGGTTAAGAATCCAGCATTGCCGTGAGCCGTGGTGTAGGTCACAGACATGGCTGGTATCCTTCCTGCGTTGCTGTGGCTGTGACGAAGGCCAGCAGCTCCAGCTCCAAGTTGACTCCTACCCTGGGAACTTCCATATGCCGTAGATGTGAATCTTAAAGAAAAAAAAAAGGCTTTCTGGCTTCAAGGAGTGAGTCTCCCTGGACGTCCCTAAGCCAGTGTTCAGTAAAGCGGCCTTCCGTGAAATGCCTTATACCCGTAGCCTGGGAACCTCCATATGCCACAGGTGTGGCCCTAAAAAGACAAATAATAATAATAATGAACATCCAAGGTGTCTTTAACATGAGTCTAAACCTGCACCTGTCACTCTGCTGTCTCTCTTTATGGGTCCTGCTTAGAGAAACAGGATCACCAACTGGCCAGTCACTGATGCCGGTCACCTTCTCTCCATCCCTTGACCACATGCTGTGTTGTGCTTCTTAAGTATGCTACAGTCTTGGGAGTTCCCTGGTAGCCTAGTGATTAAGGATCTGGCATTGTCACTGCTGCATCTCAGGTCTGATCTCTGTCCTTGGAACTTCTGTGTGCCATGGACGTGGTCAAAAGAGAATGTTAGTCTCCCTGCTCTTCTCCATTGCCTCGTCTTTGTTCTCTTTCAGGCCATTAGCATCCTTGCCTGGACAGTTGCAGCTACTCCAAAAGAGTATTCTTGCCTTTAAGTCTTTCCTTTCTGTATTCCATTCATCCTGCTATTTTGAGAATTACCTTCCTAAAGAAAGGGTCTGATTGAATTATTCCCATTCCTGAAAACCCTTGACAGTATGTGGAAGTATGGAAAAGTGTTTCTAATAAAGAGTTAAATGTAAAATTCATATTTAAAAATGGCATAGAGATCTTGGTCACAAAGAAATGATGAAAATGGGTGTCTGTCAACAAAGACTAGGAGTAAATAAAGCAAAAATGAATATGTTTGCTGTATGAGGGTGGTCGATACCGCTTTCTTTAAAAATAATACTCTTTTGTTATTTTCCTCCCCCCCCCCCCCGCTTTTAATGGCCACACGTGTGGCATATGGAAGTTCCTGGGCTAGGGCTCTAATCGGAGCTGCAGCTCCAGGCCTATACCACAGCCATAGCAACGCCAGATCCTTAACCCACTGAGCAAGGCCAGGGATAGAACCCACATCCTCATGGACAGTATGTCAGGTTTACCCTGCTGAGCCACAAAGGGAACCCCATTGGTATTTTCCATAGTAATGAATGAATATGAGCAAGTGAAAGGAAAAATTTAAAGGATAAAATGTGAGTTTTGACGCATGATATTCAAGACTCCTAGGAATTCATTATCAGCTTATTGTTTAAATTTCATCTGCCGTTCTTCCCATCTCTCCATATAATACTTCTTTCCTTTCTAAACGTAACAAGTATTTATTTATTTATTTTTGGCTGTTCCCACAGCATGCAGAAGTTCCTGGGCCAGGGATCAAACCCACACCAGTGACAATGTTTGGCCCTTAACTGCTAGGCCAACGGGGAGCTCCCTAAACATGCTGTATACTTTAATAATTGTGCCTTTCTTCATGTTGTTGATTCTTCTGCATGAAATTCTGTTTCTCTCCCCAGGGGACTCTTCATTCATTGACACCTAATGGAAATGTCCCTTCTTCCTCTACCACATGCTGCGGTTCTTTGTTTACGTAGCTCTCTCTGTGGGTGGCTCATGAGGGTGGAGTCTGGTTTACTTTAGACCTTGTACTCCAAGTCTTAAGCCCATTCCTCACATAATATAGCTTAATAAATATTTATGGAACATGAGAAGAAAGGAAAGAATTCATTTATAAATATGCAAGTAATCCTTGAGCTGAGATTTAACGTCTTTGAGATAAGCTTGGTGATAATTACTTTGTTGTAAAAACTACAAAACGTAGATGTTTTTGGTTCAACAAGTTTTACAAAAGTCATTGGATTCAGCATCAGACCATTTTCACTAAACTGTGAGAACTCTGGTATTTGAAAATCCTAACCAGGGGGAATCACAGCAGCTTCTCAGTAGTCATATTTGTGAAGTTACTAGAAATTGCTTTTTTAACTGTTTTATGTCATGAAAAGTCATATCGGCCAAATCAGAAATCTGAAGAAATAACACATTCAGTGCTGGCAACGTAATGTGAATATGTGGATTTTTTTTTTCTTGTGGGAATTTAGAAAGCCAAGACAGGGTAATAGGAAAGGATTGATGTAACATTTTCATTTCTGAAAGGCTATTCTACTCTAGAAATATGCTGTTACTATTTTTTCATTTCTAAGAATTCTGGTTGGTTAAAATATCAGAGGAGAAAAAATATCATGGCTTAAATAATATGAAAAGTCATCTTCAAAATTAATTTGGCATCTTCAAAATTTTCTTGTCAAAGAGAGGAGTAGGATGGGTTTTTAATATCACATGTTAAAAATGCCACACACACAAAAATCATTTGCACTTGTTAGCGAGGAATTTGGAATGAGATTTGATGGAGATAAATGTGTGAGGCACATTACACATCTTTTTAAACAATATTTTGTCATCAGGGAAAGATTGTTTAATAATATATATTATTTTATATTGTATATTTTTTCTAATATCAAATGTATCTCATATAGATTTCCGTAATATTTTAGTTAGAGTCTGTAAGTTGGGAATAGAGAATTTCAGTTTGAGGTTTGCTAGGGTTTTTTTTTTGCATGATATTCTTACCCAACTTTCAGATTTTTTTGCTTATAAAATTATGCCAAAAGTTGAGCCATCGTTAGATGGCCAGATTATGGAATTGGTCAGTCAGCAACATTGACTACTGATGCGATGTGTTAAATTCCACATTACTTCTCAGCCTTACTGTAAATATAAGTTGGCCTTTGTCTGCTTGGCATAGTGAAGAGCCTTTGCTCAATTTTCTTCTCTTTCTGTCCTGAGTGTTGCATTTACATAAAAGCTCCACCCTTTGGCTGTCTAGAAGATGCATCAAGAAATAGAAGTTCCCTTTGTGGCACAGCGTAAACGAATCCAACTAGTATCCATGAGAATGAGAGTTCGATCCCTGGCCTCCGTGGCTCAGTGGGCCAGGGATCCGGCATTTCCCTGAGCTGTGGTATAGGTCGCACACGCGACTTGGATCCCGTGTTACTCTGGCTGTGACACAGGCTCCAATTCGACCCCTAGCCTGGGAACTTCCATGTGCCACGGGCGTGGCCCTTAAAAGAAAAGGAAAGAAAGAAAGAAACAGACTTGGGCTTAGGTGGATAAATGTCACCTGGCCATTACGCTGTGAGTGATTCTCTGGTGGACTGTCCACGGGGCAGCAGCCTTTCCTGCTGACTGGTGCAGTTCATTTACCAGGAGGTACCGACCATCGATTTGCTCTTTTGTGAGAGCCAGTACTCAAGAGTATCCTAGATACGTAGTGACAGAAACTCCAGCAGGCAATAGACGCCCGTGGTTTTCATTACAGCTTCAGGTGCTACCCGCTGTAGCAGGTGCTTAGGTTGACCTGCCCTCTGCAGACCGTGTCAATGGGTCCGCGTGGTGGTACTGTGGCTGCAGCTTCCTGCGGTTGTTTAGCGTCGGTTAGCACCAGCAGAAGTGTCTGTAAGCGATAGTAGCCTCAATTAGGAAGTCTCTTCCTGTGACTTTAAGGATCTAAGTACAGAACAGGATACCCTGATGGACCCACAGTTTTAAAATCCAGCCCTGGGAGAACTGATTACAGTCATCACAGAGTTTTTTAAAATAATACACAATAAGTCGCTATAATGCCGTTGGAGATCAGTATAATGCAGTGTAAGAGAACCGGTTTTTGAGGCAGAGTTCCTGAGTTTGAAGTCTGCTCCTTACTAGGTGTGTGATGTTGAGCAAGTTCCTTAACCTTTCGGGGTCTCGGTTGGATCCATCCTTGGAACAGGAAAAGTAAAGCAGCCTCTTTCAGAGTTGTGAGAACTAAGTGAGTTCATGCACATAAAGTTTTAACAAAATGTTAGTTGCTATTGGGAGTTGCCATTGTGTCTTTTTTTTAAATGATTTTTATTTTTTCCATTATAGTTGATTTACAGTGTTTTGTCAATTTCTACTGTACAGCAAAGTGACCCAGTCATATATATATGACTGAATATATATATATATATTCTTTTTCTCACATTATCCTACATCATGTTCCATCATAAGTGACTGGATATAGTAACAAACAACTAGTATCCACAAGGATGCGGGATTAATCCCCGGCCTCTCTCAGTGGGCTAGGGGTCCCGCGTTGCCATGAGCTGTGGTGTAGTTCGCAGACCCAGCTCGGATCCTGCGTGGCTGTGGCTGTAGTGTAGGCCAGCAGCTGCAGCTCCGACTGGACCCCTAGCCTGGGAACCTCTATATGCCGCGGGTGCAGCCCTAAAAAAAAAAAATTAGCTGTTATTCTCATGCCATTTTGATGGTAGTCAGTTAGATGAGTCCTCAGTCAGTAACAAAATTTTTCCAGCCTTTTCTTTCCTTCAGATGAGCTTGAGAATGTCCACTCAATTAGGGAAGGGCAAACTGTGGGTGAGCTCAGTTAGGGAAGGTCAGGAAACGCTGTGGGAACACAGAAGTGTGAGAGATCTGGTCTCGTTGGGGGGCGGGGCATTCCAGACAGGAGGGCAAGTGACAAAGGTGAGAAGGGAGGGGGCCCTGTGTGCTGGAGGAACCCCGCGGACTAGTTTGGAGCTAGTGTGAGGTGGACCAATGAGAGACTGCGAGGAACGAGGTTGATTTAATAATGAAGATGGTAACAGTAATTAATGGAAACTACTAATTGAATCTTACGCCAGATTCTGTGATTGGTGCACAATGTAACCTGTTCTGATCACAGCTCCCCATGACTTCGTCCCCATTTTACAGGTGAACGGTTGAATTAATTCCATACTAAGTGTTGGAATTTTTCTTCTTCCTTTTTTTTTTTTTTTAAGGCCGCACCCACGGCATATGGAGGTTCCCAGGCTAGGGGTTGAATCAGACCTACAGCTGCTGGCCTACACCACAGCCACAGCCAGGCGGGATCCAAGCCACGTCTGCGACCTGCATACACCACAGCTCACGGCAATGCCAGATCCTTTACCCACTGAGCAAGGCTAAGGATCAAACCCACAACCTCATGGTTCATTGTCGGATTCATTTCTGCTGCACCACGATGGGAACTTTGGAATTTTTTCTTAAGTGATGGAGAGCCATTGAAGGTTTTGAAATGGGAGCGGGTCATGATCAGATTTAGCAGTGATTTACTTAATCTGCTGTTTGATGCTAGTTCCCCGAAATTCAAGACACCTCTTCCACTCCTGTGTGTGTGTGTTTCCCCCAGGGAATAGCCCTGGACTTTCAACATGATGGATGTTCCATAAATGCTGTTGGAATCTCTTTCAAAAGCTTCTCAGGAGTTCCTGTTGTGGTTCAGCAGTAAGGAACCCAACTAGAATCCCTGAGGACTCGAGTTCAATCCCTGGCCTTGCTCAGTGGATTAAGGATCCAGCGTTGCCATGAGCTGTGATGTAGGTGGCAGACTCAGCTTGGATCTGGAATCGCTGTGGCTGCTGTGAAGGCAGGCAGCTGCTGCTCCTATTCGACTACTAGCCTAGGAACCTCTGTATGCCACAGAGAGACCCTAAAATAAAAAGCAAAAAAAAAAGAAAAGAAAAAGAAAGAAAGAAAAAAAAAGAAACTTCCTCAATAAAACTTGGGAGACTTTTTTTCTGCTTTGGCCTCACCCACGGTGTGTGGAAATTCCCAGACTGTGGCTCAAACCCGCCCCACGGCAGTGACTGCAGCCACAGCGTTGACATCGATGGATGCTTAACCCACTGAACCACCAGGGCACTCCCTGGGAGACATTTTTGTACATTTTCCCTTTGAAAGAGAAAACTAATTTAAGAATAGTTAATAAATCAGTTTCTTCGTGCCTGCACATGTTTCGTCTCACCCGATCCTCACAGAAATTTTAAAGACAATGAGCATGACTTTTCCCTTCAGATTCAGTGTTACTATTCCATTCAGATTCTGTTGTTGATGCTGAAGAGTATCGCACAGCTTGTAGGAATAAAGCTAGGATTAAACCCTAGGACTCACTCACCTCCTTGCCTGCAGTCACCCCCTACCTCTGTCGAACCACTTCTGATTTCCAATCTCCGCTAGGGTTGTTTCTTCCACTGGTTTAAGGCCACTTTGCCAGCACTCTGCTGCTTTCAGAGAAACTAAAGCCGTACGAGGACCTAATCTACTTTGCTGGAGTTGATGGGAAAGAAATTATTTTCCACTGTCCTCGGGACCAGCATCCTTCTAAATGACACTGCTGGCAGATGGCCATTTCTAGGAGCCCATCGAATAAGCCACTTGTCTCAGAGCCTGGAGACCTTTGTTGGGTGGGCATGTAGAGTGAACTTGCACTTGACAGTGAAACGGAGTTAGGGAGTGAGCCCATTGTAAGAAGCCTAGATACATTGCTTCTTCCACTGGGTGGAAACCAGATTTATTATACGAAAAAACACTTAGCGACTGGCCCAGAGCAGAGTTTGCTTTCAAAGGCTGCCTGGAATTTGGAGTGACATTTAGTGAAAGGGGAAGTTCAAATCCAGCTATCAAAAGGTCATGGCCAGTGAACTTGCCAGCACATATTATGCAAATTCAACCCAAATCTGTATTTATTAACTTGACAAATACTGGAGTGGTTATCTGCTTTATGAAATTGAGTAAGACGCTCCATGATATCAGATCCACTTAATGTCTTTAAATCAGGACTTCTAAATATTTGGTGCACCCGCGCTGGTACTGATGTTCACAGGCTTAGCTCACCTGCAGCTGCATCCCACTTGCAGGCGTGGACGTGGCGTTCTCCATTTCCTGGTGAGCATCCACGTCGGTCTCACCCCTCCCTTTGCCTGCACTCCCCTCATCCACCCGAGCGCCAGCAGCACTCTGGGTTCTTGGGAACCCAGCCATGCATCCAGCGCCCACTTTGAAATTGTCCTGAATTTGATTTTTAAATACATGCATAATTGCAGTAAGTCTATATAACATCAAATTTACCATTTTAGCCAAGTTTAAGTGTACAATTCCCTGGCATTAAATACATCCCTCGTACCGTGTAACCATCACCACTGTCTTTTTTCCAGAGGTTTTTAATCTTCCCAAACAGAAACTCTGTACCCAATAAAAACCAACTCCCTCTCCTCTCTCTCCTAAGTTCTTAGTCACCTCTACTCCTCTTTCTACCTCTGTGAGTTTCCTTATTTTGGGTACCACTCATACCTGGATTCATACAACATTTGTCCTTTCGTGTCTGGCTTTTCATTTAATTTTTAACACAGTGTTTCAAACTTACTTTGTCTTGTGTACTTATTTTCAGTACTACATCGTTTCAGTAATCATCAGTAAGACCTAATTCTTATTCTAATTTAAGAAGCTGAGTTTCTTAAATTATAAGAAGCCCTATAAGAATAAGGGTAAACAGAAGATAGCGGAATTTTTGTCTCATTGGTCGCTGAGGAAAATAACATTTCTAAGACAAAACCCAACTCCTGCTAGGTAGTTTCATGTTCCCTCTTTGTCGTGGACTCTTCCTCTCTTTGGTTTGAGCCCCTCTTTGGCCTGAATTCTTTGCAGAATTCCTGCAAGCAGGCTTGCATTTCTGTAATGCCCACTAAGAAGAGTCCAGAATTTTCTGGATTCCATCTTTTGACCAGCTTTTCCTCTTCTTTGGGTTGATTTTGAAATTAATCGTCCTGTCTACCTGTCTCTGTCCAACAACAGACAGACACGCGTGGTGGCTGCTGCTGGGAAAAAAAAAAGAAATGGTGAATCATAGCCCTCCTCTGGTTGTGATATTACGCAAAGCAGAAGTACTCCTTTCTGCATAGAAGCAGAAGCAGTGTAATTTTACTGCAGCCATGAAACTGTAGTAGAGGTGAACATAATTCTTCTTCTCTTTACATCTTTAATGAGCCACAGTTAAAAGTCATGAGTTGGCGTGTCAGAGCGATTGTGTTATTTTCAGATTCCTATTCCAGCCACGGCTGCTGAGCTAAGCTGCACTTCACTGCCACCCTGGAGCGCCAAGAGCCTTACGAAACCTCAGAAGGGGCGAATCTACTTCCTGAAAGTTAATGGAACAGTAATGACTTTCTGCTGGGCGCAGGTAGAGATCTGCCTCAAGCCCCAGAAGCCTGAGAATCTTGAATCTTCAGAGTGCATCTTTTTTTTTTTTTTCTCACGGTGAAAGGCTCTATGGGTTGATTTCAAGTCGAGGTCAGAGATTTTTCTCCCTTCTCATGTTCTCGGTCCATCATTAAGATGTACTGGAGGGTTCTCCCTGCACTGGGTTCCTGGTGTGGAGGAGGCAGAATGCCATGTGTTCTAAGTGGCACATTCCCCAGCCTTGCCTGAACCCAAACCTAAGCTCATTGATTTCCCCACCATCCATATTTAATGGTAACCACTGTGTTTAGTTACACGGTGACTCAGATCTGAGATACTTTCTTAGGAACCTTTTGGTGGGTTTCCCGAGAATAGGCGTAATAAATGACTGCGGACGACGGGCTTTCCTGACACGGTAGTAAAGCCACGTCCTGGAATTCATTGAACAGCTCATCCAGAACATACTGTGCAAACATTTCTGCCGTGGCCACCTGAACTCAGCAAAAATGTCTGTGGAAGTATTTACAATACACTTGATGTTTGTAAGAGGATTGTAACAAAATGCGTAGAGCCGGGTCATTTACAGGTGACCCCCCCGCCTCTTAGGACGCGTACATACAGGGGAATGTGTTATGGATGGGGCACAGTTGCCTCAAAACCAAGGCCACTTCAGTTTCAGAGCCTCTCACCTGAACAGGCCCCTTCTAAGTAGCCCGGTGTCTAATTTTTGGCATTCTTTTAAAGGCCCACACCTCCCCCCGTTCGCTCCTCCATCCCTCACCTAACCTAATAAGCCTCAGACCCCACAAACTGGATCACCTCTGATGAGGAATATGTAAAATGTGCCTGTGTGTATATTAATTAAATATATTCATTTCTCCCTCGTACGAATATAAGAAATCCGCCAAAACCCGGTAGTCCAACGAAACAGGAGAATTAAGAGGAGGATGGGCAGAGCCTTGGGTGTCTTTATGAGTTGTTTCCCAAGAAATTTATATCTTGGACATCTAGCGAGTAATAATACGTTTAACTGATAGTAACTATTTCCTGGATTTCCCAAACCGATGACTAACTGTTGTGATTCACGTATTCCTGGGAATCCCCCCCCCCCCAGCTTACCATTTGCCCAGAGCATGTATGTTATATCAGGGTTTAGGAAAATAGAACTATATAGCTTTTTATCTTGTCCCCACGCCACCTAGAGAAAAATCAACGCAATGGCTACTTTGTGAAACATTTTTTTTTTCCGCGAGCTTGACATGGTTACTTGAAGGAAACCAAATCTCCTTGCTAAGTAGTCACCTGTTCAAGGGAACTTTGATTCAGGAAGCAGCTGTGGATTTCTGTGCAGTAAACTGGTTTCTTTATTCCTTCTCCAAAGAGTTCTTTTATTGTTCCAAGTCTGTTGTTAGGTATAAAAAGCTAATTTCATTTAGATTTTTTTTTTCTTACATGCACCTGACGTTCAAGGTATGACATTTCCTGCTGAAGCGGCACTGTTACGGCCTGGGAGGAAAAGTCCCCAAGAAAATATAACCCGTTTTCTAAAGAAATAATAAAGTATTTGTCCACAGAAAGGTTTTAAATTAATTTATGATATTATTTATCGGCCACTTAACTTTCCTATTTCGTTGAAAAATCTTAGTGGGGTGCAATGTCATAGACTATTAAGGGTGAAGGACAATTGATGTGGGCAGAAGGTCCCCATGCCATGCAGAGTGACCCCAGAGTAGAAACGCCAAATGGATTTTGTCTTCCCCAAACCAGGAGGCCTGTTCCAATGGCCTACTTGACAACAAGACTTAACTTGAGAACTTAGCAGCCCCAGTGAAGCGCTAGGAAGGGGGAGAAGCAAGCACACAGGATGGTGCAGAATTGGAAACTAGGTTGTCTCGGGCGGAGGAGGCTGGTCCCACAGTCCTGGTCTCAGTTCTTGCTGTGCCACTGCTTTTGTGACCTTTGGAAAAGTACCTTTCCGGAGCAGTTTCCTCCCCTGTAAGAGGAGGTCGCTAGTGGCCTGGATAATCCTTGGAGGTGCCCTTCGCCTGGGACATAATCTGAAGCTTAGACATCAGACTTGCAGGATGAATGGAAGTGGTAAGAACAGAAGTGGAACAGGTGGAAGGGAGGCAGGTGTGTGGCTGGGGGTCTAAAACACAGGTTGGAATTGCTCCCAGTGAAATTCGGGTGGCTGGCTCTCTCCATGGGCCGGTGACTTTTATGGGGAGAACTGAGCACTGCCTGAGGCTAGGGTGAGCCCTGGGGTAACTAACTTGTGCCTGGAAACATTTGTCAAGCAACCATATTCCCCTTGCACAGCCTGTACCCCTTTGCCCTTCGGCCAACAGGAAAGCCTGGCTTTGTCTTTGTGCTCAGTGCTAGGCTGGCTTCCTTGCCACCTTCGCACTTTTTCTTCAGTCGTACCTTCGAGATGCCTCTGGAGATGTCCAGGGGCCAGGTTTTCTTTCTCGTTCAGAAGCCCTCTTACGGTTCATCTCTCTGCAGATTCAAGAGTATTTACCACTTACTGTTTACACTCTTATCACTGTCCTACTTAAAAAATCAGATATAATTGTATTTGTTTTTGCATGAACTCACGCATCTGAATGAGCCTTTGTAATCAGCAGTGTAGGTTGAGTCTGAAATACCTGAGTCGTTGCCAAGTTGCTACTTCGTTGTTGAGTTAACACTTTCTGAACTTCGTTCAGATCCTCAGTTTCTGGACAGTGTGTCAGTGTAGCTCCTCTCAGGAGTTTGCTAATCAAGTGCTGGAGACCAATGTAAATTGAAGCACGAACAACAGAATCAAAGTGATAATGGTCATTCAGGAGACATTTTCTGAGTGCCGACTAGGTACTCAGATATTGTGCTAAGCACTTTGTGGGCCCCAAGTGTGTGTGTCCACGTACACACACACACATGAAAAATAAATGTTGAATCCTTACAACAGCTCTTTGGTCTAGGAATGATTGTGTCCTGTCTTCTGCAGATGAGGAAGACTGAGGCCCCGAAGGAAGAAGTAACTTGCCGAAAGGTACACATGAGGCATGAGTTGGATTAAAGTTTTCACTATAGAGACATCTATGTTAGTGGGAAATAAGGGCTAAGTCTGTTGCCTGCGTGGATGCCAGAACTCAGTAGAGTCCACTTAGATGAAGGGAGAAGGTGGTGTACACTGTGTTTTATAGGAAGAAAGAGTCATGATGGTGTGGAGAACAGAGGGGGCCAGTTCAAGCTGAAGATGATTCCTTGTCAGGACTGGATGCACACAAGCCGGACAACGAATAGGTTTGTTTAGTTGGAGTGACGAACATCCTGCCTAGGATGGCAGCTAGGTCATAATCCAGTGAGCGAAGAGTTATTTCGTTAGCTGTAGCGCAGGCACTGCCAGAATTAATAGGAGGTCAACACCTTATGAAGTCTCTCCAGAGTGTAAAGACGTGTTCCTAACAGGAGTGTGTTAGTCTGCCAAGCAAGCAAGGTGCAAGCACTAATGTCCTGCCCTTAGGAGATATCTCCTTGGGTTCTCTCTACCGGATGACATGAGCTTCGCACCCTGGCTTTGAGCTGTCACCGTCGTTGCTTCGGTTTCCATTAATTAGCTCTGAGTCTTAAGTCTAATCACTTGAAGCTGCTCAGGACATACTCGCTTCAGTCGCCTGCCTCGTCCCCCCTCCAGGGTGGGATGTTTGGCTTTTCCGACATCTCTCTTGTCCTGGCAGCCGTGTTTATACGCTCTGGCGAGGCAGGTGCCTCTCAGGGAAGGGGGGTGTGGGGCAGCATCTGTAGGCAAACACACAACACAGTGGCAGCCCCTCGAAGGCTCCAGATGGTAGGCATCAGTTAAGAGATTTAAACTTGGACAAAGACCTGGAAGCTAACCACGGTGACCTGGATTTGTGGGTGCTTGGGGAAAACAAATTAAAATAAGGAATTGTATGTATAGTAGGTCATGTTTATTTCCAAGGTTTTTCCCTCAGAAATAGGGAAAAAAAAAAGCCTGGGAGGGATTTCCCCAGGCTTGTCAATGGCTAGTTTGTTTGTGTTTCATTAATTAATTAATTATTTTGTTTATAATCATCCTTGTTTGGAAAAGATTTATGGCAGTGCCTTAAGTCTTTAAATCTATCAAACAAGAAAATCTTAGGAAGTGGCCGAGTTAATGGGCCGTATGTGCCTCTTTTTCAATGTTTTCTTATGTCAAAATGACGTATATCGTTAAGAGATTCCAAAAATGTGTACTTACTGTATTGGCAGTTCTCAGCTATTTTCCACTTTTCAAAAGATGCTTTTCCTTTAAACTGGGGATTGTCTAGCCATTTCGCATTTTCTGCTTTCTGTAGAGGTCAGTGTGTGTGGCGCTAGTGCTGATGCGGTAATTCTTGGTTTTTGTTTTTCTCAAAGCCCCTCCTGCCTTTTGGAGCACTGTGAATGCAGCACCAGTGGGGGGCACCCCCTCTGACTGGGGGACCCTGACCTCTTTCCCAACCCCCCCCCCATCTCCGGGCTTTATTATCCGGTCTCGCTCTGCCTTGTTGCTTGGTTCCCTGGAAGCTTAAGTGGTTCTGGGTCATTGACAAAAATCTTGCCTGTAGGAATTCCAATCAGAAGAAATTCAGGAGAGCAAAGACTCAGTCTTCTGCCCACTAACCTCATGGATATACTTGTGTAACCTGGCATTTACTTCCTGCCTTAATTCATCAGGCATCCACGTGACATCCTCTTAACAGCTCTGTGTGTGTGTGGATGGGGTTGGGGGGGTGGCTATGGACAGAGGAACAAATTTTGCAGGCCACCCTGACTAGGTGACAAGACTATCTCAGTTCCTCTCCCACTGCCCCGGGCTGCAGGGGGGTGGGGGAGCCGGAATACCTCCAGCTTGTGCAACACAGGCCAGGGGCTGGGGGTGGTACTAGGGGGCAGTGTGGGAAGAGCAGTGAGTAGAGAAAAGCCACTCCCCCTTGACCAAATAAAGCAGAAAAGGAAGGAACCTTATCCTGGACAGGGCGCCCCACTAAGAGCATTACCTATAACCTCCTATTTAAACCTCAGAACCACCCTGGGAGATGAGCATTACTGCTTTTGTTTTAAATTATCCAAGACAAGGGTTAAGTAATAAGATCGATAGCTACCGTATGGTATACAGAGCAAGGATTCTCTAATGGTAAATTCGCACTCTGCTTTCAAGCATTAGAGCTTTTCGTCTTTTCCTTTCCTTCTGATGTCGATTTTTAGTTATTTTATGGAGAATTGAAAAATTCCTCAAAGGATGTCTAGGGGAAGGAAGCAAAGGTATCTGAACCAAAGCTGCTACCGATCCGCCCTTCTGATGAGAGTCTGTGGCTGAGCTGGGAAATTTACCATCAACCACCTTGGGATTTCAGAAGACTGGTTTTAATCATTGAGAACTAAGGGAGGGAGCATCCTGCAGAACTGTGGATCCTGAAAACCAAGGATCCAGCTGAGGAGGGAATCTGGCTGACCTCAGAGATGGATGGGAGGTCCAGGGGAACCTCCGGGGTAGGTGTTGGACAGATGATTTAGCCTTGGGGTGATTTGGGATTTCAACTTGTGACCCCTGTGGGATTTGAGTGCTTCACACCATTTGGAGAGCTGATCAGAGTCGACATCAATATCCGGGGTCTTGGGTGGCAAATATGGGTGCCATCGAGTGGGAGCAGATAATGAGCTTTACACACTAGGCGACCAGATGTGCCCATCTTTCTAGACCCATTTTCATATTTTCTATTTTCTTTTCCTGTAAGGGTGCTGTATACCTTCTGAAGCACTGTGGTCATGATACCACCCAAGTTCGAACCATTTGATATTCAGGGCCGTGGAAAGAAGCATGGGCTTGGGGTCCATGAGTGAGACAGGAATTCAAATCCAGTCTCCATTTAAATGTGAGACCCTGGGTAAGTGACTTCACTCTCTCAACAATGAAACTGGGATACTAATGATGCCTCATAGGACTTCTACGTGTAGAGCAGTCAGCATGGTGCCTGACCCATAAAAGTACCTAGTTATTATTATCATCTAAGAGTATGTATTGTTACTGCCTAGGAGCAACTAAGAGCACAGGTGGTCTTTTTATTGTGATCCTGAAAGCCACGGTAGACCAATGAAAGGGTCCCTCCTAATTCAGCGAGAGAAATCCTTGACATTTCTGCTACAGCAAAAATGCAGATTACTGCTGGGCGCATTTCTGGTGGGCATATAAGCCATTTGCATAATGAAACCTCTCTGATATTATTTCTATTAATAGCCATGCTTGTAAGTATCGTCTGACCGTTTTGTATTTAGAATCATCATTCTATGAACTGATCTCTTTTATTGGCCTGTCTTCTTAATATCTTTTGACAAATATCATTATCTCTTTGCGCCCTCTTCTAATGTTTCTGATTTCATGAACTCTTCGGCTGTTAGTTTCCTACCTAAGCAGCTCGTTTTTAGTAATGCATTATTTTAATGTCAGAGCTTGGGAAGTGTGATCCTTACTTATTTTCTCCGGTGCAGATTTTCAGATGAACGTAGAAAGCTCTGGTAAACCTGGTACTTGGACAACAGGCTGCCTCTGCCTTTAGGCATTGAAATGATTGCTTCTATCAGCTTTTCTCTAAGGCATCTCCCCTGGGTCAGCCTACCTGGTTTTCAGCTTATGTTGGTGTGTACATTCGGCCCGCACCGTCATGCCCTCATTTTGGCCCTTGGATTTCTTTATCTGTGTGTGAGATATATTGGTAAGTGATAAGACTGATTCTCTAAGCTGGACTCACCCCTTTAGCTTAATAATAAAATGGCTGGTGGTCTCCACCAGGAGGAACTCCCCTTGGGGGCATATGTGGTTTTTCTCCTGTTTGTCTCTGCCTCCCAGCAAGAGAGTCACAAAATACAGAGGGGCTCAAATAAGCCTTGATGGAATGAATGAGTGCGAGAAACCTCGTGAGTGCCCGTGGTCGGAAGGAAGTTGCCCCAGTAGGAGGCGTTCTGAGAGCCAGTCGAGGTCTGTGATGAGTCTCTCGATGCAGACGTGACTAATAAGGCAGGAAAAACAAGGCAGGCACCCTCTCAGGAAGCATCTCCATCCTCAGCTTGATAATGTCGAATAAAGGATCAGGACTGTTTTTTTTTAAGTTTTATTAAAGTATAGAGTTGATTTACAAGGTCGTGATAATTTCTGGATTGGGACTTTTTTTTTTTTTTTGTATTGGCCTTTCTACCAAGGGGTGATAAAGGCTCTAGGCAGGCAACATTGATAAGGGGTCAGATTGGAACTGCAGCAGCCGCAGCAGTGCCAGATCCAAGCCACATCTGTGACCTACACCACAGCTCACGGTGATGCTGGATCCTCAGCCCACTGAGAAAGCCAGGGATTAAACCACATCCTTATGGATACTAGCTGGGTTCCTTACCACTGACTGAGCCACGACAGGAACTCCAAAAATCAGGTTTTATGTTCAAGAAAATCTTACTGCCTTTCTGTTTGTTTTGGACATATGGTTGTACTGATTGGTCCTCTTTTTAATGCCAGTAGGAAAATCAGAAGCAACTTCAAAGAAGCGGGAATTTTGATAAGGCCACCAGGGTGTCTCGTGGATTATAGGGAAGTGCGGGGTAACTGGGCCTTAGGTGCTGGAAGACAAAGCAAGCAAACAAACCAACCAAAAACCCAAATCAACAATCCATGGTGTATCTGCGTTTGAGTCATATAGTATAAACAGGACTGCTTGCACCTGTGTGGCTAGGCAATTTCCAGAAAAACAGATGCTGAACAGGCAGTCCAGTACACGTCTCTACTGAGGTGGTACCAAGGGTGTGTGATTGTGCCTTTACTTGTACTGCTGTGGAAGATGTCGTGATCATTAGTGCTAACATTGCTGGAAGAGAAAAATTAATTAGGATGTCTATCGTTCTGTTGTGGTAATTTCTGTTTGCAGGGCTCATTAACATCTTTGCTCAGAATGATCAGTTCTCTTATGGCTGGAATATGCTAAAATAACCCAGTGTGTGGAGCCATTCTTCAGCCTGTTCTTCTTTCTTCTTCAGACCTCTCTTTAGCTTGTTTCCACGAGTTGACCTCCCCTGGGGGGCTGGGTGGTCCAGCAGAGCTAAGTCACAGGGTCTGTCCCTTTTGTGATAGATTTGCTGAGAGAGATCTTGAACTTGGAGTGGCGATGGGTGATGTTGACGCAGTGGTTCAAGAAGCAGATGGAAGGTGATGAGGCGTCTGCTGTGATGGCTGAACATAGTGAAGGAGAAGCAGACCCCCTTCCCTGTCATTCTGTCGCATCCTGCAAGGCAGCATTGAGTTCATCGCTGGGTGTCACCCAGACTTAGAGCTCATGTGATCTCAACTTCTACCTTAAAAGGAGGAAACAGACCTGAAGAAGGATAGACTTGACCAAGAGTTCAGACTGGAGCCAGAAATGAGTAGAAAGGCCCCTGGTTCCTGTCCTGGAACCTCTTTCTGTCACTTGACATCCTGTTTCCGAAATGACCGTTTACAGGGCCATAGCTCCGACCGTAGCAGGGGTCTCAGCATCTCGCATCGTCTGCCAGGGCCTCCATGACAAAGTACCATAGACTGGGTGGCCCAAACCACAGACATTTGTTTTCTCACAGTTCTGGAGGCTGGAAGTCCAAGGTCAAGGTTTCAGCAGGGTTCTCTTTTTCTGAAGCCTCTCTTCTTGGTAAATGCCAGCTTCTCCCTGTGTCCTCACAGGGTTTTCCCTCCCTGTCTGTTGTCCGGATCCCCTGTTATAAGGATACCAGTCATACTGGATTAGGAGCCCGCTCTTAGCACCTCAGTTATCTCTTTAAAGGCCCTCCCTCCAAGTGCAGTCTCATTCTGAGAAACTGGGAGTTAGGACTTCAACCTGTCAATTTGACAGTGGGGGCGTGGGAGGGCTGGAGGGGTGGGGCGAGTTGACAACACCATTTAGGCAAGAACAGTATCAGTACATGGATTTGATTCATTCATTAAATTCATCACTGATTATGGATTGTATTCATTACCCCGTCTTTTTTTTTTTTTTTTTTTTAAGAAGGGTATAGAAATGTACCATTTTATTACACAGTTTACCCAATCTTTAAATGACCACTTCAGCAGGCTTTTCAGAGATCCTTTCCCCCCACTAATTTAAACCAGTGAATTTAAAATGCTAATGTCTTGGAGTTCCCGTCGTGGCTCAGTGGTTAACGAATCCGACTAGGAACCATGAGGTTGCAGGTTCGATCCCTGGCCTCGCTCAGTGGGTTAAGGATCCGGCGTCGCCGTGAGCTGTGGTGTAGGTTGCAGATGTGGCTCGGATCCCGCGTTGCTGTGGCTGTGGCGAAGGCCGGCGGCTACAGCTCCTGTTAGACCCCTAGCCTGGGAACCTCCATATGCCGCAGGTGCGGTCCTAGATAAAGCAAAAATAAATAAATTAATTAATTATAAATAAATAAATAAAATGCTAATGTCTTGGAGTTCCCATTGTGGCACAGCAGAAGCAAATCTGACTCGGAACCATGAGGATGCAGGTTCCATCCCTGGCCTCGCTCAGTGGGTTGGGGATCCACCGTTACCATGAGCTGTGGTATAGGTCGCACACTTGGCTCGGATCCCGTGTTGCTGTGACTCTGGTGTAGGCCAGCAGCTGCAATTCCAATTCGACCCTAGCACGGGACCTTCCTTATTACTCGGGTGTGGCCCTAAAAAGCCAAAAAAAAAAAAAAAACTAATGCCATAGATGTTTTTAATTGCTCACTCTGTCCCAGGCATGGTGCTAGCCCCTGGGGAGAGCTCTGCACAACTGCACACAAGACACGCTTCCTGCCTCTTTTGAGATTAGAACCTGTCAGAGAAAGCAGACAGAAAAAGAAGAAAAAAATGGGATTTGTGAAGACTGTTATGAAAGAGGAAGTACCGGTGCCACCCCTAGATTCTCTTCAGATTTTAACACGGGGGCAAGTGTGTCTTAGGGCTGGCTGGTCATTTACCTTGCAGTGGGTACCGGAGTATTCATGTGTCTAGAATGCTGGTTCTAAAGAGGAAAGCAACAGACTATATCACTGTGTTCATTCCAAATATGTTCTTTCATGGCCAGAATGCTCACTCAGTAACTGGATTACTTATGTTTGCTCAGTGCATTTTTTTTGGAGAGAGGAGAGCTGCTATTTTTACCACCTAGTAGTGTTCCGATGGCTGCATGATAAAACGGCTCTACACTGAACCCCATCTGTCTCTCCCCTGGGCCCACATCTTAGTGATATTTTTGTCCCAAACGTCTGGCGGAGTGCCTGGCATTTAGTAGGTCTTCAGTAAATATTTGCTGAATAAATGTGTGTGGATCGAAAAATCGCCTACTATTACTAGCTCTCTGCACGTGATACATGCCTCTCCAGAAAGATTGTGGGCTTCTGAGCAGGAAGACGGTGAGTCATCGTGAGTCTGTTTGAATCAGCACCTTGTAAGCAGCAGGTAGCTTATCGGAAATCCTCAAGCCCCTCAAGAGTGGCCAGTCACCCCTGCATACAGGTTATTGTACAGGCACACGTTAAAAATGTGATCTGTGCAAAATAGACTCACCGACATAGAAAACAAACTTATGGTCACCATAAGGGAAGGAAGGGGCAGGGATAAATTTGGAATTTGAGATTAACAGATATACACTGCTACATGTAAAAGAGATAAACAACAAGGGCCTAAAATATAGCACAGGTAACTATATTCAATATCTTGTAATAACTTATGATGGAAAAAGAATCTGAAAAAGAATACATATGTATATGTATAAATATGTAATGTGTATATGTAATCATATCACTTGGCTATACAGCTGAGTCACTGTAAATCAACTGTACTTCAATAAAAAAATTAGATATTTAATTTCAAAAATAATTTCAGTGTCATAACCAGCTGTGGTACAGCTGGTTAGGGAGCTGGCATTGTCACTTCAAGCAGCTTGGGTTGCTGCTGTGTTGTGGGCTCAGTCCCTGGCCCGGGAACTTCCACGTGCCAAGAGGGTGGCCAAAAAAAAAAAAAAATCATCCCTTGGTGTTTAGTAGATGCAAATCATTCCATTTAGAATGGGTAAGCAATGAGGTCCAACTGTACAGCACAGGGAACTATATCCAATCTCTTAGAATAGGCCATGATGGAGGATAATATAAGAAGAGGGAGCTCCCATCGTGGCTCAGTGGTTAATGAATCCGACTAGGAACCATGAAGTTGCGTGTTCGATCCCTGGCCTTGCTCAGTGGGTTAAGGATCCTGCGTTGCCATGAGCTGTGGTGTAGGTCGCAGACGCGGCTTGGATCCCACGTTGCTGTGGCTGTGGCAAAGGCCGGCAGCTACAGCTCCGGTTAGACCCCTAGCTTGAGTACCTCCATATGCCGTGATTGCGGCCCTAGATAAGGCAAAAAGACAAAAAAAAGAAAAGGAATGTGTGTGTGTGTATGACTGGGTCACTTTGCTGTACAGCAGAAACTGGCACAAGATCGTAAATCAACTATACTTTAATAAAAAGGTAAATTAAAAAAATCATTTCAGGAGTTCCCATCTTGGCGCAGCAGAAACAGAGCCGACTAGGAACCATGAGGTGCAGGTTCGATCCCTGGCCTCACCCAGTGGGTTAAGGATCTGGCGTTGCTGTGAGCTGTGGTGTTAAGTCACAGATGCTGCTCGGATCTCAAGTTGCTGTGGCTGTGGTGGAGGCCTGTAGCCGTAGCTCTGATTTGACCCTAGCCTGAAAACCTCCATATGCCATAGGGGTGGCCCTAAAAAACAAAAAACAAACAAACAAACAAAAAATATATCCCTTCAAGGGGAAAAAAGGAATCTGTGCAGTTTACCTCTTTTAGACTTATGGACATAAATGAACACTCATTCCTTGCCCCCTAGTAGTGCTTTCATCTCCGATTACTTCGGCTGTAATCACAGCTGCCTTCATTATAGAATCCCAGAGAAGTGAATTAAGGTGAACTTTGAAAGAAGGAAGAGCTGTAGCTCGCTTGATGGACGTGGGGGTGGGAGTGGGAAGGTTGTTCTAGGCAGAAAGATGGCATCAAAGAAGGCTGGGCTGGTTTTCCATTTCCAGTCATAGTTGACAGTTTCTACTGTTTAACGTTTTTGAAAGTGTCCTCTGAACCTCAGGGCTGTTCAAAAACAAGCATTGCATGGTAGAGATTATGTCAAACGATAAGAGATGCATTATACGATCAGTGGCAGACACGAAGGTTGAAGTGGCAGTGTGATGAGAATTTAAACATACAGAAAGTCAAAAAATTCAGGAGTTTGAGTTAAAGCTGCTGGCGTGACTCAGTCCCCTTGGGCATATGGTAGTAGCATTTTCTGAATCGTGGCATATTCTGTTAAATTTAAGCCCTTGTTTTTGCAAAGTCATCGTGTCAAGGTTGCAATGTGAGCAGTAACTTTAGACTCGCACGGTTTCTTGAAACCTTCTCACCCACAGTATATGCTGTTGTAGCATTTGTGCACTGGAATTCAGTATTGCTTAAGAAAATGAAAAAAAAAAGTGCTGCAGTGCTCAGTCTACAGTGCGTAATCTATATGACTTTATGAAAAAGAAATCTTATCTTTGCTTGAACATGACCTAATACTGAAACAAAACACAACCACCTTCCCTTCTAATATATATATATATATATATATATGGCAAAATGCACATAATGTAAAATTTACCATCTTAACCATTTGAGAGCGGACAGTTCATCGCCGTTAAGTACTTTCATATTGCAGCCGGTACCATCCCCAGTCTCCAGAACTCTTTTTGTTTTGCAAAACTGAAACTCTGTACCCCTAAGCAATAACTCCCTCTTCTCTCCTCCCCCAGCTCTTGGTAACCACTGTTCTACTTTCTGTCTGTATGAATCTGACTATTCTAGGGACCTCATATAAATGGAATCATACAGAATTTGTCCTTTTGTGACTGGCTTAGCTGATACACTCTTAGCAACAGCTTTTTTGAGATATAATTCACATACTGTAAAACTCATCCTTTTAAAGCATACAGTTCTATGGTTTTTAATATATTCATAACTCATGTATATATTTTTTCTTTCTGTGGCCACACCTGCAGTATATGGAAGTTCCCAGCCTAGGGGCTGAATGGGAGCTTCATCTGCAACCTATGCCGCAGCTTGTGGCAAGGCCTTAAGCCACTGAGCGGGGGGCCAGGGATGGAACCTGCATCCTCAAGGACACTGTGTTGGGTTCTTAGCTCATTGTGCCAAAGGAGAACTCGGACATATTTTTGAAGAGAGTAACTTCAGTACTTTTTATTAGTTCTCAAAAATGCACACATGTTTTTTATCTGGTAAGTCCAGTTATAAAAATGTCATGAAGTGAAAGCAATTTTATTTAATAAAGGGGTAGGGATAGATTTCTGGATTATGCTTGGTTTGGTTTCAGATTTCTTCAGATTACCAAAATGTTTTTTTTTTTTTTTTTTTGCCTTTTGTCATTTTATGGCCGCGGGTTTATGGCCGCACCCGCGGCATGTGGAGGTTCCCAGGCTAGGGGTCTAATCGGAGCTGTGGCCACTGGCCTGCGCCGCAGCCACAGCAACGCAGGATCCGAGCCGCGTCTGCAACCTACACCACAGCTCACGGCAACGCCGGATCGTTAACCCA
>PVHT021183524.1:22934902-23199520 GCA_004024745.2 Catagonus wagneri
CTGCCTCCACTGTCATCATGACCATCATCACTGCCACCACTACCTCCACCACCACCATCGTGACCGCTGTCACCACCACTACTCTCACCACCAACATCATCATCATCAACTGCACACATGCTTTTTGAGCCCTGAGCTAATAAACTTCTTACAAGCATCCCACTGGATGCAAGCTTGTTCCTGCCTCAGGATCTTTGCTTTACTGGTCCCTCTACTTGATTTTTTCCCCCTTCCTGATGACTCACTCTTTCTCTCGATTCAGGTATCTGCTCAAATGTCACTTTAACTGAGATAACACCCGCATCAGTTTCCATCCCTTTAATTGTTTTAATTTTTTTCTTATTGCACTTAACATGTATTTCTTTGATCTCTTCTTCCACTAAAATCTAAGACTTAGAGTCTATGTAACTGGAGGCTTTGCCCACTTCTCTCAAGCTAGTGACTCCAGCATTTGGCACTGGGCCCAGCACATCTAGAAGCCCGATAATTATGCATTGAGTGAATGAGTGACTGAATCATTTCAGTAGCTCTTTGAGATAGATATTGCTACTAGCATTCTCCAGATTTAAAAAAAAAAATAGAAGTTCAAACAGCTTCAGCTTTCTGTCGGTATTCACTCAGCTGGTGAGTGGTGGGGACTGGAATTTAAAGCCAGAGTGTCTAACACCAAAGCCTGTTCTAACTGCACCACTTTTCTGCTTTCTGTCATCTGTCACTGATTCTGATGTGAGCCTTTTTTTTTCTTCGCATAGAGCATCTTTCCCTTTTTTTTAGATGAATGCACCTGAATGCACCTTTATAACAAATAATTATGTCCCCTTTTAGGACTGTTTTTGTTTTGCATGTTCAATGGTTTCCCCTGAATTTCAGATTTTTTTTTCTTTTTCTTTTTTTTTGGTCATCTTGCCTTCTCCAGCTAGCATGCCCTGCCCCGTTTAGTGCCATTGTCTAGGCTTGGAGACCACAGCGGGTGTGTAAGAGCAGCAGACAAAACCTTGAGTGGGAACGATTTCTAGATAACCCACTGAGCTGCACTGTCTCCCAAATGCATATGTCATTGGACCATTTCTGATGGTATCTAATGACCTTGTCTTCAATATGTGCTGCCTTGTTTGTCACTTCTCTACCCTGTTAGATTTACTGAAACAACACGGATGGAGAAAGCGAAATAAGTATCATGGATGCCTGGAATGCTTTATTCTTTCAATTTTCTTTGGCTTGTCTTGGGATACAGGTGCCATCTTGGAAGTTAAAAATAAAACAACAAATGTTTGGAAACTGAGGCTGTCACCCTTTTTAATAGAACTCCAGATCTGGATGGGGCCCTGGAGCATTTTCATTTGGTCAGTGAGGAGAACGCATGATCTTGCAGGAGGAGTACAAGCACGGAGTGAGTCGAGTGGTGGGGGTTGTACCTGGGCGCCCCGACTCCATTTCTGGAGCTCCTTCCACAGGGCTGTGCTCACCCAGCTGCAAAGCCTTAGGTTCCACAGAAGAGTGAAAGCCTTTTCTTGGATCACATGTTGGCTAAATGCTTGTTGGCAGCTGCTGTTCTCCTAGATGATCTGGCTTCTTTATCAAAGCCATCTCTTTTTACAAAGTTCTCATGTGGCTCAGCCAGGTAAGAATCTGGTGTTGTCGCTGGAGCGGCTCAGGTCACTGCCGTGGCACAGGTTTGAACCCTGGCCTGGGAACTTCCACTAGAAAAAAAGCCACCTCTTTTTGACCTTGGTGACAGTGGAGGGCTGTTGGCAGAGCTCAAATGATCTCCTTCAGGGCTCATATTAGCTATTGCCCAAACTTCTCAAGATCCTAGGACATGAGAATATTTATTTATTTATTTATTTATTTGTTTGTTTGTTTATTTTTTAGGGCTGCACCTGTGGCATATGGAAGTTCCCAGGCCAGGGGTTGAATCGGAGCTGCAGTGATGCCAGCCTATGCCATAGCCACAGCAATGCCAGAGCCAAGCTGCATCTGTGACCTGCCTTGCAGCTTGCACCACCGCCAGATCTTTAACCCATGGGGAGAGGCCAGGAATCAAACCTACATCCTCATAGATACTAGTCGGGTTCTTATCCTGCTGATCCACACAGGAATTCCATGGGAATCTTAATCTTGATGTGTGTATATATGTTTGTGCGTGTGTGTAAGAAAGAGAAAGAGCCAGAGACAGACAGAGAGAGAGAGACTAGATGTGAATATTTAACATTTTGGAGACTATACATACAGCCTTTGAAAGACTTCTACTTTTCCTCTGGCATGGGAATAACTTCAGATAACGTTTTTTTTTCTAGTATAAAAGTTTTTGGGGTGTGTGCATGTATAATTGTTGCTTTAAAACCAAAATCATGCTAATATTTATTGAGCACTTATTATGTTCCAGCTACTGTACTAAGTGCTTTACTACACCGTAAAATTCGATTGTCACGGCAACACAGCAAGGTCATTGCCACTGTCCGTCCTGTCTGAGAGATGAGGGAGTGGAGGCTCACAGGGGAGAAGCAGCTTGCTCAGGGTTGCAGATCTTATAGAGACAGAGCTGTGATTTGAGGCTAAGCAGTCCGAGTCCAGAGCCTTCTCCATCTCTTGTTCCCCTGATCACAGAAGTGATGTATATTCATTTAGAAAAACTGGAAACACAGAAGAGAATGCAGGGCAAATAAGATCACCATGAATATTATTAGTGGTTCTCGTCATTGGACAGTTTGTGAGCTGCCTAGATCCCTGGTCCCTAAAGCATGAACATGTTGCATTGCCATTTCAGTCCCACGTAGTATGATTTTATTGCCTATGGAGTTTCACATCTCTTATGCTCTAATTTACATGAGTAACCTAATGTGGTGAACATTTACTTCTCCAGATTTTTTGCTATTGTTAGTAAGACTGTGCTGGATTTCCTTGTACGTGTGTCTTTTTTGGACATTTCTGATTATTCCTTATGATTCATTTCTAGAACTGCAGTGGTTGGTTCGAAGAGTAAGAGCCTTTATAAGATTTTTTATATATCTTATTAAAGGACTAATTTTAGCATTCACCAACCATGGAAAAGAAGAATGTCCATGTGTCTGCACTTTTGGACAACACCAAGTACTATAATTAAGTAACAGAAACAAAGAAAAACTTGCTAATTTGATAACTAAAAAATTGTATCTTGTTTTGATTTGCTCTTTTTGGTATGGTTTTGAATGAGTTTGGGTATTTTTTCTTAGGTTTTTCTATTTCTTTTTAAATTGGCTATGTTCTTTGCTTATTTCTGTATTAGGACATATATCTTTAACTCATTATATGTATGTACTATATACACATTTTATATTAAAAATATTGACTCTGTCAGTGATGATATGTCTACGTCACTTTGGTATTTATCTTGAATTTTATTTATGGTGATTTTGATGTGCAGTTGTTCAGAATGTTTGTGTAGTTAAACGTATTAATGATCTTATATGAAATGCCTTCCATTGAGTAGGATCAGATAAATATTTATGTATAATTTCTTCTAGTCTTATTACTCCATACTTTATATTTAGAGTTTATTTTGATATGTGACCTCAGGCATGAGAACCAAAAGAACCTTTGCCAAATAGTTTATCAGTTCTTCTCGTGGCCATTTATTTCATACTCTTTTCCCTACTGATAGGAAATGCCACTTCTATCATGTACTATATACTTTTAAAAACTTGAGTATATTTCTGAGCTTTGTATTCTGTTCTCTTGATCTTTGTGTTCTTGCACATTAGTTGTGGTTCTGCAGTTTTAATAGTTTCTAACATAAGCAATCTTAGATCCTTTCATACAACTTCCCCCCCAATCTCTGAGCTATTTTCAGCCTATTTATAATTATTCTTCCATGTGAGCCTAAGACTAATTTGTTCAGATTTTATCTTTTTCTATTTTGTTATTTTATTTTATTTTATTTATTTTTTTGCTTTTTAGGGCCATAGCTACAGCCACAGCATATGGAGGTTCCCAGGCTAGGTGCTGAATCAGAGCTACAGCTGCCACAGCCATGCAGGATCTGAACCACGTCTGTAACCTACACCACAGCTCACAGCAATGCCAGATCCTTAACCCACTGAGGGAGGCCAGGGATCAAACCTGTGACTTCATGTTACTAGTTGGATTTGTTTCCACTGCGCCACAATGGGAACTCCCTATTCAGATTTTAAAACATTTTTTTCAAAATAAATTTTAGTTGCCTTAGATAGCATATTTTAAAAGTTTTTATTCGAGTATAGTCGACTTACAAAATTGTTTAATTTCAGGTGTACAGCAAAGTAAATAGTTATACATAAAGCCATTCGTTTTCAGCTTCTTTCCCCATTAGGTGACCACAGTACTGAGTACATTTTCCTGGGTTATATAGTAGATCCCCGTTACCTGTCTATTCTGTGCATAGTGGTGTGTATATACCAACCCTATTTTATCCCTCCCCCTATGTTTCCCATTTGATAAACATAAGTTTGATTCCAAAATCTTTGAGTCTAGGAGTTCCCATCGTGGCTCAGTGGAAACATATCTGATTAGCAACCACGGTGATTCAGGTTTAACCCCTAGCCTCGCTCAGTGGTTAAGGATCTGGTGTAGATCACAGATCTGGCTTGGATTCTGCATTGCTGCTGTGGTGAAGGCCGGCGGCTACTGCTCCCACTCAGCCGCTAGCCTGGGAACCTCCATATGCTGCGGGTAGGGCCCTAAAAAGGCAAAACAAAACGACAAAAAAAAAAACAACCTAAACACCACCACCACCAAAAAAAAAAAAGAAAAAGTTGGAACCCACCCCACAAATCTTTGAGTCTGTTTTTGTTTTGTAAGTTCTATTGTATCATTTCTGTTAGATTCCACTAGTTATCTATCTTCTCCTACATTTCAGTGTTTTTAGTTTTCATTTTTTCTAGAACATTCCAATGCCATGTTAAATAATACTGGTAGAGCAGGTATATTTGACTTCCTTCCTCATTTTAATTATTGACTCTTGTTTTTTAACTTTTAATATGATGTTGACTGTTGGTTTGTGGCAGGTATCCTTTACTGTGGCCTGTAATTAGTAGCATTCTAATAGAATTTTTATAAAATCCCTTTCAACGTCTTTAGTAATGATAATTTTTTCTATTGAACTGGCAGTGCTATAAACTGCATAATGTAATTTATGTATCATGTCCATTCCTAGAAGCTTTGAAATCACTTGCCTTCCAAATTATTTGACACAGGTTCTTTTTTATTTTTATTTTTAAATGAAAACCCACCTACAATTTTTTTTCTACAGTAATTTTTCTGATCACGATTTTTACGTCTTTTTTGTGTATGTGTCTTTTTTTTTTTTTTTTTTTCCTTAGGGCTGCACCTGCAGCATATGAAAGTTTCCAGGCTAGGGATTGAATCAGAGCTGCAGCTGCCAGCCTACACCACAGCCACAACACTGTGGGATCTGAGCCCCCTCTGCAACCTATACCACAGCTCACAGCAACGCTGGATGGTTAACCCACTGAGCAAGGCCAGGGACTGAACCTGTGTCCTCATGGATTCTAGTCAGGTTTGTTACCACCGAGCCATGATGGGAACTACAAGATTCTTACTTCTGAAATTAATATTAAAAATTTTAATTTTTCTGTAAAATCTACCATTCCTATATTTAAAATTTTATTAACATAGAGTCACACATTACGTATTCTTAAAACTAAAAATATCCTCAATATTTTTGGCTTTATCCTACTTTGCATTTTTTATTTGATTTGATTGGTTTTTTTCTTCGGAGCATTAGTTTAGCTAGCAGTGAATCTATTTTACTTCTGGATATATATATATACTTTTTATGGTCACAGTCACAGCATATGGAAGTTCCCGAGCCCAGGATTGAATCTGAGCTGTAGCTGTGACCTACACTGCAGGTGCAGCAATGCCGCATCCTTTAAGCCACTGTGCTGGGCTGGGGATCAAACCGGTGCCTCGGCAGCAACCCAAGCTGCTGCAGTCAGATTCCTAACCTGCTGTATGACAGTGGGAATGCCTACTTACAGTTATTTTTAAGGACCACCTTTTGAAATCTTTTCTATTTAAATTTGAACTTGTGTATGTCATTATTTTCGTGTTTTACCTTCATTTTTCTTCCCCTAGGTTCCTTTCCCTTTTCTAATTTCTTGAGTTGATCGTTCCTTTGTTTTGATTTTTTTCTTTTTTTCTTTTTGTCTTTTTGCCTTATCTAGGGCCACACCCGCGGCATATGGAGGTTCCCAGGCTAGGGGTCTAATGGGAGCTGTAGCTGCCGGCCTACACCACAGCCACAGCAATGCGGGATCCGAGCCGCATCTGCAACCTACACTGCAGCTCACGGCAACGCCGGATCCTTAACCCACTGAGTAAGGCCAGGGATCGAACCCGCAACCTCATGGTTCCTAGTTGGATTCATTAACCACTGAGCCACAACGGGAACTTCTGAGCCACAACGGGAACTTCGAATTTTTCTTGATGAAAATATTTCAGGTCTTCACCTCTGAGTGTTGGTTGCTTACATTTTGATACATCATGTCTTAGCTTTATTGTCTGGATCTGCAATTGTATAATTTAGTGTTTATCAGACTCTAAACCTCTTTAAGGGTATTTTTAAAATATACACATTTGTTTGAATTGTTTGTGCTTTTGTTTATTACTGTGGGGTTTTACTGCATTGCAGTTACAGGTTATCAAGACATAGTAAAGTGGCCTTGATGTCCCAATATATGCTTAATTTTTGTTAATGATCCATGAGCCCCTGCACCAGAAGAGGCTTGCTCTAATTACCAGGTTTATCTAGTCACCAGATCAGCCTTGTTTATTATTTTACCCTTCTTCTCTGTATCCTTATTAAATTTTCATCCACTTAGTTTTCCAAGGACTAAAAGCAATAGGGTTGGGTTCGATGATTCTATTGCATGTCTTTTAGCCTCTGTTTATTTTATACATTTCCAAGCTATGTTATCTTGGCACATACAGTTTTAACTTTGCCTTAGAATGTACCCTTTGTCAGGAAAAATGACGCTTCTGTTGAATGCTTTCAATATTTAATTCTGATTTTATATTAACATTGTAACTTTTGCTTTTAAATGTGTAGTTTCCTGGTATTCCTTTGCCCTAGTCCTTTCTCTTTTAACTTTTATGGGTTTCTTGCAGATAGCATAGAGGCCATACTTAATTTATGACTCTACTTGATATTTTTTTTGCTTCTTAAAAGAGAATTAATACCTATCTTCCATGTTGATATACTTGTTCTAATTTTTGTCATCTTTTTATTCTTTTTTGCTTTAATGATTCCTTGATGTTTCCATCATTTTCCATTTTGCATGATATGGCTTATTCTCTAAAAGTGTTCAAGTTATACAGTATGTTTAATTTTCTAGTTATTAAATTTGAAAAACTAACCTATATTTCTGTATGAAGAATGTAAAGAAGCTTACAGACCATACCTGCTTGTGTAAAATGAGATTAACACATTTTCATTCTCCTTTGGGATTCTCTCCATTTCAAAGATATAGATAGATAGGTAGATAGATCTATATAGATAGATATTTTGATCCAGTTTATTATTATTTTGAAGTATTATGTACATTTTCTTATAAAAATTATCTAGATAACCTATAATCTGTTATCTAGCTGTATCTAGTCTGTAATTTATCTGCTGTGGTTACATATTAACTATTTTAAAGGACCTTTTGCTTTATTTTTAAAAATTAAACTTCTTGGTTGGCTAGAAACTTCTTCAAATAATGTTTTTATGAAATATATATTCTTTCTTCTTTTTCTCTTTTTTTTTTCTTTTTGAAGCCACACCTATGGCATATGGAAGTTCCCAGGCTAGGGGTCAAATTGGAGCTGCAGCTTCAGGCCTACCCCACAGCCACAGCAATGCTGGATCCTTAACCCCGCTGACTGAGGCCAGGGATCAGAGACTGATGTGTTCTTAACCCTTTGAGCCACAATGGGAACTCTTGAAGTATATTTTCTTATTGATCCTTTGTATTCAAGAAAACCTTGTTCCGTTGCTGCAGCTATGGCACAGGTTGAAACTGTGTGTGTGTCTGTGTGTGTATGTATTTGAATTTTTATTAATATTTTATGGTACATAATGAGGGTTTTGCTTCGATTCCTGGCCTGGGAACTTCCACATGCCATGGGTGAGACCAAAAAAATGTGTTGTTCATTTTTTAGCTCTCGTACCTCAACAGAAAACTTTAGTTTGTAATTCTTCTATCAAAACCCTTTTCCATTAGAACTGTACAGTTTGTTGTTTTATTTCTTCTGTTGTCAAATATAAGTCTGAGGCCAGCCTGATTTTTCTGTGACTTGGGTACTTATATTTTTTTCCTGTTGTCATTTGATGCTTATGATCTTCCTACCTTGATCAAAATTCAAGAGTTTCACTAGACAGTAAATAGAGGACAGTTTTCATTAATTTATGTATATGTGTGTGTGTATTTCAATTTTTATTAATTTTTTTATTGTATAGAATGAGGATTTTGCTTCTGTTTTTGTTTTTTTTTCTTTGAGAATCAGGTATTTCTTCAGTTCGGTTCAAAGAAGTTTTCTTACCTCTTGCTTCTGTGGTATTGTGGTTACCTCAGGAACCACAGTTATCTTGGCTTCCTACTCTGTCTTCAGTATCCATTCTCGTTTCTCTTATTTTGTTATCCTTTTTGTCTTTTTGCTCTCCGTTCTCATTGAGTTTTTAAGTTTATTCTTCACGTCACTGATTTGATTTTCCAGAGTGTTGTCTTTCCTTTTCATTGGTCCTAATGCAGTTTTAAATTGTACTTACATCCTCTTGTTACCGATGTTGAGACTGATGATGTGTTCTAAAGGCCGAGAGAGTGGGGTGGACATCGGGGAGACTTCTTGAAGAAAATCTGATACTCAGAGATCATTCTTATACATCAGAGATACCCTGATACATTTCCAAAACACAAATGAAGATGACTTTGAATTTTGCCAAACATTGATGGAGTTCTTTGAAATAACGGAGTCCCCCCAGGGCACTGAGGAGTCCCCCAAGGCACTCAGCACATAAGGTAATTTGTAAAAGTTTGGCTTACATATTCATCATCAGGCACGCAGTCTTTGTGTGTACTGAGCTACACCTGTATTCCATAATGGTACCCACGAGGGGTCAGGCTGCGTGGTCTCGTTAGATGCAGAAAGAGATGTGAGCAGCTGCCAGTCACTTCACCTGCAGTGATGCTTAGGGTGCCAAGCAATGCCCGTTTCACCTTGTGCACTTTACCTGGTGGCTATGGCAGCTGGGTTCTGGTTTACCAGTCTCGCAGATGATTGTTTCACCCCAGATGCTTCAGTGATCCTTGTGGTCCCTCTCCTATGAGGAGGAGCAGGAATGCCAACGTGTTTTCAGGAAACAAAGAACAATAGTGTCACATGTCTCTGAATAAGAATGAAAAAAAAATCCTCTCCACATCTGAACACAATGTAGTCAGAAGCAGCAAGAACAGAAGTGAAGTGCACACAGGCAGAGGGTGGGCCAGGGCTTAATGGATCCAGAGGAGCCTTATTTATTGGCTTGCATTTTCTCCCTTTCACTGGTGGAGCTTTGATAATTGTCAACAAAAGTGACTCAGGAAAGAGAGACCTTGGGGGGCGGGTTGGGGGGAGAGAGAGTGAGTGAGTGTGTGTGTGTGTGTGTGAAAGTGAGAGAAGACAGAGGAAGAGCTGTTTGCTTGCTTGCTTGCCAGAACATCCAGGCCATAGGCAGTTCTAGAACGGAGGGAAGGCAGTATTGCTGGGGCTCTGGGAAGAGACTTGGCTTGCAGACAGAGTCAGAGGCTCCTGCTGAAATGTCACTGTGCATGTGGCCATTACGGTTGGGCAGTCATTGATAGCATAAGACCAAACTCCTTACTGTTTCCTCTATGAGATGTTAATCACTCATTTAGTGATACATTTATATATTGGGGTGGGGGTGGACGTGGTTAGAAGTAAGATGTAGAATCTTGTGGGCTAACCGTGGGTTGAGGAGACTTTGTCTACAGGCAGGAGCAGCTGCCTCTTCCTCTGCAGCCGTGGGCGTTTCAAACCATTCATGGGTCCCCACAAGGACACGTCTTGAGCTGTGTTCCTGTGATTGACCACGTTAGGATGAGTGATGGATTTCACCATCATCAGGGATCAAGAAGGCATGATCTGCTGATACACTTGGACCGTGGTATCTTTCTTTTCTACAAATACATATTGATGGAAAGCAAGAGGAAGTTCCTACTGATGGATCAAAGCTGCCTGTTTTGAGATTTCACATGCCAGATGGAAACACACCTGGCTTGTACAGCTCTCCCTTAGGTTTTCCACCTAACATTCTATGTTGAAATTATACACGAGGAGTTCCCATCTTGGCTCAGCAGAAATGAATCTGACTAGTATCCATGAGGATGTGGATTTTTCTTTTTTCTTCTTTTTTTTAGGGCCGCACCTGCGGCATATGGAGGTTCCCAGGCTAGGGGTCTAATCGGAGCTACAGCTGCTGGCCTACACCACAGCCACAGCAACACCAGATCTGAGCCACGTCTGTACCCTGCACCACAGATCAAAGCAGCCCCAGATCCTTAACCCACTGAGCGAGGCCAGGGATCCAACCCGTAACCGCATGGTTTCCAGTTGGATTTGTCTCCACTGCGCCATGATGGGTACTCCAGGATGCGGGTTTGATCCCTGGCCTTGCTCAATGTGTCAAGGATCCACCGTTGTCGTGAGCTGTGGTGTAGGTCACAGACATGGCTTGGATCCTGCGTTGCTGTGGTGTGGTGTGGAACAGCTGCTGCAGCTCCGACTGGACCCCTAGCCTGGGAGCTTCCATATGCTATGGGTGTGGCCCTAAAAAAGAAAAGGGAAAGAAATGACTATAACTGACACTTTGTAACAAGCTTTCCAGGGTTACCTATGACATTACATATCCCTGGCCTTGGAAGCTCCCTTTATCATCCAGGTACCCACCCCGTGTGTTCAGAGGTGAGGCTTTCTTAGCAGCACCAGGAAGGGAGACTGGTAAAGAAATACTGATTGAATGTTGAATATTGATTGAATGCTAGGTGTTCTGAATATATCATTTCATCTAATCCCATGACTCTTTGAAGAAGTACCATTGTCATGCCCGTTTTATGGCTAAGGCTGGAAGTTTTTATAACTTGTCCTAGGCCACATTTTAAGGCTCATCCTGGCGTCTTTGACAGGGTAACCTACATTTTTCCTACCGTGCCACACCGACTCTCCTATTGATTTTCTTGACCGAGAGAGACTGTAAATTCTCCTAAAGATCACATCATCCAAAAGTCGCTTGGAATTCCCATTGCAGCTCAGTGGGTTAAAAACCCAGCATAGTGTCTGTGAGGCCATGGGTTGGATCCCTGGCCTCCCTCAGTGGGTTACGGATGCGGCAATGCCTCAGGCTGTGGCATAGGTTGCAGATGCGGCTTGGATCCCACGTTGCTGTGAGCTGTGGTGTAGACCGGCCGCTGCAGCGCTGATTTGACCCCTAGCCTGGGAACTTCCATAATGCTGCAGCTGTGGCCATAGAAAGAAAAAAAAACATGCAAAGCAACCAGGAAAACAACAGTTGCTTATCCGAAAGCTCCAGCGTCTCTGTTCCTGAGCCTCCCCCTTCCCCGAAGCAGCCTGCCTCTTTTCCAAGCTTCTTGAGCATCTCTGACCTGGGAGTAAATGGCACTGCAGAATGCGGGAGATGAGACTCTGTCTCTGCCGCACTGGCAAGCGCATGCATTTTAAGGACGGCCCTGGAGCAGGGCGGGGGTCCCAGCCGGCACTTGTATCCCCCCACTCTATTCTCAGTGAGTCGTCCCCTGGCCTTGGGAAGGTTATACACACTCTAAGCCCTGGCTTCTACACCTTGGTTTCATCTCAAGTGAAAGGATTAGAGGACGGGGTGTCCCTAGGTCCGTTCTAGCTCCCGGGCTCTGCGATTACATGCATCGCAAAATAGGAAGCCTGAACACATAAAACAGAATTTAATGTTGTCATAAAATGTAGCTTACATAGGTGAGTTCATCAAACACCCAGTTCATGATACATTTCATTGATATTTCGATGGTAATGGAAGCAGTTCTCCTAAATGACTCCAATTTGGATTACTTTTATACAACTAAAACTTGGTATCATTTTTCACTCCTTGACTGGCTTTCTAACGCTGGTAATTAGTGCAGATTTCTTTCTCCCCATACAGTATGTAATATGATACATACATGGGCATGGACATAGTTCACAGAGCGTCGCATGTGGGCATCCTGGCTCCCACCTGTCCCAGCTGGGCTTCCCCGTATGCCCCCCACTTCCAGAACCCAAGTGTGAAGCATTTTCTTTTTGTTTGTTCTTTTTAAAAAATTTTTTCTTGGCGTGTAAGTGATTCACAATGTGTTAGTTTCAGAGTTTCAGGTGTACAGCACAGTGAATCAGCCATACAACTATATATATATGCCGTACTACTATGTAGCTTGGGGAGATCTATTTAGTACTCTTTGAATGGATATGTGTGTATATATATATGTCTCCATTCTTTTTCAGATTCTTTTTCAGACTCTTTCCCCATGCAGGCTGTCACAGAGTATTGAATAGATTTCCCCGAGCTATGTAGTAGGTCCTTGCTACTGATCAGTTTTGTATGTGGTAGTATGTATATGCCAATCCCAACCCATTTATCCATTCCTCCCCCTAACATTTCCCCTTTGGTAACCGTGAATTTAGTTTCAAAACCTGTGAGTCTGTTTCTGTTTTGCAAATAAGTTCTCTTGTATCATTTCTATTAGAGTCCACATATTAGTGATCTCATGTGATATATGTCTTCCTCTGTCTGACTTACTGCACTTAGTATGATAATCTCTAGGTCCATCCATGTTGCTACAATTGCCATTATTTTGTTCTTTTTTGTGGCCGAGTAATATTCCATTGCATATATGTACCACATCTTCTTTATCCAGTCTTCTGTGGATGAACATTTCGGTTGCTTCCATGGCCTTGATCCAGCTCTTCTTTCTCTCTTATGTTCTTGGGATGCACTGGAAACTGCTCCCCACTGTCTTCTTTCCATGTTCTGACCTGGTCAGAGGGCCTTGGCCAATCTCCCCTCCATGAGGTTTTGACCCAGGAGAGAACCAGACCCAGGGACTCCTGGTTTGTGGGTTTGGCTTCCGTGGCCCTTCCCACCAGGTCCTGGTGCTTCCAGAGGAGACTGTGCCTACAGAGGCTGAGCTGGAAAATCCTGGCAGAGACACAGGAACCAAAGGGGACCCATCCCGCCTCCCTCATGCAGCTGCTCTGCCTGAGATCTCCTGGGGTGCTGCTAGCAAGCGTCCCCTTCATTGCCTTCCGTGAGTCTCACCCTGGGGTGCCCTCTGCACCCTGCCATCTACCACAGTCTGGTTGTTTCTTTCCCTTCACTCTGCCTGGCATGCCATACGTGCCCTGCTTCTGGTTGGAGCCTCCCCGTTCTGTTGCGGTTTTGGTCTCTCCTGCCTCTCCAAACCTTGCCAAAATGTTAATATTCAGTTTGTCAAATCCCGCTCAGACCTCCGAAACGAGCCTGAGCCAGACCTAGTGCTTTGCCACCTCCTCTCCCCCCATTTACGGCGGGGCGGGGCTCTTTCTCTCCGCTGGGTCATCTGCTTATCTCAAAATGTGCGTATCCTTACAGGAAATTTGTTTTAAATTAGGCTTTGGCTGCCAGGGGCTCAAGGCTGTGCGAAGTCAACTGTGGGGGCTGTTGCAGGTTTCCCTGTGAAAAATCCGTCCCAGGCGGACCTCAGAGATCCTGCAGGTTCGGTTGGTCCCAGATCGCCGCAATAAAGCGAATATTGCACTAAAGCCAAACACAGATTTTGGGGTTTCCCAGTGCCTATGTCAGGTCTGCACTGCTGCAGGATAGAGGATGGGCTGGGAAGGGCAGGTGAGGAGTGCCCTGTGGTATCTCTGGGCTTCCTGGAAGGAAGGGTGAGGATGCTGAGAAAAGAGCAGTAACAGAGAAGGACTATCCCAAGCCTGCCTGTAGGGGGCGCCTGGCTCTATGGCCTGAGGCCACCCAAGCTGAGAAAGTGGTGAGAACCTGGCTCTTCCAGTTCCCGGTGACTTTAAGTTCCCATCGATGCTGACCCTTAGCAGGTGTGGCTGATCGACCCGGGGCTGCATTTCACTACACTTGGGAACCACAGTGTCCTTTCCGAGGGTAGTATAACCTTAAAGACAGCAATGTGCCAGCCATTTTATATTCATTGTCTCATAATTATTATAATCTTATACTCTCTGATCATAAGTCCTGCTTTGGACATGAATCACTGAGGCTCAGTCAGAGTTTTTGCCCGTGGTCATAGTGGAGTATGAACCCAACCTGCGATTTCAACGGATTTCCATCTTTATGGCAGGCCCGAACATAAAGAAAAATAAGCTTAAAAACAGGGGAGTTACCCTATGCTGTCTCCCAATTCGGTAGGTTGGGTGCCACCTGATGCTGGAATGTACAGGCAACTAAAGCTTTGAATTCCTCAATTTAACAATTAAAGGTTTAAACAAATGTTTTTTAGGAGGGAAAGTAATGAACGCCATGTATTCATATTAAAACAATATGATATCTCACTGCTGTTAATATTGACAGGGTAAGAGTGGAAAAGACGTACAAAGCAGAAACCTGTGGGGCTTAAGAGCAGGCACCTTAGGGGACAAAAGGAGAAGAATCCCACTTTACCTACCTGACAATTTGGGTCTGGACAGCTCTGCTTCTCCTTCCTGTGGGATCAGAAGAATAGATATTGGAGCATGTGCTTTGCTGTCTGTGCTTTAGCTCACAAAGGCTAGCTTAGCATGGGGGTAACATCCATCCCCTTGTGTGCATTTTGAAAACTTTAAGAGTGACGGTTTGAGAACCCACGCTCCGAAAGGCATGAGAATTTCCCCATAGAAACAGATTCCGCTTGCCAAATAGATGCCACTTGCAAGAAGTCTTCTAGCTCTATTCCTCCTCTGAGTTACTGAAACAAATAGATTTTAAGTGTCTAGCTGGCTCACGGATTGCATCCTGTTAGAAGGTCAGAACAGAAGAAGATGGGTGTTAGCCATGTTCCTGGAAGAATACACTTCTGGGTTCCACCTCTCGCCTGGTGTTCTGCAAGCTCGTTTTTTTCCCACTCTCGGTGTAATATCAGTTCTAGTACTGAGCAGCCTGCTCTAGGTGCCTCATGAGAGTGAAGACGTTAATATGAATATGAAGCACTTTATTTTTAGTTTTAGCATTTTGATGGGGGTTCCCCCCTTCCTTCCTCCCTTCCTTCTTTCCTTCCTTCTTCCCTCCCACCCTCCCTCCTTTCCTTCCTTCCTCCTATAATAATTTCAAGAACAAGCCCAGCTTTTTTACGCTCCCTTCGTTTTACCTCACCTGGCCTAAACAACACGCATTCCAAATTGTATTGAGAGTTTTCAGTGAGGCAGCTAAACGACAGGTGCTAACAGCTGGGGCATTTTCTAAGAATCGAAGGACATGACTTCAGTTTCCACGTCGGCTTTGGCCTGCTTGGTGACAGCTGCCATTTAACTGTCTCAGCCTGTGCACTGGGGGGGGGGGTGATCAGAGCTGCTGGCTGATTCATAACTTAGGAGGTGATTAAACTTTTAAAGTATTATGAGGTCTTTTCTTTAATTCATTTATCCAAACAAACAGTTCTCATTGAATGAACAGGGGCTTTGATTTGAAAACGCTCTACAGACATAAAACACTAGCAGCTTGTAGATGGCATTTTTTAAAAAATTCACTCTCCTAAAGGAATTTCATTACCAAATCCCCATGAATCTTGAACCTCAGGAAGAATAATTCTTGCCTTTGTTGGAGTTTTAAATTTAGACTAATCAGACAATAGTGAAGCATTCTGTTCAAAGCATTCCTTTTAGACTACCCATTTATTATACTCTGCTCTTAAGAAGAGATGAATTTGATTAGCGTTGAACATTCAGTCGATGCTTTTGCATAGCTAATACCAGGGAGAAATTTTCCAAAAGTTGTGCCTGCTGTTTAATATTATTCTATAGTCAACTTTTAATTATCTGTACTGAAGGAATCTAATCAGTGATGCGACTCCAAAATCATTTCCTTTGGCTTGGGGAGGCATTGGATGTATGATGCTCTTATTTCCCTTCCTTAATGGTTTTGCTCAGACCAGTATTAAAATTATGCCCGATGCTTTGCACACCCAGCTCATCAGAGGAAGCAAGGAGGGAATGGTCCAGAAGTATACTGGGTGTTAGGGAAAGGTCAACTGGAATTTTCAAATTTGTTACAGATAATACACAGTATGAATCAACCTGATTATTCATCTGGATTATTAAATGGAAAGTAATAGCCAATAATAAGCTACAGTTGTATAAGGAAACAAATGCAAGAAACCACTTAAAAGATTTTGTATATTATTGTTGCCCAGTTTTGCATTTTGAGCCACTGTGGGTTGGTATCCTAGAGCGGTGGTTTTCGCCAAGGGGTCCTGGGGTGCAGATGGGGAGGAAAAGGGATGTAGGCTTCAGCAGCTGCGCCGCTGTCCTGCTCTCTAGCCCTGCTCCTAGAGGTGTGCGCCCCCATCAACAGGACAGCCAATCAGAGAGCGGGAAGGTGGCTACGTGGCAAAAAGTATGAGAGAGGAAGAGCCTAGAGGAATGCGTGGATGGGTGGTCCAACTTGCTGGAATGGCGCCTTTGCAGAGGCTTACTATAAATGCTTAGCTTTTTTCATACTTTGCTTGTGACAGTGGCGAACATAGCCCTTGCTGAAGATTTGTCCTCACACCTTTTTGGTCTTGCGAAAGAGCTGCCCTTTTTGTGCCGCTGTAGTATTTGACGCTCCCTCCACCTGGTGGGCGTGACCTTATTTCCCATAGGAGTTTAAAGGGATGGGGGGGAAGGACTAATTAGTCCCTCATTAAGCACTTACAACGAAGTACGATCATTCTGCTGAAAAGATAATCTAGTCGCTGAATTAGAAAGCCAGACACATTTTTAACATAACATTGGAATGCAAAGCCGTTTTCAATAAAAAGCTTTTTGTAGTAGTGGAAAATGACTATGTTTTAATAGGATCTTTCCATATGTGTTACAAAGGGATCCTGTAAAATGTGATGATTTCAGGCTTTTTTGCCGATCTTGAAAGCTACCTGATAATCTGGAATTTCACCTGAAACAGACACATTTCCCCTCCCCCATCCTGTTTGTGAGCCTCCAGCACCCTAGACGAAATAGCAAGATTTTGTTTACCACTCTCTTAGTAGAAAATGAGTGGGAGTCGGAGTGTTTTCTTGACCAAGAAGGAATGGCTGTTCTCTTAACACTGCCTGGCTAGGCTCCAGCTCACTGGCCTAAAAAGAGATGTTATCAGGGGTGTGATTAAAATAAGGCCCGTTGGCCCTGCTTAACTAAATCAGCTTGAGAATCTAAGAAGGACATAAGCCTTCACTGATAGACAACAGAAATTCTCAAATAGGTAGGTTAAGGCACTAGTGACATTTACTTGTTGGTTTTAGTTTTAATCAACTCTGGTTGCTCAAAGACACCCATTGTGTAGGTGATGGTTCCTTCTTCTCCCCTCACTGCCTGCTTTTCACACATCTCCCTGCCTGTTGGGGTTAATCAGTAAGAAAAAGACCGGCATGGGGAAAAGCTGCGAAAACATGGTTAAGACAACTTAAAATTCAGAGAGTGGTTGCAGCCCGTGAGAAATGGCTGTGAGGATGAAAGTTGAAACCGTGGACAGTGGTGGCCACAGCTGACCATGTTTCACAAACTGTTGCCCAGGTCCCCGTCGCTGTTGATCAAAGGTTGACCAGTTCCTCTTCGGATTAACTTCAGTGCCTGCTGTGGTGTTGTCCTGCCACTGTTACCGTTATGCCAATAAGGGGTTCTGTTTGTTAAGTTCTCTGCCTCTCTTCAGACCCTTAATTTGCCAAATCTACACCCCCAAATCCAGCCAGTTCTGTAGAGACACGGGGGGAAAGATGTAGAAGTGGATGATTTGGATCTCAAATTTGGAGCCAGGACCAAAGGTTCAGTAGGGTCCAGCTTTGACCGTGATCTTTTGGAGAGGGAAGAAGACATTTCCTCTAAGCTTAAGCCTGGCAAGACCTAATTACAGAGTTTTTTGTTTTTGTTTTTATTTTGCTGTTCTAAAATGAAAACTAATAAGGCATTTCTTCATCTATTTCATTTAGCTCCCTCTCTCTCTAAATATTAAAGAAAATAAAAAATTCTCCTAATTTGCCATAGTTTTGTGTAGTTTCAGTTTGTACATGACTTCCTGTTCCAAGTGGGCAGTTGTGGTCCCTCGGAACCTTTGTATTCTAGAACATTCTTTGACACCTTTGGTATCCACCTTGCTTAAGAATTGAGAGATTGTGAAATAAAGTCATGTGGAGCCTTCAAATCATTTATCTTTGATCCACTCTAAGTGATTAGTTAATGCCCAATTGGAAGGTAGAAAACTATATCTTAGGAACTAGTTATCATTTGTTATATTTAGTGAGGAACAAAGTTTAAACTCACTCATGTGAAAGTTAGGTATAGGATGTTTACTTCTTTATTATGAATATTCTTAACTTGGGTCTATGAAGTAAAAACATCAGCTTTAGATCACATAATTTCCCTTGATTTTAAAATAACTTAATAGTCTAAAAAATTTTGGGGTGCACTGCTGGTAGGAGTGTAGATCAGCAGAACCATTTGGGGAAACAATTTAGCAGTATTGTGTAAGAGTGAATATTCATATACCCTAGGACCCAACTAATTCTTTCCTAGGCAGTACCCCAAGAAACTTAACTTATGGGTATTGTTTCTCCTGGGAACAGCCTTGTTTCTGGTAAAAATAAATGCATAAAACTAAAACTGGAGACCAAAAGTTATAAGAATCCATAAGCAGAAGAACACTGAAAAATTCACACAAGGGAATATTATACAGCAATGAAAAAGAATGGCCTACAGCTGCTGGCAACATAGTTAAATCTTAGAAATAACAGTGTGTAAAAAAATTAGCCGCAGAAAACTACATACAATATGATAGAATTAATTATAATGTTTAAAACCACACAAAACTAAATGGTTTATTTTCGGGAATGATACATACAAAATTGAGGATTGTGGTCACCCCTGAAAGAGAACTTAGGGAAGCAACAAATCAGTTGATGTATTAATATTGGTAATGTCTTACATAAGACGGTGGGTTTATAGGTACTCATTTGATTGTTAGGCTTCATGGATTCTATACATGTTGCGTCCATTCTTTTGTAGGTATCAATTCTGCATGATACAGATACATTTTTTTTTTGGATTAAAATTTTTTTCCAGCTTTGAAATATAGTTGAGGAGTTCCCATTGTGGTTCAGGAGTTAATGAACCTGACTAGTGTCCACAAGGATGCAGGTTTGATCTATGGCCTCGCTCAGTGGGTTAAAGATCCGGCGTTGCTGTGAGCTGTGGTGTAGGTTGCAGACATGGCTTGGAATCCTTGTTGCTATGGCATAGGCCAGCAGCTGCAGCTCCAATTCGACCCCTAGTCTGGAACTTCCATATGCTGCTGGTGCCACCGTAAAAAGCAAAAAAAAAAAAAAAAAAAAAAGAAGAAGAAGAAAGGAAAGAAAAGAAATATAGTTGAAATTCAGTACTATGTCAGTTCAGGGTGTCCAGCATAATGATTTGATTCTTCATATATCATGAAAGGATTACCACATATGCACATCTGTAGTTAACTTTCAAGTTTCCATATAAACACAAAAAAGAGAAATAGAAAAAAGTTGTTTTTTTCCTAGTGATGAGAACTCTGAGGATTCACTCTCTTAACAGCTTCATCAATATCAAGCAGCAGTGTTGACTAGAGTCATGTTGTAATTATTAGGTTTGTAAAATATAAGTATTTTTATGGTGTTAACATAAGCCAGGATTTTCCCTTGTTGCTCCCGCATTCTACCCATTTCATATCATAGTCCCTTTTTATAGTCGCCAGTGTCTTGACATCACACAGGACTGGCCAGAAGATGTGGTCCCATGGAAATCCCTGGGGTCGTTTGGGTGGCTGAGAATACAGGTGAGGCTGATGACAATGCCAAAGTGATGAGTTGGGGGACACAGAGCCGTCTGTCTTCCTCTTCCTGCTGAATGCCTAGCAAATCTAGGATCATGGAGAAAAGAGAACTCGTTAGGTCAGGCATGGCGTGACCTCCTGGAAAATCCCTATTTATTGGCCCAGCAGTGACAGATAGTTCCGATGTGGAGAGTTTATTATGAGAGACTTGGTCCCTTGCTGCCTACCGTTCTTTTCCTAGGAGAGCATGGTCTTTTGAGTGAGGTGGGATTTGGCACGAGGATGGTGATGTCAGAGGTGATGCAGCCAGGCAGATTGTCCCAGGCTCCAAGGCTTCGTCTTACAAAATTAAAAGTGGATATGTGAGAAACTGGTCCAGGTGGGAATAAAAATGACAGTAAAAGTGGGAAATGTACGCCAGGACTGGTGGGGTGCTTTTCTGAGTACTGAAGTTCTCTCCTGCTAAGAGGCATCATTGTTGAAGGGCTGGCCACTGCTGGGGTGGGGGTGGCGGGACCTCTCCAACGAGTCCTCAGCTTATCCAGCTGCAGCTGTGTGGAGTCACATGTGACATGCTGCGTGGTGCACGTTGGGTCTTACTCTGGATTTCCACTAAACGAGTGTGTGGAATTAATACCCAGCCGAACGTTTGTCCTGAGAACACCCAGAAACCCCTGTGCCGCTTGGTATTTTTCAGACTAGTGCTCAGACAGGAAAATGTGCAGAATGTCTATTTTCTAAAATAGTTTCAACATCTTTTATGTAATGCTGATGCGTCTGGAAGTGAAAATGCTAAGAGTTTCATTTCACTAAGAATGGAATTTTTTTTTCTTTAACCTTTAACCTTAGAATGCTATTGGCAACATTTTCGCTGTAGTCTTAAGAGTATCCCTGTGCGTGTGTTCACTGACCCATCGAACCAATATTTACTGAGAATATTGAGGCTCAAAGGAATGTGTAGTTTGTTGTGACAAACACAGAGAAACCTGGTCAGTGAGTCTAACTAAGGATCTAACAGTCTAGACGAGGAGATGGATCGTTCATTATGTGACAGGACAAATACAATAAATGTGGAAGCAAGTCACAGAGGGGGTGACAGCTGAGCTGGTTAAAGGGAGAGTAACATTTGAATGAGGAAGAAGGGCATTTCCAATTGAGGGACCAGCATGAAGAGAAAGGGATTTTTGCCTTTAACATTTCTAAGATTTCGCCAGATTTTCTGACACAAATACAAGCACCACAGTAATGAAATTAATAGGAAATTCAGATAAAAATTATCTAAGTAAATTAAGACTTTTTTTTTTCTTTGCTAAATTTGTTTGCCTTAACCTTTTCATCTTAATTTCATTGCAGAGGACAATATAGTTATGGCCAAGGCATAGAATTATAATTCAGTTTAAAAGTAGTTTAGTATCTTAGTGGTAAAACAAGTTAAGAATTTAACATTCAATCCTTGGCCTGGCTCATTGGGTTAGGGATTCAGCGTTGCTATAAACTGTGGCGAAGTTCGCAGATGCAGCTCCAGTCCAGTGTTGGCTGTAGCTGTGGCATAGGCTTCAGCTGCAGCTCTGATTTGACCCCTAGCCTGGGAATTTCCACATGCCACAGGTCCAGCCGTTTAAAAAAAAAAGAAAAGAAAAGGAGAATTTAACATTTAAGTAAATTTAGGTAATTTAGTGTTTAGATAAATTTTGATAAATTATGAGTTTGGGATTAACAGATACACACTACTATATATAAAAAGATAAAGAGTTGCTGTAGAGCATAGGGAACTATATTCAATGTCTTGTAATAACCTATAAATGGAAAGAATCTGAGAAAGAATTGAGGATAGAAATCTCAAAATACAGCAATGGTAGTATTTATATTTCAGTAACACATAGTATATAAAATACTTCAGGAATTGTTATTTAAGTCAGCCATGCAAAAGAAAGAGCAATATAAGACTAAATTACAAGTTTCGCACATAAACTATTACCAGTACATGTTGCTTAGTGTGTCCTGGTTTTGTATTATTATTATAAACAATTCATTATTAAATTATTTTTTCCCAAAAAACTGATGCGAAAATCGTCTTGCTTCTTTTCCCCTCTTCGCATAGTCTATTAAATTTTAGCAAATCTAAATCAGAATAGCATCTAATAGACAACACATGGGATGTGTTTGCTATTGATTCAAATGTTTTATGGCATATTCATTAGACAAACACATAATATTTATAAAGTGTGTCCAGTAATTAAAAGAAATGGATGAATATGTATTACTGTCTTGTTTTTTTTAGCAAAAGGAATAATTCACCGTAAGCGCTTCTAGTTATTTTTGCTAAATATTTAGAGCACTTGAATGATAATATTTGTTGTTTCTCTTGTTTATACTTTATAGATAATTTTTGCACAGACTTACTTCTTTTCCATTGATGCGTCTGTGCCTCTACACATATATTGCAGATTATTTGAAGTTATTATTTGTAACTTGCCCTTCAGCTGCAGTGAATAAACTCTCCTCTCTCCTTAGTTTGCCGAGGGCCTCTCTGATGACCTCTCTTAGGGCGTTACAGCGATGACAGTGCTAATTAAAGTTTTAATAGGAAAAAGTGCTGGCAAATAAAACTGTTAAATTTGAAGCATGAATTATAAATTCAGCTCGGTTGCCCTAGCGGTGATGTTTAGAAAGTGCTTCCAGTAGGCTGAGCTCTCTGCTACATATTCCTCTTACATGTATTAATTTAATTTTCCCAACTGCTTGGTGAAGTGGGTGGCATTATGCCCATTTTCCAGGTGAATTTGTAACCACGATGTCTCACAACACTTACTAGTAATTTTTTTTTTTTTTTTTTTTGTCTTTTTAGGGCTGTACCTGCAGCCTATGGAGGAAGGGGGTCAAATCAGAGCTGCAGCCGCTGGCCTACACCACAGCTCACGGCAATGCTGGATCTTTAACCCACTGAGCAAGGCCAGGGATTAAACCTACATCCTCGTGAATACCAGCCAGATTCGTTTTCACTGAGCCACAATGGGAACTCCTAGTAATTTAAATATGCTACATTGGTAATATATTTTAAATACACAGCTCTGGAGCTTTATACATACTACATATATATCTATACACACATATATACATAAATATAAATCTTCTTTTATTTATTCAACAAATATTTATGTATTGACTGTGTCAGGCTGCTGTTCTAAACTCTGGAGCTAGTGAGATCAGGTATAGCCACCCCTCTTGCCTGTAAGAGACTTAACAATGAACTTGGAGAGTTCAGTGGGAGAGATGATTTGTCTGCGACATAAATCCAAGAAAATATGATTACTTTAACAGGATTGAGTAAAGGGTGTTGTAAAAAAAATGGGGAAAGAAGTCCTCAACTTCCCAGAAGGTATGAGAGAGGTCTTCACAGAAAATCAGCCAGAGCTCTGAGACCTGACGAGTGAGTCTGAGTTTGAAAAGATGATCAGAGGGAATAGTGCCAAGGGAACAGAATAGACTGGGGTGTGGACAGGAGGCAGAGCCAGGCAGGCTCGGTCAGGGAGATTCAGAGGGGCTGAGGGTCAGTTGCAGCTGGGGGAGGGTCACCACTGGCTGGGGTCAGATCACAAGGAGCATGGCCTGCCGTTTGAAGGAGGGCAGACCTTATGTGTGTGTGTGTGTTCAAAAGCCATCAGCAGATTAATTTGACACTCTTTAAATTATAATAAGGGATGTCCTTCTCCCCTCTCTTCCTCCTCTTCTCATTTATTCACTCAGTTGATGCTTATTGAGAGCCTGTAACGTGCCCAGCATTGTGCTGAACACTGAAGATAAAAGCACAGGCAAGAACTAACACAGTTCTGCCTTCCTGGAGCTTACTACTTAGCAAGGGAAACAAGCATTCGCAATTAATCTAACAGTAACGACAAAGGTACAATTACAAAGGTGACCTGTATAACAAGGGAGAGAAGGATTCTGTGAAGTAAGGGGTAGTGGGCTGGCCAAGGAGTTCAGGAGAGGCTTCCCCAAGGAGAAGAGGACTGAGCTGAAAGAGGGGAGAATACAAAATCATTAGTTGAAGAAAGTGGATGATTTGAGAGGTCTGAGCAAGGAGGAGATCATGTGCAAAGGCCCTGAGGCCTAGGAGAGCATGGTACCTTTCAAGAATTAAAGGTAAACCAGAAAACCTGTGTGCAGGCTGGAAAATGCAAGGGCTGGCCCACACTGGGCCCTGGGGGTCATGGTGAGAATCCAAGCTCAGTGGAAAGCCACTGCTTTATGCAGGCATGAGGATAGGGTGTAGGGTGGCAGGGATGGAAGCAGGGGGACCAACTGAGAGGCCAACGGAATAGTCCAGATGAGTCATGAGGGTGGGCCGCCTAGAGTGGAGGTGGTGGTCAGGAGAGAAAGAGAGGTATGCGCTGGTGGCAGAATCAGTGGTTGGATGGTTGGGTTCGGAGCATCATTTGGAAAAGGAAGATGTCAGGATGACATTCGTGCCATTGCTGAGCTAGGGAAACACAGGAGAGTCGGCAGGATCCCCTCTGCTTGGATTTCCAGAAAACTTCAGGGGAGGCGGGGGAAGACATCAAACAGAGTTGAGATGGGAGGTCGGCCTTGGAGAATGAGTAGGCATTTCCGTTGGCAGGGAGGGCAAAGGCATGCAATTCAGAGGGAGCGTTGTGTTCAAAGGCACAGAGGCTTAACCAGAATTGTGTGAATAAATAACTAGGTACGTACACAGGTACGAAAAAGAAATGACTGCGTGACCCATGAATAACTGTGCTGGTTTCTTGATAACACTCGTGTCTATTTTGTGTTACAGTCATCCTAAGCCCCATAGCGAGTAGAATTCATAACTAGATCAAAATGTTTAAGTATCTTTTACACCATAGACATATTAAATATGTAGAAATTCCTCTCTTGACTTCCTTGGTTTAATTTAGAGATTCACCTGTGGCTCTTGGTTTTATCGTCTGCCTTCTTTCTAATAAAATGTATTCATTTGGGTAGGACCTGGATTTTAGGTCTTTTTCCTTAGTGTTTTGGCATCTGGATTTGGGATTGATTGGCATTTTTAATTTGCTGAAATAACTATAAACTTACTCCTGATGGAAATATGAACATGTTGATTTTAATTTAGCTTGGGAACTAAAATCGAAGGACAGTCCAATTCAAAAAGACTTAAGTAATGCTAAGACTTAGGTGACGTATCAACTCTAGGAAGAAGTAAGTTGATGTTGATTTCATATTTCACTTTTTTGTAATACGTACAAGAAGGTCAATAAGTCAGTTTTGGAGAGACGATATAGCACCGGAATTATGAGCATGGTTTCTGTGAAATACAGTGGCTTAAATACTGCCTTTAGCATCCGCTGGCCACACAAGGGCCCTGTTCTCTTGTCAATAACAGACATCATAATGCTGACTGTCTGCCTCATAGGGTACGATGGAGTGGGATATCGTATGCAGAGCTTTCGGCCAGTGCCGGGAATGTAGTCAGTGTTCAATAAATGTCCACGATGACTTTGAGTATCACTGACATCATGCTTCACCTGACTCATCAACAGAGAGGCACGTACGGTTTCGAAAGTGAAAGTCAGGCAGTTATTATGGTAAATACGTGTAATGGTCTCGCTCACCTCTGTGGCTAGAAGGAGCCTTAGAGAGCATCAGATTCAGTAATGCTTCTGACGTTTTCTGGAGAAGAACTGTTTTTCATTCCTCTGAAGTTTGGGGATCGTTAGGCAGAGGAGGGGAAGGAATAGGATAATTTTGCTGGTGTCGTCCCTAAGCTCAGGAGAGGGGATGGGAACAGCAACTGCTGGGCAGAGCCCTGTCATCTGCAGAGATGAGGACCTGCTATGTGTCTGCTTGCTGAATTAAGCACAGTGTGCGTGTGTGTGTGTGTGTGTGTGTGTGTGTGCATGCGCGCGCGCGTGCGCGCGGTGAGACAGAGAGAGAGATTATGCAAATGTGTTTCGCTTTTCTGAGAATTCAGCTAATGTGAATGAAGACCACAGAAAACTGCCTAACTCAGTGGGAATATTGTTTTTCTAATTACAGGTCTTAGGCATTTTACATTGAGTTTCTGTACTGCCTCCCTTTCTGCTCAAGCAAAATCTGTGTGAAAAGATCTGCTGGGAAGGAACCAACTGCTTATGATTCTCCATTGTGATGAAAGCACGTGGTACAGGTAAACATCTCTGAAATCCTTAACCAGCAATAACTATCATTTAGTTGTAAAATCTCCAAGATCCTGGTGGGGAGGTGTACATATCTGTTCTTACTCACACACACACACAAAAGCACACACACACACACACACACACAACATAAATCTACATCTATAGATTCATGTATTCTCCATCTATTTATTCTTTCCATCCCTTTATACAAATGGAAGGTTTGCTTTTTTGTGAGAAAGAAAATTGCTTCTCTTTATTTTGAGATCACCGACGACGAGCGTGACCAGGCATTGATAAGAAAAGAATAATTCTGATGACTGTGTTTATAAATTGTGTCTGTTGGTGGTGGGGAACAAATACAGTGTATGTTAGCACTCAACCTTTTTGTCCCTCTAAATAATGCAATAATGAATATTTGTTTATAGAACAGTTATGTATCTACAACATGATTTTTAAGGATTACATAGTACACCATTGAATACATATCCTAAAATACATTTAATTGATCCTCTCTAGTTGGACTTCAATTTGTTTCTATTTTTTTTTTTCTTTTATACTACCCAAACTGTTCTTATGGCTTCATGTTAGTTGCCATGGCTTCCTTGGTAGAGTTCCTTAGCAGTAAATTGTTGAATTTAAGAGTTTTCAAGTCTTAAGACTCTTGATACTTGTTGCCAAATTACTTTCCAATAAAGTCAGACCAGTTTATACTTCCAGAGGCTCAGTGTATGAGAGACCTACTTCCATACAATTTTGCTAGCACTGAGAATTTTAGAAACAGAAAGAGTCTTTGCCAATTTATAATGAGAAGTGGTGTCTGCATATGCTGTTTTTTTTGTGGGGCTTGGTGGTAAGAGGGAACCACTTATTGGTAAATAACACTCTTTTGAAGAACTTTTCCTCTGTAGTCGGTAGCGTGGTTGAAACTTACCGATAGTTGACATTTGAGAAATAATACTAAGTTGAAAGGCATGGAAGGATCCTGAAGAATTTTAGGTTTTTCCCCCTTGTTTTGGTCAAGTATTTATAGACAAGCATGAGATCACTGGATACTTTGTCCATGGAAAGCATAATTTTTCATTTTTTAATAAGAATAAAAAGGTATTTAATAAATAGCCGTCATTAAACATGGGTCTGAAGTTGTACTGCTCACTACTTAATATGTATAGGTGTGTGTATAAATATACGTACATATATATGTGTATGTGTATATGCATATCCATATACCATCCAACACTGGGAGTATGATGAAATGTGATTATGGCATTGCCATAGGATTCAGAGGCTACAGATCACGGGTTATAAGACTGCAGGCTCCAGGCTGCCTGGGCTCAAATTCCAGCTCTACTGTCTTGAGGTGTGACCTTGGGCAAGTTGCTTTTTACAGCTAGATGTCTAAGTTTATAAAATGTAGATAATACCCATCTTTCAGGGTGTTGTTGCAAGCAACTATATGTGAAATCATTAAAACTCCTATTTCAAGAGACTATTTAAAGATAGCAGAAAATGGTTATGATCAAAGTAAAAAGCAAATTATAACACTAACCGTAGTGTAACCTCATTCTTATAAAATTACTTTTTCCCCTTCTTCCTTCATTTCATCCTCCTTTGGGATCCAGAAAAGGTGCACTATATTTCTGAATGGCTTTAATTAGAATTAATGGCATAAACCCAATTCTGGAGAAACTGGCTGACTGAAGTCTGCAAGTCAGAGAGCTGATAAGTTGACGTTGTCTCTGCCGCCTGGCCAGTGGGTCCCTTGGAGCAGGCTTTGTATGAGAGAAGAGCCTTTTCCCAGCCCCGGGCTGCCTTGCTCCTGAGCTACAGCGAGTACCTGGGTCAAGCAAGCTTCCTGGCTTCTCAGAGCCTCACTGAAGCTCTAACCATCCAGCTCTGTGTGTGAGCCGCCCTACTAGACTCTTCTTATTCTTCTGTTAGTAAATAAGCCTCTTTTCACTAAATAAATGCAGGAGAAGTTAGAATCAGAGACACCCCCCCACACACACTTCTTAGGAAATATGTACTTGATCCCACAAAAGCACCAAAGGAAAAACTGTGGGGTGTGAGTCCTTCAACCCTTAAGCCACATCATAAGGTTGAAACAGAAGGAAAAAGAGGCTGAGCGTGACTTGGCCTTAAGGAAACAAACCCAATGCTTGTGTGACTTCAGCTAATGCTTTTCACCAGAGACTCTGCAAATCTTGTCTATGTGCATTTGTTTTGGCCCAAATTTCCAGTCTGATTTGAACAGCTCTGTATTTTTTTTTTCAGTAAAAGAGGAACATCTGAATTCCTAATTAAGATGGTTTCGCTTAATAATTCCTCTTGAATGGGCCAGAAATGATTTTCCTCCAAATGAGGAGGAGGACGAAGAAGAAAAGCAACTTGTAGTTGTGCACATACATCTATTATCTGAACAAAACTAATAAGTTCGTGAAGGGAGAGAGGACAACAAATGTGTCAGCAAATACAGCTCAGGAAAAGAGTACCTTGTGTTCTGCCAGCCTCCAGTGAGTGGCGGGAAAAAGGCCGACCATCTCCTTGGTGAGGATGGTGATAATAGTACCATATGGAAAATTTGGAATTTGGGTAGCACTTCAGTTCCTCCCCAACCACAGAATCAATACGGACTCACACACAGAGGAGGAAACAGTTCTCTTGCTGTGCATCCCTGCTGGTGCACAGAAATGCAGGCGTGTTGATTATTAGGGACTTACCAGGATGACTTTCTCCAGGGAGGCCGAGAGTGGAGAATATTTAACCCTATGTAATGGCAGTTTTGGATTGTCACTATGAGCCAAACCATTTTTTGCAATCATTTGGGAAACTTCTCTGCAGGACCAGGCCAAATCCTTGTTGAAACTCAATTTACAGAGTCCCACGGGGTCTTTGGGGTGTCTTTGGGCTTTGCAGTACAGAACGAGAGCACGGCTAGATCTTGAATTGGAAGAAACTAAGACGATGTCTTTTTATTTATTTAGTGGTCTTTTTAGGCCCACACTTGCGGCATATGGAAGTTCCCTGGCTAGGGGCCAAATCAGAGCTGCAACTGCAGGCCTATGCCCCAGCCACAGCAACACCAGATCCAAGCCACGTCTGTGACCTACACCACAGCCCACAGCAATGCCGGATCCTTAACCCACTGAGCAAGGCTAGGGATCCTTGTAGATACTAGTCAGGTTCTTAACCTGCTGAGCCACAATGGGAACTCCCTAAGACAGTATCTTTAAACACAGCTCTCATTTACTCATTTATCCCTTATTTATTCATTTGGCAGTCTCTTTGGGGGCACTGGAGATTATGGACTGGAACGTGGTAGAGTGAGGCCTGCCCTGATGGAGTTTGCATTTCTAAGGGAAATACAGCAGTAATCTGACTTGGGTGAAGCGGGGAGCTGATCTGGATCATTCTTTTTTTTTGTATTTTTGCCTTTATCTAGAGCCGCACCTGCGGCATATGGAGGTTCCCAGGCTAGGGGTCCAACAGGTGCTGTAGCCGCCGGCCTTCGCCACAGCCACGTCTGCAACCTACACCACAGCTCACGGCAACACCGGACCCTTAACCCAATGAGCAAGGCCAGGGATCGAACCCGCAACCTCATGGTTCTTAGTCGGATTCGTTAACCACCGAGCCATGAAGGACACTCCCTGATCTGGATCATTCTTAAAGGAGGCTTAGCGTGTGTCTGAAATGAGAGACTGGGGAGTTCCCATCACGGTGCAGTGGAAGCGGATCCGACTAGGAAGATGAGGTTGCGAGTTCGATCCCTGGCCTTGCTCAGTGAGTTAAGGATCCGGCGTTGCCGCGAGCTGTGGTGTAGGCCACAGATGCGGCTTGGATCTGGCATTGCTGTGGCTGTGGCTGTGGCGTATGCTGGCAGCTGTAGCTCTGATTAGACCCCCTAGCCTGGGAGTCTCCATATGCAGCGGGTGCAGCCCTAAAAAGACAAAAGACAAAAAAAAAAAATGAAATGAGAGACTGGAGAGACCCGTGGAGAAGGGCCTGTTGCTCTGGAAGGCACAGGCAGAAAGAACCAGAGAATCATCAGGGGCTGGCAGTGAGAGAGTGAGATGATTGACAGCAGGACCAGAGACGGAAACGAAGAAAGTGCAAATGTGAAACTGGGCTTGGATGGATGGATGCATAATTGCCAGGGCCAGTGAAAATCATGCAGCCATTGACCTCTCAGTTTAGGTAATGGAAGTAATGCATGCTCTTGACAATCTGTATTTTTACAAACTCTCGGGTGAGTGTCTTCCTTTATGACTATGTAAACATGTTAAACGAGGGGATGGCTCATGGTATATTCTTTTTGGAGCCGTCACCCAAAGGAAGAACAGAGGTGGTGGCTTCGCCAGAACACATTTACCGTACTCTAACATTGGCTTCCTCTTCTTACGTTATCCACCATTGTTCACATTAGAGTGGGATTAATTATATCATTAATTCTCCCTTCTGTGCACAAAGAACAGTTCACTTTATTTAGTTAACTTTAAACATATTTAAGTTCTGGATGAACATAATAGTTTCTCCAGTTGTCACCTCGCAGCCGTTTTAGTATTTTGGTACCTTCCATTCAGCTGGTTTGTGGGATTGGGTACCCTTCCTCCTTCCATTCCCAAGTGCTCTTAGTGGTCTCTTAAATAGTAAAATCCACTTAGAGATTTATCTACTTTGACCTTCATCATGGGTTTGATAAAGGCTATTATTTTGGCTTTGGGTTTACTATCATTGAGGGCTTTATTCTAGGGCTCAAACTTCTGCCATATATTTTACTCAAATGCTTTTCCTTCTTTGTCAAGTACAGTTCCTTTAGTTTAGTTGTCCTTCCCCCTCCCCAGCCCAACTCATGCAAGCCCCAAAACACGTATTGGGATTTGCATGCAGATTTCCATAGTTAAGAAAACCCTATGGATATTCATTCAGTCTTTTTTTTTCTTTTTAAGGCCACACTGGACACATATGGAAGTTCCTAGGTTAGGGGTCGAATTGGAGCTGCAGCTGCCAGCCTACGCCACAGCCACCGCAATGCAAGATCTGAGCCACGTCTGTGACCTACAGCACAGCTCACGGCAACATCGGATCCTTAACCCACTGAGTGAGGCCAGCAATCAAACCTGCATCCTCCTGGATCCTAGTTGAGTTCGTTTCCGCTGAGCCACAACAGGATCTCCAATATCCATTAAATCTTTAAAATAGAGATCTTCTCCAAAATTATCTTTTAACATAAATATGTTCTTCCCTTTTCCACGCCATTGTCTTCAACCTGAAGGTAGTCTCTCTAAATCACAAAAACTTTGGGGGAAGGTATTATTTTGAGGCACTTGAAGACTCAAGGCTACATAGTGTTTTATATGTAGGCGTAGCTTTTCAAAACTATTTTGGAATGTATGAGAGTATCTGAAATAATTTACTAGACTTCTGTACAAAGCATTTTATTATTTGAAAGTATGAATAATATAATTTACTGTGTCAGTGTGCCAACAGTCACATAGTCCTTTATTTTTCATGAAATAAGGTGGACTATTTTGTCATCTGACAGAGTAAAACTCATGAGAAAATGGTTGATACCAAAGCCTACTGTTTTGTCTCTCCATGTTAGGACCCTTACACAGAATCCCTCCGCCCCCCCTTTTTTTTTCCATTTCTTTTTAGGACTGCACTCGGGACATATGGAAGTTCTCAGGCTAGGGGTCCAGTCAGATCTACAGCTGCCCACCTTTGCCACAGCCACAGCAAATCAGGATCTGAGCCACATCTGTGACCTACAGCACAGCTCACAGCAACACAGGATCCCCGACCCACTGAGCAAGGCCAGGGATCAAACCTGCATTCTGTTGGGTACTAGTTGGATTCGTTTCTACTGTACCACAGTGGGAACTCTGAGATTCCCTCCCTTCTAATGCTGCCATCAGTGTTGGCAGACCGAACTGTTCAAAGTGTGATCAATGACTGCAGGTGGAAATACCAAAATTACTTTCCTTTTTTTCCTCGGAGTTTATCAGATGAGATGAAGCATTTACGTATTTTTGGCTAAATTCTAGAGTGCTACAGTATTTAGCGTGGTGTTCTAGTATTTAGTGGTGGAAAGGTACATGAAGATCATTTAGTCCCTTTTCCACCCTAACTCAAGACCTCCTGAATATCATTAGTGCCTTTCACTTTGCCAGGGTTCATAATGCAAGTTCATTGATTGTTCATTGTTTATTGAAAAAACTATAATCATTATAAGGTTTAGAAATAATACACAGAACTTCTGGAGAGTAATATCCTTTTTGTATGAGTTAGCTAGAAACAGAAGACTCACACCTCTAGATGAGAAACTGTATCAAGAATTATCTCTTCAGACTGAATGAGACATATATCCTTGATATTTGTGTAGATTTTCACTAAGTGTTTGAATAAAAATTGGGACGGTAATTTCTATGACTTGGCAATTCTGTCTCACATTTTCTCTTTGGAAGTATTCTTTCTTCTCTCTCATTTTTCTTTTCTTTAAAATGAGGACAAGAAGTCACTGTGAGGTTTGTGTACATATAAATTTTTAGACCGTTTCCTGGCCTGCCACAAGCTAAAGCTTCTGCTACTTCTATTCTGTTGCTCCTTCTTGTTACTTCATACTTTTTTTTTTTCCCCTGGTGGAGATTTTCTTGAGTATCTAAAATAAATAAATATAACCAAACAAAACAAGAAATTCAGTGCTGGTATCATATGCTTTAGAAGGTGGGGTCGTGTTTTCTTCCACTGGCAGTGATGTGATTCTCCGAGTGCATCTTAGCTGAACCCAAGTTCAAGTGGAACGCCCTAGGTCTGGGATCAGGAGAGCTTTGAACAAGGTACTGACTGACCCTGTGCCTCCAAGTTTTATATCTGTATCATGAGTGGGTTACTCTCTGAGGCTTCTTCCACTTCTAAAAAAAGATTGTCATCTTACATCCTTGATGTGTTAAGGCTTTGAAGTCTCTGTAGAAAAGAACCCGTGAAAAGTCCCAGCCGCTATTTATTATCTTCTTTCTGTACATTTGTATATATGAGTCTAGTGTTTTTTGGTTTTTTTTCTCCCCGTTTTGGGTTTGTGTCCTCCTTCATGCTCAGGTGAAGCTAATGACCTTCTCCTCCAGTGACGATGGTGAAACAAAATAAAACAAAACCAAACACTTCTTTCCTTCACAAAAGCAACCCCCTCCAGATGCTTCATCCGTAAGCTCCTATTCAGATGGCACAGAGAGCATCATTTCCCTTGCCACTGAAATACAGCCATCTCTGGAGTGAAATTTGGCAGCTGTGTAATATCAAGCTGCAGTCCTTATATGACAGTTTGGGGAAAGGAGTGAGACAGAAATAGCAGATTCCAAAATAATCCAATTAAAAGAGCTGGAAAAGTAGAGTTGGGCAACAAGATGGGGGGTGGGGAGCCCTGACGTTAGTTTAGTCTACAGGTTAGGCGGTGTGGGTTTCAGCTCGAAGCTTGGCGATGAGCATAGTTAAGAATCTCCTGCACACGCCCCAGAGGGGGGGCTTGTCTCGTATCCCATTGGGCTCTAGTCTTGTGATTCCGCCCCCCCTTTCCTAGTGGTCTAATTACTGGGCTGTGTTGGCACATAAATAGAGCTGTCTTTTAGAACCACCTCCTCTTTTTTGCCCCCTGCATAGGATAATATCATGGTGCAGTATTTATGACATCAGAACATACTATGCTGAGAAGTTGTTATGTGAAGGTAACTTTTGAATGGCTCAGGCAGGATGAACTTGCAAGATGAGAAAGGAGAGCCCTTCGGTTTAATTCCAAGATCTTGGCAAGCACAATGGTGGGGAAGAAAGATTCCAGAAAGGTGCCTGGTAGACGAATGCAGTGGAATAAAAATGTAGAGTGCTTTACGTTTTCTGGAGCAGAAGTAACCATTGTGATAAATATTAGAATGAGAACGTGGAAGTGTAGTGGATACAATTGAAATATACTAAGCAATGTGCACAACAACAATTTTCCAAAAAAAAAAAAAGGCAGAGGAAAGATCTGTCACCACAGAAACAATCAGATCATCAAATGATATGACATCAGGTCTCTCAAAAGGGAGATTTCAGGGAATAAAGGAAGCAGATGCTAAAGGAACCTGGGCATTTTAATTTAACCAGAAAAGAGAGAACTTAAAGAAATACACACACACACACACATATATATATATATATTATGTGTGTGTATTTTTACAGAATACATAGAAAACATATAGAAAAAATTACATAGCGTCATTTAGAAGAATATAAAATCTTTACGTAATGAGCAGAGTTCGTGACTTCTACGGCTGTAAAATGGAATTGAATTCAAGGAAAATTAAATAAAATTCATGTCATAGGAAAAAATGAGATTTGGTAATAGAAATTCTGGTTTTGAGTTTCAGCTGTGTGATTTATTTGCTTTGTGACCTAGAGGAAATCACTTAATAGCTGAAGGCTTTTTTTTTTTTGGTCTCTGAAATACAGATAATTATATCTAACAGGAGTGCTGTGAGGATCAAGTGTGGGAATGCATAAAAAAGTGTTTTGTGAATTCTAAGGCCCTCTACCTGTGTCATGTCTGTAAAATGTACCATTTTTATAGTATGGAGAAATTCTAAGAGACACTGATCACCTGTGAGAATAACTTAGAGGACCAGTCACACAGAGGAAAGTCTGCTGTGAATAATTTGAAAATATACATGAGGAGTTCCCGTTGTGGCTCAGTGAGTTAAAAACCTGACATAGTGTCCGTGAGGATGTGGATTCGATCCCTGGCCTCACTCACTCACTGGGTTAAGGATCCAGCATTGCTGTGGCATAGGCCGGCAGCTGCGGCTCTGATTTGACCCCTAGTCTGGGAACTTCCTTATGCAGCAACTGTGGCCCTCAAAAAATAAAAAATAAATTAAAAAAAAATATATATATATATATACTATATATGTATGTGAATTATTTTTTTCTGCTCCTCATTTTTCTGGCCAAGAAATTCTTTTATGTTTACGGGATTTTTCTAAAAATTTTCCAGCCAGTTCTGTTCGCGGAGTTGTCCACTCTCTGTTGAGCTAGAAACCACATGCTTTTTTAGTAAATATTGCCTCTGAGTAAACTTTGAATAACAAGCTAAAGACAAAGAATGTTGTTTTATTTAATAATCCTGATCTCAGGAGGTCTGGGCAGAAATGGCAGGGGTGGGGGGTGTCTGTGCGAGCGACAGGAGTCAGGCTAGTGGGGTGCTGGGCGGTGAAGACTCTGCAAGGGAAAAGGTGAAGCAGAGTAAATCTCTACAAAGTGCAGGCTGGGTGTTGAAATTCCCTTTATGCCACAGCCCATCTGTCTCATTAGCCTCTCTGTCTCTTAATCACAGACTCCGTGAAGTGTCTACTTGGCTTTTTCTTTCTTTCTTTTTTTTTTTTTTTTGGTATTTTATCTTAATCCCCTACGAAAGTGAATGAAAGGAAATCAACTGGATTAGATGCTATTTGTGTATTCATATGCATGGCGGGGAGTGGAACAGGCTATATTTGTAAGTGGATACTAGCATGGGGGCCAATCTGTATGCACATGAGTGTATTTGTGTGTCACACTCATGAATACGTGTGGATATCCACTGGGACAGCACATATGAGCATCTGTTGCACACACCCTTCCATGGAAAAGACACACTGACATTAATTAGAAAGGGTAACTTAACATAGTGAAAGTAAAATCCTTTCAGCAGGGTTTGCTATTGTAATCCAAATGCCTGATCCCGCATTGTGTATTCAGGAGAATTGGCTTATTCATCCTTTAGAACACTAGCAGGACTTAAATATTAACAGGTTTAAGTGTCAATAAGTGTCTAAAAATACACACTCTCTATTGTGTGCAGGACTTGCAGTGCAGACGTGTCTTTGCTTGCTTGGAATTCAAAATGCTTTGGATAAAGAAAGAAAGTTGCAGAGTGTAATTTGTGGCAGAAAATGTGCCTTGATTGTTTGTTTATTATTCCTGAGGACGTTTGCAGGACTGAACTATCACATGTAGAAAAGAACAGCTTTGTTTGGAAAATACAGTAGGAGCAGTACAAGAAAATTGAATTAAGGAAAGAAACTTAGGGAGTCCGTCTTTGATGGATGATGCTTCTTATTTGTTCTTCATTATTCCCTGTGAAGGAATAAAAACTATGAAATTGGATTTGAAAACTGGATTAAGACAAATGGCTTCTCAAGATTTTTTTTTTTTTACCTTAACTGTTGGCAATTTTTCTAGTAAAGCAAATAGTCACTGTATAAAGAGTCTATGTTTACTACGTTAAATCTTCCTAAAAAGTGTGCCCTTGAGGTTTGATTTTAGGAATTAGCTTAGAAGTTGTGAAGCCAGGGCGTATCAGCTGTGCGATGGTATTTATCTCTAGATATTTTATATGCCCACTCTGTTTATAGAGTGAACAGTGAAGTTAAAAAGGGAACAAAATACTGTTTTTCTTAAGAAAGTCTTTCCTCCCTATCACCCTAGCTTTTCTTCTTCACGTAAAACTCACTGTATTCCCATTTGACCCATCACTCTACACATTTCCCCCACTATCCAAAAGTAGAGCGTTCCCGTTAAACCTCTTGTAAGTTGCAAAGTGACTTAAGGCGGGAAGCAGATAACTTAGGGCATGCCCTGCTACCAGCTGAACAAAACAAACTGAGATAACGCACAGATGCTCACAGTTCCAATCAGTGGTGTCTTGATACTGAGATATTGAGTGTCGTTCCCAGGCTGCTGGGGGTCCACACTGCAGCTGGGACAGTGGCTTCAAAACCTATGCTGAAACTATTTTCACTTCTCACCTGTTTTCGTAAAAGCCAAAATCCTCTTCAGATTTCTTTCTGTTAGCTCAAACAGCTGCTAATGTAGGTCTTTTATAAAAGGGAAGCGTCATAAAGCGAACTTTTTAATAGTGGGGACGCCTGTATTCTCCAAATAGTTTTATAGGGACTCACAGACATTCATGTGAATGGATCTGTTTAACTAGACTGTAGAGCACTTGAAGAGGGGAGCTGTTTCACTTGCTATCACTCTAGCACCTAAGACAAGGCCCTAATCATAATTTGCTGAATGAATGAATCAGTCAATGAATCAGACTCCAGTTCCGCACCTATCATTGTCTTAGACATGAGGGACAGGACGAGGGAGGATATATAAGAAGTTTGAGGTATAGTCCTATCTGCTCTGAAGTGGTATAAAGTCTACCTGAGGACTGGAACAATTTGAGTAATAAAATAAACAATTATAATGCAAAGAGTAAAATGAGTCCGTACTGATATAAATATATAACCGACTAAATAAATAAGTAGGACAAAAGAGACAACTTCCTTACAGAAGAATTCAAATGACCATTTCTTAAAATGAGAGAAATAGAAAAGCATCCATTAGAACACATAGTAATAGTTGGCACAGGAAGGCTCCACTGATGGATATTAGCATTAATAGGCAAAAGTTTAAGTGGAAACAGTATTTGCAGAGTTTCAAAGCATCTCTCTCCAAAATATTTAGGAGTTACAAAGAGAAAAACATAAGCCTACCTGGAGAATCCTGGAGATAGCACTTTAGCTGAGTGATCAAGTTTAGTATTACCAATTATACATATTGACATCATGGGCCCCATCGTATGAAGTGCTAACAAGGACACAGCACCTCTTTGGTCCTTCCCAAAAAGGTATGAGCTCACTGTCATCAAGAGAAAATGTCAGTCAAACCCAATCAAACCAGTGCTTTTCAAAAATGTCAAAGTTCTTTAAAGATAAGGATTGAGGAATGGCCAGAGATTCAAAGAGGTGAAAGAGATGGGGCAGCTCAATGCAAGACGAAATCTGAGATTGGATTCTGAAGCAGAGAAAGAGCAATAGTGGAAAAACTGGTAACATTCTATAGTTTATTTAGTAGTTTTGACCAAAGTTAATTTTCTAGCTTTGATTGTTGTTCTTTGGTTATGTAAGGTATTGACTTAAGGGGAAGCTGGATGAAGGGTACAAAGGAATGCTACTGTTTTTGTAACTCTTTGTAAATCTAAAGTTTAAGAAAATCTAGTTGAAGGTGCAATACCAATCCACAAGAAGCAAGTACAGAGCTATATATGACAGTATACAGCTAAGAGCTTGCAACGGAGGGGCCAGTGCTGCACTGAGTGGGTGTGGAGGGGAATGAGAGATGGCTGGAGATTAGAGTGGTCAGGAAGAGTTTCATACAAGAAGAAAAACCTATTTGCACTGTGAAAGAAGGGATAGAGATGAGTGGGGCACACCTCAGGCTTGTTCTATAGGACAACAGGAATGAAAGCATGACCTGTGACCTTTGTGGGGTATGTTGGGAAGCTGGCCGAGTGATGAGCACATTTTTGCTGGATTTCAGTGTGGAAGAAAGTTGGACAGCTTTGAGGAAGAGAGAGCAGAGGATCATTAAAACCTGGTTGGAGGAGTTTGACATTGATACAACAGGTGATGCTGAGTTGCAGGTGGCAAGTTGTCCGAGAAGGTGGCTCAGTGACATGATCTATATGCATTTGGGTATCCGGGGTGGCTGGGGTTGGGAAAGATGGAAGTCAGTGGATTAGGAGTTAGAAATAGGTAATGAGAGCCTACTCATTGGAAGCCTGGGTTAGGAAGGATGGGGGGCCAGAAAAGGGAAGAGGAATCAACACATCCAGAAGCCTAGAGGAAGAGGAGGTAGAGCCCTAGAGCACAGTAGCCAGTGCAGGTGGGGCATGAAGGAGGAGGAGTTGATAGCAGTTCTGGGGTTGCCCTTGCAGACAGATGGTGCTGGTGTCCATAACTGAAGTCATTCACCCAGCTGATGTTTGAGTACCGACATTGGAGAGTTACATATTCTAGGGGAAGAAGGAGGGTTAGAAAGAATGTAAACTTTTTCTACACAGGGAACTCTACCCAATATTCTGTGATGGCCTATATGGGCAAAGAATCTGAAAAAGAAGAGATCGTGTACATGTCTAACTGAATTACTTTGTTGTACGGCAGGAATTATCACAACATTGTAAATCAACTCTACTTCAATAAAACTTTAAAAGGTAAAAAAAAAAAAATGTATAAACAGGAATTCCCACTGCGGTGAGTTGGGCTAAGAATCTGACTGCAGCAGCCTGGGTCACTGCAGAGGCGTGGGTTCCATCCCTATCCTGCACAGTGGGTTAAAGGAGCTGTTGTTGCTACAGCTATGGCACAGGTTGCAGCTACAGCTCAGATTCAATCTCTGGCCCAGGAACTTCCATAAGCTGTGGGTGCAGCCATTAAAAGAAAAAAAAAAAAAAAGGAAAGGGAAGGGAAGGAAAAGAGAGGAAGGGAAGGGAAAGAAAAGAAAAAGTATAAACACTGCCTGCAGTGAGACCTGGAATAGGAAGGTCCATGCTTCGAGCTGGACTGAGTGAATTTATACATGAGCAGGTCAGACCCAGCAAAAGGCTCCCTCCCTGTCCTCCAAATAAAAAGAAGGGAGGGGATTGCTCTGTTTTTAACAGCAGTCATGAACAGTGTTAGGATATTTTTCAAGTTGTCATTTCTCTCTGCTTGATAAAGATATCAAGCTTACGGTTCAGGCTCAGCTCACACGCACACACCAAAATCCCCTCTACATTAAATCACAATTTTATAGAGGAAAAGCCCACACACACTCCTTTAACTCTGCCAAGGCAGAGGTCTCCGGACCCCAGAGGGCCCAAACATGAAAGTTAAAATACCGTAAAAGCACAATAAACTTGATGGAAGAAGAAAGAGAAAGGTAAGCTTGCACGCTTCATTCAAGCTCCCAATCTGCAGGTGCTGTGTCTTTTTGACTCGTTTGGTATACTGTGGCCCATCGAAGGGACCCATTCGTGGTGAGTGCACTTCTGGGTGGCTTCCGCTGTGTCATTCTTCTTTTCTCTTGGGCTTATCCTTCAATTTGTGTAGTTTAGGAAAGAGTTTCTGTAGCCTTGATTGCCTCGTTTTCTTCAGTTACTATACGCATATCCACCCATAGCTCAAAGATGACAATGTTTTTATATCTCTCCATCACGCTGGTAGCCTCCCCACCAGCAGTTGTGACCTATCACCCCTTAGAGTCAAAGTTGTCTTGGAGGTTGGGTAACACCAGGGTAGGGGCCCAGTCATGGGTGTCCATACTTTATGCACACTTGGATGTCTATGTTTGATTATGGATGACAGTCACCCAGTTTATGAATTAAAAGTCTTTGAAGGTCTCCCTTCTTCTCATAGTCAACATTTCAAGTTATGTTTCCAACAGCCCTTCTTTGAAAGCAATCAGTGATTAGGCTAAATGAACATTTACTGATAATAGGCAACTGAAGAGGGGGTCAACCCTTTTACGGTTAACTGTAAATGGAAGTTGCTTGGTATTCTTAAAAAGAAGCATAAAATCGTGGTGGTTCTGATTCTAGCGCAAACTTGAGTGTCACTTTTGCAGCATGTGAACTTACACTTCAAATATCTTTTGAACGATGAGCACTCTCCACGGAATGTGACTTGCCTGTGGTGGATTTAAAACGTGGTTTGAATGGCAATGTGTTTCCTAATATGAATAGCTGTTTTGTGGGGAATGTAAAAGGAAATTACATCTTTTGTAGAGTGGACTTTGGCAATGGCAGAACACTCTGGGAAGTGACTACTAGGGCCCCTTTCTGGGCCTGCTGTGGAGGCACATATGTTCAAACTGGCAGGATAAAGACTCTTTTTATGTCCTTTTCAACTCATGTATTGACTTCAGAATTTTTTAATAGGGCACACATTTCAAAATTGTAATTGTAGTCAATGGTTCTATATAAAGATTCCACGCAGAAATACTCAGCTTTGTCTGGTGGGTCTTTCTATAGTCCATAGATACCAGTCAGTTTTCCTTCCTTCTCAGAGCGCCTGAAGCCTTGGAGTTCGTTTACTACAGTGGGGTGGGGGGTGGGGGGGTGTTATTTTCTTTTGGCAGTAGAAGTGGAAGTCACTTGCTGAATTTATTCTCAAAATTAAGCTGCAGGGTAAAGGGAGGAGGAATCACTGCTCTGTATCCCTCAGCCGAGTTCCGTGAGGATTGCGAAACTCTGTCAGGCCATCCTTTGTCAAAGAGGTGGTACACACGTATCATACAGGCTAATTCATTATTTCGTTTTTTATTCATTCTTTAAAATGTTATTGAAGTATCGTTGATTTACAATTTTGTGTTAATTTCTGTTGTACAACAAAGTGAGTCAGTTATACATGTACACATATCCTTTCTTTTCCAGATTCTTTTCCCACATAGACCATCACAGAATATCGGGTAAATTTCCCTGTGCTATACAGCAGGTTCCCACTGGCCAGTCATTCCGTATATCTCAGTGTGCATATGCCAGCCCCAGGTCCCCAGTGTATCTTTCCCTCCACCACCTGTCCCCTTTGGTAACCACAAGTTTGTTTGCAAAGTCTGTTTCTGTTCTGCAAATAAGTTCATTTGTATCCTTTTCTTAAACTGCACATATAAGTGATAGCATATGATGTTTGTCTTTCACTGCCTAACCTCACGTAGTATGATAATCTCTAGGTCCATTTAGGTTGCTGCAAATGGCATTATTTCATTCTTTTTTATGGCTGAGTAATACTCCATTGTATATATGTACCACATTCCTTTGTCAGTGAACATTTAGATTGCTTCCGTGCCTTGGCTATTGTAAATAGTGCTGCAGTGAACATCGGGGTGCATGCAGCTTTTCAAATTATGGTTTTCTCTGGATAGATGCCCAAGAGTGGGATTACTGGATCATATGGTAGTTCTATTTTTAGTTTTTTTGAGGAATCACCATACCATATTTTCATAGTGCTTGCACCAATTTACAATCCTGCCAACAGTGTAAAATGTAAGTATCATTTTTGTCACAAAAAGATATCCTTAGTTTTCTTATTTCTTGTTTCTAACTGGTGTTAAGGTGGTACCTCATAATAATTTTGATTAGCATTTCTCTGATAATTAGTGATGCTGAGCATCTCTTCATGTGTTTTTGGCTATCTGTATGTCTTCTTTGGAAAAATGTCCAGGTCTTCTCATTTTTTATTGAGCTGAATGAGTTGTTTGTATATTTTGGAGAATAATCTCCTGTCAGTCTCATCATTTGCAAATATTTTATCCCATTCTGTGGGTTGTCTTTTCATTTTGTTTATGGTTTCCTTTGCTGTGAAAAAACTTTTGTTTAATTAGGTCCCATTTGTTGATTTTTGTTTTATTTTCATTACTCTTAAGTGAATCTGAGAAGATATTGCTGTGGTTTATGTCAGAGAGTGTTCTGCCTATGTTTTCCTCTGAGAATTTTATAATGTCCAGTCTTATATTTAGGTCTTTAACCCATTTGGTGTTGTTTTTGTTTATGGTATTAGAAAGTGTTTAAATTTAATGATTTTATATGTAACTGCCCAGTTTTCTGAGCACCACTTATTGCAGAGACTTTCTTATCTCTATGGAATATTCTTGCTTCCTTTGTTATATATTAGTTGACCATAGGTGTATGGATTTATTTTGGGGCTTTCTATCCTATTCCATTGATCTGCATTTCTGTTTTTGTGCCTGTGCCATACTTTTTTTATGACTGTAGCTTTGTAATATAGTCTGAAGACAGGAGTCTGTCATTATTTCTTAAGATGCCACATGGGAAGTGCATCACCATTTAATCTCGTGGGCCTTTCAGAAATGCAACAAAGAGATGAGGGAGGAAAGTACCAGATAATTGCTGTGGAAGGGACAAAGCTAGAAAGCCAAGTTTTAGGATTAGACAAAATATATTAGGATATATTAGAGCTTTATTATACCCTATAACAGCTCAATGATGAAATATGGGTGATACTTACAGAGCCAGAGGTGGGGACAGGTTACAAATTCTTTGCCTTCTTCACTCTCATCTTTCCTTTTTTAGTTTCTCTTTTCCCCTTTTCCACTAAAAGTAAACTGAATGAATGAGTGAATTAGAGAATGAAGTGAGCAAGCTGCTTTTAACAAAATTCAAGTGATGTCACTTCTGTGAATTTTGTTATAAGAAATGATATCGTAGTTTCCTTATCCAGCACATAAACTTCTGCAACCCTCACCTACTTACGAAATCTGAAAATAATAGGAAGAAGCCTTCTCAGCAAAGAGAAAAGTGAAAGACCAAAAATCCTGCCCTTGACACTGTAGATGAGGCCCTGAGATCCCCAGAGCCCTGTTGGCTTAGAAGGCCTCTTAAAGTCAGGTTAATGATTTAACAAGTTTACTTATCCGTTTCCCAACTAGATTAAACAGAGTAAGAAGGCTTTTTTTCTTGTATTAAATATACAGACCAGAGTGAAGGGAGGAGAAAAACTAGAAAAACTCAGTGTTATAAAATCTCTGCAGGGTGGGGCCATTTAATTTAGAGAAAAACCGATTTAGTGGATTATTCAGGACAGGCAAACATAAAAGAGTTTTCCTGGGATGCAACAAAGAGTGCAGAGCGCAAGAGTGTTTCAGTAAGAAACAATCCCAGCTCTCAGGGTGGAACAGAATAAAAGTTTCTTTGTCAGTCATGTTATTCCTAACTTGGGGTGTTCCACAGTTGGGGTGCAAGTATCCATGTGGTGATTCCCAGATGCAGAGTCCTTGCGTCTCCTGGCTCAGCCGTTCCCTGTGGGGGGGGTGTCACTGGGAGAACTTCAGGATCTTCTGCAGCAGTTTGGCCAGCAGTTGGAGTCAGGGAGAGAGCATGACAGTTCTCGTAGGAGGTTTGTTAGCGTTCACCGTGCTCAGGGTTCTCTTTTGCATTCCTTTGGCCAGAATTTAGTCAAAGGGACGGACATACCTAGCTGCAGATAAAGCCGGGAAATGCCAGCCTGTCTGTCAGGGGATCTGGTTTGTTAAACACGAAGCAGCCTCTGCCATGAATGGATACTTTCATGAGCTGGATGTCATCCTTTACCTCCATCCTACCCACACCTTGGCTGCCTAGCTGGGTGGGTACCCAGTTATTTGCCAGATATCACACCTCTGTCTTAGGAAAATCAGGATCCCACTGAGTGTATGAGAACTCTTCATCCTTCAAACCGTCTTGATCTGAATGTACATTCCCTGATGTTATCCTCAACGGGAAGAAAGATCGAGCAGTCACATGTGGCTTCACATGGAAAGGCAAAGAACCTTCTGCATACTGCCACTGGGAGATGGCACTGGCACCACCACGGGGCTTTTATCCGTGTCATGGGTCAGGAACCTGTTTCTACTGTAATTCTTCCACCTATGCAACCTAGGAGCTGAATCCTGCTCCTGATAATATTGCTAAACTCCAAAGGAATTCCAGAAATTATCCTAGTCCTTCCAGATGGCTCACTGTCTGTGTTCTAGTCTCCAAGTGTGGTTGTAGTCCCCATTCCACTCTTCCAAGATTTTATCTCCCGTCAAAACTCTGAAACAAGTGTTGATTGAACTGAACGATTTATTAGCCTTTGTCAGATGACTGCACACAGGAAGGGAGGTTTGGGGAGAGGGGTTGAGGGTTAACTATATAAAACTATTTTCACGCTCTATTACATGAGCTGAGACGAAGCATTTAGATGGAAGGTGGGGGTAGGTATGGAGAGCATATAAAGAAAGGCAAGCAGGTGCCAGAAAGAACTTGAGAGCTCCAGGTAAAGAAGAAACCTTCTTCTCCCCCACCTCCTCCTACTTCTTGTACCTATTGTTCTTTGCGCAGCATAGGGACAGCTTGCTGGAGAGCTGTCGGTACTAGGACTTGTCTAAATTCTGGACTTCCTAGCTCTTGTTTCCCTTCCTACAGAATCAAGCCCTATCTCTCTATGAGAAAATGAGTTTGGAGTTCCAAACAACTGACTTAGAAATGAACTTTGTGTACGCAGCTCATTCATAGGTTGAGGACTGCCTGTACTAGGCATGGAACCCAGAGATAGCCTTTATCTGCACTTTATCAGTATGAGCTTGTCAAGTTAACTTCTGTTTACTTTTCTTTGCCTTCACTTTGATGATAGCCTTGCTCTTGAAATTTAAGACTGTCTTTATGTGTTGAGAAACATTTCCTTTGGGGATGCCTCAAATATTCTTGTGACTTGGAATAAAGATTTTATTTTATATACTGATTTATCTTTAGTAGATTTCATGGCTAAGATCTTGTGTACAGGCAATCTTTAAATTGTAGAGCAATTGAGAAACATTTAAAGGAAGTGGAAGAAGAAAATAATTCTTCTGCCATATTACCCTGGAGTGTCAAATAGCTTGCAGTGTAATTGCTGTGGTGGCTTGTAAAGGTTGAAGAACTCCGAAGTTTATAATTTTCTTCTGTGTGTGTTTCACAAATAAAGGGGAAAATCGGACTGATCGCAGCAAAATGACTTGGTAACAAAAAACTTTTGAGCATTTTATAGTTTGTCAACACAGAGACATAATTCATGGATTTTTAAGTTCACTTTTACAAATATCTGATCAATCAGTTATGTAATCCACGGAGCCCACTTTCAGATTACAAACTTTATTTATTTCTAATCTGTATGTACGTGTAATGTTTGCACAGAAATATTCTTACCAGCGTTGTATTATAAAGCAGGAAGGTAGTACCCTGGTCTTAGAAATGCTCCTTCTTAGGCAACTTGCTATCCACATGCAAGTAAAGGTTTCTTCTATTAGCAGAGCAGCTGACAGAATACCATCACAAATGTTACTGATGCTGTTCTGTTCAGAAGTAGAAATAGAATGCCTAGGACTGTATAAGCTTGTCATAGACTGTCAGGGCGATGTGCTTCCATATCAAAAAGAATACTGTGTTCCCCCTGCCCCTTGAACATGCAAGCACACCCTGCAATGTTAAGAAACTGTTTCAGCTGTTATTCTGATTTGTATTTGCAAGCTCAGATTTGATACTAGTGTAGTTAACATTTAGTGAATAGCAGTCATGTTTAATGATCTTTCCCTTCTGTTTAAAGCAGTTCTGTAGGCTATGCAAGAAACATTTCCTTTTATGAGAGTTCCTGCTATGGCTCGGTGGAAACAAATCTGACTAGCATACATGAGGACGCAGGTTCGATCCTTGGCCTTACCCAGTGGGTTAAAGATACAGTGTTGCCGTGAGCTGTGGTGTAGATCGCAGACATGGCTCAGATCCTGCGTTGCTGTGGCTGTCGCGTAGGCTAGTGGCTACAGTTCGTTCGGATTAGACCCCTAGCCTGGGAACCTCCATATGCCTCAGGTGTGGCCCTAAAAAGCAGAAAGAAAGAGAGAGAGAGAAAGAAAGAATGATTTCCTTTTAGTTTTAAGTGTATATATTTTGTTGTGTCTCTGTCAAAAAGTGAATAATTTTGATGTGATGCTCTTTCTGCCATCCTCAGGCTGCAATCACTTCCTCCCAAATTGTCCTCATAGATTGCAGATCACCTTTATGGTAAATGTTCATTAATTGACTAAGACTCTTGAAAAGGTTTTACAGAAATTGAATGGCAAAGCTATGGTTTAATACAAAGAAGCCTATATAAGTGTGATGGAAAGCACTTCCTGAACTGTAGACTACTATATAAATGTGAAACGTTTACAATAAAGTACTCTCAGGCTTTTACTGAGTCTTGACTGTCAAAATATATAAAAGACAACTTATATTTTCTGTAATTGCACTGGCTGATAATGTTACCGGAGTAGCTAGAAGTTACTCTAGTACTGCAAGAGGGTGTTTGGGGGAATCCAGAATTCTAAAATTCCAACAAAAATCATTAAGGGGGAACTCTTGAAATCACTTCTTGAAGACCCCTCAAGAAGCATGGTACCATCTGACAAAAAAGCAAAAGCAGAGTAGGGCATTGTACTTCCTAACCTCTAGATGCAAAAACATGAAACACTGAGTAGAGAGTAGAAATCATTAAGTTTAATGCATCTGTGGCTTATGAGCAGCTCCAGTGTACAGATTTCTAGATACCTCGTGATACATGAAAGCTTTATTCTTGTTATTCAGCTTGAATCTTCTATAAACTTCTCTTAATTTCCAATGTCATGAAAAATCCTTTCTCTCTCTTTCTAGACGCCTCCCCCACCCCCATACCAGCTAGATTCAGGCAGTTACCAGCTCTAATAGTGCTTGCATTCATTTGTAGATTATATGCACCTAATGGGGTTGGCACCTCTTCATGGAAATTGGGCCCAGTGGGCTACTTTACAGCCACTGAATGAGCTTGCCTCAGTAGAAGTTTATGTTTTATAGCTGACACGCCATTGACCAGAATAACCTGTTATAAAACCTGATGCTTTATCATTTTTGGGGTACCTTCAGCCCTGAAAATTGAAGCTTTGAAACATGAAGAGACTTTACTAACATTCAGGAAGACTTTATTAACCCTATGTTTTAAAATGGTTTATGTGGAAATTCTTTGAGCAATGCTTTCATATTCAATTCCTGGACTGCTGAAATAGTAAAGACATTTTGTGGGCTTTTTGTGTGTGTGTGGGGGGACAAAAGACACATTACCCAAAGACCTTCAGAGTCATGTGGAAATAACAATAATATAATATGATTATAATATAATATTATTTTATATAATAATATATAATATATAATAATATATATTATGTTTTGTGTATGATATAATATTAATTATATATTATATATAATATTATTATACAGTATATTGGTTTTTGTTTTGTTGTCCTGGTGATGATGATGATGTTGATGATTGTTGCAAATGAATAAACTGGCATTCTGATTTTTTAGCTTCAGTATTCCCTTAAAAATGCTATGGACCTTTATTGAAAAAGGCTGGTTACCTGGAGCCAATAATATTATAAGGTTATTCTTTAGGCAAGTATTGGCACGTTTATCAGATAAATCAAACATCAGCTGCAACCCGGGGAATGGCTTTTCAATACGTTCTCCTTACAATTTGTTCCCCAAAGAAAATGAGTTTGGCTGTTCCGTGGAGTAGCAAGGAGGATACGTTGTTTTTAGGGCCTCTGACCTCGTGGTGTGGAGAAGCCAAAAACCAGAACGTGCTTCAGAAACCCCCCAAGGTGTTTTTCAGGGGCTTTAAACTGGGTCTAAAAGGCCCATCCACCTTAAAGCTTTTGCCTGTGAAAGATCAAGCAGAGATTGATTTTTACCCACTGTGCGCCTGGGGAAACAGACTGCAGCAGCTGAATTGAAAGAAGCAGAGAGAAAGGAGAGGAAAAAATCACCTCCCTGACACCCACCTGAGAAGGTCTCCAGAGGAAGGGGATCGATGTCGTCTGGTATTCCTAAGTGCAGGCACTGCTGGAATTCTTCATGCCCTAGGCTCTGCCCAGCAGGATCTCTCACCCGGGCAGAGGAAGGGTGTTGTTGCGGAGATGGGAAGCAGGAAGCCTTGAGTCTGCAGAGCTCATGTCTTCCTCTTCCAAATGTGCAATCGAGTGCTTTTTACTGTATTCACAGAATTGCACAACCACCTAACCGCAGTACATTTTAGAACACATTCATCACCCTCAACAGAAACCCTGGACCCCTCAGCGGCCAATTCCCATTCTCCGTCACCCCCAGCTCCTGGCAACCACGAGCCTGTTTCCTTTACATAGAGATTTGACTCTTCTAGACATTTCATATAAACAGAATTTTATGCCTGGCTTCTTTCACCAGGTCCATCTACACTGGAGCTTGTTGTCTGTTCTCAGGGCTTATTAAGAGCATGCTCTTCCATTGTATGGACAGATCCCATTTTGTTTATCCATTTGTGAGTTGCTGGTCGTTTATTTCTGCTTTTTGGCTATGATGAATGATGCTGCTCTGTTCATTCCTGAGCAAGCTTTGGTGTGGACGTGTTCGCCTTTCTCTGGGTAGTTTGCTTCCAAGCAGTTATGAAATAAGATAGTAAGACTTTTTTTCCCATTGGTACATCTGTTTACTTCACTACTGTTTCTTCTCTTTTCTTACCTATCTCACTCTCCTAAAAATAATTTTCCTTGAACATGTAGTTGTAAAAGAGTAAGAATATCAGTTAACTTCTGCTGATCGCCCACCTTCAGACCCTCTTCTCAGCATCGTGTCTGAACAGCATTTCCGAGAGAACTGTCGCTTTACTCACATGACGGCTAGGGCTTAAAGAAGCTCCTGAAGCCTGAAGTCACTCAGCTGGCAGTTGGGGGTACTGGGGTTGGACCCACATCTATTTTACTCTTAATCGCAGTGCTTTCTGTTGCCTCCCTCATCATAAGATTAACGCAGGTCATGCACCTGTTCATCTCTTAGAGAATTGTCTTTGGTTGATGAGCTTCTCTCTGATGCTGAAACTTAAGGAATAGGGTTCAGAGACTCTTCATCACATGCCTTTGGCCCTGGAGCAAGCACTGGTGTCCCCCTGACAAAAATGATTATGATTAAGTGTTCCCAGGAGTTCCCACTGTGGCTCTGTGGTTAACGAATCCGACTAGGAACCATGAGGTTGTGGGTTCGATCCCTGGCCTTGCTCAGTGGGTTAAGGATCCGGTGTTGCCTTGAGCTGTGGTGTAGGTCGCAGATGCGGCTCGGATCCCGCGTTGCTGTGGCTGTGGCGAAGGCCGGCGGTTATAGCTCCTGTTAGACCCCTAGCCTGAGAACCTCCATATGCCACGGGTGCGGCCCTAGATAAAGGCAAAAAGACAAAAAAAAAAAAAAAAAGAGTTCCTGGTGTGGCACAGTAGAAACAAATCCCACTAGTATCCATGAGGATGCGGGTTCAATCTCTGGCCTCACTCAGTGGGTCGGGGATCCGGCATTGCGGTGAGCTGTAGTGTAGGTTGCAGATGAGGCTCAGATCCTAAGTTGCTGTGGCTGTGGTGTAGGCCAGCAGCTATAGCTCCAATTTGACCCCCAGTTTGGGAACTTCTGTATGCCTTGAGTGCAGGTCTAAAAAGCCCCCCCCCCCAAAAAAAAGGGATTATGATTCATTCTCCTGTCTGTTGGATCGAGGGGACATCTTCAAAGCCCTGTGCTGGCTGCTGTCAGGTCAGCCTGACTCCTCCAGCTGCTCACCTTAAGGCTTGATTCCTCCTTCACTTGAGCGCCCTGCAGGTACATCCACACGTATCACCTTGAACCAGTATGCTTTGGGCCTTTGTGAATCTTGACATCTCAGGCTCGGCAATTCCCCTCTCTGGCCATGACCCTGCTTTCCTTCCCTTCCGAGGAACCCAGTCACCACCCCGTCTTCCTCCCCAGCCCAGGTCTCATGGTTTTTAAGTTTCACTGTGCTCTGTGCTCTCCCAATAGCTGAGTGTCACACAGTCCTTTCCAGCCCCCCAACAATGGGTGACACCCCCCCTCCCCGACACAGCTGCTCAGCGGTCCCCAAACCCAGCATCTCCGTCCTGATGTCAAGTCTCACTCTTTGATTTGAGACGGGTCCTCGTGGCTTCTTCTCTAGCCAGACGCACTATGACCTTTCCCAGGGGGACTCACTCCGAACTTTCTCATCTCTTCAGAACTTGCCGTGACTCCCACATTATGTGGAGGAACACTTATTCCTCCTGCGTTTTGACAATCTCCAGGGACCCTGACACGAATTGTTCGCCTCTGTCCTTTTCCCATGTTGTGTCTTCCCATGTTCCGCAGTCTTAGATGTGCAAGTGGCTCTGCTCTCTGGTGTCATGTGGACTCTTGTCCCTGGTAAGCAAGCCATCGAGGGTTCGGGTTTCTGAAGGCCAGCTGAATGGGGAGCCTGAGTGTTGCAGGACATTTCTTAAAATTCTTTTAATGTGATTTCTTCAGCACTTTCTCTAAGCTGTGTACAAGCCATACCGATGGCCCACTTCCGTTCTCTCCTCTGTGAACACAGGAGAAGGGAACACGAGAGGTGTTATTTTCTCATCTACTGAAGAGGATGTTGACATTTTTGACTGTGGTTGGGACAACCTGTGAATTTCAGCCACCCCTGCCCTCCATCCCATCAGACGGATGTTGGAAAATTGGCTGTAATGGTTTAGGAAGGTCACAAAAGTGGGGGGTGAGGGTAAGCCCTGCCAGCTCTTTTACTGTAGTAGATGTGGGTCTTCAGAGGAATCTGGAAAGTTCTGCTTGACCAGAGAGATTACAAACATGTGGATGTGCTGTAATCTCTGTGAGAGAGTGAACATGAGAAATTGTCTTTGAGGCGGCCAGGATCCTGTACTTTTTGGTGACCTGTCACCACGGACCAATCTGTTCTGCCTGAGCGCCCAGGATTCCTTCAAAGAGGAGCCTGAGAGGAGCTGGGCGGTGCAGCTGGGTCTCCACTCTTTTATTATGCCTCCTCCCCTCCGCCCCCTGTAGAACAAGCATTTAAGGGGATGTCTGATGAATTCACTGTAGCGTTTGTCAGGACGTTTGTATAACTGTTTTGTTCTCAGTTCAACTGATGGCCAATGGGAGACCTGGCAATTCAGTGAGTACAAATAGGCGAAATTGGTCTTTGTGTCCTGCAGATAAATCTAAAGGAAGCTGTGGAGCTGGCATGTCTCAGGCTGCATACAGCAGAGGCCTGGTTTCAATGAATTGTGAAGACCGAATTAGCCACGTGGTATTGGGGTAGCCCTGCCCTCTCTGAGAGTGTGTGTTGCTGGGGGTGGGTCTTCTCAAAGGCCCAGGTAAAGGACACATAGCTGAATGCAGCTGTTTTGTAAAAGTTCAGTCAGTCTCTTCGGTGATCCCTTGTGAGGGATTTTAAGAAGTTATCAGTTTCTTTTTTTTTTCCCCTCTTTTTTCGGCTGCACCCACAGCATGTGGAAGTTCCCAGACCAGGGATCAGAACTGAGCCGCATCCGTGGCCTATGCCACAGCTGCAGCAACTCCAGATCCTTAACCCACCACGCCAGGGACTGAACCGGTGCCTGCACAGAGACAAGCTGGATCATTAACCCGTGAACTCCTTAATTTCTTTCTTGGATCTACTTTATTAAAAATGACCCAAAGAGGCGTTCCCACCTTGGGACAGTGTGTTAAGAATCTGACTGCAGCAGCTCAGGTCACTGCAGAGACATAGGGTCGATTCCCCACCTGGCACAGTGGGTTAAATGACCCCACAGCATAGGTCATAGCTGTGGCTCAGTTTCAGTCCCTGGTATGGAACCTTCCATATGCTGTGAGCGCGGCCATTTAAAAAAAAAACAAAAAACAACAACAAAAAAAACAGGCTCTCCAGAATCAAACTGTATATTTTATTCACTTTGTATTTCGGTGTACCTGTCATATTTGTTTCTCTTTTCTTTCTTTTGATTGAAAGAATTAACTGATTTGTTTTAAATCATTATGACTACAACATCCAATAAGATGTACATGGAAAAATAACTCTCTCTTATTTCTGATTCTGAGCCCCCCAAATTCAGTCCTAGTGGTAAGCTCCATTACCATTTTCTTGTGGATCTCTTTAGGGATATTTTATAACTATAAAATTTAAACTCTAAAATATAAAAATATATAATATAAATAAAATATAAAAATAGGGATATTTTATAATGATAAAAAAACATGGGAGTAAAAACATGTTTTTTTTTTGTTTAGGTTTTAATTTTTTCTATTATAGCTGGTTTACACTGTTCTGTGTTTCTGATGTGCAGCAAAGGGACCCAGTCAGACATGCATATATATATTTACAATCTTTTTCTCACATTATCCTCCACCGTGCTCCATCCCAAGTGACTAAATATAGTTTCCTGTGCTATACAGCAGGATCTCATTGCTTATCCACTCCAAATAGAATAGTTTGCATCTGCTGACCCCTAACTCTCAGTCCCTCCCACACCCTCCCCTTCCCCCTTGGCAACCACAAGTCTGTCCTCCAAGTTCATGAATTTGTTTCTTTTCTTACAGAAAGGTTCATTTGTGCCATATATTAGATTCCAGATATGAGAAATGTCATTTGGTATTTGTCTTTCTCTTTCTGACTTACTTAACTTAGTGAAGAATCTCTCTTTCCATCCGTGTTGCTGCAAATGGCATTATTTTGTTCTTTTTTATGGCTGAGTAATATTCCATCATGTATGTGTACCTAATTTTCTTAATCTATCTGCCTATGGACATTTAGGTTGTTCCCATGTCTTGGCTATTGGGCACACTGCTGCAGTGAACATGGGATGCATGTGTATTTTTCAGTGAAAATTTTATCCAGATATATGGCCAGGAGTGGGACTGCTGGGTCATATGGTAGTTCTGTATTTAGTTTTCTGAGGTACCTTCATAATGTTTTCCATAGTGGTTGTACCAATTTACATTCCCACCAACAGTGTGGGAGGGTACCTTTTTCTCCACACCCTCTCCAGCATATCATTTGTTGGTTTGTTAATGATGGCCATTCTGACAGGTGTGAGGTGGTGCCTCATAGTAGTTTCGATTTGCATTTCAAACATAGCGTTTACACCATACACCCTGTTCTGTTTTTCACCTTTTTTCAACTAACTGTGTATCCTAGAAAACCTTTCTCATCAGGACCTGGGGAGCAGCCTTATTCTCTTTAGTTTCTAAATAGTATTCTACTGTATGGTTTTGTCATATTTTTTTCAGCCCCACAGTGATGGGCTTTTGCGTGTTTCTAATCATTTTATACTATAAACAATTCTCCAGGGAATTACTTTCTATAAATAGCATTTTACATGTCAGCAAGGATCTCCGGAGGAGAAATTGATACAGTAGAATTGTTGGATCAGAAGGAATGTGCAGTTTTAATTTTGGCAACCCTTCCACATTGCCCTCCGATTTGGCATTTGTGCTAATGTATGCTCCCATCAGCTGTGTGTGGCTCTGTGCCTTTTCTCCACAGAGTGTTATTAAACTTTATGATCTTTGCCAATCTAAGAAGTGCAAACTACTGTCTTTTAGTGGCTTTAATATGAGTTTTGCTTGTTACGGTGATGATTGAATATCTTTTCTTATGTTTCAATGCCATTCCTATTTTCTTTTCTGAGAAATGTGTATTGACTTTCATTGCCTGTTTCTTCCTGGGTTTTTGGTCTTTTCAAGCTAATTCATTTTGGGGAACACAAAGTAGCTCCAAAAATTTAGTCCTTTTGTATTTCTTAATTTTTTCCATTCAATATTGACTTCTCAGGCTTCGTTCTGGCAGGATTTCTTTGTAAAATTTTGCAGTCTTACTCATCAGATCTTTTGGGGGAGGGCTTTTAACTTTTTACTTTACTTAAGGCCGTCTCCACTCAAACATTCCATTTTAAAAATTGTCTCACTTTTTTTCTTAGGACTTTTAAAATCATAACTTTAATGAGATGTCATTTATATACCATAAAATTCATGCTTTTAATGTGTGCCACTTAGTGGTTTTAAGGTATTTACAGAATTGTACAACCATCGCCACAATCTAATTTCAGAGCATTTTCATCACCCCAAAAAGAAACCCAATACCCATCAAGCCGTCACTCCCAATCCTTCCACCCCAGCCCTTGGTAACCACTAATCTGCCTTCCTTCCCTGTGGATTTGCCTGTTCTGGACATTTCATGTAAATGGGATCATACGAGGTGTAGTCCCATGTGACTGGCTTCTCCCACTTTGCATCATGTTTTCAAGATTTATCCTAGTGCTTTTTATGTTTTCGTGTTTTACATTTAATATTTGGTCACTCTGGAATTTATTTTAGTGTAGGCTCTGAACTAGGGAACTGACTTTATTTCTTCCAAGGGGCCATCCAGCTATTGAAAGCTCTTCTTTCTCCTCCTAAAATCCACTGCCAACTCTGTCATACACTCAGTTTCAGTATATATTTGGGTCTATTCCTTTTCTATTGATCTTGCTTTCTGTTTGTGTTCCAGTGCGTACTGACTTAATTTCCAGAGCTTTATAATATTTTAAATATCTGGCTTGCTAGTCTTTCCTTATTTCATGTTGCATGATTTTTTTAATTTTTTGGCTGCTCCCATAGTATGCAGAAGTTCCCGAGCCAGGGATCAGATCCGCACCACATCAGTGACAATGCCAGGTCCTTAATCTGCTGAGCCACCAGGGAACTCCTTGTTGCCCCATTTTTTTTATAGCTAGTCCTTCCTATTTTTTTTTTTTTCTGTATGAACTTCAGAACTAGCTTTCCCGTGGTATTTTTGAACATTGTATCAAGTTTATTGATTAATTTGGGAAGAATTAGTGATTTCCTCTTCAGAGACAAGCAGGGTAGAGCTTTCCAGTTGTCATACCCTCTCTGTCCTTCAATAGTGTGAATTTTTTTTCTTTACCTAGATCTTGCGTATTTCTCATCATTTATCTCTAGGCATTTAATATTGTTATTGCCAATTTTTTTAATGCTTTTCTAGGGCTGAGCCTGTGGCATATGGAAGTTCCCAGGTTAGGGGAAACGGGGCTACAGCTGCCACCCACAGTCACAGCCACAGCAACGCAGGATCCGAGCTGAATCTGTGACCTGCGCCACAGCTCACCAGAACACCAGATCCTTAACCCACCGAGCGAGGCCAGGGATCGAACCTGCAATCTCATGGTATACTAGTCGGGTTCGTTTCTGCTACGCCGCAATGGAAACTCCCATTATTGCCATTTTTTTTTTTTAAAGGGGTATCTTCTTCCTGGTTGTCACTTAGGAAGGCTGTTGACTTTTGTGTTTCACTTTTGTTAATTACCTTGCAAAATTCTGTAATTATCTGTAACAATTGTTCCAGCCGACTCGCTCAGATCTGCAGTTGCAGCGTGTGCAAATAACGATCATTTTACTGCCTCTTTCCCAATTTAAGACCCTTTATTTCTTTCTCTTATTTAATTAAGCTGGCGGCTTCCACCAGAACAGGGTTAAATAACAGCAATGATGGCGAACAGGCTGGCGTGGGTCCTCGGTTTAATGGAATGTTCCTCGTGTTTCCCCCTTAACAGCGAGGCTGCCTTTGGGGTCGGGCATGTTTAATGTTCATCGGGCATTTACAGGGCTTTATCATGAGCAGAAAGCCTTTTGGAAATGCTGGATCTGGCTGAATAGTTTGCAGAGACATAAGGCATGCTCTGTGAGTGCTCCTGCAGTGATAAAAAAGTAGACTGATTTTCCTCACCAGCACTGACAGGAGCTTGAGTGGGACATCCACGCTCCAGGGGAAGAAGGCAGCAATTATACTTGAATCTCATGCTATTTTTCTTTTGCCAATCAAGGGAAAAGACTCCGAAGCTGTAGGAATAGGTAGCACCATGAGGATTAACTAAAGGCTAAAGGAGAAAAGAAGGAAAGGAAAGAAGAATGGATAAAGAGAAGAGATAAAAATAAGTACCAATTTCCTCACTGTCCCCCCACATCAAGCCATATGATCAACCAAAATGTTATGGGGTTCCCCCCCCCCGAATATTATTACTAGAAGAAGCACCGAACACTGATTATCAGCAAGTATAATAAAGAGTCTGCGTAAAGGCTTAGAAGAAATAGAGAACTATTTTACCATGTGTAAGTAAGCAAAACAGACCAATAAAGAGTTCCAAATATTGAGAAAAGACTGAAGGGAAAAAGAATGCCTGTGGAAGCATGTTTACATGTTGATTCTTTTTGATGTGGCCATAAAAAGAGTGTTTTGATCTTTTTGCAAAGAGGTATTTTCTGTGCTAACCCCGAACCTGACATTACTGTAGTAGTAATGACTACAAGGACAGACTGTCCTTTACATTAGCAGAACTAGAAAACCAGACAAAAGACAGCAGCAACTGAGGCTTTGATGCTTGTTGGAAACATCTAATATCCAGAGTTGGGGCAGATGTGGTTAAAAACAAAAGGAGTTTGACTCCATAAAGAGAGAAGCATCTGGGTGGTGTTTGGGACTCACTACAGGATTGTCTCTATGACGTGCAGGAAATAGAAAGCCTTGGGAAGCCCCCTGACTGCATGGGGGGGCACACTTGGTTGATTTGGGGACGTGCAAATCCGGGCTTGCACCTGCTGGTCTCATGTCAAAATCCTGTGTATCGTTTTCATGTTGCAAGAGCTACTGGGCTCTGGGCGAGCATCCTAGGCAAGTCTTCTCACCTTCTTGGTAGGTGGGATGTTGAGGAAAGAGCCGGGGCTGGGAGCAGAAGAGTCCAACTCTGCCACTTGCCATGTGAACTTGACCACGTTCCTGAACCTTCCCAAGCTTAGTTTCTCACCTGTAAGTCATGTCTACAATTCAAGAGTTTTGTGTGGGTTTATTAAGAGATGTTGTGCCCAAAGCACCAAGCATAGCATGAGACCTGGGAGATACCAGCTGCTCAATAAGTGTTGAGAAATGGACCAGGAGAAGCAAGGGAAGAGGGAAGGAAGGAATTCTGTGCATCAAGCACCATGACCCCAAGACACAGAGGGCTCTGGGGAAACTCCTTAAGAGTGTCATGTTGGGACCAGGGGTGAAGGGTGCCTATAGGAAAGATTTCTCAGAAAGATGAGTTCTGAAGATGAGGCAGGCACAGTGTTCTACGGCAGTGCTTCTAGGTAGAAAAGAACATGTTTTCAAAGGCATGGGCTTGAAGGAGTCAAGGAGTCTTAAAGCCAGGGATGTTAGAATAAGTGAGTATGGCTGAGTCCTAGGTTATGCGTGGGGAGTTGTGAGTAAAAAGAAGCGGGAGAGACTCTAAGCCCTGGCATTGAGTCGGGTCCTGTTTGTCATGTTGGATTTTGGTTACTCTGCTGGTGGCCAGAAAACTGAAGGGCCCCACTGCATTTGCATTTTAGAAACAGGGCAGCAGTGTCGAGGTGGTGGGCTTAGGGACCGAAGGGAGAAAATGAGCTCCAGACCATGGCAGAGATTCCTTCCGTATTCCCCTCAAATCCTGCCCAGGGCTGAACACGGAGTAGGTTTTCAGGGAAAACTTCCTGATGGAAGTTGAACAAAAGCGGTTGTTTTGCCAGGATCATTTTTTTCCACGATTCATTCATTTTATCCTTCACAGATTATTCTCCTGTGGATTTGCTCATTTCCCCCCAATTATTTTTGACCCTTGATTAAATTATCTTAAACGATTGTGTGTTGTGGCATAAACTCACCCTAATCTATTTGTAATTTATTGTGCAAGCATCTGTCTCATAAAAGATGTCTTCTTATTTAAAGGGCGTTCGCCTAGAACCGCATGAAAATTAGCAATCACGGTGATACCCTCTCCTCCCAGAAATGGGGGGATAATTGTTCAGAGGGATAATTGTTCCCAGCCTCTCAGGCTTTAGGCTTTGCCCGTGTTCTCTTCCAACGCTTTCCCTCTTTTACGGTTCTTTCAAACCTCCTGGTGCTCTCGAAGGAGAAAGCTCTAAAAGCTTTTAGTTCCTGATGGACTGCAAGCAGAGCAAGCTCACTGTCTTATTTTGGGATGATGAGACTCTCCTAATTAAGGTGGCCAAAGCAGTAACGGTGCCCGCGGGCCACTGAGGGACCAGGTTGGTGCTGAATGGAGTGAAAGTCCCCTGTCGTGGACTGGGTGAATAAATAGCAGTGATTCAGAAGCGTGGATGGTATTTTCAACACTAGTCAGTCACCTAGTGTTCTTTGAGATTCCGTGATGTGCCAAGTACTGAGGATACTACAGCAGGACAAGAGGAAAACGGCCCCTACCCCCTGATGCTGGATTATACTTATTTGAATATAGTAGATTAGAAAGAACGCATCAGTTACAGTCCATTGTGACGGGCAGTCAGAGAGGGAAATAGAGGATGTGGTGGAAGCATCTAGAAGGGGTCCTTTCCTGGGAGGCCAGAGAAGACTGCCCCGAAGATCCAGAGAATTTCTGGAACAAGAAGAGCAATAAGATGGGCCTTGGAGGGTTTGGGGATGATAGCTTTGATAAGGGAAAAAAATGGAATATGATAGGGTTTATTATGGATTTTTAATAAGTCTATCAAGTCAGCCTTTGAGTTGTATGGTATTTGGACTGTATGCTTGGCTACTGTCGTGAAAGTCAGTAGGGTCAGGTCTCTTGTCAGGACCAAACCATATTTTTTCTTTGGTGTGTGTCTCAGCACCATCAATTGGCCAAGAAGCACAGATCCTAGAGGTCAATGGCGTGAAAGAAAGTGGAAGATGAGTAATGTCTTTGAAGAGATTTATGTAAGTCATGGTATCTGTGCAGTTGCCCACAGCAGCTTCTGCAGTGGAAGCCATTTTTCTGTCTGTAGTTTCACTGATTGAGTATTACATCCTCTGGAATACATGGAGCAGCCCCATCCTTAGACAAAAGAGCCCAGGTCAGATTTCTCTCGGTGAGAATTCAGTATACGGTCAAGGCACTGCGTGTGAGCAGATGGGGAAAAGCGCTGGTGTGGACCAGCAGGTGCCGAGACGTCAAGGTGACAGCACTTCAGAAGACTGCAGGCTCACCAGTTCCCCATGACAACCGTGGTTTCTGTCAGAGCCAAGTTGAATGTTGGAAGTGGGCCCCTGGAGGTAGACTTGGGGAAAACAGGAGTATCTTTTATAAATTCAGAGTATGGACAGTGGCAACCCACCTCCATTCTTAATTCTTGCTTTCGGCAGCCATGTCCAGAAAAGAGAAGCGAAATTTCTCTACCTTATAAACCACCTTATTCAACATACGCTGTGTGTGTGAATCAGTGCGCCACTTCTGCTCTCTGCTACATGAAGGATTTTCACCGTGTTCTTTCGTTTATAGCAGCAGAGGGAACGTTTAATAGGAAAACACGTTTACTGCTAATAAAGGGGCACCTTTCAGGTTCTTCTACCATCTTTGGGGGAAAACTCCCTAGCACAAAGCTTCCTAGGAATTTTCAGGAGTTACGTGTTCCTTAAAAATGGTGTGAGTTGGTCAGAGATGACCATGAGTTGTTTGGGATCTAGAAGCATGGAATGCTTATGGTCATTAGCAATGTAGGATTCTTATTCTGTACCTTGTTGTTTCGAGAGCCAGCCTCGCCAGGTGCAAGAGTGCAGCTTTGAGTGGCAAGATAGCCATTCTGGCTTGTCATTGAGAGTATGTGTCCTTGGAGAAAAGCTTTAGTTCTGTCTCCTTGGTACCTCCACCAAAGATGCACATGGCACCTTCTCATACACACTCCAATGCATTACCTAGCTAAAAGCCTGGGCACAGCCAGGGAGATGACTAACAAAAACTTTTTTTTTTTCAACTGAAAGACTTTACTCTTTTTCCCTCTGCCTCTTGAATATGACTTCCCTGTTTTTCCTTAATTTTCAGTCTTCCCAAAGGAAATGTCAGTTTTAACATCGCAGACCTGTTAGCTCTAGAAGGGACCCTGTAGATCCAACATGCCCAATTTGAAGTGCCAGCCGGATAGCCATCCGAGATGCCCAGCAGGTGTTCTGAAAAACACATCTGGATCTTAGAAGAGAAGTCAGGGCTAGACTTAACGGATTTGAGAGTCACCCACATAGAGGCAGTAGACAAAAGGCCTGGGATGCTGTTATTCACCTACTCCAAACCTTTTGTCACCCCTTCAGATTTTGCAGAATCATCTCACTTGCTCAGACAGGCCTTTGGGACCCTCTGTAATACGGCCTCCACTTTTTGTTCCACCTCCTTTCTCATGGCCACACCCCTCCCCCCACACACCTCCAGCTGCAATGTTCTGTTGGCCAAAGCAGGACGCGTATGTCTGCTACCTCACTTTTCTAAAGCCGTCTATTCCCTCGAATCAGCTCAAATTCCACTCCCTTCTGAAAGCCTTCTCTCTTAAATTCAGGTGGTGTAACTCAAAGGCAATCCTGGGGCCTGTGATGAGCTAGACAGACTAGATGTCCTCCTTTACCGGTCAAAAGTCTCGTGTGACTCGCTTAGAATAGCCTTGTACTTGTTCTAAGGGACATCGTTGGTTCTGGACTGGCCTCTCTCAAGGCACAGGGATCCATCCTGATACCCAGGACACATACGGGTGCGGCTTCTGCCTGCACTAAAATGCATGGAAATGTATCCGATTTGCTACTTTTCATCCTTCAGTTACATTATTTTCTTTCTTGATGTTTCTCGCTGTATTGAATTTTCCTCTTTGTATTGAATTTTCCTCTTTGTGATGTCATACCAATTTTTGAGTTAGAATGCAGAGGTTTGTACTCCAGCTCCACTGTCAGCTCATCGGTTTATTTAGGCAAATTACGTAAGCTCTGCCTTTCTTTATCATCTGTAAAATGGGCCTAAGAATAATGCACCTGGTTTTCATAAGGATACATAGAACTTAACATTGAAACATTTTGAAAAATGTTTTAAAATGCGGAATATAAGCATAATGCTTTACTATTGCTACCATGCTGCTTAAAGTCAAGAAAAAAAATTTCACTCCTTCTGGATAATTTAATATAGACTAACACTGCTGAACCTGATATCGGGAGAGATGAATCCACATTTTGGTTCTGAGTTACTAGCAGTGTGTCCGTTGCTGAATTATATAACCTTTTGGAGCTTCTTTTTCCTCCTCTGTAAATTATGAATAATGATGTGTTGCTATCTGTTAGGGTCATTGAATGGTTATATTCTGCAGCTATCAGGCTTGAAAAACACTTTTTAAACCGCAAAGAGCATATTCCACAGCAAACATCCCGGTTTCTCTTGTGGCCTAATAACTATGCCAACTCTGGAAAGAGATCAAAAATATATCCTGATTCTCAGATACCTCGTGACTTGCCCCAAGTGTGCGAGGGATAAAAAGAGGAGGAGCAAAGATATGCTGAATATGTAGCAGCGGGTGCAGAGTTGGCAGAAGGCTCTGACTGACATCTCTTCTATCTCCCGGAGCTGAAAGGGGCCACACCGACATGCAGATTGCCTGGGAGCCACGTGGCCAAAGCTGAGAATGGATGCAGGGGGGAAGGCAGTGGAAAGAGGTCATGGCATCGTGACAAAGCTAAGTGACAGTTTACCGGGTGTGGGCCACCCGGGGAATGGTGGCATATTCAATGGGACAACAGGGACCTCTGTGAGAGTGGGCTCAGCTTCCCGCACTTGCTCTCTTAAGCGTGGTGGGGATGAAGTGGTGTGATGGGTTGGACTGTGTCCCTCCAAAAACCTAGTGAAGTGTCCCAGCCCCCAGTATCTGTGAGTGTGGGCTTATTTAGGTGCAGGGTCTTTGCAGATGACCAGGTTCAGATGAAGTCATTGCAATGGGCTCTAGTCCCATGTGACCGGTGTCCTTATAAGAAGAGGGAATTTGGACACCAAGAGAGAGAAACTGCAGAATGCCATATTACAGTTCAAGCTACATTGTCACAAGCCACCGAATGCCAAAGATGGCTTGCCTACCACCAGAAGCTAGGAGACAGGCAAAGGCCAGGTCTTCCCATCACGGTTCTCAGAAGGAACCAAGCCTGCTGACGCTTTGATCTTGGACTTCTAGCCTCCAGAATGTAAGACCGGAAATTTCTGTTGGTTAAGCCCTGCAGCCTGTGGTGCTCATTACCGCAGCCTCAGGAAACTAATACAGGCCGGTGGACCGTTTCCCCAGACCCGACTGTTTCTCCGTGACACTCGGCCCACAGTCTGGGTTTTATGGGGAGATTACACGTGGTGTGCATTTGCTGCCAGTGTAGATTAAAAATGACAAGCTTTCCTGTGGTTTGGCTTTTGAAAGCAAGTGCATTTAAAGTCTAATCTCAAGATTTGGGGTTGACTTAGAATGGGGTTTCTTAAAGGTTATAATTACTTACACTCCCATCATCTCCTATAAAGTACATTTATGTGGACTCGAGAAGGGGGAAAAAAAGGTGCAATTGAGCTGTATATTTCAGTCACTTAACTCAAAACCTTGCCTTTGGCTGTTAGATTTCCAGCCTTGGACAGTTTCTTGGGAATATTTGGTGTTTGTTCTATTGTAAGTCTGCTTCGGTTAGAGGTTTGGCAAGTCCATGCCAAAGAAAAAGGCTTTCTTCTTCTCGCTTTACTTGGGCTTGCCTTTTCCTTCTCTGAAAGATACTGGAGCTTCCCTCCCCTTCTCTCCCCTTAGGAGAGGTGGCGGGGCAGGGGGGGGGGGGGCGCCTCTTTCCTCTTTGGGAAATGTTGATTTATATTATATGAAACATTTGTTTTTTCAGAGAAACTTCCATTTCAACATGTTGAAATAGTTGGTTCTAATTTTTATGTGAAAAAATAAATAAACTTGTCATGGAAATGCTCTGAGGGTACAGTTACATAATAATTATGTGTGTGCCCCTCCCCAACTTATTAACATGAGACCTTACCTCACAGTAGTTTTTCTAAGCTTTCATGGCTTCTAACAGTTCCCAGACTCCATGAAAGCACATTAAAGATAACTACGGTTAAGTTGAAAGCCCACTCTTTTTATGTCATAAGCAGTTGTATGTGGCGATTTCAGATCCCTGCTTCATAGTTGGGGCAGTTAAGGTCCAGAAAAATGGCAAAGCTGAGACTGAAATTTGGGAATTCCTGATTCCCAGCCAATGCAATGCTTGTTTTCTATGCAGTATTAGCGCAGTCCAGGTTTCAGTTAAAGCAGGTGGAGAGACAGAGGGGCTTGGAGGAGAGACCACTCGGCCTCAGGCGAGAAGACCTGGGTTCCAGCCCTGCGTTGTCGCTGTCTGACAGCATGGCCCTGGGGCCTTGACTTCTCAGGGGCCTTGACTTCTCAGGGCCCTCAGGGAAGTCGGGGAGCTTAAACATTCAATGCTTCATACTGAAATGTTTAGGGATTAAATGATTTTTCTGGGATTTGCTTGGAGGCAAAAGACGGACCATGAGTTGATGTCTATTGATGCTGGGTAATGACTATCCCAGGTTATAGTAAACAACTTTTGTATGTGTTTGACATTTTCCTTAAAAAAAAAACTTCAGAAACAAAAGGTATGCTTCTAAAATGTGTACCTTTGATTCTTCCCATCATCTCTCCTACCAGATGTTATCGTTTAGCTCACTGATTTCTCTGTAACACACACTCCTCGGAAAGAAAGCAGGCTCTTTCCTTCGGTCTGATCCTAGTATATATATCAATAGGGGGCTTTTTGATACCTTTCCCATTTTTCATTTTTTAACAGATAGTGCGATGGCTGTGCTTTCATGCTAAATTCAAAATCTGCTCTCTGTTCCTCACCCGTTGGAATTGTAGAAATGAGTACAAAGGATTAGAGTACTTTAAAATAAATCTCAGCTAATTATACATACGACTGCATTCACTAAATGTGAATATTTTCAGGGCTTTCTTTGCTACCGAGTGCCACCTGCTCATGATTTAAATGGGGACAGATTTAGTGCCATTAAACAAAACACCAGCAACTCTTCTCCTAGATCACAAACTTCTGCAGCGCCTATTTTGGAAGTGGGAAACTAATTCTAGTGTTGTTCCCTTGTTAGCGCCGGGCCTGTGTCAGTCAGTCCACCGGGTTGAATACTTGAATGTTTTGCAGTCTTGCCTTCAGTTTTTTAGCAGGCAAGTACGTTGGGATGAAGCGGCTTGTGTCCTATAAGAATCCTTATCAAAACTCGATGACATTTGAACTTGTGGCAGCAATTACCAGGCAGCCTGATTTGGAAGAATACATGCCATGGCTTTTGCAGCTCTTTAAGGAGATGTTTTACTAAAAGTATCTTAAAAAATTAATAATTAATTAAAAGAGAGAGAGAGAAGAAGAAGAAAAAAGAAGTCTCGAGATGCTCCGTTCTTGGCCTACACAGCGGTTTCCCCAGAAGCCACTGAACCCCATCTTGCTTTTTTAAAGTTAGAAGATCACTTAAGAGGATTCCATTCATCTCCTTTCATCTGGAACATTCGTGATCTCTGTAGATCCAAAGAAGATGGTGTTTCTTTGGCGACCTGTGAAAGTTTAAAGCAGCAATTCAAATCCAACATGAATTATCAAACTCTTTCCCAAGAAAGCTTCCGTGAGTGTCCTCATCTGCTACATTTGGAAAACGAAAAAAAAATCCCACAGCCCGAAGGGCACATTTGCCACGCTCGTAGAAAAATGATTTCCTTCCAGCAACTTCTTTGTCTCCAGATATCTGGACACCCCCGCCTGGCCCCAATCCTTGAAGCCATGGCTGATCTGTTCAAAAAGGAGGAGGAAGCAGCTTATCTCTCCCAAAAGTCCTTATTTTTCCTAATCTTTTCTCCTCCCTCCACCCTTGCCCTAAATTCCTTTCCATTTTGCCCTTTCAAAAACTCCTCCCTCCTCACAAAAGCTAAAAATAATGGTAATGCTTTCCAGTGATCCTCCTTTATTAGTATCTCAGATGCAGGCTGCAGGCAAAAAGGAAACCCTTCATTGTTGGTCCAGCTCAGAAGTGCGTGTTTACACATCTTGGCTCACCCCAAGATTTGCAGATGAAAAAGTCATCTCAGAGTTTCACTCTCACTTGAATCCCAAGATCTTTTCCTTAGCGTCAGAACGTGCCAAGATGCCTGGAAAATACCTGCTAAAATTCTAGGTGATGGCCCACCCTGTAGCACCCCAGAGATGGGTGCCTTGACCCAGGAAAGTCCTCTAGCTGTGATTTTTTTTGGGGGGGGGTCCCAAATGGCTGTGGCAACATTCCAGATTTTATTTTTTTTTATTTATTTTATTTTTTGTCTTTTTGCCTTATCTAGGGCCACAACCGGGGGCATATGGAGGTTCCCAGGCTAGGGGTCTAACAGGAGCTGTAGCTGCCGGCCTTCGCAACAGCCACAGCAATGCGGGATCCGAGCTGCGTCTGCAACCTACACCACAGCTCACGGCAATGCCGGATCCTTAACCCACTGAGCAAGGCCAGGGATCGAACCCGCAACCTCATGGTTCCTAGTCAGATTTGTTAACCACTGAGCCACGACGGGAACTCCAACATTCCAGATTTTAAACCTCAAATGTTCCCCTATAGCACAGGGAACTGTATCCAATCCCTTGTGACGGAACACGATGGAGAATAATGTGAGAAAAAGAACGTACCTGTATGTATAACTGGATCACTTTGCTGTATAGCAGAAATTGACAGAACGTTGTAAATCAACTATCATAAAAAAAATCTTAAAAATGTTTTTGAAGGAGTTCCCGTCATGGCACAGTGGAAACGAATCCGACTAGGAACCATGAGGTTGCGGGTTCGATCCCTGGCATCGCTCATTGGGTTAAGGATCCAGTGTTGGGGTGAGCTGTGGTATAGGTTGCAGACGCAGCTCAGATCTGGTGTTGCTATGGCTCTGGCGTAGGCGGGCAGCAACAGCTCTGATTAGATCCCCAGCCTGGGGATCTCCGTATGCCACAGGTCAGGTCCTAAGAAGACAAAAAAAAAATGTTTTTAAAGAAAAAAAAAGAATGGTTAAACAATGAGGTCCTACTGTATAGCACAGGGAACTATACCCAGTCTTTTGGTATAGAACATGATGGAAGATAAATGAGAAAAGGAGTGTGTACACATATATATATATGTCTGTGTATGACTGAGTCACTTTGCTGTACAGCAGTAATTGGCACAACATTGGAAATCGAGTATACTTTAATAAAAAAAAAAGGTAAAAAACAAACAAACAAAACCCCGAAATGTTATTTAGTAACAATCGCAGACCATCTTGTTCCCAGGAATGCGTGCGCCCACCTGCAGACGAGGGCCCTGAGGAAGGTGGGGAAACTGGAGGCCCAGTCTCCCCAGCAGAGTTCCCAGTGGTGTGCGATTCCGCGCCTTCACTGGGCTGGCTGGCCCGGACAGCTGGCTCTGGTTACTGTGGGAACAATGCAAGGAAGGCCGTTGTCACATTCCTCCGGGGTCAAAGGCACAACCTTCCTAACACGCTTAGTCCCTGCTGGCAAAGGGAAAGCCCAGCAGCCTGGAAGCAGAGGCTGGGAGCCTGTGAAGGGCTTCAGAAATCCGTTAACGCCCTTGTTTTACTGATTGAGAAGCTGAGACTCAGAGAAGTGCTGTGACTTCTCATCGTCGAGTTGATGGCAGTCCCGGGCCTGGAATGTTTCAGCCTCCCAGTGAGAAGGACTTACTGGTGAAGATATTATACTGTGTTCACGTGCCCTGATGGAGTCAGCTTCAGGAGTGGCCATCTCTGTTACTGTGGGCCCAGGACAGGTTAACACCACCAGGACGAGTCTTACCAGCAAATAGCATCTTCGGTGACACTCGGGGATGTCACTGGCTTCTAGCCCTGAGCCCAGAAGTTAGAGTTAATTTTTAAGTGCTCATCTTTAACTCAAGCATGAAGCTCTAAAAGCACTCAAGTAGTAACGCTTGAAAAACAGCTACATTCCTCTGAGCTCTGACCACACTTGAACTCTTTCTTTAGAAAATAGCTGAAATCGTAGTGGTTAGACACATGAAAACAGAATGACTGGATCCAATTTGTCACATATGCCCTGGTTGGAGGCACATTGAAGAGTTCAGTTTAGAGGTAATTAATGACTCTCTTTTTTCTAGCATGCTTTCCTTCAGCAAGTCTTACAAGACCTTTCTTTAGCATACGTGCAAGTCGATGAAAGCTTTTATTTAAGATTTTTTTTTTTTTTACTATTTTAAAAAGACACACAGAGGAGGGGAAAAAAAGTGCCTTATTCCAGAGCACAAAGAATTAGAAACAGCGCTTTTACATATACACTTGTAGATGATGATATCAATTTTCCTTTCACAGGAAAAGGCACCATAAATTACTTTTCCTCAGGAAAAGTGCTGCTCGGGTGACAGGCTGTTTCCCCAGCCCAACAAGGGGTGGTTGTGGCAGGAACAAATGAGCAGAAACTGCCGTGGCCCCGTGAACTTGGCGTGGCCCACATGTTTGAACGTCGCTCCCAAAGGTCACGTGTGGCCGTGCCCCTCTTTTAATGCCTCCCTTTTGTGAAGAATTTCTTCTTGATTTCCTGGGGACCTTTTCCAGGTGTTGTCACATGATCGTAGTTGTGCTCTCTTTCCTCCTTGTGAGTTGCTGTATTTGGCTACTGTGAAGGCAGCTGGGACAGGACTCAGCGGAGGTCCCCGCAGTGCTCGGGGTGAGGCGAGCTACCGTATTTCCCTCCACCCAGAGCTCCGATGCTTACCCTCATGCCAGGGGCTTGTCTTTGAGTCCCAGGACGAGCCAGGGCAGGTGTGGGGGAGGGGAGATGAAAAAAGATGCCGGGAACATTTCTTCCCCCCTGACTGAGGCAGAGTGCTCTCTTGCTATTTGAAGAGAGCAATTTCGATTTATATTAAGGAGGGAATAAATAGGATGCAGTGATGAAATCTCATCTGGAGTGAATGCAAATCGGGTATGCTAATGAGCGCGTGGCCCCATCTCACATTCGAGCAGAAACAGGGAGCCCGGAAGCCTGGGTGCTTCTCCCCCATTCGCCCACTAGCTGCTCCAGAGCAACTGAGGCCCCGAGGACAAGGTTATCTTTTTTAAAAAAAACTATCTCTCAGTGTTGCACTTTGTATTATAGGGCCTTAAAGCCCTTGGACAGGGCTTCAGGTGATTCTGGGTGGTTCATGTTGAAATTTTTCCCAGAACTCTTAAGATGGTTTACACAGACGCATCTATGAAGTTAATCAGCACCTGAGCATTTTGCTGCCTCTCATTGTTTGATGCAACGAGCAAGTTTCATCTCACTTGATTCCATCTGAGAGTCTCCTCCTTTCTCTCCCCGGAGGTTTCGGTGCTCGGCGGGGCGGGAGCCACAAGTCTCCAGCATGAGTCATGCCAGCGTCTAGCTTTGGCCAAGTCGCCTTACAAGAGTGGGAGGCAGTTTGCCTGTTGGTTAAATGGGAGGCTGGACTGAGGGCTTTCTGAGGTCGCCTCCAGCTCAAACCTTCTGCCTGCTGAGATCCAGCACGACAAGATGCAACAGGATGCGGGTCCGCCTGCAGCACTGTCCTTGCACAGTCGCGCCCTGTCCCTGACCAGCTTTCCCACCACCGCGGCATGAGGTCGGCCTCGGAAGAATTCCAGGTCTGGCCGAAGGTACCCGGTCCTCAGGAACAGCTTGCAACCCACCCCCCCGCCCCGCCGAGCACACTCTGCCCTCTTCTCTGGTTGCTGATGACAAACTGGGTCACGAGAGCTCGCCCCCTTTCCAGTTACCAGTAGGGGAAACCCCCAGGGCTGAAAAAGGAACAGATACACAATAGCTCCAAAGATTGAAACAGAAAGGCATGCATGAGAAAAGCCGTGAAGAAACAGGTGAGCCTGGCCCAGTGAGGGGGAAAGAGATGGGAACCTAGGAAGGAGACCGGATGCCCTTCTGGGCCTCCTGCCGTTGGCCAGAGGATCCGTGGGACTTGAGGAATGGTGGGTCACCCTGTCTTGTTAGCGGACTTGCGGCAGTGTCCCCCTGTGCTGTGGTCTGGGTCCGAAGTCCCGGCAGCACTGCCGTAGTGATTCTCCAGCTGCGTCTGTAGAGATACGCAGGGCCCACGCACGGGGCTTGGCCTCGCTCCTTTATCTCTGTTCTCTTTCGAGGTTGTGTCGATCTTGTGTTCTCCAAGCAAGGTGGCCTTGCACAAGTCACTTGATTTCCCTGAACCTCGCTTTCCTTATCTGCCAACAAGGTTAATCGTTCTGTTGTCAGCCTGCCTCACGGAATGAAGACTTTGTCCCTTCATTCCACAAACATGCATCGAAGACCTCCTCGGTGGAAGAAATTCATAAGTAAATGTATGAGACAGTTATTCCAAGAAGAGAGATAAAGCCCATGCAAAAACCCTACAAAGATGGAGTTCCCACTGTGGCTCAGAGGGTTAAGAACCTGACATAGTGTCCATGAGGATGCGGGTTTGATCCCTGGCCTTTCTCTGTGGGTTAAGGATCCAGCGTTGTCACAAACTACGTTGTAGGTCTCAGATGCGGCTGGGATCCCGCCTTGCTGTGGCCATGGTGCAGGCCAACAGCTGGGGCTCCAATTTTACCCCAGCCCAGGAACCTCGGTATGCTGCAGGTGTGGCCATAAAAAGGAAAAAAACAAAAAACCCACACAGATAACTTCTTGGTGCTGGTGGTGATGATGTCAGCTAGACAGTAGTGACAGAGTGACTCCAGAGCCTAACTGCTTGGGTTTGAATCCCAGCTCCGACCAATTGCCAGTGTGAGCCCAGGCCTCTTCTTAGGCTCCTTGTGCCTCAGTGTCCCCATCTGTATGATGGGGATGATCAGTGACCCTATGGCATTGCGTTGTCAGAGAGCTAAATTTTGAGTTAATATTTGTAAACCAACTAGAGCAATGACTAGGACATGGCGAGCAGTCTCCCACATTTATTACTGTTTCTGTTCTTGAACATTCCACCGTGGATCATGACATTGGTGCTGTAGGGCATGGCATTAATGAATGTACCAGTGTGCTGTCTCTTGGTCCTCCGCTTCTCGGGCCCTTGTAACCGTACGCCCATTTTTGTCCTCCTTCCTGCCTTATGAGTCTCTGGAAGATGCATCTTGCTTTTAAGAGGAAAATCGAGAAAAACATCCTGTCAAAGATTTCCTTTTCTCTCTCCCTTTTTTTTTTTTTGAGGTTGGATTGGCGCTCCTCTCACACCGAACAAAGGCTCTGCCTTGCAGAAAGGATCTTTCTGTGTCCCACGTGTCATCTGCCTTTAAGGGTGTAGTTTGTTTCTGATGTATGCAGGGCGCTCCCTCGAGAAGGCTTTGTTGATCATGTGCAGAGGCCTCCTGTACTGAGCGGTGATAGGATGTTCTATAGTGGGTGAATGAGGTCATTCTCATGGTGTTACCCAAGTCGGTGACCTTGAGGCCGATCGGATGACTAAGCCATATAGGTGGATTCCTGGTTACAGAATGTCCTTGCTTAAAGGTAAATCGGCGTGAGGGCGACGAATAGCTTTAAAGAAATGACTGCAAGTGCACTGCATGCCCCTTGGTGCAGTCTAGATTAATGAGCTCGGAGGCCACCAGGCTTTCGTGGGGCTGTAGGGGCTGGTTTTTCTAGAGTTCCTTTATCTGTGCTCCTCTCTTATCTTTCTCATTAGCTTTCAGTTCTCTCTTAAACTGCCATGGCCAGCGTATAACACTGTCAATGTGAAGTTCGGAGCAAAATACTTAGGCCCCTGAGCCAGCTGGCTGGTGTGCTTTTTCTTTCCTTTTTTAAAATGAAGCGGGGTGGGACAGAGCAGAAGATGAAAAGATTTTTTTTTTAATACAAGCAAAGAGAGGAAGTAGGCATGATGATAAAATCTGCATGCGAAAAACCCTGTCCAGAAAAGGAGAAGTGAACTGTGTACTTGGCCACACATTTAATCTGGACAAATGTGTCAGCCTTGCAAATGAGGGTTTCTACCCACCGGCATCCCTGTGGTTGCAGACCAGGCCTTATGACATTGGAGTAGGTGCAGGTTTTAAATGAATAGACGTTGAGCAGGCAGGCAGGTGAAGGGCAGTGGGGGGTGAGGGAAGCGGTGGGGAGAGAGTAGGTTTTAATAGTTATTTGGGCATCATTGAGTAGCACTCAGCTGTTTGGATGTTTATCCATAATAGCAAATGCTTATGTAGTACTTACTGTGTGCCAATACTATACTGCAAATGCTTTTTAATATATTAATCCTTTAATCCTTACAACCATTATTATGCAAATTCAGTATCAGAGAACAGGAAGGTTTGGTAATTTGTCCAAGGTCATTCAAACCCAGGCATTGTCTCCAGAGTTGGTGTCCCGACCATTTAAAACCTCTCACTGTCTCGGGAGCTCAGAGAAGAAGGGAATTCCTGTCCCCAGCGGATAAATTTTGGGGGCAGGTGGAAGGAACTTAATTCTTTCAAAGGGTTTCATCAAGTGTCCTGATCTGGCAAGTTGCCTTTAAAATCGTGTTCAAATTGGCTGACTCTTCAGCATCACTCCTGTGAAGTAAGATTTTTTTTCCCTCCCAGTCAGACGTCGGTTTTTTTTGCCAGTACCCTGATTATATTCTGATTAGAAAGTCATCGCTAATATACAGATACTCAGGCACTAGAGCCTTCCACTGAGGGTAGGCAGAGAGCTGGCTTTTGCTCTTGGCGGCATCACATTGCAGAAGAGAAACGCTTTTTTCCTGAAGCAGTTGGCGAGGCCATTGATTTGCAGAGTAGGAGAGCAGGGAAACAAAACGTTCTAGACAGCTTTAACATTTGCCAACGCCAAAGAATTTGTTAGCATCCAAACTCAGGATGGTGCACACTTGAAACGATCTGGAATAGATTTTAACTTTTATAAGAGATAATAACAATCTGGTAGTGGAGTCAGAAGAGGCACATTTTTTCCTAAGTCATTTAACTCCTATCTCTCAAGAAAAACTTCATAATGAAACAAACCCAACAAAGTCCTAGAGTAGCTAAGGTCAAGTAAGAATGGAAGGCAGAGCGAGTAAGTAACCAAGGTCATGGAAATCATCAAAGAAATAGATGTGTTATGAATGCACTACTTAAGATGTTTATTGACCAGTGCAATAATGATGTGTTTTTGACCTGTGATAAGTGTTGAAATCCATCCAAGCCACAAGCCTGATTTGGAGGGTCCGCATGGGATAACAAACTCCACAGAGTCTGGAGCTCATACCCAAATGGCACTTTGCTAATTAATAAACACTGGCCTCGTGGCTGTTACTTAATAGCCTAATTGCAGCGCATTGGCAAAACTGCCGTCTTTCACTGCTGATGAAGGGAGGGCGGGGATGTTCTGTAAAAGAGCTTAAAAGGAAAAATCATGAAACTAACTTTTTTTTAATGAGATGCCCCAAAATAGTCAGATACATTTATATTTGGGTCAAATAAACAATTCCTGAGAAATCTTTTTGTGATGATCAAGCAAAAATGTTCTATGAGAGACTTTTTCCCAGTAGTTTATTATGATCAATTGCAAACATGTGGAGAAGTTGAAGGAGCTGTGCAGTTAATACTCATATACCCACCATATCTAATGCCTCCTTTGGGCCTCAGTGTCCCATCTGTACAATGGGGATAATACTAGAACCCATCTCACTGGGTTGTTGGGAGGGTTAAAAGAGTTAACATTTATAAAGGAATTTGAACAGTGTCATGGTAATCACTCTAGAATGTTCCTTATTATCACTGTTATTGATTTCACCAATGCATTGTGAAATTGGGGTCATAGGGAAGATTCTCGATGGAGGTGCCATTTGTCTTCGGTCCCCTGTTAATTCAAATTCTGACAGTGCCCATTCTGACTGTGCAACCCTGCCTCTCTGTGCTTCAGTTTCCTCACCTGGAAGAGGAATAGTTCTACTCTGTGGTGAGGATTAATGAGTTCAAACTTCTAAAGCTCTTAGAACAATTCAGCATGGGTTTCCATTTGAATTCCACTCTCTTATGCAAAATAGTTATATCCTTTCTTTTTCCTCCTTGTCCTTGTCTATAAAATGGGAATGGAATTATTGAACAGCAATGTGGGGATTCAGCAACATGCTCTACGTAACAGAGTACCTGGAGGAAATTTTTTAAATCATTATTAACTAAACTCCATAGGTAATTCAGGTTTCTTTAGTTTTTACCCGATTCCTTTTTCTGTTTCAAGATCCCATCCAAAATGCTGTGTTACGTATAGTTGTCATTTCTTCTGAGGCTCCTTTGGAATGCAACAGTTTCTCAGACTTAAGATGACCTTGACAGTTCTGAGGAGTGCTAATCATTTTCCGGACTGTCCCTCGATTGGGATTTTCCCCATATTTTTGTTAAGATTAGAAAAAGCCAAGTGAATGACCTTTAACAAAATGACTGACCAGTCCTCCTCAAAGTTGGTAAGCTGCCATTTTCTTCACATCGACACATCAGGGTACATGCTATGGATGTGACTTACTGTTGATGTTGACCTTGATCAGCTGGCTGAGATGGCGTTTGTCCTGTTTCTCCACTATAGAGTCACTCTTTTCACACACACGCCCCAGCCCGCTCACCTGCCATACTAGACTCTTTGGAAAGAATCTCACCTACCACCTAAGGGATGGGGAGCTACGTTTCACCTCCTTGAGGGCAGTGTGTCTGCATGAATTAATCTGAATTCTTCTACACAGGCAATTACAGGCGATTTGTCTATTTTTTCCTATTTATTTGCTCAGTCATTTTTTTGTATCCATATGAACTCAGGGGTATTTATTGGTTATAATCCAATACTCTGCTATTTATTTTGTTCCTTAAATAGTTCCAGGTTTTTGCTTTTTTTTTTTTTTAAGGGCCACACCTGTGGCATATGGAAGTTCCCAGGCTAGGGGTCAAATCAGAGCTGCAGCTGCCAGCCCACACCACAGCCACAGCCACATCACCAAGCCAAATCTGCAACCCATGCCACAGTTTGTGGCAGTGCTGGATCCTTAACCCATTGATCGAGGCCAGGGATTGAACCTGCATCCTCATGGGTACTAGTTGGGGTCTTAACCCACTGAACCACGGGAACTCCTAAATTGTTCCATTCCTGGTAGATCTTTCAGGAATATTAGGAATATTGTCTCCTGTTTTCCCTTTGACAGCCTCCTATCATTGTGTTTGGGGTTTTTGGTTTTGCTTTCTTCCCCCCTAGCATTCCCTCCAGACTCATCATGAATATTCCATGCCCTAATCCTAGAATTTACCATTTCTTCCAGGAGCCCTGGTTCCTTTTGTTGGGAAATGGTGTTAGAAACCAAGATCTGGAGTTCCATCATGGATCAGCAGTAATGAGCCCAAGTAGTATCCATGAGGATGAGGGTTTGATCCCTGGCCTCGCTCAGTGCGTTAAGGATCTGGCGTTGCCTTGAGCTGTGGTGAAGGTGACATATGCAGCTTGGATCCCACATTGCTGTGGCTGTGTTATAGGCCAGCAGCTACAGCTCTGATTCGACTTGTAGCCTGGGAACTTCCATATGCCATAGGTGCAGCCCTAAAAAGATGAGAGAGAGAAAGAAAGAGAGAGAGGGGGAAAGAAAGAAAGAAAAAGAGAGAGAAAGAAAGAAAGAAAGGGAGAGAGAAAGAAAGAAAGAAAGAAAGAAAGAAAGAAAGAAAGAAAGAAAGAAAGAAAGAAAGAAAAAGAGAAAAGAAGGGAAAGAAAGAAACCAAGATCTGGGTGGTGGGACTTGCAAAAATTTCTGCTCAACAAGTTGGGGTTCTCTTGTGGTGCAGCAGGTTAAGGATCCAGCATTATCACTGCTGTGGTTTGCTGTTCCCCTTGGCCTGGGAACTTCCATATGCTTTGGGAGCAGCCAAAAAAAAGGAAAAAAGTCTTGGCTTCCCCCCTCAGTTCTGTGGAAGTCTGGCACATACAGTGGTGAGCTCCCTTGTGCCAACCAGTCCTCCTGGGTCACTTACCAGGTCTTAGCTGGGGAGCCCAGCTCAGTGCAGCCACTGGCTAGTGTCAGCGCAACCAGTCAAGTCAGCGGATTTCCTTCCGCTCCATCCGGATAAGACTCTCCGCTGGGCTAAGTGCTGTGAGAATCATCTCTGCCCTCATGGAAACCAACCCTCTAGAATCCGAGAGGGGGTAGTAACACCTAATTGCCACAAACCTGTATGCTCACTGCGGCACTATTCACAATAGCCAAGACAGAAAACAACCTAAATGTCCATCCACAGATGAATGAATGAAGAAGATGTGGTACATATACACAATGGAATACTACTCAGCCATGAAAAAGAACAAAATAATGCCATTTGCAGCAACATGGATGGAACTAGAGACTCTCATACTAAGTGAAGTAAGTCAGAAAGAGAAATACAAATACCGTATGATATCAGTTATATCTGGAACCTAATATATGGCAAAAATGAACCTTTCCACAAGAAAGAAACTCATGGACTTGGATAGCAGACTTGTGGTTGCCAAGGGGGAGGGGAAGGGAGAGGGATGGACTGAGAGTTTGGAGTTAATTGATGCAAACAATTGCTTTTGGAGTAGATAAGCAATGAGATCCTGCTGTATAGCACAGGGAACTATATCTAGTCACTTATGGGATGTGATGGAGAATAATGTGAGAAAAAGGATATCTGTGTATCTATATCTATATCTATATCTACCTATATATTTATATATATATTTATATATGACTGGGTTACTTTGCTGTACAGTCAAAATTGACAGAACTTATGGAATGTGATGGAGAATAATGTGAGAAAAAGGATATCTATATCTATATCTACCTATATATTTATATATATATATATTTATATATGACTGGGTTACTTTGCTGTACAGTCAAAATTGACAGAACACTGTCAACCAAAATTGACAGAACACTGTCAACCAAAAAAAAACCATAAGTGCTGTAGAAAATCAGAACAGAGAAAAGCTAGTGCCATCTAAGAGCATTTGACAGAGGGCATCCTATACAAGATTGGGCTTGAGCCAGGTTCATTCCAGATGAGGGGCCTAGAGGAAAAGATGCGGAAGGGTGAACAGCTGTCTTTTAGCAGATAAGAAGAGGCCTGAAATTAAGGAAGGACTTTAGCTTTGGGGCTTTATTTCAGATATGAAATGGAGTTTGTTGATCTTGGGGGGGCCGAGGGAAATGGGTTTCAGCCAGAGGGTGTGTTGGAACCAGCCTGCAACGGCTCTTATGAGCCAGTTGTTAAATTTTTAGGAATTTTGAGAACAAGTTGGCATCACGTTGCTAGCTTGCAATCCATCATGATAGGCGTGTTTATAGAAATCTGTAAACGCTACGAACGCAGGCTCCTCTTGCCCTCCAAGCTGGATATTGAACATTTCCCTGCTTAGCAGTGGCTTTCGCTATCTAAAAACCTGATATATATCATTACCCTAAATTTACTTTTTTTTACCTCCAGCAGCTTTTTTTAAATTTTTTTCACATAGACACGTTTCCCTCCAGTGCTTTGAATTCTCTGACAAGAACTGTCCCCCAAAACGGTTATGCTAGAGATGTGTGCCCTTGAATGAAAATTGCCTTTTACCGCATGTTGGCCAAAACTCTGACAGTCAGAAAATGCTGTCGAGTTGGCTGGTGTATTTGGGACCCTGAAACAGCCGTTCTGGATAACTGAGTTAGAAAATGACCCAGCCTTCTTCCTGGTTTCCGGTGGGAGCAGATCTGTCATCACCTGAGGGTTTATCAGTGTCATGTCCCAGCAACGCAGCCGTAGGACTTTCCTCTTTCCTCGCGGCTGGGCTGGCTTGGAAGAACCTTCCTATCTCTTATCGGGAACATGGGCAGGAGTGGTCTCATTTTCCTTCCACGAAGAAACCATGACTCAGCATCATCCTGCTTGTGGCAGGTCACGCAACCCGCTATTAGCTTGACTTTTGCAAGGATGCCAGGCTGTCTGAGTAATCCCGGAAAGAGCGCTAGGCAAACAGGGACAGTTTTCATGAGGTCACCTCTGATGCGTGGTCTATGGCATTAAGTGTTGTGCAGAATTAGATTCAGAGGAGCTTACGTTTCAAGAGAGTCAACTAAAAGGGGTCAGACACGTGTGACCCAGGAGAGGAGGGCTGGGAGGGAAAGATTTTTCACACCTGTAACTGGAGATTGTTTTCATCATCATCATCCTAAAAGGTGGAGTTGCTTTGCCTTAAAGACAGGGATTTCTTTTACCTTTCTTTGCTCTTCTCCATGTCCCTCATCTGGTAGGTAAACCTTCCTACTTTTATGCTTATGTGTCATTGACTGTGTTCCTGTCCCACAGTCATGTTGAATCTCTGAAGTTGTAATGTTTAGAAAAGAATATCACAGGTACTTTGGCCATATCACAGATGCCAGGTGCCCGGTTCCCTCTGAATCCTAGGAGCCCTCAAATTCTCTTTTAGCCAAATGATTCCTAGATGTGGAGGCTGTCAAATTTTAACTGATTTCCTGGAACTCTCAAGCCCGGTTGCAATTCCTCAGCTGCCTCCTGCAAACCAGCCCTCTCGTGATGACCACCTTGGACCTCCTTGCGATAACTAGGTCCAAAGAGATCACCTGAAAAGCTCCCAAAGAGGGCCTAGTGATCACAAGGCTTTTTTATTTTTTATTTATTTATTTTTTTAACAGCCGCACCCGAGGCACGTGGAAGTTCCCAGGCTAGAGGTTGAATCGGAGCTGCAACTGGGGCCACAGCCACAGCAGCACCAGATCCCAGCCACATCGGCAACCTACACCACAGGTTAACACTGGATCCCTAACCCACTGAGCAAGGCCAGGGATCGAACCTGCGTCTTCACAGAGACAATGTCAGGTCCTTAACCCACTGAGTCACGACGAGAACTCCAAAATTTATTATCCTCAAGGGTACTGTTTGCTGACGTTGGGTACGTTCACATTGTTGTATAGCCATCACCACCACCATTCATCTGCAGAATGTCCTTCCTCCTCCCAGACCGAAACTGAGTTCCCGCTCAGCACGGACTCCCCGCTGCCCCTCCTCCCAGCCTGGCAATTATCCTACTTTCTGTCTATGAATTTGTTGACTCTAGGTACCTCATATAAGTGGAGTCATACAGCATCTGTACTTTGTGACTGGTGTATTTCACCCTTGTTGGAGCAGGTATCAGAACTTTATTCCTTTTTTGTTGTTGTTTATTTGTTTTTTGCTTTATTAAGGCCACACCTGTGGCATATGGAGGTTCCCAGGCTAGGAGTTGAATCAGAGCTACAGCTGCGGGCCTACACTACAGCCACAACAATGCCAGATCCTTAACCCACTAAGCGAGTCCTGGGATCAAATCCATATCCTCACGGGAGTTCCCGTTGTGGCGCAGTGGATATGAATCCAACTGGTATCCATGAGGATGCAGGTTCGATCCCTGGCCTCACTGAGTGCGCTGGGGATCCAGCGGTGCCATGACACGGTCACAGACACAGCTCAGATCTGGTGTTACTGTGGTTGTAGTCTAGGCCGGCAGCTGCGGCTCTATTCAACTCCTAGCCTGGGAACTTCCATATGTGGCAGGTCTGGCCCTAAAAAGCAAAAAAAAAAAAAGAGAGAGAGAGAGAAAAGAAAAATCCACATCCTGGTGGATACTAGTTGGGTTCATAACCCACTGAGCCACAACAAGAATCCTCAGAACTTCCTTCCCTTTTAAGGCTGCATAATATTTCATTATGTGTACAGACCCCATTTTGTTCTTTCACACCTGAATGTGTCCACTTTTTGGTTTTTGTGAATAGGGCTGCTATGGTCATGGATGCACAAACGTATGTTCGAGTCCTTGCTTTCATTTCTTCTGAGTCTATACCCAGAAATGGGGTTGCTGAATCATACAGTAATCCTATGTTTAATTTTTTAAGGAACCATCATACTATTTTCCACAGTAGCTGCACCTGTACCATTTTACATTCCCACCAGTAATGCCCGTGGATCACGGTTGCTCCACATCCTGGCCAGCGTGTTATTTTGGGGGTCCGTTTGTTTATAATAGCCATCCTAAGGGGTATGAAGTGGGGTCTTATTATGGTTTTGATTTGCCTTTCCCTAGTGATTAGTGATGCAAAGCATTTTTTTCCAGTGTTTATTGGCCTTTGTATATCTTCTTTGGAGAAACGTCGTTTTGCGTCCTTTGCCCATTTTTAATCAGGTGGTTGGGGTTTTTTGCCATTGCAGAGGTGTCTCCCTGCTTGTTCAGATAGTTCACCGCTTCTAGAGGCTCTTGAGCGTTTTTCCAGAGTTTTCTGGGGCTGCCCAGTCCCTTTGCGCATGTGTCATGTAGAGATAAAGGCACAGACACTTGCCACTCTAGGAAACTCCACCTGACCTTGAAAGATTTGCTCTTCCTGCTTATTGTGAAGGAACTTCAATGGTGGATGCTGCAGAAATAAGCCGTTCACTGCTTTGGGATACCGTGTGATTCTTTCATCTGATGTTTTCCTAGGTAAAAATATAACCTCTTTTGGGGAAAAGGAGGAAACATGTATTTTCTCTTCTAAGTTCCCAGTATAGTGATATTCTAGAGCAGGAGTTGATAAACTCTGGCCCATGTGCCATATTTCACCCCCACCTGTTTTTATAAATAAAGTTTTATTGGAACACAGCCATGCCCATTTGTATAGGATTGTCTCTGGCTGCTTTTGTGGTACAGTGGCAGAGCTGAGTGGTGGTGACAGATTGTTCAGACCCACAAAGCCTAAAACATTTGCTCTCTGATCCTTTACTAGAAAAGCTTGCCAGCCCTTGACTATTGTAGGCATCTAAGAGGTACCATTTTTTAAACCATAGATATAATACAGTGATGTTGACTGCTGACTGTTCACTCTGTACTTGAGCAGCTGGAAAACTATAAAGCTCACATAGATATAAGCTATTATGCCTTTTAAGTATTTACCGAACTCCAACTTTGTGTCCAGAACTGTGTTCTTTAATTAAGCCTTTGTTATTTGATGGGGGCAATAACTTTTTCATCCAACATCACCAGGGCTGCAGCCAAGTGTGACTGAGCTGGCAGTGCTTTTTAAAGTCATAGTATCTAATGCTTGCCTTTCCCCTGTGATAGTCCCTGATGATACTGAACTTTGAAGTGAAGCAGCTCTTCTCTTTAGCTGCAGTGAGAAGAGGTACACTGCAGGGACATGGCCCTGAAGTGTAGAGCACCAAAAACTTGCCGCCTTTCACCCTAAAAATAGCATCCTGCTTCTTTAGCCCTCCCCGCAAGTCAGAGGTGCAGCGTTGTTAAGGCAGTGATGGCCAGTTTTGGAATTTTGAAATCTAAGGGTCTGCTGATTTTGTTCTGTTTTCTGGTTAACCTTTTGGCCATTCATGCAATGAACTCAGATGTTTGGAAATTCTAAACATGCACGCACACTCATACTCACCCACAAACAAAGGACCCCCAGGAGATCATAAAGCCAGGAGTGACATCTCCTGTCACTATCTCTATGTTTTCTTACATAGAGTGGCAGGGTGACCATTTTGTACAATCCAAATAGGATCCCAGTAATGGCTACATCTTGCGATGTGTCACGCTTTGCTTTGGATATAGCATTTCTCTTCAGGCAAAATAGAATCCTTGTCCCATTTCATAGTCTTACTGCCCCAGACAAAATCTGTTAGTAAAGTGATAGGAGTTGGTTGTAATAGTGCTGACGTATTAAAAACTTTGTAGCCATTTTCCTTTACTTTTGAGAAGGAAAGCAGTCCTCTCCCCCCACCCGTAATCTATAATCAGTATTTCTCTTCCAAATCTGGTCCTTTATCCTATAGTGATTACTCTCCCTGGAAACCATTCCCCAAATACTATCTCCTCCTTAAGTCGTAGGCTTTCATGTTGAGAAGAGTCTGATGAGAATCCCTCTGCAAACAATTTTCTTCAGTTGCTGTGAGGATAGTATTTCCTTATTTTTTGATTTGTATGTTTTTACTCCTAAAGAACAGATCTCTACTGAATTTCACAGCATTTGTTTACAGTTATCTTCTCAATTTATAGACAAGTCTTGGAATTCAGATATTGCCCTTAGAACAACTTGGGGGTCATTTATGCACGCAATAAGCATGCCTTCTTATTTGCGGTCTGATGAGAATTTGTTCATTTCTGCGTATTTTGATTATCTACCATATAGGCCGGGCACTGGGCTAGATGTTGGGAAGATAGAAATAAATGATATGAATTCCTTGTTCTCGGAGCTGGGCCACAGCTCAGTGGTGGGGGGGGAAATGCATAAAACTCACAAAAATTTACAGTAGAGTATGAAAAATGCTTCTGGTAGAGATCTTTACAACATGCGATATTAGGTCTGGGGAATTTGTATGCTTACTTAAGTCTCTCAGCTGAGTTAGACTGTGGATAAATGTATCAGATGAGAAACACATACATCATGTGTCTTTACTCTGAGGTAGTAGGTGGAAAGGTTGAATGAAATGAAACGCATCTGTGATAACCAGCAGCTCCCCCAGCAAGGCCCCTGGTCTTGTGCTACGGTTGTTCCTGCACGTTCTTCGTGTTTGGGTCATTAACGTTGCAGTGGGGTCAGATGAAAGTATGCTCCATCCGCCATGCTTTGATAGCTGAAGTCAAATACTGATGGCGATCATTTACCATCAGCTCTGTGCTGCTGATTGCATGCTTGTGGCTCATAATCAGAAATTATGTGAAGTAATTGTTAGAGCCACTTGCCGAGGCTCCGTTTTGTGTCGTCGCAACCGTCAGCACTTTTGGTCCTGCTGCTCGGCCTGAAGAACGCTTGCCCAGCACCTGTTGGGCGGCAAAAGCAGACTCGCCATTCAGTATCGTCCGTGACTTCTGTTCTGTCGTCCTCACTGACTGCCCTTCTATATTTTATAACCTAAAAAACAATGACCTGAAAAAGAAATAGCCGCTTCTTTAGAGGAAGCAATTACTTATCTTTTATGTTGGACAGAATGCTGGGGCTTTCATATAAAAATCCACATGTATGTTGCCACGGTGCTCAGCTTTTTTTTTTCCTTCGGCCTTCAAACCCAGACAAAGCTAGCTCTGCATTCTTGCTTTGTCACCTGCTGGTTATGTGACCTTGGATAGGTCACTTGCCTTGACCCTTGATTCCCTCATCTCTGCAATGGGGCTAATAGAATGTGTTTTACAGAGATTTTTATGAAGATTAGAGATAGCAGTTTAAAACTTGCCAGCGTGATGAGCCATCCAGTAAATGTAGTGGCTGATATTTAAGAATCCAGTGTGTACTCAGGATGACATTATGCAGTGGCAAGACAGAATTTTCCAAAGCCAGTAGTCCAAAAACATATTATAAGGGTGGAATAGAGAGCACCAGCCCAGTTTTCCTGGCTAGGTCATGTTTACCAGAGACGCACAATCGAAGGAGGATATTAGAACCTAAACCATAATTTTCCTTGGCCAGGTCTGCTATGGAGAATGTGCTCCAGGCCATTCTATGTACACCATCAAAGGATGCAAAGATGCTTTTGAAAGCATATTTAAGATAGTGTATCCTTTCGTTTTGACTGCCTAAGGAGAGATTTTATAGCACACAACACAGCCTGGCCATCTGCTTCTCTCGTGGAGAGAGCAGGGAACACAAGAGAGTGAAGCAGAGCAAAATCTGTCCCTTTGAGAAGTTCATGGTTAGATCAAGGAACATCTTCCCGGCCCCGGAACTGCACCATCAAAAGAGATCCATGAAAATAGCCCAGTCCCTGTTCCACCTTACAGCAAAGCCCTAGGTGGGAGTTGAGGAAGCGATACTTGCTCTGATTCCAAGTGCTAACATTTAAGGTCTGAGTTCTTCTCTCCCAACGCTGATTCCATTTCACGTGGTCAAAACAGAAGAGTAGAAATCTCTTCTAAGAGCATGACCCCCACCACACATTGTCACTTCCCCTGAAAATTGCCTAAGCTGGACAAGGCATGAACTTTTAGGGAACTTTTGTTAGAAGGGACCACGTGAAAGGGTTATCACCTGTGTGTTCCATGTGGCGCCTGGTTTCGTACATCACACTATGTGTCTCTGCTTTTTGACCTCTCCAGGATTTTCCAGCTGGTATCTGATTTGGCTTTTCTCTGCTGCCACAGTATGTCCTATCTGTCTTTCTCTGCTACCTCCCGGCCACCGCCCACCTCCTGCCTGCTTGGAGGAGCATACCTTTCAAGGGTTATGTTCTCACCAGAAGAAGGGTTCACTCTACACTCTTTGCTGATTGGGGAGATATGTCTAGCACCCCCAGTTTCCCTCCCAAAGCAGTGTTTTCCTGGAACGTTGCTGATTAGTCACAGTTATAGACGTGGCACAATTTTCTCCACTGAGTACAGGACAGGGCATGCAGCTCCGTTCAGTTGTATCACGTTCGTTTTACCAAATCAACCTTTGTCTTTGAGAAGGAAAATCAGAAATGCTGAGACTGCACAGACATCCCAACTCTTGATAGCGGCTAAATACAGTAAATTCTGATTTTAAGTTTTCAAATTCATATAATGTGATTATAATGTTTAGGTTCACTCAGGAGTCTGCAATTTTCCGTTTACTTTGTGTCGTTAAGTAACTCTACGGTGACTGGACTGAAAACAGGAACACTTCTATAACTTCAGACTTAGGGTTTCATGCTCGAAATATGCATCTCTAGCCACCATTATCCCTAGTCTTTAAAATTGTGTCCCCTTTCGGTATATTGGACACTCATGGAATACCGTGATTTCTGATATTATTTCCTGTGTTGTATGTACTCGTTTGTATTTTTCTCAGCCACACTCCCTCAAAACCAAAACATTTTTTTGTTCTTAAGACTTCTGATACTTATACAAGCTCCCTTTATCAGTTTTGACGAAAATGTAGAAGAAAAAAGAAACACACACCACCACAGACATAGTTGTTTCTCATAAGTGTGGGGCATTTTGATAGATTCTGTAAATTCGATATATATATTTAGGGGTTCATTCTTTCAGGGCGGTACACTTGCAGTCCTTAAAAAATCATGGTGGAGATGGATTTAATGATTTTAGCAATTTATTTTATTTTTAAAAGAGGTTTACCGCCTAAGTACAATATTATTGGACTGCAGAACAATATGAATGCTATTGTGTGTTATGAATAAATAGCATGTATGTATGTAATTTTGTATATATAAAATATACTCTGTATAATTGATCATAGGGGAGAGCCTGGAACCATAGAAGCCAAAATCTTCAAAGTGATGATTGGCGGGACTTTTAATTATTTGTATTATTGCGTTTTTTTTTCTCCCTTGTCTGCATTATCTAATTGTTCCCAGTAAACAGTTTTACTTTGTTCTCATTTTTCTCATCTCATCTTGGGGGGGGGGCAATGGAGAAAAAAAGAGAACACCAGTACCCGCAATTTTGATAAATCATGAAATTATTTTTTATAAAGCTGTGCTGTCTGTGCCTGTTGTCCCCGATCTGTAGACATGTTGTAAAACGGCATTAAACCGTTTCCTTTTTATTAAGTCTGTTCTACACACCCAGCGCCACCCTGAGAACTTGAAACATGATGGCATGCAAATGAGGAAAGGGTTCCAGAAAAGTTTATGTCCCTGGAGTCGCCCAGCTGGTGGGTGACGGAGCTGAGACCCAGCCTCAGGTCTGACTCTGCAATCGGTGTCAGGGGTCTTGGTGAATCTCACCGGAGCCCTCTTGTCTGCCATGAGGGTGAAAAGGTGAATGTGGGTTATAAAGTGTTGCTTTAGAAAGAAGGTGCCCAGGGGCTTTTACCAGCAGGGACCATCTTTCCCTACTTGTGTTGTTTCCTCTGTAGTGGTTTTAATTAGAGGAGGAACTTTTCAGGAGGCAGGGCCATAGGGTCTCAGTAGACCTCCCCTCTCCTGGCTCAACCTGGCAGTGGAGTGGGTCTTCTCTCTGGGACTATGAGGCGTGTCTGGAAGATTCTGAGACGCCGAGTCGCACAACCTGTGGCCTCCGTATAGCCCCCGTGGCTGCATCACTCTGTTCCTTTTAGGGAAAAGGAGGGAAAGCGGCGGCCTTCTTACAGCTGGGGACTTAATCCCAAATGCTCTGGGAGGCTGTGACATTTGCCAGTTTCCGGAGCTAGACTAGCATGGCCCCCTTCTCTCCCAAACCTGCAGAGGCATCTTTAAAACAGTCTCAGGAGATTTTTTTTTTTTGTTAAACTTGGATCCCGAGCTTAGTTCCTAATGTGATGCAGAGGCAACACGCCTGCGGCGTCACCCCCTTATCTCCCTGTGTCGTTCAGGCTTCCTCTTCCAGCGTGCACATCAGCTCGGTTCTTTCCCACACTTTATCTCAGGCACCGTGGCTTCCTCCCGGGATTACTCAGTCCGCCTGATATGTGGCCCCCGGCGCCTCTCTGCCAAGTCCACGTTCCCGGAGGAGCTTAATTACGGATCCCCTGGGGTTTTTGACGTGGGCGGGGGGGGTGGGGGGGTGGATGGAGCTGCAGGTGCACCATTTCGGGAGAGGGCAATGTGCAGTAGTGGGGTGCCCTGCTTACTTATGAAGATGTCTTCAATTAGCCCTCTTGCGAGGGTGTGGACATTTTTCAAGATCTAACTAAAAACTGATTTCCCAGATACCACAGTGTACGCTTGAGGGTTAGGCTGTTCAAGATGGCTGTTGTCTTGCTCTCCGCTCATTCCCGCCCCCTCCCCCCGCTCAACCAGGCTCTGCTTCACTCACAGGACTATCCTGTCCTCTTAATTACAGGGCTTAAGTAGTCCCTGGTAACTGACTAACCCACCTGCAGTCAATTCCCCCTATAAACTGTAGTCTCCTCCCCCATCAACCCCCCCTCTAAGTGGTAGCCTCCGCCCCGTCGTTTCCCCCTATAAATGGTAGCCTCCTTGCAGAGGAGCGAAGGTCACTGCCGCGTCCTGCCCGGTGTCGACCGCCGCACACGCTGGGGTGTTGGTCCAGGGCCTTTGTGTAGGGTCTGCACTGTCGCTGGCTCCGGCCTCGTCCTTCGGTCCCCATGGCTGCCCAGCCTGGGGCACCTGTGGCGCCTGGGGCACCTTGCAGACCTGTGGCGTGCAACGCAACGACGCTCCTTCCTGAGAGATTTACGCATCTTGAGACAAAGGAACCGAACTCCGGTTTATTTTCTACGTGTTAATTGTTCAGAGCTGTGTCTTTAAAACTCACGTATTCTGCCATTAACTGTGCACCTAGTAAGTTCCGATAAGGCCAAGCTCTGGGATTTCTTATCTCTCCGTTCTACCTACCTGTTTTGATTGATAGGATGGGTTTAATGTTTTGTGTGTTTTTTTTATCTTCCAGTTTTCCAAAGAAATTAGTCCGCTGTCTGGGTGACGAGAAACCAGTCTGCTGTCTCCACAGGGTGAGTGAGCCTTGACTCTTTTATGTATGTATTTTACTCACTTTACTTGATAAACACTCCTTCTCTGGTAGTTTTCTTTCACCTGGAACCAAGACGTTCTTTCTACTCATCAAGCCTTTCCTTTTCTTTGACGAGGAAGATTCCCCCTTGTGTTTTCCTGCCATTTCTTTCGGCGGTCCACAGCTTTTGTCTCCTCTGAGTTGGTACCACCAAGGTTATCGCCTTGTTCTGTTGGCGGGGGGAGGCGGTGGAGAGGGCAAGTTTCTCTTTTTTTTCAGTAGCTGTTGCACAGAAACACGGCCGTGGGCATGGAGAACCCATGCGTTTTGTTCCTGTGACACACCGTTTTAACACCACGAAAGAGAATAGTAGGATGTGAGTGCTTAGATGGGAACTTAACAGCTCATGGGGCAAAGCCCTTATGTTACAAATGAAGCGACTGAGGCCCCGAGGGCTTCCTGCGCGCGCCGCCGGGTCTGAGCCTAGAGCATGAGAGGCAGTTGACTCTCAGCTGCGTGGGGTCCTGCCTCTCCCCACCCCTCACGGAGCTGCCTTCAGTGGATACAGAGTTCTAGGTGGTTCAGCCTCACGTATTACCAATAAACCAATGCTAACATCCCTTCAAGGCAAGTGGCAGGAGTGAGGCTCTTCGCTGCTTCACTTCCTAGTTATCGTGCTGGGAAGGAGAAGCTGATGGAGTGGAAGAACCCGGGATACTTCCATTATGGACCTCAGCGGAGAGGGCGTATTTTTTGTTTCCTTTGCTCCTTTCCCAAACCGCCGCGTTTGCAATGCCCCGTCACGTGCTGAGACCCGGCGGTCCACCTGTTTTGCAGCGAGAAGCGGAGGTGCACCTGCAGGGGCGTGCTGGCCAGCTGCGGAGCGGCTCGCCCCCACTTGGGGCTGTCTGCACCTGCAGAATGGGGCTTAGCAGGTTTATCGCAGAGCTGTGCAAATTTGGCCCACAGTGAAACCTTTCTCCACTTTTTTTTTAAGTGTACTTTTTCTGTGATCTCAGAGTTGTGAGTGATGATAGAGAATGTCCTCAGATGGGATCCCAGAAGGCGGACCTGCCTGTGGATCTTTGGAGATGCCCAGACCTGGCTCTGGGTCGCATTCATTTAGGCTGGTGACCTTGATGCCCTTATTTCCAAAACATTTTCTCTCATCTAGAGATTGGTCGAAGGGTAGCATTGAGGTCCTGTGATCATCACAGGCTGTATTCACTTTAAGTGGGGGCTTCTCTTCTGCCCTTATTGGAGTCCCTGTTAAGGGCACAGAGATAGTCTGCTTTCTACCAACATACTGTGTGGAGTTTAGAACAGGGATTGCTGGGAGTTCCCGTCATGGCTCAGCAGTAACACATCTGATGAGTATCCATGAGGACGCAGGTTCAATTCCTGGCCTCACTCAGTGGGTTAAGGATCTGGTGCTGCCATGAGCTGTGGTGTAGGTTGGCAGCTGCAGCTCCATTCAACCCCTAGCCCGGGGACTTGTATATGCTGCAGGTACAGCCCTGAAAAGACCCCCCCCCAAAAAAAAAACATGGATTGCTGATTCACTGAAGGACTGTCTGCCTGTTTATTATGCTAAATCTGCTCTCTTCTGTCCCAAGGTACTCAGTATGCATGGTTGTACATCATTAGAAGTGTGAACTTGAGGGTTTCCATTTCCTCATCTTAACCCAAGAAAAGCCCCAGAGGTTCATCCCCCAGATTGCACCCCAGTACAGCGTGGGACATTATTCCCTGGGGCGTCTAAGGGTCTCTGTGGAATTGAGCACTAAGACTAAAACAGGCAGCAGTTAACGGCCTTAGGAAAGGAGGGGAGTGCCAAATTCCATGCCTAGTCTGTTACATTCCCTAAAGAAGGAATGAACTAGAAGGGTGGGAGGCGAGAAATGTCAAAGCGATAAAACTAAGGGCCCCCTGAACTCATGCCGACCGCCTGCCACAACCTCGCTGCCTGCTGGGTTATAAGGAGTTGAAATCACAGCTGGGAGGCATCAGGTCATCACCTCCAAAACTGCAAGCGGTTTGCTTCTATCAGTCGCGGGAAAACTAAACACACAGCAAAGCCATGAGCTTCTTACTTAAAACGTACCTCGGAGGCTGATCCCCACACCATGGGTTTGTACCACACAGGTTCGTCTCGTAAAACCTGAATTTCCTGGGCTTCACCTCATGGTACGTGGCGGGGCTGCTGCGGTTTCCAGGCTTGAACAGCCCTCGCATCGATAGTCTCCCTTTGAGGGAAATCTAGGGAAATGCTCTTGCCAGCGCTGCGATTTTATTTGCTGGAGGCCAAGTAGCGATGGCATGTATTGGTTCCATAGCAACCTGTCTGTGCAACCAGAAAAAACTGTAATGACAGTGGCAGCCAGCATGTCCTGGGCAGGGTGAGCACAGCCCCAGTGCCCTCTTTTATTTTCCTTTCCTGGACCCGCTTTCCCTTCCCCGTGGAGTGTGGGCTGCATAATTCTTACTATCTCTGCTCCTAATGCTTGCCTCCTGTCCCCACCAAGCTGGGGACTTGATGGGGCGGAAGAGAGTGTCCCCGCCCTAACAAGCCCAGGTCGGTGGGAAGTCTATCCTTGTCGTCACCCCGGTGGCCAGGCAGCCCCCGCAGAGTGGCACAGTGCTGTACGTTGCACTGCCCGTACATCGAGGTCAGCTGCTCCTGGCTGGAAAGTGGGCAGTGACACAGAGCAGTGTGAAATCTAGAGAAACGGAGCACCCATTTAATGTGGTTCGCGGGGACTGAGGAGACCCCTCCTGGGGCAGAGTGCAATGCCAGACCCAGTAGGGCTGCACCCAGAAATCCTGTGCCCATGACACATCTTCTGGGACCTTCCACCAGAGGTACAGTTTTTTTTTCTTTTTGCTTTTTTAGGGTGCATCTGTGGCATGTGAACCAGTTGAATCAGAGCTGCAGCTGCTGGCCACAGCAACACCAGATCCTTAACCCATTGAGTAAGGCCAGGGATTGAACCCTCAACGTCATGGATACTAGTCGGGTTCTTAACCTGCTGAGCCACAGTGGGAACTCCCAGAGGTGTAGTTGCCAATTGCAGTCTCTCCAGTGTGCGTGGCTGGAGTTTTAACATTTCTCTGCTGTTTTGCGCATCTCCGAAGTCCTCCAGGAAACGCTTGTAATCACTCTTGATTTTCCACACAGGCTTTTTGCCCCCCCGAACTCCTGAAGCATTTTTAAAAATCCTTACCATCTCTTTGACATTTGGCTCGTGTTTCCTTTTTTGATACATAACATTGTGGAGGCCTGAGCGGTTTCTCTAGGCGGAGGGTAAGACCTTCAAGGTCAGGAGCCGTTTATCTTAGTCTTCATCTTTTTTTTTCCTTCGAATGTTCACAACTGAGCCCTCCAGATAGTAACCGTTGCCATTAATATTTCCTGGTGATAACCTATAGTCTGGTCTAGTCTCATAAGGAAGTTGTGAGGCCAGTGTGTAAATACACTGAAAATGCTTTCAAATTCTCCAGAGGAAAGATAAATTCAAGAAATTCTCTAACTGGGGTGGTTTTTTTTTAAAAAAAAATTGTAGATATGAAATCACAAGGTAAGACTATCTACAGACTTCACATTTCCTCTTCCTCCTCTTTGTGGTTACCGACCACGAACTCTGCACCCTCGGGTTTGCACCGTGGCTCTGAAGTTGTCCCTCCCTCCCCCGTATCTTGGCCGATAATCACTCCTTCTGTTGAACTTGCCCCCTTGTACCTTCGGGGCCAGGCTTTTCGGTCGGACCCCTGGCAATGTCACTGGAGCCATTATGTGAGGGATTGGAAGGATTTTTCATTAAGGCGGCAGGTTTGATGGATGAGGATAGTAGTTCCTAATTTCGTTTTGTGGTCTGTTGGGGGAGGGCAAGTTTTTATCGTATAAACTTTTTCAGAGAGTACTCTTCCTTCCCCGAGTCCTGAGCCCACTGAGAAATAAGACAGAGGTCACAGGGCGGCTGATGTGATCTATGGTGGGGGGGGGGGACAAAAAAAAGGGCACAACCTGAAAATTGAGAATGAGGTTTCATTGGGTGGACCTTCTGAACACTTCAAGCCTGGGACACAGCATCTCAGATGAACTCTGAGGCTGTTCTGAGGAGGAAGAGGGGGAGCCAGGATATATAGGAGTTTTTGCAACAAAGACCAGGTAGTCGGAACACCAGAAGAGGACTGTGAAATAAAGAAAACCATTTTTCGACTGGATTGTTTTTCTGTGGTGGTGTATGAGATGTTTGTATACTTTGGTGCTTAGGCCCTTGTCTGATGTAGCGTTTGCAAAGACTTCTGTGGGTTGTCTTTTTTTTTTTTTTTTTAATGGTTTCCTTTGCTGTGCGAAAGCTTTTGAGTTTAATTGGGTCCCACTGGTTGGTTTTTTTTTTAATTGTCATTTTTCTAGTATGAGAAATAATGACTAGGTCACTATGTTCTACAGCAGAAATGGAAACAACGCTGTAAATAAGCTATAATTAAAAAAGGAAGAAAGAAAACCAGGTATCTCAAGGAATTTAGCACTTTTCTATGTATGGGAAGATGTATGCAAGAGTCTGGGCTCACGGAAGTCATTCCTTTGCTGTGCACCTCAGCTCTCTGGGGCCAGCATCCTGTGCTTTCTCATCTGAGTCTCCTCGGGGGGCACCACTGGGGGGCCCGAGGCGGCAGCTGTAATGGCTGCAATGTCCTTATTTGCTGATAGGGCAGACAGTATTTTTCGTTCACAGCGCCAGGAGGAACCTGTGTGACTAGGGTGATTGAATTAGAAGCTGTGTCTTTAGGATGAAACCAAAAAGCACTTCCCACCCCCTCGTTCCCGGTCTGGGCTGGCTCACAGTCTACCTGCAGGAAAGCTTTGAGTCTGCAGGCCACTGTCTGTGTGAAGAAAGAAGGAAAAAAGAGAGTCAAGAAGCCCCCACCCAACCCTACCCCACCCCCGTGCTCGATATTTTCACTCTACCCAGTGGAGTGAAGGTTCCCCAAGGAGAAGCGTAGACCCTGCCGGCTTTAGACCCCAGCCAGGTACCTCGCTCCACATCCTTGGGAAAGAATAAAGGATGGAGTAAGAGGCCAGGAGGGTTTCCCATGGAAGACAGGGGTGGGGTGCAGTGTTGGCCTGTGGCTCTGCTTGGGTCTCTCACTGTCTGCACTTTAGTCCCCAGTTTCCCTCTATCCATGTCACCCCCTGGGTTTTCTTCATAGCTCCTGGTTTGTGTGTCTCTTCACTGGTTTATTGTTGGTCTTCTCTGCTAGAACATTAGCTTAGTAAAATCAGAAACCTCATCAGTATCGTTAATTGCTGTATCCCAGTACTTAAAGCACATAGGCTTTTGATGCCTGTTGAATTAATACATGAATTGTTCCATGCCTCTTCTTAGTGGCCCGGATGTCCCTGTGCCCCGTCTTGCATGGCACGTACGTTTTCATGTCCTAAGCCTCAGTTCAGTTGTCACATTCTCTGTGGAACCTTTCAACTTCCCTCCTTCCAAGGAGGGAGCGCCGCCTTATCTGTAACACGTTGCCAGGAATTGCGCGCGCGCGCGCGTGTGTGTGCATCTGCGCCCTTTGGGTCTGGATCTGGCTTTGTACCACTTCATTTATTTGCTTATATATCACCTTTACTGGATTGAAAACTCCTTGAGAACTGGGCCAGCTTTTATCCATCCCTGTTTCTCCAGTATCTGCCATGTAGTAGGTGCTTAGTAAACGATATTAGCATTCTAAAAGTAACAGTAGTGTGTAGGTACTGCTGTATCTTAATGTATAAAATAACTTTCTGAGTACCTTCTGTGTATTGTATAATTCTCACAATGACCTTACAAGAGACATTTTTAACTCTCACCTTACAGATAAGGACACTGGGGCATAGAGGTGAGTGACTAGCCTATGGTCTCTTAGCTGGTCTGTTTCCATAGCTGTCACTGTCGGCTGACTCTCAAAGAATGACTGTACACACAGACACGTGAATGAATGGGAATCCTGGAAACCCAGACACACATCCTTAAATAGGGCCACAGTCATTGGCTTTAACACAGACAAGTGAGAAATGATCACCAAGCCAATCTTTGATTAGCTGTGGTTGACAAAGAATCTCGGGGCAGTGGCTGACCTAGGTTCCCCAGACGAATGCCTAAAATATTTATTGTAGCTATTGTACTTAATTCCTAAGTATCCATGCCAGCATAGAGGTATTAGTGACTGAAAGTAAATAGTTGTCGTTATATTGGTAGGATTATTTCTTTATGAGAAAATGCTAATAAATCAGTTATGGGTTAAACAGTTGCTGTGGGCAAAGCTTACTGCTAAATCTGGCGGGGGTGGGAGTGGGGCTGCGAGAAGTAGAAGTGAGTTGGAGGGTGCAGAAGAGAACCTTAGGATAAACTCGGGTCACCGTGTTGAGGCTCTTGCTTAGCTGAAGAGGCATGACGACAGGTAAAGTTGAGGAAAGTAAATGGCAGTAAATAAGGAGATCTCAAGCCACGATTACACGTGACTAATTGCCAAATGGGGGCATTAGAGAAAATGGGTTTAGGCCGTAGAGAGAGTTGATCCTAAACTCTCGATGGCTTAACAAAGTAAATGTTGCCTTCTCCTTCGTACAGTGTCCCTGGTGGGTCTGGTGTCTCTGGGACACTGTCCTCCATGCCTGGCCACCCAATGCAGGCCTCATTGAGTTTCTTATCCTGCCATCTAGAAGCCTCCTTCATGGTCACAGGGGAGGAGAGAAAACCCGGAGAAATGCACTGAATCTTCAAAGCTTTATCCTGGAAGGGACAGGTGTTGCCTGCTATGTGCTAGACAGAAGTTCTCGTCTTTCCAGTCCTCTCGTTTGTTTTTCCTGTTCTCCTACCCAGCATACAGTAGGTGCTCAATGAACATTTGGAGAGCGAAGGAGGGAATGGACAGCTGTCACTCACGCCTGATCGTGTCTGTATCAGGAATGCACACCTGACGGCCCCCAAAACGCCAGACTCGGAAGAATTAAGCCTAGCTCAGAGGTATTTACTGAAATTATAAGAGCATTAATAAAAAAAATAACAGCTGACATTAATTGGCCACAGTGAATGGAAAATCATGAAGACATGGGCAGATTAAATCCAATTAAGTTGGTGGTTGAGCTGCTGCTAAGGCCTCAGCCCTCCAGGCTTCAGCCCTGGCTTAACCCCATCACTGTCCACAGCTCGACCTCACAGTGTGTGTGTTACCTAGCACCAGCTGCCATTCCAGCCTTGCTCGTCCTAAATGAGGTTGAGGTCGCTGTCTTCATTTAAAAACCAAGAAGCTGAATTAGGCAGAGGTTAACCCATGGCCTGACCCCCACCCCCCTGTACGTTAGGGTCTCCCACACGTTCATCTGCTGCTTCCCATCCTGGGGTCTAGCAGATGGCAGCTTCCAGCTCGAGATCCATGGAGAAGGGGTTCCAGACAAGGGCAAAGCATAGCAGCCCAGCGTGAAAACCAAGTTGGAAGCTCTCTACGTGAGTCACCATGGAAAGTGGTTCTTTCAAAGAGAGAAAGTGGGACGATGGCACTGGAAGGGTGAGGTCATAGCACACGAAGTAGACCCAAGAGTGGGGTTTCTCAGCCACGTCTCCGCATGTAGTATTTTGATCAAGAGAAAGCTGCATGCCAGGAGGATCCCTGACCAGAGCCACTGACAGATTCCTAGAAAATGGCACCTGTTCGTTTCTGGTTTGGGGCCGGGGGTGGGGTGCGTCTGAGCCATCTGCTTGTCACTCTTTCAGTATGGACAGGGCTTTGCTGTGCAGAGTCCTGAACGGGGGGTTGGTAATCACTGGAGATTTTCCCACAAGCTGGTGATATAACCAGCCCACGTTTTGGTGACATTAGCTCTGCAGCTGTGTTCACAACCCAGGAGATGGAGGGGGGAGAAAAGCAGAGACGGGGACCCTGGCTGGAGGTTACGTGGGCAAAGGAAGATGAGACTTTGAAAACTGGGAGCTTTATAAAGGGACAGATGTAGCAGCTGTCACAAGGAAGGAGTAGACAAAAACTGGATGATTGTTTGGACATAAGAAACAAGGGAGGCAGTTGGAGCGATTGCTTGACTTTTTTGACCCCAGGTACCTGTGGAAGACGTCCTTGTTATATCTCTTTTTTGAGCTTATTTTCGAAACGGTGGTGTTCAGTAAATTGAGGGTTCTTGGGTGGAATTGAGGGATAGCCTTGGAACCAGATAAGCTCTTTTGCATACCTGATTTTTATCTTAACCCGAGATTTTTCACATATCTGTTCCTGCCCTGCCCTCCCCATGGTTTAGGATCGGTTCTTAAATCTATAGCAAAGTCCTCAGGCTGCAATTTCTTCTCCATCCCAGCCCTCTAGTGGGGATAAAATGGTTTAAATGCGGGCGCAGGCGAGACAGAAGCATTAAATGTTGTTGCATCTAGCCCGATAAAAGAAGGCTGGCCGTCCATGCAGTGAGAGCTGCCTCTTTCCCGCTGCTCTGCCTCATTTCCAGGCACAAGCGCCCCACAGCTCTGGGAGAAGCCTGGTAACATTTTGCTGACTGGTCACCTTTTTTGCAAGCTGATAGTTCTTCTGAGCTTCACAAGGCCCGTGGCTTTCTTCGTCTTTTTGGTCCGACAGGAGAGTGCCAGTTTTGATTTGAGAGAAAAGCTGTGGGTTGGGAGAGAGGACGAATGTATTGCATTTTACTTTCTGGGGCTCATCGTGTCGCGTTTCACAGCGCCTGTCGCTAGTGGCAGAGGACAGTCTAATGAGAGAAGCTAAGTGCGGCTCACGCACCGCAAGATCCCACGAACCAGATTGGGTGCACAGTTCCTGGGCTTCGAGAGTCCATCAGCTCCAGGTGTCTTTGCCTAGAATCCGGGCTGGAGCTGGAGAGAGGCTAGCAGGGGAGCAGAAGACTCCTAACCACCTGTCTTTCTTCTCCGCTTTCCGCGTGGGTCTGGCAAGCAGGCACCTCCAGCCAGACATGCAGAAAGTGAGATGAAGGAGGAAGGCTTCAAGTCACCGTGCCTCTCCCTCGAATGCTCTTGACCTTTCTGATGATGCCCTTGGTGGGTAGATCCTCCTGCTTGCCTGAGTTGACATCTGCTGTTCTCTACGAAAACTTTGCCCCCCTATCCAAACTGAGCAAGGAATAGGCTCCCCCTTGGCATGCCTCCTCATTCCAAGCCCTTCTACCAAGCCATAAAATCACCATAATTTGTTAGATTGGTTCTTAAGTAAGATTTCTTTGAAACAGACGATCAGAAGCCTCTGGCGTGTCTGGGGTGGGGGAGGGGTGTACATTTAACTAGAAAGGCTGAGCTCTTTATAGACTGTGATGGTTGGGTTTCGGGGAGAAGGTGGAAGTCAGCTTTGTTTTGTTCCCCATCTTGTACAGTTTCAAGTGCAGTTTCTCACTGGTTACTAGAAGACTTGAAATGTTTTGAGTCTCCAGTGGTATCTGTATTCTTTTGATGTACTTTGCAGAGAAATTCAAGCGGGAGCAGGCTTCAGAGTAAGCTCACTAAAGCATCTTGGGCTTTTGATCACTTTCCATTAGCACGAACAGTAATCTCTGTCCTGTCGGATTCTGTTTGAAAGGGCGTTTGCTGTTTAATGACGATAAACATGTTGCTGGGTATCTAAGGCGCCTTCTCAACTCGGGGACTGGAAATTTCCTCCGTGAGGTTAGCTCTGTTGCCAGAGGAGATTCTCAATGCCCCAAACATTTCCGTATCCACTGGCCGAACTTTTGAAAGGTGCTGGCGCTGAAAAGAAATAGAACTTGAGTAGATATGTCACTTGCAAAGCCTTCTCTTTCAATGGTGAGTCCCAGGGGGCCGCATCGTTGTTGCTATATAGTATTTAGTCAAAGGAAACCTGAGTGTAAGGACACGTGATCACAGCCACTAACACATTCCTAGAAAGTGATGCTTGTTCATTGCTGGTTAGGTGGTGGTGGTGGTGGAGGTGGTGTGGGTGTGTGTGTCGTGGCGGGGACGGAATCTGAGCCCCTTTACCCAGCACCGTTTTAATGCACATTCCGCCTTTCCTCTGGCTTGGGCGCTCACTCTGTCTTGCAGGAGGGAGGGTGTGATAGCTGCTCTTGGTGTCGAAATACCTGTGGGCAGAACCCTGACAGAGCAGATCACAGGCTGGCCATGGACTTTCCTTAGCCCATTCTGTTTCTCTTCACTTTCTGACATATTGGGAAGGAAAAAAAAAAAGACTGCTATTCTCAAGTTGTTTCTGTCTTAAAAGAGAGTGGCTTCGGAGTGTGCCCTTCATGGTTCAGCGGTTAACAAACCCGACTAGGATCCATGAGGATGTGGGTTCAATCCCTGGCTTCACTCAGTGGGTCGGGGATTCAGTGTTGCCGTGAGCTGTGGTGTAGGTCGAAGACACGGCTCGGATCCTGTGTTGCTGTAGCGCAGACCAGCAGCTGTAGCTCGGATTCAACCCCTAGCCCAGGAACCTCCAAATGCCACGGGTGCAGCCACCCCCCCCCAAAAAAAAGGGAGAACAAGAGAAAATAGAGGCTTTTAAATGTTGAGAACTTGGAAATTTTTTTTTCCTGTAGTATTTGAAGAATGAGTGTCCATGGAGTACAGGTTCCCAAATGAGAGAACAGTGAACAAAGCAATTGCTTCCCTTTCAATTTCAAACGCCCTCCTTGCCATCGAGGTGATTTTGAGGTGTTCCTGTGTTACAAGCAGTGCTTTCCCAGATCTGTGGTCATCACCTGGGATCGTCCCCCGTCCCGGGGCTCCACAATGTCGGGGTCAGCCGTGTCTTCTGCGGGACCTCTTTAGGGATATGTAAGCAAACAGCGCTTTCGGCGGGGGGAGGACAGTGTGTGAACTCTGGTAAAACCTCCCGCATCGGCCTGGGAGGCAGACCTTGTGAGCAGCCGGCTTCCGGCTTCGAGGCTAAGAACGTCCCTGTCACTGGGACGCGGAGAAGGGCAGGGGGCCCCTGTGTTGTCTGCTGCCGGCTCCCACCTGGCTGCCTCAGGGTATCCTGTCCTGGAATTAAACTTCCCCTTGAATCTGCACGAAGACGAGAGGGACCTGGTGAGGAGCGGGAGGGGGAGTGAGGTCGGAGCCTCAGCGGCGCAGGTGCAGGGAGAAGCCAGCTACCTGGGAGACTCCTGTGGGCAGGGGCAGCCACTGGGCAGCCAGAGGCCCGACTCTCTCGCTTCCCGCCAGTGCTTCTCAGAGCCCATCCTGTTGGCTCCAGGCCTCCCCACCCTCACTTCTCTTTCCGCCGCTCCCAGACAACCTCTTTTGCAGCCAAGAGATTATCCATTTGAATTTCGGAGAGCACGAGTTAGCAGTCCCGGGGAGCAGGTGGATGTTTCGGACCTTGTGGGTGGCTGGGATGGCTCTGCAGGAGAAGCGTGTGGAAGGGCATCTGAATTATGGAGATTAAGTGACCGGCAGGCAGTGTCACCTCTTAACCCCTGGTCCTGCAAGAGATGAGCTTTTTCACTCAGTCGCTCCTGGGTTGCGAGACACAAGAGGTCGCGGATGGTTCCCAGCATCGACGTTTTTGCTCTTTGTCTATTTATGAGGGGAATAGAAGACTGAGGCAGTTGCCCCGTAAATTCCCATGAGAGGTACCTTCTGTTTGAATGGCGAAGTTAGAGTAATTTGATTCGCGTGTGAATGCCCCCTAGTGGCCGGCATGTGCCCTTTAAGATGGCCTGTCCCTGCTGCTGCTTGCTTCCCGTCCCCAAGGAAACAAAGCACTTCCCAAGAGTTGAGAACGTGTCACATTAAGTCGGTATGTCCCTCCTCGGCTTGGTCTGCTATAGAAATCCAAAGCTTTGCGACCGAACAGAGAACGTGGTGCTATTGCTGCATCAGATGAAGGTAAATTTTACATCTCTGGCACGTCTGTGTTACACGTTTACAGAAGACTCTTGAAAGCTTTGATGTAGATATTTTCATGGCCAGCCAACGCATGAAAAGAGAATTACAATATAGATAATAGTGGGCAAGTCCTTTGCTGTCTTTCTACCCTTGAACAGACAAGCTTTGTAAAACTTTAAAATCTTCTCAGCCGCTTAGCTGGCCGGGATGCAGTTGGTTTTCCTAACTCAGAAGGTGGATGCAGTCATAACCTTCAGCTGACTGAATAGCTTTAATGTAGTTTTATGTAACCAAACATTATTCACTCACAGTTATCATTGAATGAATTGTGTAAATTATGTTCTGGTTTTGATAATTTTTTTTTTTTTCTAGTCATTTCAGCCAGTCAAGTATTAAGTGAGTGCTTAGTGTGAGCTTATTCAGTTGCATAGGGAATCTTGTTAAAATGCAGGTTCTGGAGTTCCATTGCGGCTCAGCAGGTTAAGAACCCAATATAGAGTCTGTGATGATATGGGTTTAATCCCTGGCCTCGTTCAGTGGGTTAAGGATCTGGCGTTGCCACAAGCTGCGGCATAGGGTGCAGACGAGGCTCAGATTAGGTGTTGCTGTGGTATAGGCCTGCAGCTGCAGCTCCAATTCAGTCCCTAGCCTGGCAACTTCCATATGCTGCAAGTGCGGCCATAAAAAGTAAAACAAATGCAGGTTCTGACCCTCTAAGTGAGAGTTTGGGCCCGCGATTCCAGATTTCTAAGAAGCTCCCAAAAGATGCCAGGGCTGCAGGTCCGAGGACCACATATCAAGAAACAAAATAATAGTTGAATAGTGAGGTGGTAAGTGATACAGTCTGTGTCTTCCAGAATCTTATGATTTGAAAGGAGATTGGAAAAATTAGACAATTGTGGCATAAGATGGAATGTGTTGAAATGTATCAAGGAAAAGCTTGCTTTGGGGAGTTAGAAGTGATCTCTTCTGATTGGAGAGATCTGGAGCTTTTCCATGGAGATGGTAATTTTGAAACTGGATTTGAGGTTGGGTTGGTCTGGAGCAGGGGTAGGTTGGTGTGATGAAGGCAGGTAAGTAAAAGCACAGGTACTGGGAAACGATGAGTATGTCCACGGAACAAGAAGCAGCCCATTTGGGATGGGGAAAGTGTGGGATAGAGCTGGAAAGATAAGTAGAAGTGATACTGTGTACTTTCAGACAGTGTAGGCTGAAAACTCTGGACTTGAATCGGGAAGCAGAGAGGACCTAGCAACAAGAAATTCTGAAACTAAGTAGATTGAAACTGTGGTTTAGGGAGATTAATCTGGCACATGTGTATAAGATATAAACTGGCGTGAGAAATGGCATCATTTTCCAGGACAGATTAAATATTAAAATTAGCAGAGAGACTAGAGAATAGATCAGACATGGAGAGAGAGGGTCAGGAGGCTTCCAGGAGGACGTCGAGGTTTTAATCCTGGATGGTTGAAGCACAGTTGCACCATCACCGTAAACAGGAAAATCAGAATGAGCTCTTGTACCTGTTAGAACAGGAAAATGAGCTGGGTGAATACTCAAAGGTCACTTGCAAGAGGCTGTCCTTGTGCTTTCTGTCTAAAATAGCACCCCAGGCCTCTCACTCTGCTTTTCTCTTGTGACACTTTTTTTTAACTATGACATGATTTTTTAAAATTTATTCGTGCCCAAGTATTGAAACCCTTTCCCTCAAGGAGCTTGTAGTCGACTAGAAGAGAAAGACAATAAACATGTCAACAAACAAACATAATTAGAAATGAAGTAAAAAGAACAGTGACATGTGAGGAAAAAATAACAAGGTGGACTTGGGGTTGCCGGGGGCAGGGGAGAGGGAGTGGGATGGATGGGGAATTTGGGGTTGGTAGATGCAAACTATTGATTTAGAATGGATAAGCGGTGAGGTCCTGCTGTGTAGCACAGGGAACTATATCCAGTGTCTTGGGATAGAACATGATAGAAGGCTGTATGAGAAAAAGAATGTGTATGTATGTGTGACTGGGTCACTCTGCTGTGCAGAGGAAATTGGCACCATACTGTAAATCAACTGTAATTTTCTCAAATGAAAAAAAAATAAGGTGAAAGGGATGGAGCCCCTGTAGCTTAGGTGGGTAAGGAAAGCCTCGTTTAGCGGAGATGACGTTACACTGCAGACAGGCAGAGAAAATGGAGTGTGCAGGGGCCTCGAGGTGAGACATGCTCGGCACATTCAAAGAACCTGAACCCGAACTTGAACCAGCATGGCCGAAGGCCAGGGTGAGTTAGAAGAAGAGGGGAAGGAGAAGAAGTGAGAACTGGCAAGCGGCAGATAGTGAAGAGCCTTGGACTTGACAAGGAGATTCGATTTTAAGTACCTGGAAGACCATGTGAGGGCCTGAGCACGCAGGGTGCACCGGAGGATGCCGAGAAAAGCAGGGAAGCGAGAGGAGAAGAGCTGAAGTTGACCGGAGAGCAAGTGATAGTGGTTTGGACTTGAATGGCAGCAGCAACGTCAGGGAAAAGTAGATGTTTTCAAGATGCAGTGTGTTCTCAGGGCCCGTCGCACGGAACTTGTCGATTCCTGCTGTGGATGAAGGAGAGGGAGGTGGTGACCAGGATAATTCCCAGGTTTCTGGCTTGAGCAAGTGAGGAAATGAATGTGGTATTCGTAGAGATGGGGCAGACGGGCACAGAATAGAGCTCTGAAAATGTCAAGTTTAAGGTGTGCAGGAGATATGCCTTTTTTTAAAACATTGCGGTAAAATACTCAGAAAATGGGCCATCTTAATCATTTGTAGATGTTCGGTTCAGTGGTGTTAAGTATGTATGTGTTGTGCAGCCAGTCCCCAGCACTCTATTCCATCCTGCAAAACAGAAACGCCATATTCACGAGCCAGTAACTTGCCCTTCTTCTTCCCCCAGCCCCTGGCCAGCACCATTCTACTTCTGTCTCTATGAAGTTGACCACTCTCAATAGCTCATAAAAGCGGACTCTAGATACCTCATTTAAGTCTTTGTCCTTTTGTGACTTATTTCACTTAGCACAGTTTTCTTAATGTCTGTCCATGTGGTAGCATATGTCAGGATTTCCTTTTTAAGGCTGAATAATATTCCATTGTATACATAGACCACGTTTTGTTGATTCACACTAAGGCTGCTTCCACCTTTCGGTTTTTGTGAATAATGCTGCTATAAACATGGGTGTACAAATGCCTATTCAAGTTCCTGCTTTCCATTCTTTGGTAATTCTATTTTTAATTTTTTTTTGAGGAACCACCATACGGTTTTCCACTATAGCTTGCCCCATTTGACATTCCTACAAGCAGTGCACAAAGGTTTTGGTTTGCCCACATCCTTGCCAGCACTTGTTATCTTCTGTGTTTTTGATAATAGCAGCTCTCAAGGGGTATGAGATGATGAGACCTCCTTTTTAGTGGATATTTTAAGTAAGGTGGTGTGATGTTCAGATCTACAGATCAAGAAGAGGTTTGAGTCTGAGATATACAAGTTCAAATTTAAGCTATCTTCCATCCTCTCCATGAGTTTTGGGGGCCAACTTGACGGTAAACATTTTAAGGAGTTAAAGATTCATTTAAAAGAATCAGATTTGTACCTAAGCCGGTTAGCCTTACAAACATGTTTGAAGTCATCTGGAAACGAACTTACATATTTTTTTCTACTTTCGTTATTGTGTGAAATAATTTGCAACTTCCATCTGCAACACCAGTGGCTTCCTCATCTTTTGAACCACTTTATAAGTCCTCTGATAGTTTTCTAGAGCACATTATTTTGATTTCCATCTAAGTCCTTTGAGATACAATATGTTTTGAATCTATATGTGATGCTGTCACTGGAAATTTTATCCCAAGACACAAATGCTACCCATTCCTATACCTATTGATTACACTTTAAAAGACCTTCCTGGCCAAAACAAATCACATAGCCAAGCTCACAGTTAATGCAAGAGTGGCTCTGGGGAGGCATGATGTATTGGGTCCCATTACTGTAACAATATGGGTACCAAACAATATTATTTTTCCTCCATTCTTCCAGTAAGTATGTATTCAGGAGCTATGCAACTTAACCACTTACTATGTTGCTTTAGAAAGTAATCTTTAAAAATTTTTTTATTGATAATGACATCCAGTGTTTGCAACTGTAAAGTCATACTCCCAAGAATAATTACTAGCTGAATCTCTTTTCTTTCATTAAAAGAGAGAAAAACATCAATTCTGTTAGGTGACTTTTGTAAGCATGCAAAACGAGCTTTGATGGAGGTTGTTTCAATAGTATGTTTTCCATAAAGAGTACTTTGTTGTTTAAAAAACATATTTAAGAGAGCAACGAATACAAGCTTCCTATGGACTCAGGAATTAAGGGAACTTAGTCTTTTTTGAGGGGCGCATTTGCAAAAATCCGTACCTTATAGTCAGGCATACATGGTAAATTATATACTTGACCTTGGAGAATTAAGTGTCAGAGTTTCCATACAGTAAAAGTCTTTGCTTTTACTCATAAATGTTTGTTAAGAAAAGTACTTGTCCTGCATGTTTGAAGTTCAGTCTTTCCTGTGGGCAAGGGAAACCTTTGAAGTTTCCTTCTGACTTTGCAAAGCTGTTACAGGGTAATGCTTCTTACCTATCTGTCCATCCATTATTTATTCATTAATTTCAAGCACTTTCTATAGTACAGAAGATTTCTAAGTACAATGTAATAGAAAAGCTTTATTTTTATCAGTTTGCCTAACCATGGCAAAGAATAGCGCCAGATTGTAAACCAAAGATTCGTATTACCTCAACAATTGGTCAAATCCGTATTGCACGTTCTTTACCCGATTGCGTAGATTGGCTTTAGGAATTGTAATGCATTATAGTTTAAGACTCAAAGCCTGGTGATCTGTTTCTGCAGTGATAACTTGGGTAAGGAAGATAAGGCTCTAAAGAAGCAGCCTTAATATAAACCATGGGAGGAGAATATGTATTTGATTACTATCTGGCCATTGGTCTACTCATCCATCCATCTTTTCATTTATTTTTACCTTTATCAACTTAATACAGTGTTGATCAATAATCACAGGCGTGCCCTTTACTGTCTTAGCATAAAAGAGAACCCCAGGTAAAAGTAGGTACTGCACACATTTTTATCCTCTTACCTCAAAGTGAGAATCCGCTTTATCCTAATTAGGCCCACTAGACCAAGTTCATCACTGAGACTCCATCAAAACAAATAGTGGTATGTTCATTGCACATCTTTGACCTGGGAATTGCAAAGCACTTTACCAACATTAACTCATCAGTCCTCCTAACATTTCTAAACAGGCTCATCAAGATTCTTGAATTCAGCATATAAATGACTTCTGTGTTTTCCGGAGAATCTAAAAGTCTAGGCTACCAGTAAATAAGGAATGAAGAGGATTAAAACGAAAATCGTCCTTTTCTGAACTAATCCTCGGTGGCCTAACCTACACAAAAATATCTTTATTTTCAGGAAATAAAGGAGAATGGGGAGGGGAGTGTGAGCTTTGCTCATGTACAAGTATTAAATAAAACCATTCGAGAGAGCCCTCAAAGGACCATTTTCCTTAAAACACTTTATTCATTGAACTTGGTACTTAATAAATTGATAAACTTAAATGATACCACCTGCTCACTGTCACCCAAATGATGAATCAACAGCATACGGATGAATGAAAACACATCACCAGCTAAAAGGCCGAACCTCTTTGTTACCCTGGAAATAGTTCTCATTTTTCCAGGGCTTCTGATGGGCTTCCATTCCAGTGTAACTTGGCTTACAGAAAACCCCGATGCCAAGATTTTTACAGTCAGTCCCCTGCCAAAACCAGGATGCTCTCAGCCTGGGAGTAGGCACTGTCCCACAGATGCGGTGAAAAGGAGAATCACAAAAAGATGATTTCTTCCAGGAAGAAACAGGACAGTGTACCGCTCACTGCGACATAACCGTTGGCCATGCCTGGCCCTGGGAAGGCTTTTACGAGAAAGCGGAGATGTTTATAACTCACTTAGTCTGGCGAGTCAAGCAACGCTGAAATGACTTAAATGTTTAAAAGCTAGAATCATGGTGGTTTGTTCTCAGTCATTTGCAGTTATCACCGAGACCCTAATTTGTTCTCTCCCTGACCGTGCTTTTGGAATAAGGGCTTGGCGACAATGCACATGGGCTAGTTATAGTACAGTCCTTCAGGAAATTTAAGTAGTCTGTAAACAGTCAACTGCAGTTTTAAGGAACAAAGACCGCTTTTTCAGCAAATCTGGCGTGTGTTCATATTAAATCCCATCCTCCCCCGCCCCCCCCTTTTTTTTTGCAAAGGGAAATCTCAAGATCTCATTGCAGTGTTTAACCTCCTATTTTAGGAGGCTGCCAGTGGTCTTGTCCTTTCCTATGAAGCCCACAGGCATCTTTCCCATATTAACTTTTTAAGGTTTGGGATGTCCAGCCTGACCTAATGATAGAAACTCAAAAACAGTACTGATACCAGCCCTGCAGGCACACCTGATAGGGATCTTTTCCACACTGTTTACTTATTTCTTGGTTTAAAAAAAAATAAGTCTGACGGTATGGTGCTGGCTGGTTACACTTGACGCATGGTAGGCATACTGATGAGTCAGGGTTGGCATCTGGTTTATCGATGTGTTGGTAGCCTTCTTTCAGTGAGAGCTGGTTGTCTACCTGGTGTGTATCTAGGTATCCTGGCTGGTCACAGCTGAGAGGGAGAACTTTAGATTGTGTCTGGCTGAGTTTTGGCCCCTCACTCAGTGGTCCAGGTTCCCCGAAAGGAGCAGGTGGGTCACTGATAATGACACGGAAAGCAGTAACCATGATCTCACTTGGAAAATAGAACTAGAGCTACTAAAGCTACCAAAGTGGAAGCAGGGGCACCGAACACAGGAAGAGATGGGCTCTTTGCATCGTCTGGTGCCCCAGCCAACCATGCAGAGTAGGCTGCCTGGTCCTTCACCTCTTCCCCCATGAGGACCTTGGCAGAGTCAGAGAGCTATTGAATGTTGGTGCAGGAAGGAGGTCAGGCATAGCTTAACTACATTGCAATTTTAATTTACCCTGTGTCATTTACACAAGGTGGACCTGGCGCCGAGCAGTGGAGACTTTCACAGGGTAGCAGTTAGCGTTGGAGCCCAAGCCTGGCATCTGGGGTCACCTGCTGGCCTCTGTCAGTCTCTACCGGCCACCAAAATGAATTGCCACCCCCTTCAAGTCTGTCTTTTTTGTTTTTCCTTTACTTTGCTTTATGGGCCTCTAAATGTAAGAATGAAACTGTGATCATGACATGCAGACATCTTAACACTAAAAATCTTTTGGTACAAACAGAAACTACGTACCAGCCTTCTCTTAATTTTTCTGATCCCCTGATGGTAAGATGCTCCATCGATTCAATGATTAGTGTCCTGGGGGAATAAAAGAATTACTATCACTTTATGCGCTCGTGATGTAGAAATAAAGTCCTAAGTTCAGAAATGTTAAAATACGGGCAATAAAATTGCGTGGGTATCCCATCTAAGCTGTGTGTGTTATGCATAGGCTCTTTTTCCTCACGTGTGTCTGTTCCTTAACGGCACGTTTTCTGTGAAGCCCCAGACAGTCCTGGAGTGAGAGCCGACTTCTGATAGTTCGTGTTAATAGGCAGCAGTGAGGGCTTCAGGGAAGAAATCCAGAAAATTCATTTCTAGCAACCCAAACTGCTAGCTAGTAGCAAAGCTGGTAACTGAAGTTTCATTGACCATATGTCTCGACCACAGTGACCGCATTTCTCACTAAGGAAGGTCCCGAGTGTGGATGAAAAGGGGTGAGATTTACAGCAGGTGGGGGCAAAAGGGAAGTGAAGAAGCTGGGTATTCTACACCCTAGATCACTTAATACATGAAGAGTTTTTAAAATGTACTTATGTGTCCTGCAAGATGAAAAGGGTTCTGGAGGTGCTGCTGGTGGTTGCACAATAAGGTGAGTGTACTTGATGCTACTGAACTGTACAATTCTAAAAAGTTAAAATGGTAAATTTTGTGCTTTTATTTTGTCACAATTTTTTAAAAAGTATGTATGTATGTATGTGTATATGAATACTGATATACATGTTTTCCATGGGTTTGGTGAAAATAGTTTAACCCCTGTCAGCCATCTATCCATCAATCTTTGTTCTCTCGTGGTCATTATTTAAGCCCCTTTTATGTGTCAAGACCTGTGCTAAATTGTACTGTACAACTGAAAATATACTCTCTGTCCTTGACTTATTTACTAGTTAATTTACATGGAGTTCCCATTGTGGCTCATCAGTAACGAACCCGACTAGCATCCGTGAGCATGCGGGTTCGATCCCTGGCCTTGCTCAGTGGGTTTAAGGATCTGGTATTGCCGTGCGCTGTGGTGTAGGTCACAGATGCAGCTCAGAGCTGCCGTTGCTGTGGCTTAGGCTAGCAGCTGCAGCTCCGATTTGAGCCCTAGCCTGGGAACTTCCAGATGTGTTTAAAAAAAAAAAAAAAGTTAGTTTACATGAATACCCACCTCCCCCTCCGCATGGTGAGGGGAAAATGAATGCATATATGGAGGTAAGACAGTTTCTAGCTGTGTAGAATTGTGGGGTGTCTCACCACTCATGTAGATGAAGGACATGAAGGGCTCACCTTAAAGCTGAGGGACAGCTTAAAGCATGGGGAGCAAGCAGCGTGGTGCATAATGCATGCAGTGAACAGTCGGTACTCAATTATTGATGATGATATGTTGTGTGGTTGGTGCGTTGGTGAGCTCACAAGGCCATTGAAATAAAGTAGCAAAGTGTAAAGGGTCTCATATGCCATGTTAAGGATCTGAGACTCCTTAGACAAGTGGAGGGCAGATCACTTTCTCCAGTGGCCAAAGCATTTCTCAAAACCCCCAAACTCCCATGGGGCTGCCTACAGAAGTCCTTGGTGGTGATGGGGGTAAGGAGGGAGTGGAAAAACCAATAGATCAAGGCGAATGTCTCAACTTGGTTGTATGTATTGGGTTTCCATGTAAGATTTCATTTGAAGGCAGGGTTCTGGCTTAGAAGAAAACACACTTGAAAAAATCACTGTTGTTGGTAATGAGGAATCACCCAGAATTATTAGAGTTGGTGACAGTATTGTGTTTTAAAAATCAGCATTCAGCATTCAAAGCAATGAACGTGTTTTTCCATTTCTGAGCCTCTAGCAGCACTTTGCACATGATAAACATTGAATGTTCAGTGGGAATTATTTAAGGGATATGACTTGTGTTCTGTTGCCGTAAGGGTGCGTTTAAATAACATATTGCCCAGTAACTCAAAAGGAATTTGTAGAAATATAAACTAACTTTCCCCTTCTTTTTCCTTATGTAAAATTGTGCTGAAATCATTTTTTTTCTGAGCTTCCTGTCTGTTGTGGAGACATTAGCTTTTATAATTTGATGCCTTGGGCCTGGTTGCCAACACTGATTCGGTGTGTGGAATTGAACTTTGTGGAAAATCATAGTTAATTGTATTTTTAATGCTTAAAAGGATATTCTGGGCAAGTTTTGTTTCTCTGTGGATGGTAGCCAGAATCCTACTGTTTTTCAATTTGTTTAAATGCAACAGCTTATTCAACATATGTACACGTTCAGTTGAAGATAAAGGATATCATTATTTTTAGCCTGTTACAAAGAAAACCACATTTTCTCTTAAATCTCTTGATATAAAGTAATTTGAACACAATTTCTGCACAAATCATTTTCAAGAGATTGGCTGTCAAGTGTATTTTTTTTTTAAAGTAGCACTCTCATAAGAGCCAATGAGACTTTGCAAATTTAGATATATTCTAAGCCTGGAATGTGGTTGAAGATGTCAGTTTTTAAACAGCACTTTGAGAAGTAGTTAGCTTAAAAGTATAGCAATTCAGAGCACACTGAGAGTGATTTTGAAGAGTAAAGTCTTGATACACTGGGAAGAAAGTTGACAGATTCCCTGCAGTTAAGAGACAAGCAGATAACAACTCCCACTTGTGAGAACTTTTCTCATCTAATCTGACGCTGGCCTAAGAAAACCTCCAGTAAATTCTTACTCCTTGGAGCTCCTAATTACTCGATTACACAGAAATTCTACCAGTTTCCTTAAGTGGTAATATAGATAAGAGTGTAAGGTTATTGCAGGGGTTCCCTGGTGGCTCAGTAGGTTAAGGATCCCGCATTGTCACTGCTGTGGCTCTCATGACTGCTGTGGCACAGGTTCGATTCCTGGCCCGGGAACTTCCATATGCCACGGGCGTGGCCAAAAAAAAAAAAAAAAAAGGAATAATAGCATTGCAGCCCACTGCTTCTAGTTTAAAAGATGAATAAATGATCTAGATCTATGAAAAATGACCAGACTGAATTTCATGTATTTTTCCTTCAAGCCTGGTGTGTGTGTGTGTGTGTGTGTGTGTGTGTGCACACACACGTGTGGACCCACACAGTTATCTGAGTGCACCAGTTAGCAGAGGAAAAAGTGACTTGAAACTCATTTCCCAACTTCTCCCGTTATACCCGATATGCTTTATCAGTTCTCAGTTTTTTCTACTTTTCTGCTGAGGTGGAAAGGCTTGTGAATGTGCCCCAGGCTTTTGATAGGCAAGGCGATATATTATGTAGGTGTTGTATCTTCTCTGCTACAAGAATCTGAATATTTAAGTATTGGTGTTTTTGCCTGATCTCCTTGGGCTCTGCTGTTCTCAACTGATGGAGCTTTGTAATCACATTTAGGCATCGGATTAATTTCACAGCTGAACCAAGTGTCCATTTTCTTGCTGGCTGTTAGTTTTGTACTACAATAAAAGTGATTCCATGGCCTGTTGCCAGTCTTAGCACGGGTTGGAAGGAATTACTGCCCCCGCCCACTATCTCTGAAAACTCTGCCCAGCTACAATCCTGGAGTCATGTCCCACCTTTCTGAATTCAGACATACCCCTGAGGGCCACTTCCCTTGTGTGGTTGCGTGCGCACATGCACACACACACACACACACACACACAACAGAGAGAAAGGACCGTGAATAGCAGGGACAGTGCCCACCATTCTTTTCAGTGAGTGTACATTCCCCAGCCCCTCCTGCAAGATGAGTGCTGGATGGAAGATGTAAAGTTGCTGTTTCCCCCGTGAGTCCCAGTAAAGTTGCTGTTTCCCCCGTGAGTCCCCGTACCCGCCATATGACTGCATTCATAACGATCACTGAGAGAAACAGCGTAAAAGACACAGACTTTGGGTTGAGACAGTTGCGCTGAAATCCCTTCTCTACCACGTCCACATTTCGTGATGTGGGGCTGTTGCTTAATCTGAGTGTGATTTCCTCTACAGTCTTGAGAATAACGATAAATTTTTTCTCATGGTTTAAATGAGAACTAATACAGAGAACTGTTTTTGTCCGTTTGAATCTGAAATTATAAAACTTTTTTTGAAAAATAGATAAATGTACATCCCTAACTGCCTGCAGACTGGGAGGTGGCAGGAAGCTCTGGCTTTGAGACCAGAAGGAATAAGGAGCAATCTTGATGCCTGACTGTAGGGCGCTGGCTGCCCCCTCAGCTGCATGTTAGAATCCCGTTGCCTGGGCTGCACCCCGGACCAGTTAAGGGGGGATCTCTGCAGGTGGATTCCAGGTAGCAGTAGTTTTAAAGCTCCCCAGGTGAATTCAGTGTGCTGCCAAGTTTGAGCAAATGATGCTTGAGAGGGACTTGAAAGTCTCCAGTTCTACTGGCTGAACGAGTAGTACCTAGGATTCCATAAGCTATACTTTTACTCTTCTTGCTTAAAGGAGCAAGAGCTCAAGCATCATGCTGAAAGCATACTATGTCTGACTTCGTATGAAGTGCATAAAGTTCTCTGCCAAGAGCCAACATTAATTGGCAGGTATTGGAGTGGGAACGGGAACAGGGTCTCTAGAAAGCTGAGGGCAGGAGCAGCTCACTAGAACAGAAGACGCATGGGAACAAATGCATGAAAATAATGAAGAGCCTACTTCAGTTTCGAGTGGTTTCAAGCTTCTTGTTGCTTTTGGAAATTAGGCCTTGGAGAAGTATCACCAAGAGCTGGTTGACTTCACCCAAGGCTCAGGATGATGGCCCCGATGGGTCAAGATTCTTGAAAACGTGCTACATCTTCAAAATGCAGGATGAGGAGAAAAAGTTCATTCACTTGCAGTTACTGTAACCAAAAGTCAGTTAATTTGCAAAATGATGTATATTTTTAAGGGAAAAAAAACTTAAAAAAAGAATGGACTGAATTACTGCATATTCAAAATCTGTCTGACCTCTATTCAACCAATGGTGCTGGGACAGCCTGAAAAGACAGATGGGATATATGTAGAAGAATGAAGTTGGACCTTTCACACCATATGCAAAAAATTGACTAAAACGGATTAGTAACTTAAATGGGAGGGCAAAACTATAAAAGACTTAGAATAAAACAGAAATAGATCTTCGTGACATTGGATTTGATGATGGATGCTGAGATAGGACGCCCAAAGCACAAGCAATAAAAGGAAAAAATAGATTGGTTTTCATCACAATAAAAACTTGTGAATCAAAAATCACTATCCAGGAGTTCCCATTGTGGCTTAGTGGGTGAAGAACCCGATTAGTATCCATGAGGATGTGGGTTCGATCCCTGGCCTTGTTAAGGGTTAAGGATCTGGTGTATCTGTGAGCTGTGGTGTAGGTCACAGTCGTGGCTTGGATTTGGTGTTCCTGTGTCAGTGATATAGGCCAGCAGCTGCAGCTCAGATTCAACCCCTTGCCTGGGAACTTCCATGTGCTGCAGGTGCAGCCCTAAAAAAAAAAAATCCAAAAGACAACCCACAAATGAGGGAAAATATTTACAAAACATGTATCTCAAAAAATCTAGTTTCTGGAATGTGTAAAGAACTCTTAGAGCTGCACAACCAAAAGACAATTCAATTTTTAATTTTTTTAGAGTGCAGTCCAACCCTTGTTTTTGTTTAATGGCCACACTTGTGGTATATGGAATTTCCAGGGCTAGGGACTGAATCCAAGCCACAGCTGTGACCTGTGCTGCCCTGTGGCGATGCCAGATCCTTTTGCAGTGGGCCGGGGTTCAAACTCACACCTCCACAGAAACCCAAGGCACTGCAGTTGAATTCTTAACCCACAGTGAGAACTCTGACAACTCAATTTTTAAATGGACAAGTAACTTGAATAGACATTTCTCCAAAGAAAATACACAAATAGGTCATTAAGCACGCTGAAAAGATGCTCAACAACTTTAGTGGTTAGGGAAATGCCAATGGTCCTAATAAGTTAGGAATATAACAAATGCGGTCGAGGGTAGGGAGAAATGGAACCCTCATACTTTGCTTTAAAATGGTGCAGCCACTGTGGAGAAAAATTGGCAGCTTCTCAAAAGGTCAAACAAAGTTACTATGACCCAGCAGCTCTACCCAAGAGAATTGAAAATGAGCATTCACACAAAAACATGTACAAGGGTGTTCATAGCAGCATTCTTCACAATGGCCAGAAAGTGGAAAGAACTTGAATGCCTTGTTAGCTGGTCGATGGATATACAAGATACGGTATACGCATGCCGTGGAGCCAGTATTGAGCCAAAAGGCGAAAAAGGTACTGATCGATGCTACAACGTGGGTGAGTCCTAAAAACACGATGCTAAGTGAAAGAAGCCAGACCCAAAAGGCCGTGTCTGGTATGCTTCCATCTGTATGCAGCGTCCAGAATCGGCAAATCAGAGGGAGGAAGCAGATGAGTGGTTGTCAGGGGCTGAGGAGGAGGAGGGGTACGGAGTGACTGTTTAGCAGGTATGACGTTTCTTTGGGGGATGATGAAAATCTTCTGGAATTGGATAACAGTGATGGTTGTTCAACATCGTGAATGTAATAAAAAACCACTGAATTGTACACTTGAAAAATGACTAAGATGGCAAACTTAATGTGAAGTGAATTCTTTACTTAAATTATATATCTCTTTGACCCCATCTGTTCTCTGATCCTGCACTTTTGGTCTGAATCCCTTAGCTATTTCTAAAGGGTCTTATTCCAACACTTATCCTTTATAATCTCATACTTTTTTCCCCTCCTGCATTGTCTTCTGCAGGGAGTCACCTACGCTCTTTTCACTTCTTACTGGCACTTCACCCGTCACTCTTCCTCAGGCTTTGGTTCCCAGAGGAAACAAGGCGGTCATGTAAAACGGCCATCTGCAGATTCTTTCCTGACCCAGAAAGTTCTGCGTCTGTCCACCCAGCAGCTCAGTGCCTCCTGCTTCACCCAGGAGGCCTTGCAGTTTCTAAAATTCGGAATCGGGTTTCCAGTGTCGCAGTTGATGTTTTCATCAACCGCAGCATCGCCACAGAATGTAAGCACTTGGGGACGCGGGAGAGAACCCGCACAGCCTGTCCCGGCAGGCCCAGGTGACTCTTGCAAACTCACTGCAGTGAAAATCACACTTGGGGAAACGTAAATTTGTGTGAGAAGACGTGACGCTGTTGCTCACAGAACTTAAGTTCTTCTAAATCTGGCTGGTAGTCAGCTCTGATAACCTTAGACATCGATCTCTGGGCCTACAGAGTGGTCCAAAGGAAACTGCCTTCACCAGTCTTTTAACTTCTTTTTTTCTCCCCCTCTATTTCTGCTGGGGTCAGCAGAAATAGGAATCTTTTTTTTTTTCTTTTAGATGAGTATTATTATGATGATGATTATACTGAAAGACCTGTACCAGAGGAATGCTGCGATCTGAATTAAAAATAGCATTTTCTGTCCTCCCACACACAGCACTTGAGTGCTCTGAATGCCTTTTATAAATGCAGACTTTCTGCCTGGCTAGATAAAAGAAGCTGTCACTTCATTTCCATAACGGGGTCATTCCCAGGAGAATTCCATTGTTTTAGCAATAGAATTTTTGTAAAAGGCCTCTTATTTTGCCTGAAAAAGGTAACAGAAATGAACTTTGGAGCGCTTATTCGACAAAACAATTAAGGAGCGAGAGATTTTTCTCTTTTGATATGTGAGGAGTTCTAAGTGTGTGATATTAGGATAAACCCCGAAACGTGGAAGATGAAGGTGGCAGGGAGAAAGCCTATTCTTTCTTCTAATAGGAATGGGGGCCGTGTGTGATTCCCTAGAACTGTGAGTTCCAGATGTGTGTGACAAACAGGTGTTGCTAATTCTAAAGTTGTAAGTATTTTTAAAGTGATATAGGAAACTTTTTGAATGCTTGGTGTGTAAGGAAAATTCTTGTGATTTTTTAATGAGCCGTGATCATCAGGTGTTTTAATTGAGTTTCAGGACTCCTGAAGGCCAACTGTGGCTGTACCTTGCTGGGGTTCTGTGCTCAGAAAATAGTGGTTGATATCACCCTGGATTTGAAGTTAAAACATTGTAGCAAGTGGAAGTGTAAGTGCATCTAAGTTTGAACTCCGTGCCCCAGGACAGGCCAATCAATCAAGAGAGGAGATGTGGAAGGGCAAGGAATAGCAACTTCATTGGGAGAGCCAGCAGAGCAATAAGGTGGTGGACTTGTGTCCCAAAGAACCATGTCGCCTGAGTTAGAATTCAGGCTTCTTTTATACGGAGAGAGAAGGGAATACAGTCACACCTTTCCTTGCTCCCATCAGCTTCCAGAGCAGGTGTGTACGTTTCTTCTTTCCTGCAGTCATTCATAGGTGGGCCTGGGCACGATGTTTCCTGTGAGCTAACTAAGGTTTTTCTCATTTTTTGTTCAGCTTAATTCATTACCTGGGAGGCAGGCTTCCCAGAGATGGGCCATTATGTGTAGCTGAAGCTTACAGGCAACATCCCTTTAGTGCTTAACTTGTAATAGAAGACAAAGGTTCTTCCTTGTCACAGAGGAGGAGGAGGTACTTTGTTGCACAGCATTACCTGTAACTGGTCCAAGCAGGCGTGGGGGGGTGTGCTTGCTCCGCAGCCTCCCTCCCCTCTGCCCACCCCACCCTCCACCCAACGGGTCTTTGCTCCAAATACGGTATCAAATCGTCAGCTCTAAGTTCACAGAAAAATAATAATTGTATTTCTTGGTACTTTCCCGGCACCAGGTAAACCCACATCAAAGTCTGCCTGCCTTTGGTGTTTCAACAGGTAATCCCTAGATTTAATGCCAAGAGGTATTTCTGTTACTTGGTTTTCACAGCCGAGACCGTTGAAACCTTAGTTTTAAGCTAGAATGGTTTTATTAAGCCTCCTGTAAAAGAAGAGAAGTTTTCAATAGTGCCTTTGTCTCATAATACTTTTGTTCGGATTGCATCAGGAGGTTGTGATGCTTAAACAAGGAGGCAGCTACCTGGAATAGTATAAAAAGAAAGGTTAAAAATACAGAGTTTATATTTCTTGGCTTTTAATTTAATAAAACAGACCAAAAGACACATGAGGTTGATTTAACGTAGTTGTGGAAATCCTCTTGGTCCAAACATGCACAGTTGGGTAGTTAACAGCTGTTGCTGAATTTGAATTTTAGGAAATAATTCTGTTTTTAAAAAATCTTTGAATAGGCTTTAATCATATAACAGCACTATAACCTCTAAAACATGGTTGGAGGTCCTGGTTATAGCCATGCTTTTACCTAGTAACATTTCATTAAATGAAGGGGAAGTTGTGGCTTTGATAGACGGCTTTCAAAGTTCAGTTTTTAATACCTTTGGTGACTTGTGTTACTTGTATCTGTCCAAAGTGATGGGGCTGGGAGTGTATGTTGATTCTATCTTGTCATTTTACTTGGACTCACTATTTGGTATTTTGTGAAGTCAGGCCAAATAAAATACTTGAGAATATTAATACTATGGCAAAAAGAGAATGAGAGGAACAGACTTCACTTTCTTGCTTATAAAAAAAGAGAGCAAACTGAGCAGAAATGGAAGGGCAGTTGTTCCTCGCAATGGTTACTCATGGGCCATAGCAGCTCATGATTTAGCAACACTTTATAAGCGATCAAGGCATGAAGCACAGGCTCTGTCCCTGCCTCCAGGCACTTCTTGGACCCCTAGACTAATCACTGACCTTCTCCAGCAGGCATGAGCAAAATTCTCCTCCCAGGAGAAGGTATGTGATGACCCTGGCAGCCTGAAAGGGACTTGTAACCCCCAGGGGGTGTGCAGCCGCTTCTTGATCCAGATCGTTCTGTCTCCTGGGCCGCAGTGTCTTCTGTTGGACTTTACCAGCCCCCTTTGGAAGAAGAGTATTAAATAAAGCCAGGGAGAGATTGTCAATACAAGACGGCATTCAATTGTCTGACATGCCATCTTGGTCCTTAAAATCATAATTTCTTGGACATGTCATTCTATAGCACATTTTTTAAATTTGATTTTTATTAAAGCATAATTGGTTTATAGTGTTGAGCCAGTTTTTGCTGTACGGCAAAGTGACCCAGTCATACATACACATAGATTCTTTTTCTCATATTACCTTCCATCATGTTCTATCCCAAGAGATTGGATAGAGTTCCTGGTGCTATACAGTAGGACCCCTTTGCATATCCATTCTAAATGTAATAGTTTGCATCTACTAACCCCTAACTTCCAGTCCATCCCACTCCTGCCCCCTCGTCAACCACAAGTCTGTTCTCTATGCCTGTGAGTCTGTTTCTGTTTTGTAGAAAGGTTCATTTGCACCATATTTTAGATTCCACATATAAATGATATCATATGGTATTTGTCTGACAGAACGTGGTAATTCAACTATAATAGAAAAAATAAAAATCTTTAAAAAGATGCAGTACTTATATACAATGGAATACCACTCAACCATGAAAAGGAATGAAATAATAGCATTCGCATCAACATGAAACAGCTAGAGATTCTCATCCTAAGTGAAGTAAGTCAGAAAGAGAAAGACCAATACCGTATGATATCACTTATATGTGGAATCTTTGGCTCTGTAATATAGATTAGGTATTTCTCATATATATGTTCATTTTTTTTCTTGATATGCAGACATGCTTTTCTCTGGATGCATAATTGTATTTCTTAGCAAATTTTGCTTTAATGCCAATAAAGAGATATAACCAGCATGCAGATACAGACAGCTGGTGGGTCTGTATGTGCATGGATAAAGCCTTACCTTTTTGTGATACGCAGTGCTAATCATAGGAGACAGGCGTGAATCAACATGAACTACTTTTTTTTTAAAGTTTGGTTGTAGGATTTTGTCAGCATGTTTATTTCTCTGTGTTCTTTGGGCAGATGCTAACTTTAGTTTTTATAACCTAAGCATAGACCAGTTCATATCAGTAGAAAATGTCCCAAGTACGTGCTAGGTTTTTAAAGACTGACAGTTTGGAAAAAGATTTTGCAATGGATAAATGACACCAATGATCAAGTGCTGATTGAAAAGGGACTGTGGAATACAATAGACAGATCAGATTCTTTGGAGTATCTTGAGTTTGGGCTTCATCCCACTCATCAGCTTCCTCCAGCTCTTCTGGAAATCCGACTGGACACCTCTGCTCTCAGGAAAGTTCTGCACCGCCCTGGCCATTCCTGGGGAAGGGAGCGGTGGGCCTCCCTGACCGCCATTGAGGTTCCTTTGTGAGCAGGATGGAGACAGGCTCTGGACTTGCTGGGCTGGGCTCAGCCAGAGGAAACATTTCTGATCTTTACAACTGGCCACAGCCCTGGCTGCTCCTCTTTTTCCCTCAGAAAATACGAAGAGTCAGCTTTAGTCCTGAATTGGAAAAAGAGGCTCTTGTAGAACGTTTGATCAGTTGAGTAATTTCCCTATTGGTTCACGTCATGATTTTTCGCCAAGTCACCAGAAAGGAGCTCTCCTGTTGGGTAGCTGCAGAGTAAGGAGACTTGAGGACATGTCAGAGTGAAAGGAAAATACCGCATTCTCGGTCAGTTCATCAAAGTGTTACCATATGTAAAAGCTCTAAGAGGCTTACCCAGAGAAGACCGACCGAGACCCTGCCTGCAGAGTTCACTGTAGTCTGTCTGGGGAAATGGTGCCTGTTTTAGGATAAGGAATGAAATGATTAATATCCTAAGGAAAAGGAATAAAAACCATAGGCATTCACACCAGCTCCCCCTGCCAAAGTGCTTCTGATTGAGAAAGTGGTAGCACAGGAGGATTAAGGAGAGAATGATGGAAAAAGTAGGATTTGAGCGGATCTTGGTAGACCCAACTTTTTTTTTTTTTTTTTAGGGCTGCAATCGTAGCATATGGATATGGAAGTTCCCAGGCTAGGGGTCGCATCATACCTGCAGCTGCCAGCCCACACCAGAGCCACAGCAATGTGGGATCTAAGCCATGTCTGCCACCTACATCTCAGCTCACGACAATGCAGGACCTTCAATCCACTGAGTGGGGCCAGGGACCGAACCCGTGTCCTCATGGATACTAGTCGGGTTCATCACCGCTGAGTCACGATGAGAACTCCCCAGCTTGAATTTTAAAATGTAGAGTAGAAATGGGAGCTCTCAGAGATGAAGGGAGAAGCCCGGTTTGGCTGGTTTAACATGCAGAAGAGGAGAAGCAGGAAATGAAGTTGGAGAAGCGTGTTGGGGCCAGATGGCGAAGGCCTCAAGCATCGACTTTAGGAGATTTTCAGCAAGCTGTGGGAACCAGTGAAGGTATGGCATGGAGAAGTTGTCTAATTTACTTTAGGATCCAACAACTACGGTGGCCCAGATGGTTTTCAAGGAGAGAATTGAAGGCAAGAGGACCAGTTAGCAGGCTGCTGTAAGAAGAGTCTGAAGCAGCATGGCAGCGTGGAAAGAGAGTGCAGGTTTAATGGGACTTGACAACTGATGGGTTATGAAAGTCGACGGTGCCTTTAGCATGAATCAGAAATCAAAGAGGAGGACCGGTTTGGGGGTAGTGGTGGGGGGAAATAGAAGTTTTGAAACATATTATATTTCATCTATCCACCAGTCTATTGGAGATGCCCTGGCCACAGATTTAAGAACCATATGCAATACAAGAAAATTATTAGGAAAGATTGGAGTTCCTGTCATGGCGCAGTGGAAATGAATCCGACAAGGAACCATGAGGTTGCAGGTTTGATCCCAGGTCTTGCTCAGTGGGTTAAGGATCCAGTGTTGCCGTGAGCTGGTATAGGTTGCAGACACGGCTCGGATCTGGTGTTGCTGTGGCTGTGGTGTAGGCCAACAGCTGTAGCTCTGATTCGACCCCTAGCCTGGGAACTTCCATATGCCACTGGTGCAGCCCTTAAAAAATATTACAGAAAGAGAGGCATGTAACCTTGAGGAGTATATATCCTAGGTTTAGAAGGAATAACAGCAAGGGACAAAGGCTAAGAAAGAGGGACAGCAGTCAGTGATAAAAGGAACACCAGCTTTAGTGCCATCTCAGAAATCAAGAGTACTGGGACATTCTGGTTGCAAGAGACAAAAAAAACTTAGAGTGATTTAAGGGAAAAAGAAAAAGAATATATTACTTTTCTGTTGCTACAAAACAGATCGTAAACTTAGTGGTTTAAAACCACCGTTTTTTCAGGTCAGAAGTCTAGCCACAGCTTAGCTGGATTCAACACTCAGGATTTCCTAAGGCTGAAATCGAGGTATTAGCTGAAGTGCATTCTCATCTGGGGCTTGCAGTCCTTTTCCAAACTCATGTGGTTATTGGCAGAATTTATTTCCTTGTGGCTATAGGATTTGAGGCCCTTGTTCTCTTGCTGGTTATGGAATGGGCACCACTCTCAGCTCCTGGTGCCCGTCTCCAACTCCTTGCCACATGGAGCTGCGCCACCCCGCCCCCAGGGCCCTGCCCAAATGTGTTCTTTCTTTCTTTTTTTTTGCCTTTTGTCATTTTAGGGCCGCACCTGTGGCATGTGGAGGTTCCCAGGCTAGGGGTCTAATCGGAGCTGTAGCCACTGGCCTACACTGCAGCCACAGCAACACAGGATCCGAGCCGCGTCTGTGACCTACACCACAGCTCACGGCAACGCCGGATCCTTAACCCACTGAGCAAGGCCAGGGATTGAACCCGCAACCTCATGGTTCCCAGTTGGATTCGTTAACCACTGCACCACGACAGGAATTCCCCAAATGTGTTCTTTCATGTTTTGAATCTCACTCCTGGAAAAGCCTGTCGCTTTGAAGGGCTCACCTGATTAGGTCAGGTTCACCAAGAGAGAAATCTTTGCATTTTAAGATGAGTTCACGTAGTACCTTAATTAGATCTGCAACATCCTTTCTCAGCAGCAGCAGATATTCTTTAAGCCTGTTCCCTGCTCTAGAGCTTCATTCTCATATGGGCTTTCCTTACAAGTGGTTAAAAAAAAAAAAAGCTCTGGAAGTTCCTGTTGTGGCGCAGAGGAAACAAATCCGACTAGTATCCATGAGGATGCAGGTTCGATCTCTGGCCTTGCTCTGTGGGTTAAGGATCCAGCATTGCCATGAGCTGTTGTGTAGGTCACAGACGCAGCTCAGATGTGGTGTTGCTGTGGCTATGGTGTAGGCCAGCATCTGTAGCTCCGATTCGACCCCTAGCCTAGGAACTTCCATATGCAGTGTGTGAGGCCCTAAAAACGCAAAAAAAAAAAGGCCCTTAGTAGACCATGCTTTCATGGAGAGCACACCTCATTCTTACTTTCAGCCAATCAGAGAGAGGCCTCAGATTAGCATGGCTTGGGTTGCAGGCCCGTCCCTATATCCAGTCGTCATGGAGAGAAGGATGTGTGTTCTGCTTCTCCAGGCCTAGATCATATATGTGCACCTTTGGACCCAAGGCATGAGGTCAGCCCAGCCCAACAAAGAAAATGGGGGAGAATTTGTTCCAAAAGATGAAGTTTAGGGAGAAATGCTAGTCTGCTAAATAAAAGGGAAACTGAAGGAACTGCTTTATCAAATATTTTGAGTCAGTTAGGAAATGGCTACTGTGTTTGGAAGAGAGGAAGCCATTCCTGACCTTTGCAAGAGAAGGTAGTTTACTTTTGAAAGGTGTTGAAGTCAAACCTGATGAAATAGCAGCGTTAAATTAATACTATATTTTAACATGTTTTATGGTGAATGTGGGGAGGGGTGGCAGCCATTTGGGAATGAATCAGGGTCTGGGGAAGGTCTTTTTGGGGTAGCAATGACTGAGTGTGTTTATAGGCTGCCAAGAGGTTTCTGCAGCAGGGGGAGGTTGAAAGAGAGGCGGAGGGCAGAATTGACCCCCGTAGGACCTGCAGTCAGTAGAAGACGGACTAAGAGCCACAAAAAAAGTTTTCTCAGATGCTAGAGTAGTGTGGGCTTGTTGGGTTGTTTGATCGTTTGTCACTTTGGAGTAAACAGGTATCATTCCTGCCAATGTAACCATCTTACGGTGGGTGATTCAATATACTCAAAAGATCCTTAGCCACTAGCGATGTAATTAACAGACTTACCCTTAGAGCAGCGATTCTCAAGGCACGGTCCCTGGACCAGCAGTGTCCGCATCACCCAGGAACTTGTTTGAAGTGCAGATCTCCGGCCCCACCCTTGACCTCCTGGGTCAGAAATTCTGGGGATGGGGCCCAGCAACCATGGCTTTAGCAGACCTCCAGGTATTTCTGATGGCAGTTCACGTTTGAGAACCACTGTCTCAGAACACCCGCATCTACCTTCCACATATTACAAGGGCTTCCTGTGAAGTGGCTTTTGAGAAGATGGGAAATTAAGGATAAAGGCTTCTGGTGCTGGGGGAGGGGGTCGTACCTCTTGAAAGGAGATGGCAACTGTTCAGAAGCCATTAGTGACTAAAAATGTAATGGATCAGAAGAATGTGAGAGAGTCGGCTAAGTTACAGCTTAATTGTTCTCGACTTCATGAAGGGCTTTCATTTGGATGATAGGCATATGGGACCTTCTGAGTGTCTGAAGGGCTTAGACGATAGCTGTAGAGTAGTGCTTCCTTTGCTGTAAGGGTTAAGTCATAGAACTGGTTTTGGATATGGATCATTTAACTTAAATTCAGGCTCCTCTACTTGACACTATTAGGGAGCTGCAAAAGAAGGGCACGGCAAGGTTTCTTTCATCCAGGAGCTTATAAATTGTTTGAGCCTTTCAAGACTTAAATAAATCCAATGGGGTATAAAGAGACAATGTAAGAGAGTGCTGACTTGAAAAGGACCTTGGGTCAGAATGTGTGGTAGGGACTGTAAGTACCGTGGGCAGTTAGGGGAAGGAGAAATTGGCATCGTGTCATTTTCATCTCTGGACAGAGGATGGAACTGTCAGCCTGGCATAATTTCCCAGATGTGATGATGGGGGTTTTGGACAGCTCGACTTCAAAAAGTTATTCTTCTTGCTGTCTTTCCCAGTTTGCTCCAGCTTGTCAAAACTACTAAGTCAAAGTGAGGGCTTGTATTTTATGATTTTGAACTTGGGGGATTATTACTGTTTGGGGTATTATGAGAAACCAAATACGTAGAAGATAGTACATTTTATCCTGTGTCTTAAATGGGAAGAGACTCAAACAGAAATTTGGTGTGTTCATTTCAAACAGACTTTCAAACGTACCCCACTCGTGGGAGAACATGAATGAGCCTCTCTGAGGATGCCTTTGTTTTTGTAGCATGAAAGTGGAAAAATTAAGTTGTACCAGCTCTGGGATGATGGGGAACAAGAAAACGCTTCAGATGAACACAAATTTCCATTGCTTTTTATGGTCTGTCTGTGCATCATGCTGCTTACCTGGGTAAATATACAGTTGCCAAACCAAGAATCAAAGAGAAGGCACACAGGCATTTTTTTGCTATTTCAGTCCAAGATAGAAATAATAAAAACATCCTAATAGTCGAGAGGAAACCAGTAAATTTGGAACTTAATACAGAGTCCTAAAAGTGCTTTTTATTTATTTATTTTTTAGAAGTTTATGTGTAGCGTGATCTGTTTTCAGCCCATTTGGAGGAGGGTTTTCTTTACTTTTTTTTTTTTAACAAATGGGCATCTTTCTGTAATTCAGCTTTCCATTGTGCTTTTTAAAAATCAAAGTGTAGTTGATTTACAGTGTTGTGTTCATTTCTGCTGTGCAGCACAGTGATTCAGTTACACCTATTGATACATTCTTTTTATTTTATTTTCTATTATGTTTCCTCACCGCATATTGAAAAGAGTTCCCTGTGCTATACGGTAGGTCCTTGTTGTTTAACCATTCTGTGTGTAATAGTTTGCATCTGCTAATCCCGAATTCCCAATTCGTCCCTCCCCTCCCCCTCTTCTTAGCAACCACAAGTCTGTTCTCTATGTCTGTGAGGCTGTTTCTGTTTCGTAGAGAAGTTCATTTGTTTGTCGTATTTTAGACTCCACTTGTAAGTGATATCATATGATATTTGTCTTTCTCTCTCTGGCTTAGTTCACTTAGTATGATCATTTCTAAGTCCATTTGTATCGTTGCAAATGGCATTATTTCGTTCTTTTTTTGGCTGAGTAGTGTTGAGAAGGGTTTTCTTAACTCCAGCTGTGGAGTGTGGGTGTTAACAAGGAGCTTGGTTTTATTTCACTATGACAATGGGGTGACTGAAGATGCATTAAGAAATCGGAGTCTTCCTTTCTTGTCCCATCAGGTATAATACCTGCATTGAATGATGTTCCTCTAGCAGAAATTACTAGTGTTTGTTGCTCCAATGGCCCGGCACTCAAGAATCGTTTCTTATTTCAAGGTACTGAGAACAGTTCTGATGTTCATTTCTTGATCAAGGAGACCGAAGGAAATGGCCGGGGGAGGCGGGGAATAAAGATGAAATAACAGAAATTACTTGTACAGGTCTAGTCAAAACACATAATGCAGAGACTGTTCCGTCTTCCTGGAAACTCAGTGCCTGACTAGCATCTCCTCCTTTACTTTCCTGTTTAAGTCTTACTTTTGTAAGCAAGCCCCTCCTTCTAAATGACACACCTCGTTATGATTGCAAAGCATGATATTTATTTTTCTTTCTTAAGGCCTATCCAGTTTTTGAATTTCATGCATATATTAAAAAATGGTATACTCTGATTCTTTAAAGAGTTTCTCTTGAGGCAACAAGCTCCTTCAAGACATGGTCCTTTGTCTGTTTTGTTCACCATTACGAACTTAGAACCTGGCGGATACAGTAAGCACAATAAAGCTTTGTCCAGTGAATGAATTAACAAGAAAGCACTTTGTACAGTTGAAACTAAGATAACATGGAACTGACATGTTCCATGTCAGTTATACCTCAGTTTGGAAAAATAAGAGTGAGTTTCCTGGTGGTCTAGTGGTTAGGATTTGGTATAAGTCATCACTGTGACCCAGGTTCAGTCTCTGGTGTGGGAACTAAGATTCCACTTTAAGGCGCTACATGCTTTAGCCAAAAAAAATAAGGGCAGAGTTCCTGTTGTGGCGCAGCGGAAATGAATCCGACTAAGAACTGTGAGGTTCCGGGTTTGATCCCTGGCCTTGCCCAGTGGGTTAAGGATCTGGTATTGCCGTGAGCTGTGGTGTAGGTCGCAGACGCGGCTCGGATCCCGTGTTGCTGTGGCTGTGGCAAAGGCCAGCAGCTACAGCTCGGATTAGACCCCTAGCCTGGGAACCTCCATATGCCACGGCTGCAGCCCTAAAAAGACAGACAAAAAAAGGGAAAGCCCCTTGTCAAGTGAAAAGTCATGGTCAGTCGTGTGAGTAACAGACACCTCCTTTCTCCCTTCTCTCCTATTTTTTTTTTAATCTTTATTTTAAGGTCTGCTGGTCAGTGTTTTGCAAATTTCAAATCTAAGACTTGGTATTATTCTTGCCTTTTTTTTTTTTTTAAAGATAAAACATCACGTTTTCCTCTTGAAAATAGGATTAACCACACGGTGCTGACACTGGAATTCCCATTTTTGTTCAGTGTACGTTTATGACATTGAAAGGAAAACATGGCCAGCACTTGTGGGTCATTTTTTGGGAAGCAGACGAGATTCTAGTGTTGCACTTGAATTCCATATTTCTTGTTGTCCTCAAAGCCACTCATGTAAGTCCCTATGCCTCAAGTACGTTCCTCAAGAATACACAAGTCAAAAGACCTTGATAGGGAGTTCCCATTGTGGCTCAGTGGTTAACGAATCTGACTAGGAACCATGAGGTTGTGGGTTCGATCCCTGGCCTTGCTCAGTGGGTTAAGGATCCGAAGTTGCCTTGAGATGTGGTGTAGGTTGCAGACGCAGCTCAAATCCTGAGTTGCTGTGGCGAAGGCCGGCGGCTACAGCTCCTGTTAGACCCCTTTCCTGGGAACCTCCATATGCCATGGGCGCAGCCCTAGAAAAGGCAAAACGACAAAAAAAAAAAAAAAGAAATCTTGATAATATTGGCCAAGGAGAAGTTGCTCCTGGCCCTCTCTTACAGGAGGGGAAAAAATCAAGAAATCCAGGTGTGGAAAATATTAAGATATTGAGAGTAAACTCAGGATATGAATAGGTCTTTTCTTTAAAAGCAACAAACAAAAGTCACCCACTGCTTCTCGGGCAGGACCTCGCTGTGCCACTTGTGCGTGTGTCATGCTTAGTGGGTGGACGTGGCAGATAGCCAAGTGGAAAGTTTCACAAGCCCTGCAAATGTCCAGGGTACTCGAGACCACAGACCAGCAGCCCCGGGGAGCTGTGTGCCGGCGACCCAGTCCTGGCGGTCCTCCCCTGCTTTCATCCCCTGCTCCTCTTCACATCCTGCTCCTGGCCTTGACTTTGCTTGGTCCCTGAGATTCCATACTCCGCTGTTTCCAGTCCGTTATCGTCCTGGACCCTCTGTGGAAGGAGAAACATTTGGGTGTCTGGGTGCCCTGGGGCCGGTAGGTTGTGGTGCCTGGCCCCCAGCTGGCTTTTCTAGTCTGGCTCAGAGCTCGGTAACAGGCTTCTGACCACTCATGATACTTTGTGTTTACGAGCGCCTTTCTCCTTGGGAACTGTAAGCGCTCTGCCAGAGGGATCTTATTGATTTTCCCAGCAACTCAGTGAGGTATGAAAATGGCAAAAGGTGACAGTCCCAGCTCCCTTCTTTTTGCAAGAGAGTCAGCGCCAGTGGCTTATGTGCAGGCCATGTTGCAAGTTTGCATCTCAGCTGGGATTGCATCTTGAAGTCTCCCGGAATTGACTCCAACTTTATGGGGTGGGAGTGGGGGAAAGGCTTGTCTGTGCCACACCGTCTCCTGGGACAAGAGCGAAAACTGCATTTCTTTTTGAAGCAAAGCATACTAGAAACTGGTCTTGGGCGCATTATCCATCAGTCTAATCGATCGTGAACTTCATTGTTGAGAGGGCGAGGGGTTTGATGACACATTCACCTCTTTCTTTTTCTTCTGTTCTGTTCCCACACTAGGTATCACTGCCTTCTCTCTGAGAGGAAGAAAGAACAGGCCTGGGCCCACGAGCGCTCCAGCTTTCGGTGGGACGTCTCCATGGTGAAGGACAGGCTGGGGCTACCTGTGAACAGCGCACAGTGAATGTTGTAAGTTAACAAGAGTCATATCCGTAGTGGCTCGCCTTGCAGTGATGTGCGAATCACCAGGTTGCACGGGCCAGGGTGCTGAAAGACTATGAAGCTTTAGCTCTAGGTGATCCTCCAATTAATTTCTTTTTTTAGGGGAGAGGTTCTGTTTTCGTTTGCCGTGAACTTGACTTTCTCTCAGCTCCTGCGGGGCACTGCTCATTATCTCCTTGTGGAATAAAAGCGTGGAAGACAGTGATTTTTTCGTTGTAGGAACGCCGGTTCTCCTGGAGCGGTGAAATGGTATCAGGTTTCCAACAGGCTCTTAAAACTGGTCTGTGGCAGTTCTTTTAGGTTGGGGGGTAGGGAAGTCAAATCCTCCAGGCTCAGGATTCCCAACCAGGGTTTATACCCTGCAGTTCTTTGATTTACATGGAGTTTTTGATGGGAAGGAAATGTTTTTCTGGCTTTCCAAGGTCTGAAGTATACATGTACAGTCAGCTGTTAAGGGTGCTTCTCTTACTCAGAATTGGCCGATATATTGGTTTTTATCAGGCCACCGGGTTGGGGATTTCAAGATGCGTAGTTTTTGCATGTCAGCTGCTGGGCACCTTTCTGGAGGACATTGAGGATCCAATTATTGAAGAGCCGAAACCCTAAGGGTTTTGAGATATGACGGGTTTGCTCAGCATTGCTGCTCTCTGGAGATTTCACCTCTTTGCTAGGCTGTGTCCTTAAATTAAAAAAGTTGAAAAGAGTTTCGACCAGGAAAGAATACAGCTACAGCAAACCCAGGATGGCCTATGAACATATTGGCTGCAAATTTTAGAAAATGAAGAACCAATTTCAACTAGGTTTTTTATGTGTGTGTATAAATATATATTTATATAGATATACTTAATACATATATTTGTGGGTATATGTATTATATATACATAAATACATGTTGATGTGTATATACACATGTGTACATATATATATTTATTTATTTCAGCTTCTTAAAAATCAGGAAGCTTTTTCAGTCACTTATTACCTGTTTTTTCCCAGTTGCAGAAGCAATTTTGAAAGAGCAAGTTTCAGTAATATGAGGGCATGTTTCTAGGAGAAAAAGCATTTACCATTTGAAAAGAAATTTCCACTGAACTTTTTCTTGATTTTCTAAAAATGGATATTAAATGTGTATTTATCCATAATTCCTGAGGGTTAAGTAGTCCTATTAAGAGCAGCTTAGTGAGTTTAAAATCTCCCAGAATCTCAGAGGCGATGGATGGTGGGAGATGCTGTTGTCAGTGTGCTTTCATTTTGTACATATGATCACGCTGGTTCTGATGGAAAGTACACAGCTCCTGGAATTACCTACCTAAATTCTTTCCCTGGTCCTGTGGTCACAGTCAAGTAAGTTTGCAACCTTGGGCAAGTCACTGAGCCCCATGAAGTGTTGGTTTATAAGTGTGTAAGTTGCTCCGTGTTGCTTGTCATCTCGGTTTGGGGTCCCCATAGGGAGCAGAGCATCTTTGTAACACAGTTGAATATTACCAAAAAAAAAAAAACCTCTAAAAGTTTCTATCACTATTAAGGAATAATTAGTGGGTCTTCTTACTTGTGAGTGCTACAGTAGCAATGATTTTTTCTAGAAACTTCTTTCCTAGTCTTGTAGCCAACAGAATGCACGTCTGGTGATTTTTTTTTTTTTTAAAGCATTGTTATCCTGGGCCACAAATATCTTATGGAAAAGGGCTTTAGGTTTCAAATTACATTTAAAAGAATAGTGTGTGGTTGCTATAATCAAGATAGCTTTTGTTTTGAATCTGGTGGAGTGTGTGTGTGTTTAATTACTGCTTTGAACTGTTCATGTGATACCCTGCCTGACCTCAAACATTGAGGTTTTCAAAGAAGTTCTGAAGAGTAAACTAAGATGCCACATGGCCAACTTAAAGTCATTTTAAAATGCTTCTGTAAATGGAGTGGGTTGAGGGACAGAAGAAGAAAATGCTGAATTCCTTTGAACTCCTAAGGACCTCTTCCTCCAAGTTGCATTTGCTTGGGGAAGTGGAGGAGGTTCCGGTGCTCTTGGTAACTTTTAACGTTTGTAACCACTTGTAATCTTGGCGCATGTGTGCAATACTGAATTCACATTTTCCCCTTACTTGGGTGTCCTAGGTGCCCCCTGGCTGTGCCATGATAAACAGGGAAGGCAGGAGATTTGTGAAGGACATATGCTTGCCCATGATGGGGTGTGATGTTGAGTACGTAATGATTTGACGTCAATCATGGTGGCCATTGGAATCCGTGGTGTCGATCCTCTGAAGCCCTTGCAGACTGTGCCCAGACTGCTTGTGCTTCTCCTCTGCTTGTCACCGTTAACCGCCTCTCAAACCTGCCGCCGTCTTTCCAGCAGCTGGACTGGACTCTTGAAAGTGTCTCAAACTGGCTCTAAGATGTGGTATTTCATACAGGAGTGGAGTGACAAGACAGCTGACCTAGGAGTCAGGAGACCCGGGTCTCAGCCATGATGCTGCAGTTAAGTGTGTACCCTCGCCCCCACCCCCACCCCCACAGCCCTGGGGACCCATTTTATGCTGGGTAACAGGAGAAAGTTGAGTTAGAAGGATCCCCAGAACTCATTTAAGTGTCTGAGTATCAGCCTTAGGCAAGGACAAGGGGACCTTGGTTTTAGCCTGAGTGGCTGCTCGAAGTCAGTGATTGGGCACAACCTCAATTTACAAATGCTTTTTTTTTTTTCTTTTCTTTTTTAGGGTCACAGGTGCGACATATGGAAGTTCCCTGGCTAGGAGTCGAATCAGAGCTGCAGCTGCCAGCTGCGTCTGTGACCTACATCACAGCTCATAGCAGCGCTGGATCCTTAACCCACTGAGCAGGGCCAGGGATCGAACTGGCAACCTCATGGATACTAGTCAGCTCTGTTTCCGCTAAGCCACAACGGGAACTCCTACAAATGCATTTAAAACGTTGAGCACAGTTTTGTGGTTTAAAGAAAAAAAAAAGCGTCATGATGTCTGTCGGACAATCAGCTAGCCTTTCCTCAGGACCAACCCCCTGCCAGGCAACATGTGACAAACTGCCAAGTGTTCATTTAAGTGCTTTCTAAGAATATGGTTTTAGTCATTTCAATTTAGGATCTGTACTCATGGGTATTTTTGAAGATTAAAAATGAGCCATTCCTGAAACTTAACTTTTTAGAAACTGTCCACCTCCGTATTCAGGTATTACCTAGTGTATAAGCAAGGAGGCAGTGCTCTAGATTGCTTTCCTAAGCTTCTCTGCTTTATTAAGTAGGTCTTTTCCAGTTGCCTTTTCAAAGCAGCCTTCCCTGACCTTTGAAAAATAGCACCCATCCCATCCCTCTGTATCCTCTAGCCTACTTAATTTTTTTCTTTTAAGTACCAACACATTATATATGTATTTGTAATTGTCTCCTCAACTAGACTGTAAGTTCCATGAAAGCAGGGATATTATTATTGTTAACATTAGCGCTGTTATTATTCCTGGTCCATCCACAACACCTAAAATGCTGCTTGGCCCATAGCGGGGTAATGGGCACACAGTTAATATCTGTTGAGTGACTGTTTAAGGACAGAGTACATACATGCCTGGGCTTCTCATGTGTGGGCCCGAGGCATTAGGAAAAGGACTATAAACCTGCTTCTGATGAGAACTGCTTAATCCGATAGTGCTTTGACCAGGTAGAGCGCGGCATGTAGAGACTAGTTTGTTGTCTAGTCCTTGGACAAAGAAGTTAAGTGTTTGTGTATAACTCAATATGGAAAGGGAACCATTTGTTTAAAAAAAAATAATAAAGAGCGGGCTTTATAGGACTATCAATAGAATTGGGGGGTTTTTCTGATACTGAACGTCTGCACCGTTGCGTGTTTTTTCTCCTTTTCTGTTTGAGTGATTTGCTTTATGGGTTGTGTGTGAGCGGCCTGTCCTGGTGTTCCTGAAAGGTGGGGGTCTTGTGTCTTATAATCGCATCATTTTATCACTGTACGTATTTACGTTTATTTCCCAAGTCGGAGGCAGACTCGACCTGCTGGATTTTCCTAGTCCCTCCTCGCTGACTACATAGCATCATTTTCATTTGCTTTGCTTTTGGTTGATGCAAAATTTGGAGAGAAAAAAAAAGAGTGCCGGTAAAAATCGAGTCCATCTGAAGGGCCTGTGGTGTGAAGGGGAAGTCGACAGAAGCTGTCTCGGGGCAGCATCGTCCTCTGTTGCTTTTGAGGATGGCAGGATGGAGACTTCTTGAATTTGCTGTATTTTATTGACCCCACCCCACCCCATTTCAGAGCAGCTGCTCTGAGTGCAGTCCTTCCATTATAGCTCGGAAGACATGGAAAGACTAGAATAAACACCTCTGCGCCTATTTAGACAGCATTATGCTGCCTTTATAAGCTTTGAAAAATGGGAGCTGAATTTCTGGTCTCCAGAGTGAGAACTGCACATACACACGCTAATAAGAGTGATTTGGGAATTTCCCTCTGTGTCTGTCAATTTTGTACCTTTTAGATTTGCCATCTGTATTACCAAATTTTTTTTATGATCTCTAGCACTAACACATAAAAAAAAAAAAAAAACTGAAGTAGATCAGAAGATCAGAAGGGAAGAGGAGGTTTTGCTCCTCAATAAATGAGGGGACAAAGTCTCACTTTGCACAATCCTGGCTTCAAACGGCCCTGCCCACCGGCCTGTGTGTTGCAAAGGCAAAGAGAGGTTCTCATAGGCCGTGCAGGTACTCTGGGCATTCTTTGTGTAGCCTTAGGTCTTCCAGAGTTTGCTCCTTCACCCGTTTCTTTCCCCTTTCTAGACGTCCTTCCGGATGCTTCTTGCTGATGACCTCACGCGTTCCCAGCCACTGCTGCTGTCGGGGTGTGGGGGGGTTTGCATGAGCTGCTGCTTCTGAGAGCTGGTGTCAGCCCCACTTTCCCGAGCCGCTCGGCAAAGGGTAGCCCTTCCCCAGCACACCTGTGCCCTTGGCGTTCTCTCCCCCACGTGCTCAGCCGCCTCCTTTCAGCATCTCGGACCCGGAACACTGAGAAGCTGTGGAAGGAGAAGTGTTCGCGTATCTTCTACGCTACTCGTGTTCTGTGAGCAGAAGGGAAGGCATCCGCGGCCTGGTCGTCCTGCTTTCTAGCGGAAGAGGGCTGAAGGTGAAAGGTTTGATGTCCCGTTGAAGTCTTGAATTCACTGAAGGAATCACGTTTATGGCAAGACAGTTGGGTGCCACGGTGTGCTGAAGGCTGTTAGGGAAACAGGGGTGAGTAAGCTGTACTTGCTGCCCCCCCTGGGGTTTGACTCCAGCTAAGTGCTGGGGGAGGGGCGGAGGCAGGTGCCCTAAAAGGGGTGATGAGGAAGAGGCCTTGGACTTGGGTCTTCAGGGAAGGCCGGCTTCAAAGACTGCTGAGTATCTGGGTTAGGCCTTGAAACAAAGGTTGGATTCCGAGCCATGTATGTGTGTTTTGAGAAGCTAAGGCAGGGGCAGATTCCTTCGTGGTGCAGTGGAAATGAATTCGACCCATATCCATGAGGATGTGGGTTCGATCCTTGGCCCCGCTCAGTGGGTTAAGGATCCAGCTTTGCCGTGAGCTGGGATTAGGTTTCTTGGATCCCAGGTTGCTGTGGTGTAGGCTGGCAGCTCTAGCTCCAATTCGACCCCTAGCCTGGGAACTTCCATATGCCACAGGTGTGGCCCTCAAGAAAAAAAAAGGAAAAGAAAAAGAGAAGGGGAGGGAGGGAGAGAAGATTTGTCTCTTTAACTTGTCTTCTCTTCAAGTGCTACGTCATCTGGGCAGATGAGACCTTGATGCCAGAAATGTCCTTTCATGAGAAATGATGTGCTGTGGCCACTGGCCAAGACGTAGAATGGGGATTTGGAGCGCACGGGAAGCACTTCTCTTTCAGGTCATTTTATGTATTTATAGGCAAAAGCTAGAACTTGGGCCACTTAAATAATGCTTCCCCAACCCTGAAAAATACAGTGTTCTCAGCTGAACTTGGGACAGAAACCACACCTGAAACTAAAAATGCGTTTCTCACGTGGTGTATCTTTGAAGGGTTTGCTATGGAAGAATCAGTCTACAGAGAAGAAGGGCAAGGTGACTGGGCAGGTGTGCTGCCCTGGAGAGGGAGAGTTAAGCCCCTGAAAAGTCTTCGAGACGGAGATGGAGTAACTCCCATACTTGGAACCCCTTAGGAGCTGATCAGCTCCGCCATCTTGGCTGTAAATAGAAATGAATGTGGCTCTATGTAAATATGACTGGTGTGTGTCTTTTCTCTCCAAGTATATCATATCATAGTATTGAAATCATTTTCATTCTTACTCTAAAACAATGTTGCTCCTTGGCTTTCTTCTAGAAGAACTGAGGCACAGCTAGGAACCAAATGACATTGTTTTGCCATAAAACCAAAATAAAATCTGCTGGCTCTCATCAACAAATAAGTTGTTCCTCAGGACTAATGTAAAAAGACAAATAGATAATGTCATTCTTGTAATTCCACGCATTTTGCACTTGTGGAAAAACAGTCATTTTTTTTAAGACCAGAAAATCATTTACCCCCCTCCCTCAGCATATATTCACATTACATTTCTCGTGCTAGCTATAGAATAAATGCTGCTAGGTGGATTCTTAGAAGAATCAGTCCATCTTCTCTATATCCTGAGGATTACGTTCATCATTTGCAGACCCTCGAATGAAAACGTTCCGTGGTTCAGAGAAAGTCATTTTCAACAAATACACGATGTTTTTTAGGTGAGGCAGTAAGAATAGCTGTTGGAGAACTACGGTGGATGGAGTCAGTCTTTCGATGTCATTTTTCTATTTGTGATTACGTTCGGAAACAACTTCCTTGAGCAGAATCCCCCAAAGAGGAACTATAAACGAGATGTGAATGGCAATCTCGTTCAGAATCTGTTTATTTCCAAAACCCCATTAAAGTGCTTGTTGTGCTCTTGGGACTCTTAGCCGCTTTCTCCCACCGCTACATGTCACTTCTTTTCCGAGACCTTTATCATGCACGTCTGGTAACAGTCTCCCCTCTAGCCACGAGTGTGTGGCCCTGGGACAGGGCTTGTTCAGAGTGCTGGCACAATTTGCTGCTCAGGACCCCTGTCTGGGTGCCAGGCTGTGTCACCACGAAAGCCATCCTCACAGACATCGGGGTGCTGTGTTTGGCGTATCTGGAAATGAAAATGCTCTTGCTAAAACTGTTCTCTAAAAACTTCCATTAGGTTGCTCCTCGTTTCTTTTTTTTTTTTTTTTTCCAAGTCTTTGCAGCTTGCATAGAACTAGGAAGAAAAATGGTAATTTCTCTAGGGCTAAAATCCAAGACTTTGATAGGCAGTCTTCATGTCTGTAGCTCCTGTGAGTTGCTACCCGTTAAAAGTCTTGTGAAACTTGCTCCACAGAACAAAGAACTGGACACAAAGATCATTCCCTCTTTGTACCGTGGCAGGCCCTACTTTCCCAGTCTCCTTTGTCTTTTCTTCCTTGTTCTCCAAGGAAAAGAGAGTCTGAGCTGAGGATGCTTATTGTTCGGAACCGGGCCAGCTATTGCCTGTGCAAACAGATTTCTTTTCACTTCTCTTTGGCAGCCTCAGTTGTTCTACCTGTTTCTGGTTCTCCTCTTTCTGCTTATGAACAGTCTCCCTCCCCCAGCACTTTGAGGAGACTAATAAATATACAAATGTCAGTCAGTTTTTGCATATCTACTGGTTCGTAAAATTTGGAATAGAGCCATTCAGCCTCTGCCTTCAGCGAGTTTCTTGCCTCTTCTCTGTCACCACTGCAGCAAGTACAGGTGTGGATTAAAAGGATGGTATGTCAAGGTGAGAGCTGTCCACAGGGTACTGTTGGTCTGTCATGCCTTCAGCGGAGCAGATTAGCTGCCAGTTGGTATCTTGTTGCTGTCATCGGAGTTTACAGTCCAGGTTCCCAGCTCTGCTGGCGATCTATTTCTGTGCCCCAGCAATGACACCCGTTGTCCTAGCAACCTGCCCGCTGGAGCTTCCCTAGAAGGCAAGCCGGGGAATGGCAGTGGAAGAGGGTGGCCTCTGGAGGGTCAGGAGGGGGTTGGCAGTCACCTGGCTCAAAGAGGATTTTCCATTTCCTTCATCCGGGCAGGTCTCCAGGAGGAGGATGTCCGTATCGTGGGGGTGTCGCTTACTCAGGCTCGTGGACCACATGGTCGTGCTGGTGTAGGTAGCGTCCTGTGGAGAATAACAGGCTGATGAATGGGTAGCCCAGGCAGTATGTGGGGAGTGCCAGGCCAGGGTCTCAGGTGATCTCAGAACATCAGATGCTATCGGTTTTCTTGTGAGTTGGGTTAATGTTCCCGTGGTTGATCAGCCCTGGTGCTCAGAGTTGGGGATGTGGGTAGATGTTTGGGAGGAATTCGAGGTCAAGGGAGGATAAAGGGAATTGCCGTAACAGTCGATCTTGGCATCTTTGCTGTTGACAGGTCTGGCCTGAAAGCAGTTCAGTGTAACTGGAGCTCTCTGAATGGGCTCCGTACGCAGACTTGCAAAGGAACACTCCGCGCCTTGTCCTCTTCTCCTTAATTACTCTCATCCTCCCTTTATGTCAGATGAAATTGGCACTAAGTGACTTTTTCCCCCCTCTTCTGGTTTGCATCCAACAGAACACAGACGCTTGCTATCTTAAAGCCACTAGCGTAGTTGGCCTTGCCTGGATAAAGTCTCAAATTGGGCTCAGTTGACAAGGGATGTCTTGGGGATGTTACTCCATAGCCAATTCATCACGGAAGCCCCTAGCCGGTGCCTCTGGATGACATTTTCTCCTAGAGAGTGCTCCCATCCCTGTTGGCATGGAGATGTCGGGACATCTTTTTACAAAGAAAGTCAAGGTGGGTCTACATGCAAAACTTGCTGGGTGCTGGGGAACAGGGGATCTGAAGCAGGAATGTCCCCAGAACTTGGGAGCCCCAAAGGACATGAAGTACTATTCATTAGTACCTTTCATCACTGCAGGAATGCTGGTACTCCAGAGACCTTTCAGTCCTTACTCCACTGAATGAGCACCCAGAGCTGAGGTAATAGCATTATACCCATCTCTTGTGGATGGCAAAGCCAATTAGGGTGTAACTGAACATTTCTAGCACACTTTATGTGCTCAACAAATATTAATGCCCCCTTTCATACCTAGAATCAGAATAGGTATCGAAGATCTGGAACTGGAATTAAATGGTATTTGGACAAAAAAGAAGCTCCAAGGGAGTTGTTTGTACTTTCAGAGCATTCTGTGTTTTCAAGATGTTTCTAAAACAAATCAGTTTTATTTGACAAGCATGTGGCGTGCCTAACAGGTCATTATTTTAAGTCATTGAAATGGTTTAAATGGTAGAAGACATTGTGTGTTTCCAGAACAAGAAATACCTATTAGGTGCCGTTTGATATAGTGGAGAGGCAGAGTTGATCCTCCCCCCCCCAAGGATCATCATGTAACTCTTAATTCAATATTTAATGCTAAATATTCATTATTCTTCATGGTACACAGCCAGTGAAGTCAGTTCTTGCCTATTGATATGAATAATAGATACAGAATATGAATTACATTAAAGTTGGAAGATTAAAATCCTTCTCTAGGTTGGTTGCTTTTCAAAAAGAAAGTAGGTAAAGCAGATGATATCCCAGACAGGTCTCATGAGTGTCAAGCTTCTTGCTCCCCCCCACCACCACCACCACACACACGACCTATCTAGACATACAGTAACTGGAAGAACATCTAGAATAGAAAGGAACTGTTAGCTCTCTCTTGAATTTGCTGTTGTCAGCCGCAGGGATAGGTGTGAATCGAAATATTTATAACTAAGGAGATGATGGATATGCCTTGGGCTTGGTCCAGGAGCAGACGCATCAGGCTAAGAATGGACACATGGGTTTGCTTACTCTTCCCACCCCCAGGACCGTGGGCAAGCTTGCTTTCTGTGTGCTTTTATTTCCCTGCCTTCCAAAGGAAGGTAGTTCTTGGTTCCATTTAACAGCATCCCAGATTAAAAGGTACTTGTCCCAAATAAGGGCTTTTGGACTCATATCTGGTTTCAGACCCTAGACCTGCCACTCATTAGCTGTGTGTCCTTGGAGAAATTGCCCAGCTTCTCTGAGTCTTATTTACCTCCTCTGTAAAACAGGGCTGATCACACCTGTGCTGTAGGATTGCTGAGAGAATTAAATGAGATAACGTATAGTAAGTTTTAGCCCAGTGATGGCTCCCTAGTAACTGTGCCAGCTGAAATACTGTTAGGATAATAAATTTCCCAGAACACAATTTATTGTGTTGTGATGTGTTGCTGAAATGAACAGGTAAGCAGTTGCAACTTGCTAGTCTCTTTGTGGTATAACTGTTTCCTTGTAACGTGGATTGTCACTAACTGTCACTGCACTGCCAGGGAAGTCAGTTATGTATTGTCAAAGTCTTCTGCTTCTTTGACATATATAGTAGAGTAATTATGATGGTGAAGGTGGTAACATTTGTCAGAATTATCCATGTGCGTATTCTGAGGGGCCTTGGAATTTTAGGTGAATTTTTTAGCATTAGTCAAATTGAAAGGCACAGTGAGTGGGGAAAATATGATAGTCTCACCTATAAAAAGAGCAGAGAGATTCCCAAGGGCTACTGGTATGACTGGAACTCTAAAAAAGCAAACCATTAAAATATTTTGATGTAGTTACCATGTTTAGGTGGTGACAGGTAAAAATGATCTCGTCGAATTCTTTGAAATTAAGGTTAGAAAAAGCCAGCAGAGAGAGGCATACCTTCCTGTCTCTTCTTTCAGCAAATGTTTACTGAGTGTGTGGTGCTATGAGTAAAGCATCCACAAAAGCTAAAAAGAGCTTCCAGTAGCTGGAAGGAGAGATGAGAAAATAAGCAACTCCTTTACAGTGTGGCTAGGGCTCTTGTAGTGGTACCCAGAGGGTGCCATGGGTGCAAGGAAGCATGGTATTTTCTGGGGTCAGGGAAGCCTTCATCCCTAGACCTGAGGGATCTACAGGTGTTAACCAGGAAATAAAGTGGATGTATCCAGAATAGAAACTTACAGACTCAGAGAACAGACTTGTGGTTGCCGAAGGGGAGGGAGTGGGATGGACTGGGAGTCTGGGGTTAATAGATGTAGACTATTGCATTTGGAGTGGATAAGCAATGAGACCCTGCCATATAGCAAAGGGAACTATATCTAGTCACTTATGATGGAACATGATGGAGGATAATGTGAGAAAAAGAATGTATATGTGTGTATGACTGGGTCACTTTGCTGTACATTGGAAATTGACAGAGCACTGTAAACCAACCATAATGGTAAAGTGGATGTATGAGATGGCATTTGATATAACAAGACACTCTAACATTTAGTGGCTTAAAACAGCAAACATGTATTATTTCTCGTGGTTCTGTGATTCAGCTGGGCTGTCCTAGTTAGCCGGCTTGGCTGGGACTGGTTGGTCCATGATGGTCTCAAGAGCCTAGCTGTTGTAAGACTGGTTGGGACGGGGGAGCTTCCGCTTGGACAGCTTGTCCCTGTTCCATGTGGTCTCCCATCTTCCAGGAGGCTAGTCTGAGCTTTTCTATTGCAATCTCGGGGTTCCCAGGAGCAGCGGGAGAGGACAAACTATGGTACACAAGTGCTTTTCAGCCTCTGCCTGCAAGATCTTTGCTAATTTGCCTGTGGCCAGAGCAAGTCATCTGAGCCCAGATTCGAGGAATGGAGGAAATGTCAGCTTTCGTCACATGGTAGACAACTTGTGCCAGGCTTGGAGATGTTCTCATGGCATGTTGGAAATGTGCAAATAGTCCAGCAAGACTAGAACAGAGCAGGTGAGAAGGGAGCAAGGGGAAGGGACCAGATCATGAAATGTCTTTTCAGGAGGCTCTGCAGAGGAGTTGGGAATATATCTTGAAGATGAGAGAAGACTCATTGAAAGATGTTAAGCAGGATATTGACATAAGCAATTAGATATGTAAAAACATGGTCCATGCCAATGCCAAGAGCCTAAAAGCCTAGACAATTCAGGACAGGTTTCAAAGAAACCTCCCAGTGATCACTGGGGAAAACAAATACTGCAGCTGAGTGATGGTTCCAGGTTGACGTGGGCCTTCTAAACAGTGGGACCAGAAGAGAGGATGGAGGTCCTCCAAGGTGTGTCAGGAAAGACGAAGGCTCAGGTCTGTGTAACATCTTCCAGGAACACATTAAAGGGATTGGATCTTGATGCAGCGCCCATCACATCACTTCCAGGTGGGATCCGCCCTGGCTCCTGGGTACCGAGTCTTCTAAACAAGTATCTACCAAAGGGCTGATTGAGAGACCCAGAAAGAAAGTGTCTTCTCCTGGTGGGTAATATTACAGTGTCACCCCAGCTGAAGACTCTTCTTTCCAACACATTTCCTGTGACCTCAAAATAGGCAGTGTGTTCCCCAAAGGCCCAGGGCCCTCTGAAAAATTCTTCTCTACATCACCAGGGACCATAGCTCATCCTTCAATTCAGGAGCCAGCCTTTGAGCTGTGCTACTAAGTGTCACTCTTTAAAAACTCTAAAATAGTAACGACTGTTTCATTTCACTAAACTTAACTCACCGAGACCGAGAACTTGTGGTTTTCACCAGTCCATTTGGGACCCAGTTTGTTGTCACCGAAACTGCACGACATTGGGTGGGAGCCACGGGGCCCCCTTCAGGCCTTGGGGTTACAACGCCAGTATTGAAAGTGCTGTCTTACATAGATTAAAAAGTGGGAGCACAGGCTGGTGACTTAGCGCCTGGCGCCCGCTCCCTGGGTGAGACGCATTTTCAGGCAGGAGAAGGTTCGAGAAATCCCGATGCTGGGTCAGAGGCTTAATAGCGTTTGCTGGCTGCGGAGAAACAGCCAGCGTTTTGGATGTTGTCGTCAGAAAGTCTTAAACAGTCAAGTGGGAGAACGGATCGAGGTGTGTGGAAGGGGACCTCATAATTTAAAATGCCCCGGTGCGGGGAGCCTCGTCATCCTGTGAAATGGAAATGAAAACCTGGCATGTTTGAATTCTCGATCCCGCTTATTTGCTTTAATGGCAGAGCACTGCACAAACACTGACTCATGACATCCGACCCTGCGAGGCAGGTGTGGCTTGCTGTGCTCAGCCTGGTTTCCAGCATAGAGTCTAGAAAAGTGCCAGGTGAAGGATGCAGCCCAGCCATATAGGTAAAGGAGCTCCCATATTCTCTCCCTAAAAACCCGTGACCGAATAGGATTAATGAAATATTAATCAAACTAACAGGGCCATTTACAAGCGCTTATTCAGTCTGTCCTAGAGCGTGTGGCATATAAAGGAGGAAAATAGAACCTTATTTTTGAAAGCGGGGTGAAGATGCAGGTGTGTGTATCCCACCACCTGTGGATTAGTTCACTGGCTTTTGTCGGCTTATTTTCTCACCCACCTGCGCTTTCTGTGGCACCTTAAGCAGTGTAACCAGGCCAGTCGACAGGCGACGTTACGCAGTTAAAGTTAACACTATGGTATGTAGCAGAACAGCTCCCTCACTGTCATCTATTGAAAGCCATCCCTTGACACAAGGGTTTGTTAAATAAATTTTTTAAATTAAAAATGTTTTAATTATAAATGATTTAAAATGATTTAAATAGATTTTAAAATGTTTTTAAAATAGGTAAAAAAAAAAAAAACCTAATGCTATGATCAAAACCACCCCCCACTGTATACTTTTTCTTAGAAGCTTTAATCACTGAAGTCCGAATGGGTGGAACTTTCTATGAAGCTATCTTTGATTAATTACACGGAGGCAGTCATCGTGAGCTAAGGTCTGACAGATGGTGTGGAGACTGCAATGCCTGATATGTGTTCTGAGTGTCTCATAAAGACAGAAAGGCTATCTCGATTCAGAATTTCTGATTCTCCCCTTTTTTATGTCACCTCTCCTGATAGCATAGAATCAGCCTGTCACACACCCACACAAATCCCTGGCATGCTTTACTGAAGGCAACCCAGCTACAGAGGGGCAGCTTGACTCCAGAGAGCGTGGCAGCTTCATGTTCCGCTGGCTCTCCGGCCCCAGATTCTGTAATATGGCCGTAAGGTCATAGCTTTTCTTCACGTTACAGCCCCTCTGATCCAGTCTCTTAACCTTGTATGCCATTCTCAGATCTGGATTCTTCAAACCCAGCCTACTCGTCCCAGCTGACTTCATGCAGAACACTGAAGCATATATGTGTACTTTCTCCATCTCAATCTTAAATATGTCATAAACTGACATATTTCCGTGTAGGAGACCAGGAACTCCAAATCTGTTTCCATGATGAAATACGTAGCCTCAGCCGAATGTTAGTTAGCAGAAGCCCTGTTGGTCTTCTGATAAAACTCCTTTCCGGTTGTGCTGTGACTTTTTGTATTTCTGGGAGTCTTTCAGATAGAAAGAAGCAGGAGGATCGGGTTGAGATAGCAGAGCTAGGCTTCTTTGAAAACCTGTGGCAATAGGTCATGTGTGGCGTGGGGAGAATTTCCAGGCAGCTTGATTTGATGTCAGTGGTTCCTGTGGACCCGATTTTCACTATCTGGCCTCCCTCTTCTCCTGGAGGACCTCATCTTCCCCCCTCCCAAATGCCTCAAGTCCCGCCAGGCACCTTGGTTGATCTGTGGAGAAACACAGCCAGATAAAGACATATGAAGCTGGTAGGGACCTTGGCTAGGATAATTGGCGTATACAAGGGCTTAGAGACTGAAGGACTGAATCTTTTTAATGGTGGAATTTCAGCTGTTCCTAGAATAGGTCTTTTGGGTGTCATTTTTTTCAAACATATTAGGAAGCAAGCAGCGGCCCAGCTAATCAATACATGTTATCCATTCTGATTTTAGACAATAATTTTGCACATATAGTAACTAATAACAATCTTTATAATACTGTAAAAACCTTGTGTATAAATTTTGAAGCTATGTGATACTTTCTTTTTTTCCAGTTTAAAAAAATTGTGACAAAATACAAGAAAATTTACCCTCAACTGTCTTTAGGTGTGTAGTTCAGTGGTATAAAGTACATTCATAGTGTTGGGAAACTACCATCACCATCCCAGAATGCTTTTCATCTTGCAGAATGAAAACTGTACCATCAAATGCTAACTCTCCCTCCTCCCAGCCCCCGGAAGCACCATTTTGCCTTCTGTCTCTGGATTTGGCCACTTTAGGGACCGTCCCCAAGTGAAATCCTACAGCATGTGAGTTTCTGTGCTTAGCTTCTTTCATTTCACAGAATGCCCTCGAGGTTCATCCATGTTAGGGCATGTGCCAGAATTTTCTTCTTCCCTTTTTTTTTTTTTTTGAGGGCCACACACGCGGCATATGGAGGTTCCCAGACTAGGGTTGAACTCAGAGCTACAGCTACCGACCCGCACCACAGCCACAGCAATGTAAGATCCCCGACCCACTGAACAAAGCCAGGGGATGAACCCACATCCTCATGGAGACTAGTCAGATTTGTTTCTGCTGCGCCACACTGGGAACTACAGAATTTCCTTGCTTTTTAAGACTGGATAAGATTCCATTGTGTGTATACACCCCATTTCGTTGATCTGTTCATTGACTGATGGACCCTTGGGTTGCTTCTACCTCTTGGCTATGGTGAACATGCATGGGCAGGGTATCTGTTCAAGATCCTTCACCAGCTTGCTTTTAGGGGCTTGCTAGATACAGTTGCTTGAAGAAAACCCCTACCCTCTTGAGCCTTTTTGTTGTTTGTTGTTGTTGTTAGAACGAGGTAGCTTTTCTGCCCAGTGGCGTTATTTGAAGCATCTTCTGGCCATGACCGTGTAGTGGTTAGAGCTCTGCCTTATAAAGTATCTTCTCTGCCAAACTCACCTGAAATGCCGTCATTAGCGGTTTTCTCCTCCAGGATTGAGCAAAATCTTCCTCTTGTTTTGCATTAAAATGCAAATGACCCAGGGACAGAGGCCGCAGATAAGATTTTAGCATCTTGATGTGAATTAGTTTAATCAGATCCTATCTCAGAAGCTTTATCTGTCTCCCTCCCTAGAACTTAATTGTTGGCTCCCTGTGACATCTGTTTATTATTTATATAATATATAAATATATTTATAGTCTTGCATTATTACTGCAAGTGTCACACTGTATTAAAATTACTCATTTGTATTTTGCTTCTGCTGATAGAAGCTTCTTAAGGACAGGACCCTTGTACAATTTATGTGGGTTTTTCAGACACTAGTAAAAATGTTACAGAAAGCTTTAAAAAACATTCATTCATTCGTAAGGCATTTATTGAGTACTGACTCTGTGTCTGCAAGTGAATCTTAAAATTTACTGCCTTTCTAGAAGTTTTGGGTGGCTGAAGACCAACCCTGCCCATTGCACATCTTGGAAAGACTTTAGAAACCTGTAAATACACCTTCCTATATTTTTAGGTGCAGAGACTTGATCTAGATGAGTCATGCAACCTCTCAAATCATTTTCTTTCCTTTTTTTTTTTTTTTTGTCTTTTTAGGACCGCACCTGTGGCATAAGAAGTTCCCAGGCTAGGGGTCGAATTAGAGCTGCAGCTGCCTACACCACAGCCACAGCAACGCCAGAGCGGAGCTGCGTCTGCAACCTACACCACAGCTCATGGTAACAGCGGATCTTTAACCTACTGAACAAGGCCAGGAATCGAACCCACGTCCTCACGGATACTAGCCAGGTTCGTTACCACTGAGCCACAACAGGAACGCCCTCAAATCATTTTCTGTCACCAATCTACCCAGTTTTCTGCTGCTTCTGTTCAGAAGTAGCATCAATCTAAGTAAGCTGACATTCTTCAGAATTAAGACAATGAAACTATGTCCCTTTTATCTCCTAGAAGTGACTTCTAATATACTCTTTTCTCCCCTTGGTGCTAAGGAATGCATCCATATACATTCTTAAGCAGCACCCAAAACTTCTGGTTGTTCTAAATTTCAGGATCTCCAACATCAGGCATGGACGTTGTACAAATGCATGGATTCACTTAGCGCATTTGAACAGCAGTCTCCTTAGAAAAGGGGGCTGAGGCTTGATTCCTTTGGTTAATGTGCTCTGCACGAACTTGTAACTGTACACACCCCTGTCTACTAGCAACTCCTAACTCGGGGATAATGTACGCGAGCTTACATATGCCCCCTTTATAAGGTTTTGATTGTTACCTTGTAAAGGAATTCATTTATCCTAAACTAATTTCTACTTTAGGCTTCAGCCTTAGAGTCTCTTAGTTCTCAGTGATGTTACTATCCCAGCTAATAGGAGACAAATGATTTTGCTTTATGTGGTCGTTGCCACTGTTATTCTATGATTATTGCTACAGTTCTCTCTTTGGTAGGTAAACAGAGTTAAATATTCAGTGGCTGTTAGAGTGAAACAGAAATTGGATATCTTTACTGAGATCCATGTTTTATAAGGAACAGAAAAAACATGAATAAATGGAATCTTTAGACAGTCTTTGAATTTTCTCTTAGGCGATAGTTTGGCTTTTTCCCCTCCTAAACTTTTGGACACGGTTCCTAGCAGGTAATAAAGTTTAAAGTCAACTGTTTTAAAAAAGCTTTTGCTTCTGGCTTTCTCATACTCCCACTTTAACGCAATAGAAATGAAAGTTACAGGAACGATAATAGTAATGTGCCTAAATACTGAACGACAGCAAATAGCTGTAGTGAATTTATGCCCATAGAAAGGGAGAATTTGAAACAGATGGCTTTTGATTAAAGGTATTTCCTGTAACAGATTTCAAGATGAAATTGTTAGTGTAGGAAAGATGATTATATAATCTGTCTTTAAAAACACTGGTGCTGGGTGCCTGCTTCTCTCCTGTCCTCCCCACACCAAGGACCGCCACCACCACTCGCTCTTCTGTGTGTAAAGCATCAGTTCTGGTGGATAAGGACAGACGTTGAAATCTGACACTAGTGATTGGACCATGCACCCCTCTGGTTTGTTGGCGGGGAACACATCTCAGTTGTAGAGTAACTGTGAGTCACAATAATTCCTGGTCACGTTGCTACATTATCTTCGTAAATAATTTGCATCATGGGGTGTTTCTGCATATCTTGAGCATTTTCATATTATTTTTAGCTAGGATTTTTTTTTTTTTACGATAACAATTTTGTAAACAGACTAATCAAGAAACCTCCTCCAGAGTCGAGCAAATGCTGGGAATATGTGTGGGTCTGTCTCCTTACTTCCCAAAGCGTCTCCCTTTGCGGATCCTCTTGCTACTCCCACCATTACTTCTTGTAACTTTAGTTCTTTGGACTTTCCATTCTTTTTTTTCCCCTTAGGCATCAGGACATGGCTGTTGAAGTAATTTATGTCCTAAGAGGCTGCGCCCCAGTGGTCTAAAGCAAGCACTGGCTTTTGTGTGAGGCCCTGGTTATTCTAGCCTTAGCAAGGAGAACGTTATTGGAAACTTGAATTATGACATGGAAAGAGTGTTACCTCTTTCATTTGAAAAAAAAAATCGGCCTTTTTACAAGTAATCTCTGCAATAGCTTGAAGAGGAGTTAGGAAACTACAGAGTAGCAACGTAAAATACGTACCACGTGGTTGTCGCCCGTAGATATTCACTGCTGTTGGCATTCGATTGTTTTCTCCCAGAATATTTTCTGTGCATACATACACAGAGATGCAGCTTTACACAAATGGAATCATAATTGACAGACTTTTCTGAACTTTCTTTTCTCACTTCACAGTATGTCGTGAACCTCTGTCCTTGCTGATAAATACAGATCTTTAAAGTATGTTTATGGCTGAGTTTTCTAACGCCTGGATGTAAGGGTGAAATTCTGACTTTCACCCACTGTACATGCCCCTTTCTCCTCGCCCTTTTTCTCTGTCCTGCTGGGCCCCATTGCAGGACTCTTGGTCTGGTCTTCATTGCGGTCAGATAAGAAACCGGAGTGAGCGGAGGTCTAGGAACCCCAGTTGATTGCTACACTCTTGCGTTCCCTCCTCCTGGTCAGGACTTGTGAGAAAGGATTGCTCTTCTGTCTTCGCCTCCTTCACACACCTCAGCATGTCTTTTCCTGGAACGCATCCTTTCCCGTCCATTCCTGGTGTCTTCTGTTTACGTTCCCTCGGGGCCGATGCCTCATAACCTCGCCTGTGATGAGCTTCTACTCCTCTCATGTCTCTAGCTTGGCCTGGACCAGCGAAGACTCCTCCTTGTGCCTCATTTTGACTCCGTCATGTCCCCTCCCAGTTGTCTGGAGGGGCCCCGCTCGTCTTCCAGATTCCATGTTGAATTCTCAAGCACGGTCCCAACACCTCCACTCTTGACCTCCAGCTAACTTGTCAGCTTGTGTCCTTTGTCTTTCGGTCAAGTGCAGTGTTCCACTGACGCTCTTCCCAGGGTCTTTCTACTTCTAAAGCTTGCCCGTGCCATCACCTCCATCTACAACACTGTGTCCTCCCAGCTCTTCACCCATAAACCAGTGCCTGCTAGTCCTTCAAACCTGGCCGGGAGTCATATGGATGGCATCCTTTCTGATTAACTACCCTGGACTCTAGCCAATATCTGGAAAGACATCTGGAGGGGAAAACCTCAAGCAGCTGATAGTACGTTTTGTTTTAATTAATAGACTTTAATTTTTTAGAGCAGTTTTACCTTTACAGAAAAATTGATTAGAAAGTACAAAGAGTTCCCATATTCTCTGCCTCATGTACCCCACGCCCCCATCACAGCACCCCCTTATCAACCTCTTGAGTTGGAGTGGTACCAATATTGATATATTTGCTATCCACTGAACTCCAAAGTTTACAGTAGGGCTCATTCTTTCTGTTATAACAGCCTGTGGGTTTTGACAAATATATAGTGGTATGTGTCCACCATTACAGGATCATATGGAATAGTTACACCACCCTAAAAATTCCCCGTGCTCCGTCTGTTCATCGCTCCCTCCCAACCCCCAAATCCTTGATCTTTTTACTGTCAACATAGTTTTGCCTTTTCCAGAATGTCATATAGTTGGACCAAAGAGTGTGTAGCCTTTTTATAGTGGCTTCTTTCCTTTAGTAATGTACATTTAAGGATCATCCATATCTTCATGGCTTGATAGCCAGCTTCTTTCTATCAGTGAGTAATATTCCATTGCATGGACATACCACAATACATCCATTCATTTGCTGAAGGACGTGTTGATTGCTTCCAAGTTTTGGCAATTATGAATGAAGCCGCTCTAAACATCCGGGTTCAGGTTTTTATATGGACTGTTTCATCTCCTTTGGATAAATACCAAAGGAGTGTGATTGCTGGATCGTATAGTAAGAGTATGTTTCAGTTTGTAAGAAATTGCCAAGCTGTCCGCCAAAGTCGCTGTACCATTTTGTGTTCCCTCCAGCAGTGAATGGGAGTTCCTGTTGCTTCGTGTTCTCACCAGCATTTGGTGTTATCAGCATTCTGGATTTTGGCCATTCTGATAGACGTGTAGTGGTATCTCGTTTTAATTTGAAATTCCCTAATGAGATGATATGGAGCATCTTTTCATATGCTTATTTGCCGTCTATAGATCTTTTTTAGTGAAGTGTCCAGATCTATTGCCCATTTTTTAATTTTATTCTCTGCTTTATAATTAGTGTCATTTTTTTGTTCTATAGCTCTATTTTTGCTGTTATTTCCTTTGTACGTCAAGCTGGTTCTTACTGTGCTGTTCGATGAATGCTGCTTGAAGGCATGCTTGCCTTCCTTGGTAAACCCATCTGCCTCCCAGAGTGATGTTCACTTCTGAGTTGTCCTGAATGTGCCCTTAGCCACCTCTTTATGTAGCCTGGCTCATTTGTTCTTAAAATATCCAAGACAAGAGCAGGAACCAAGACTTTAGAAGACGATTGTTTGTGTGACATAGTTCACAGCATTTACGTCCATGTCTGAATCTGGTGTTAAAGAAATTCCTTATTTTCCTTTGCATTAATTCCTAAATTTTACTCTTCACTGTAATGATGTAGTAGCATGTTTGTAAACTGCTGTTTCTGATGTCTCTTTAGTTTTACCTGCTGTCTACAAAAGTTGTTTTAACTTCATCTTGCTGACCCGCTAAAAGCAGTAAATCTGCGACAATAAGTGGAAAGTGTAGGCTGATCCATATACAATACGAGGAATTTCCTGTTCGGTATTTGCAATGATAATCGAAGTGGCGGGAAGTCAATATTAGTAAAGTTTCTGAGTCATTCACTACACTGTAGATAACGCAGAGCTTCTCAGCCCAGTTTGTAACAAATGGGCTACCGGTAGTGTGTTAGACCTTGGACGTCCTTGAACCCTGATGCTCCAGAGCCCCCGGCAGGGGGCTGACCGGTTATGCTAGTACGCTGCTGCCCAGGTGTTATCTTTCTCTATAAGTTGTGCCACTAGAGAGAGCGAGGGCGACAGAGGACAGAGGAGAGGCCCTAGCACACAGTGGCTTAATGTAGAGTGGACAAAACAGTGATTTAGAACTCGCAAGTATCTAGTTCATTGTCAGCTCTGAGAGCAGAGATTTTGTCTACTTAGCTCACTGTTCTATCCTCATACCTAAAACAGTGTTTGGTACATAGTAAGTGCTTAGTACCTACTTATCAATTTAATACAGAAAACATACCTGAATAATAATAAATTCATTGAGCATGTCACCTCACCCTCTCTACTCCTCAGTTTCTAGAGATAGAAGTATAACTTATTTCCATATAACAGACAGAAATGTATATGTCAACAATAGGGCTCTTTTTGTCACCCCCAACAGACAACTGTTTAGAAAAGCTTTATTCATGATCGTCAGAAATTGGAAGTCACCAAGATAGCCTTCAAAGTGGTGAATAAACAGACATCAGACTGTAATACGTCCATTGCACTAGAATGTTACTCAGAAAAAAAAGAAACTAGTGATACATGCAGTATAAAAGAATTCAAATGCATTACGCCATCAAAGAAGGCAATCTCAAAAAGTTACATACATACCGTATAATTCCATTTACGTGACATTCTGGAAGTGGCGAAAAGACCTGGAAGAATGAAGAAAAGATGGGTGGTTGCCATGGATAGGAGTGGAGGAAACAGGGCTGTGTATGAGGGAGATCTCGGGGGCAGTGGAACTAGTCTGTATCCTGATTGTGATGGTGTTTATATAAGTCTACGCAGGTGTTAAAACTTGAAGAACTGTACACCGAAAAGCCAGTTTACTATAAATATACTTTTTCAATAAGAATAAATTGGAGGGAGTTCCCATCATGGCTCAGTGGTTAATGAATCCAACTAAGAACCATGAGGTTGCAGGTTCAACCCCTGGCCTTGCTCAGTGGGTTAAGGATCCGTGTTGCCGTGAGCTGTGGTGTAGGTTGCAGACGTGGCTCGGATCCCGCGTGGCTGTGGCTGTGGCGAAGGCTGGCGGCTACAGCACCTGTTAGACCCCTAGCCAGGGAACCTCCATATGCCGCGGGTGCGGCTCTAGATAAATGCAAAAAAAAAAAAAAAAAAAAAAAAGAATAAATTGGGGGAAAATGACAGTATGTCACCTCTTTGCCTCAACCCTTATCGCCAACTCCCATTTCCCTTTGGCCACAACTGAATTTAAGATTTTAGATTTTATGGGTTACCACTATAACACAAACTGAGGGAGAAATAAGTATTTTATTAGGATGACATTCACTAAATTAAATGGTAAAAAAGTGCTTTTCATCTCTTTACGGCCAGTGTTTCACACTTTTATTAATAAAGCTAAGTTTTCTGTGTATTCCATGTGCTAGGTAGAGTCTCAACAAAACAAACAACTTTGTATTGAAGTATAGTTGGCTTACAATGTTGTGTTAATTTCAGGTGCACAGCAAAGCAATTCATTTAGATACATATTATATTCAGTGATATATTCAGTAAAAATATTTTTCAGATTCAGTCATATATGTGAATATATATAGTCACACAACACATATATACTCTTTTTCAGATTCTTTTCCATTACGGGTTATTACAAGGTACTGAACATAGTTTCCTGTGCTATACAGTAGGTCCTTGTTTAACTTTTTTTGTAAATAGTAGCGTGTATCTTTTAACCCCAAACTCCTAATTTATCCCTACCCCACTTTCCTTTTTTGAAATTCCCTAATGAGATGATATGGAGCATCTTTTCATATGCTTATTTGCCGTCTGTTTCTATTTTGTAAAGAAGTTCATTTGTGTCATTTTCTTTAGCTTCCACATATAAGTGGTATCGAATGATATTGGTCTGTGACCATACTGTCTAGTCACTTAGTATGATAATCTCTAGGTCCATCCATGCTGCTGCAGATGGTATTATTTCATTATTTTTAGGGCTGGGTAATAATTCATTGTGTACATAGACAACTTTGTTATTCATCTGTCGATGGACATTGTGTTCTTCCGTGTCTTGGCTGTTGTAAATGGATAGTAGCATTTTTGCCGTGACCTAAAGTGTCACGGTCTATAGCATGGTGCCGAGTACAGAGGAGGGATCCGCCGGTTCTTCTTTAAATCTTCCTTATGCTCTCTCCCTGGAATTATTTTTAAGTACAGATTATGGTAGTGATGATCATGATGGTGAATATGACGATAAAAATTATCTAATTTGCATACAGTTTATAAAATTTACTCATGAAACTGATATAATCCTCAGAGCAACTCTTAGGCATGTATTTTTCTTTTTATTCCTGTTTTAATAATGAAACTAGTGCTTAGAAAAGTTAAATGATTGTATAAGATTACACAAATGGTATGTAACATAAACAGAACTTGAGCCCAGGCATTTTAACTTTTTACTTCAAATCTCAAGGACTTTTCATCCGTGCTAAACATTATAAAGTTTAATCTAGATTCACTTTAAAGACTAGATCTCTTTTGATTAACCTGTTATTTGATGCAAATGATGGTGATAAAAATTTAAGAATGCTTAAATGAGGTAAAAGTTCCTAAACCTTTTTTGAAAAATGTAGCCAGCTAATGGTAGGCTTAAGTCAAATGCCAGTGAGAACCTTAAAATGCTAACTCTTGAAGCTCTGAATTAGTAGTGGAGTTTTAATGTGAGTTAATTGTTGATAACATTTTCCAAAGATAAAACGATAAAAGCGTAAACCCGCATGCTATTACCAACCTGATGAGGTGAAATGGGATGAGAATAGGCATGTACTATGAGAACATGAAAATGTAGAGAGACAGGTTTACGTGGATCCTTTAAATACATTTAACGCTATCCTTTTAACAGGAAGAAATAACTTTAAAAATCTCACACCAGAGAGAGGAGAAAAAAAGTTGCCAAACTCTCTTCTTTTTTTACTCTGTTGTTTGAATGTTCAGTCATTTGGTCTATTTCGGTTTTGATTCACAAATGAGTTTTCAGAAACTACCTTCCTATTTTTTTTTTTAATGAAATATTTAACTTTTCCTCCGAAGACTGACACCCAATCTCTGGGATGGATTTTATACTATCTACAAAATCTGGAATGGTTTTCTCCTAAGGTACGATTATTAGCAATTAAGGACGTCACACTGTCATCCCTGTATTTGTCTATTCTCCAAATATTTTTTGAATGCCAGTCACAGGCCCTGTCCCGGGAGAAGGAAATGGAATCTTTGGCCTGAAAAAGCTCTCAATCTTGACCCTGGTTCTTGGTCCACCAGACATCTTGTTTCTCTTCCCCTGAATTCCAAGCTTTTCTCTCTGTGGATACAGCTGTTTAGAGAATGCTGTTTAGAGAATTCTCCTGTAGCCAGCATCCAGCTTGTTCAGTAACTACATTACCAGCTCGCAGGTTGGAGAAAAAAGGCAGAGGGATCTGTGAGTCCCTTGATTGGCTTCCTGGGTAGAGGAGGATGCTGGGAGGGCCCTGGCCACACCGCATTTTCTATACCTTGAGGAAACTTATCTTCGGCATCTTAGGAAGACAAAGCAAGACTAAAGATAGAACACAGCAGGGATGACAGCCTCTTACCCTTTTAAAACAACTGTGTTTCAGTTCAGCTTGTTCCCGTTTCCTTTGAGAAGGGCGGAAAAAAGAGAGGTGACTCTCATGACAAAGGCCACGCTTCTTTCAGCTATACTATTTTCAATCCTATATAATTTGTACAGCTGAAGTGGCAAAGTGCTTGCTTTGAAACGTGGAGAGAAGGGGCCCCCATTTAACACTTAGGAAAGGTTGACTTCAATTTAACCAAAAGGAAAGTTCTCCAGGGCCTCGTGATCGGTATCGTCAAGAAGGAGTTTTCTTGCCCATGGCCTTGGAGGAATCTGCTCCTCTTCCCTCCCCCTGTCCGCTTATTTGTTTTTTCTCCTCTGGGATCAGGTGTGTTCACAGACCACCACTGAAATGGGGCTTAAATAGGCTGGGATGAGACTCATGGCTGGGGTTCTGGAAGGGCCCCTCCATGTGGCTCGGGAACAGGATGGGCCATATTCCTTGCCTGGAAAGTCCATTCTCAAGACCGAACTTGATCTCTGTAGCTGGAACAGCCTGGCCAGCATTCCTGCAAGGTCGCTAGAACAGGGCAGAAGCTAGTTATTGAACACTGAGTGTGGGGCCAGGTGACATTTATAGGTCATTTCACATAAGATGTGAAGGCATCTTGACACACGTTGAGGTGCCTCTTGCTCTGTCCACGCTGCAGAGAAGAGAGGCTAGACAAAGCGGAAGTGAGTCAGCTCAAAGTTACCCTGCTAATAATAAACATGCTGGTTTTGACCCTAAGTCAGTCTGAGTAATAAAACCCATGTCCTGTTCACCACAGCGCATTCCTTCCCGTGAATCAGAAAGCAGTCTATGGGGAAGGTGATGGCAGAGGCCACATGATCGGGGCAGTTGAAAGTCTTTCTACCCTCCTCCTCCGGTTCTTTGAGAACCTGTTCACATGTGCAGACACACTGCGTCAATGATGGCTCCAGCCCTTTGCCTGTTTAACTCCAAATGTGAAAAAGATTAACTGGACCGTGGAGACAATACTTACATCCAAGTGTTTGCTATCGTTGTGGGAGGAAAGTTGCACAAGAACTCTGTTTTTTTTCTTTTGCTTTTCTTTCCTGCGTTGAGGCACTATGGCGCTACTGCAGTAATCACCCACAGGTTCAAGTATCATCCATTGCCTTTATTTTATGATTTACAGATATTTTTTGTGTCAACTCTTTTTCTTTCATCCTTCCTTCCTTTTCTTTCTTTCCCTTTCTTTCTATCCTTCCTTCCTTCTTTCTTTTCCTTTTTTCTTTTTTGCAGCCAAGTCCCAAACATTTATTTCATGGCACTGACTTGATATTTTCCATGAGATAATACGTGACATGCAGTAATGAATCATTTTAGAAAAACAGGTATAGAACTTAATATGAAAATAAACAGGTCAGCAAACATTCTCTACCTCACTTTTCAAATTCTAAGATTCCCCCTCCCTCCCCCCAGGGTCCTGTCCACTTTATTGCTATGTCTTTAGTTATCAACCCCTTTTTCAAGCATAATCTTAGGTGAAACCTCAATATATGCAACTGATAAAGGAAAGTTTTGTTAATATAGTATTGGTTAGATTTCAGTGTGTAATGCTGACTTATAAAACCAAGAGAAAAGAACAGTGAGGCTTTGTGACAAAGAAATTTGAAATCGGTGTTACAGATGACAGCTGCAGGCTTTCCTAACTTCATTTTCCAGTTTATTCCCTTTTGTTGTTGTTGATATTTTTAAAATATTGTTGCAACAGTATTGAGAAAATCTTGGTTCCCTAAAATACAGAGTTGCAAGTAATAAAAGGGTATTAAAAAAAAAAAAACAGAAACAAAAAACCACTACCTTGCAATCTTGGGATGTTTTTTCACTTAAAATTATCTACTTAAAACTCACTTAAAACAAAAGGAAGAGTAGAAATAGCTTCTTTCAAAGTCGGAATCCTTAACAATATGGAACAATTTGCATTTTGTAATTGGGAAACCAATGATAACTTCCTCAGCTAGTCTAAACCTTCCATTAGAGGCAGAAAACACTTTTCAAATGATAACATTAATGAGACGTACATTGATGTCTTTTTTAAAAACAGAAAAGCGTATAAGCACGGGCCGTCTCCGTCTATTCAGTTGCAGAAAGCAGTTGACCTTGCTTTGCATGGTCCAGTCTTTGAATTTCATACTGATACTGTGCTACCATAAGCATGGTGCCTGGGTCACTTCAGTGCCAATACATCTATTTCGTTACAGCGTTTTATGGCACACACTTGTTATGCCAGAACTCACGGAGGGCTGTGTAGTCTGACCTTAATCAGTCGTTGAATGTAATATTCCCATGCCACGCTAAAATGCTGACTTGTAGAATTTCTGTGAATGGCCAGAGGAAGACCTTGAGTTTATATGTTAAAAAAGGAGAAAAATAAGGATGGAGCTCCACCCTTTCTAATTAACGAATGGCCATATATGTGCTGCAATGACAAGAGAAGCATTTTGAGATCTGCGCACATCTGGTAGTGAGCTGGTTCATTGGTCACTGCCAGTCTCCACCAGGTCAGACTGGAAGTTGCCTTGCATTACCGGGGTTACTGAGAGTCTCACTTGTGCAAAACTCAGCTGTCGTCTCCTTTAACCCTCACAACAGCAACAACAAAGTCAATTAAATATTCAAGATATGGAAACTTACTATCAAAATGGAATTAAGGAAACGGTTCATGCTAGCAAGGACGCTTTAGCATTCTCTCCACCGGGGGTGTTAGAGGCTCAGTGCTTTGGACGCCCGCACACACCTGCTAAAGACTTTCGCCTCATGCTTGAGCCCAGTTCAGTGGTTTCCAGACCTCAGTGTTGAAGATAATTATTGCACATGGTCGTATAAACAAAAACCTGCTATAATTTCCTTGCTGGGCAGTCTAGGGGGACTTCTGTTCATTCAGGAAAGCTTACTGAGTGCCTTTCCTGGGCCAGGACTGGGTCATAGCCGTGAACAAAGTCACTGCCTCTGAGAAGCCTCCTTGTAGTGTAGAAGACCAGTGTTAAACAAACCAGGCGTATGTACTATTAGGTCAGCTGTGGTGAATGAGCTGAAATGCTAAGAAGAATCAGAGAGATTTAAAAAAAAAAAAAAAAAAAAGAAGGGGGCTGCTCCCTTAGACAGGGAGAGACAACATTTGAGCAAGATTCTAATGAAGGAAACACATTCCGGGATCTGCCAGAGGAGAAGCATTCTGGATCGGAACGGGATTGTGTCTGGTTGGTGGTTCAGAACGCGGAAGCCAGTGGGCCAGAGCAGAGGGAAAAGAGGCTGGAGGGCGGGAGATGAGGGGGTGTCACACAGCTGCAGTCAGATCACATGCAGGCCTTCCAAGCCTTGTTGAGGACCAGGATGGTAGATTTTGCCAGACATGTGGTGGGAAGCCACTGATAGGTTTGAGTGGAAGAGTGTTAGGATCCGATGAACACCTTAAAATCTCAGACGTAATTTTGCTCCCCTCCCACACACTTTGTGCTGGGTGGGAACTTAACCGACCCCTTTCTTAAGTGCTGTTCTGCCATATGACACATAGAATGCTTTACTTCAATGTTTAATAGCCCAAAAAACTGAAAATTTTTATCCATTATACAGCCTGCAGTGGAGTTCTTTATCTTAGTTACTAAATAGTCGGGGAAAGTTAACTTAAAAATAAAATGCAGGTGCTCTGAAGCCCCTTGATAGATTGCTTGGGATTTTTAAGCGGGTATGAAAGCCACATGCTTCAGTAAAGATTAAATTAGAAAACTTATGCAAAGCTTCTAAGACTGCAACTAGCACCTTAGTGTTGCTTAGTAAGTGTTAATTCTGTCCTTTTCTGCTCTCTGTTCTTTGTCCACACCTTTGCCATTGCTGTCTGGTTGTGAGTGTTCGTCATCCTGGTAAACTCTTTGCTTATGGAAGAAACTGAGTCGCTCAACAAACTGCTAGCTTCTAGTGATAAGTGCCATCCTCAGAAAGAAGGGATATTCTCTGGATCTGTCCATATTGCCGCAGATGGCAATATTTTGTTCTTTTTTATGGCTGAGTAATATTCACTGTGTGTGCATATTTGTGTATGTATACGTATATATGAATATATGTACATACGCACATATATCTCACATCTTAATCCAGTCATCTTTCAGTGGACACCTAGATTGCTCCCGTATTAAAAGGAAAGCGAGAGAGAGAGCGTTCGTTGTGTTAAGGATAGTGGAGTGTCTTTTGGGAAAACAGCTCCTGTGACTCTAGGGGCAGCAGTTGAACTGATTTTGTATCTGGATGGGGACCGCTTCTTTCACAAGAGGATTTTTCCTATCTTTTCTGTCATCAAGCTTGTCTTCCATAAAACGGCACCTTTCTCGGACTTATCCAAGTTACCCTGTGCTCGTTGCTCTAGTTTCTTATCCTCAAGGGCTTCACAAGCTTTGGAAAAATGGGCTGATGACCGATTGCCCATAATAAATGTTTAAAATCACTTCCCTGGGGACTCGTGACGTGGAAAGGAAACATTTCATGGAAATTAAACCACAGCATCTGAAAAAGAGTTTAGGCTACGGTTTAGGTCTAGGGTTGTTTCAGTAGGAAAAAGTTTTGAGATTTAATAATTTAATAATGAAGCAGAAACAATTTATTTCATGCAAGGAAGTGAAGCAAAATGGTGTGTGAAGAAGACCTACCTGCATACGTGCAAATTTTCAGAGCTTCACTCCTAGGAATTCTGTCTCGGAAATTAGAGTTTGGCAGATTTTTAATATTACTAAGCACCCCGAGTAGACTAACATAGTGAAGGTGAAATTTAATAAGTACCCCCAACCACACTTGGAAAAACAGTCGACTTCCTGCTGGAATATTAATTTTGTGTTATAGAAAATACCGAACATGCCCAAAAGTAGGTTATAAGCTCCCATGCCCCCATCACCCCACGTCACCAGCCCAGTTTCATCTACCCCTCCCCTGTACCCAGACTGTCTTGAGAAGCAGAGTCCAAACTTCTTACCATCTATAAATATTTTAGTATTTATATAAACCATTGGGGTGGTTCTTCTCATACAAAGCCACCATACTGTCATCACACCTGAAGACTAATTAACAATTCCTTAGTATCCTCAAATATCCAGTCAATATTTATATTTCCTTAATTGTCTTATAAATAACTTTATGTTACGTTATAGGATTTTTTTTATAGTTTACTCGAATTAGGTTACAAATAATGTCTATTTATGGCCCTTAATCTTCTTTTAAGCTACTGGTTCCATCTCTGTCACTCTCTTTTTTTTTTTATGTTAACAGCTTTTTCTGTTGAAGAACTAGATGGTGTGTCCAGGAGAACTTTTCACCATCTGGATTTTGATGGTTGTGTCCCAGTGCTACAGTGAGCGTGTTCCCTTGTCTCCTGCACTTCCTGGAGACTGGAAGGAAGTCCTCCAGGCTTTGTCTTGTCTCTCTGCTTTGTTTTGCCCAACGGCTTCATCGTTGGTCTTGTCTGTCCATTAGGAGGTCATTGGTTGGTAGTATCTCCTTTGGCAGTGAGATCTTTGCTTCAGTTCAGAGATTTACAGGGGATTGCAAAATGGTGCTAGTCCAATTTGTTCTTCTTTGTTCATTTATAAGCAGAAGTCAAGAAGAGAAACTTCCCCTCTCCTATTTGTTTACTCATTGCTTCAGATTTGGTACAGAAAGTAGGATAAATACTTCTCCCCCTCCCTTTTTTTTTTTTTTAACCAATTTCCAATACCGTATTTTCCTCATCTTCTCCCCCAGTCACCATTTTTTTAACTATTACTGTAAACTCATGAATTTAAATATGTCTCTCTGGTGTGTTTCAATACCTTATAATTTTTACCCTTAGTGATATGCAGATGGCCTCATTTTGGCCATGGATTGGCAACCTGTTTAGTTCGGCTGCTGAGTCCTTTTCATACAGTACTAGTTGTTGTTTGCTGGTTGCCTCACTTTCTACTATGACAGCCTGTTCCAGGCTCATCTTGTATATTTCCTGCCTCAGATCAGGGGTCAGCTTTTTTCCAAGGAAACCTGGTTCCTATTAGTGAGAATCGGTATTTGGAGACCACAGTCTGGGCACGCACTACACCAGGGTTTGTCATTTTTTCTCAGGCTTCTCAGCGGGCACAGCCAGAGCTAGGAAATTAACCAGTCTCTCCCTCCCTCTCTCTCTCTCTCTGTATATGCATATATGTAAATATGTGTGTATATAGAGAGAATGTGTGTGTGTATATAGTGTATATATATATATTTAATATAAAACACATCATGAGTCTGTGCTGGTGCACACCGCAAAACTCTTGACCTCATTCACCTTAAATCAGTATTTCCTTTTTTTCAAGCTGAAAATAGCAGTTCTCAGTCACACCGCAGCGCTATTTACTCATTTACTTCATTCCACACCACACTCACCGTAATTTCCAAATAAAAAATGCCAGTGACACCCCAACAGTATGCTTACTAAAAGCCTTGTGCTTTTTTCTTCAGTTTCATTTTGGTTTTCAGGTCCATCGAGTTAGGGGTATACAGTTAGATTATAATGTACTGGGGTCCCTTGGAACAGTTCCTCTCTGTGTTTTAGCCAATACCTAGATATACATTTTATGTTCATTGGTTTTATCTGAAAATTTTCAGAGGCTTTTAGAAAATTATTTTTGTTCAACATTATATGAAAAATATTTATCATTTTTTCTGAAATCAAACCTACAAAACAAGGGGAGTGATTGAAGTTTGTCTTTCCTTCCTGTCCCGTCTATTTTCTCCTTTCTCTATGCATGACCATTTTAATGCATGCCTTTGTTTTTCAATATAAGTAATTATAATATTTAGATTTTTATATTTTTTTGCTATAATGGATGTATTAAATCTGTAAAGGAATCTTAATATCTCCCATACTCTTTTTTTTTTTTTTTGGTTTTAATTTCCTATTATGAGCAATACTGAAATTCCATATATATATATTTATTTATTTATTTATTTTTGTCTTTTTAGGACCATACCTGCAGCATATGGAGGTTCTCAGGCTAGGGGTTGAATCAGAGCTACAGCTGCCGGCCTACACCACAGCCACAGCAATGCCAGATCCGAGCCGTTTCTGCGACTACACCACAGTTCACGGCAATGCCGGATCCTTAACCCACTGAGCGAGGCCAGGGATCAAACCTGCAACCTCATGGTTCCTAGTCAGATTTGTTTCCACTACGCCAGGATGGAAACTCCTGAAATTCCGTATTATTCAGCCATTAAAGTGAAGGAAATCATGCCATTTGCAACCCCATGGGTGGCCTTTGAGGGCCTTAGGCTAAGTGAAATAAGCCAGGCAGAGAAAGACAAAAACTGCATAACCTCAGGTATATGTGGAATCTTAAACACACACACACACACACGCGCGCGTGCGCGCGCAAACGAACAAAACTCATAGAAAAAGAAATGAGGTTTGTGGTCACCAGAGGTTGGAGGTGGCAGGTGGAGGAACTGAAGGAAGCTGGTCAGAAGTTACAAACTTTCTATGTATGGGATTTAAATCAATCCCAAGCATGTACTTACAATATGATGACTCTAGTTAACACTTTCGGGTGGCGTAGCTAAAATTTGTTAAGAGAGTAGGTCCTAAGAGTTCTTATCCCAAGGGAAAGAACGTGTTTTTCTTTTTTCTTTTTTGTTAGCTGTAAGAGATGACAGGTGTTCGTTTAAGTCAGGTCTTCGTACTGCATACCCTCAACCTGGTGCCATGCTGTGTGATGGTTATAGCTTGATAAATGGGGGAAAAATATTGAAGTTCCAGATCTTTCTTCCTCTTTCCTCCTCTCCCCATCATTTGATTGTGATATCCTTTTATTCCTGCTACACTAGTGAGTTTATTCTTTTCTCTCATACTCTCTCCCCCCATGTTTTGTTTATCATTGTTCACAGACCTTATCAGGACCTAAAGAACACTTCACAGTCACTGCTACCTCTGACTCTGTTTCTGCTCTCTGCCTCTCACTGGCTCTGCCCCAACCTCAAGGCCTCCCTCCCCATCCTACCCCGGCATCTTTCTACCTTCCTTTCCTCCAACCTGAAATGCTCTTCCCCAAACCACCACCTTGCTTTCTTAGGTTCTTGCCCAAATGCCACTGTCTCTATCGGGCCTGTCCTGACGGACTTTAAAAAAATGGTAATCTAGACCACTGCCCTAGCCCCCTTTCCTGCTGTATTTTTCTCCTTAGCATTCATCACCATTTAATGGAAAACATTTCATCATGAAACGTTTTGCTTATTTCCATGAGGACCAATAAATTACTTTACATTATTCTGTCCCAGAGTCTAGTATAGTGCCTGACAGACAGATGCTCAATAAATTATCAACTCAATTGGTTACGAGAGTGTCCGTGATAATAAAAGACTAGCATTTATTAAGCAAAACGAATATGTCGGGCACTGTACTAAGTGGTTTACATTTATTAGTCCCCCAGCAACCCAGAAGGTGGGTGTTATTACTCGCCTTTTGCACACGAGCCCCAGAGAAATGACGTCCTGTACTTTAGGTCCCGTGGCTGAGTGGGGGAGCCGGAACATCAGTCCTGACGGTCTGTCTCCGGAGCCTGCATCCTCAACGGTGATGCTTTCCCGCCTGTTAGGAGACAGCATTGCTCATTTGGTCCCAGGTGGGCCCTTGCCCCTACCAGTCCACCCCTATCTCCTGCTGAAGTCATCCATGATTTCCATGTTACTCTGTGTCTTTAGATCTTTCTGTGAGTTTTGTAATAATAATTCTCATTTGACTGGATAGCACAACAGCTTTGCCAGTGCTGCTCATGCCCTCCTTTCTAAAGATATAAAAATTTCCTTCCCTTGGCTTCCTGAATGCCGTTCTGTTGCGATTTCTGTCCTCCCTTTCTGGTCCTTTCTTCTTTGTCTTCCTCATCTTCCTCTTATTCCTCTTCTTCGATATAGTTGATTTACAATGTACAATTCTCTGCTGTACAGCAAAGTGACCCAGTCATACATACATAAATATACATTCCCTTATATTAGGGTCCTTCTCTTTTATTTTTTTTTTTTAACGGCCATACCTGAGACATATGGAAGTTCTCAGGCTAGGGGTCAGATCTGAGCTGCAGCTGCCAGCCTGTGCCACAGCCACAACAACATGGGATCCAAGCCACATCTGCGACCTACACCACAGCTCACAGCAGTGCCAGATCCCTGACCCACTGAGTGAGGCAGGGATTGAACCCACATCCTTGTGGATACTAGTTGGGTTCATAACCCTCTGAGCCCCAAGGGGAACTCCTAGGGTCCTTCCTTCTTACTGCTGTTTTCAGGTATTTCTCTTGAAACATGCTGATACTTCGGCTTAATCCCTGATCCATTCACTTCTCAAGTTACATTTGCCCCCTAGGGGACCTCTTCCCAACTCACAGCTTCTTGGTGCCCCAAGACTCCTCCATTTATATCTCCAGGCCAGATGTCTCCTCAGTCTTAGACCTGTGTATCCAGCTGTCTGCTCAGCAGCACCACTTGGACGTCACACAAAGGCACCTCAAGTCAACATGTTCAAGGCCAAAGTGATAAGCCTCTCCATCCCACCAAACCTCACCTTCCTCCAAAATTCCCCATCTCGCGCATCACCTAATTTCCCAAAACAGGTGTGCTTGAAAGTCACCCTCAAAGTATTTCTCTCTTGCTCTACATCTGTCACCAGGTCCTACTGATCCTACATCTTGAATATCTTTTTTTCCTTTTTTTTTTTTTTTTGGCCACCCTGAAGCCTGTGGAGTTCCCTGGCCAGGGATCAGATCCGAGCCACAGTTGTGATTTATGCCGCAGCTGCGGCCACACCAGATCTTTAACCCACTGTACCAGGCCAGGGATCGAACCTGCATCCCAGCACCCGCCGATCTCATTGCATCACAGCGGGAAGTCCTTGAGTATCTTTTGAATCCATCCACATCTCCCCATCTCCACTGCCACTATTCTGGCCCCGCCATCTCTCTGTAGGAGCCCCCACTTCCTGGGCTTCCTATTACCACTGTCCCTCATCATCCTATGCTTTTCTCTGAGAGCTACTTTCACATATAAGCATGTGTATTTGTCATTAATATCTTTTCTCCCCAAATACAGTGTAAGTGCTCCAAGAGCAGGAACCATGCCTGTTTTCCTCCTTCACTCCTTAGCTCCAGCTAGCACAGCTCCTAGCTGGCATATAGGAGACACTGTATAAGTATTTGATCTGTTGAACGAAAAAACAACTGAGATGTATCGCATGATAGGCTGAGGTCAAGGGAGAAGAAAGAACATTCAAGAACAAAGAGGCAGTTATGCTGTGCAGTATAGCATCATAGTGAGTGGATGGTTATTGATAATACTGATGGGGTCTTCAAAGAAAGGTTCAACCTTGTTACGCATTTTAAAGGCAGGCACCTAGATGTAGCCTTATGAAAGGGATCTTGGAAATTTTTCCATTTGGTAAGTAATGTTTTAGAAAGTGAAGAACAGTTAAGTTAATATACGTGAATCCTTCATTTCCTGATAATGCAGATAAATGTTTATGTCCAGCTGTGAGCACAGATAGCACCTTCTCTCTTATTCCTGACAGTGGAGGCTCAGAGGCACCGACCTTTGAAATTATGGTAAGGAAAGGGGTTTGTTGACTTTCCGCCATCTCCTTTCCTTGATCACAGAAGAATAGCCAGAGAGGCTAAAAAATGGGCCACAGGGAAAAAAGGAGAAACAGTAGGAATCTGGGATAATCCTCCACTGGATAATTCAGATTTAACCGGGTCTGTTTTGATGTGTACACATGTTTCTGTACGTGGAAAAGGATGAACCCACAAATATTAGAAATGCCGATTTTTGAAGGCTGTTGGAAAATGCAACCCATAGCATATGGCATCAGCTAATTTGGGGTTTTACTTGTCTCCATCTGATTTGGGCTCATTGAATTATGAGATAAAAGAGTTTGGCATCCGTGTTTGCAGTACTCTTTGTAAGCTTCTCAATGTCACAAAAATTCTCTGAGGTCAGAGGATGTGTGGTGACCCTAGTTCAGCCCATGAGGAGATAGCGGCGTCGTGCGGATTAGCACCTTGCCTGAGCTTTGGAAATAGCTCATCACTAGAGCCGGTGAGAGCTAGGTCTGCGGACTGTGGCTCTCGCATCACCGTTTCTGCCTTACTTTGAGTGCTTCTCTTGCTTTCATTCTCTTTCATGCCGTTGAATGCAGCCTGTTCCATCCTGCTGCCCATCATAGTTAGGAGGAGGAAGGAATTTAAAACAGGATGGATGGCTTGACAGCAAGGAGCGGCACAGTTGAATCCCATCAAAACATAAATGTGCCTGCAGCCCCAGTGGTACTAAAACTTGGCAATGCTGTTTTCTCATGGCTTCGCCTGGCCTCCACATGGCAAGGAGATGCTTAATCCGGAAAGACCTCTTTCTTTGTTTACAGTGCCGTTTTGCTGTTTTCTGCCCACCTCCAGAGTCTCCTAAGAGGGTTTGGCTTTTCTTATCGCCAACGCTAAAATTTAACGTTGAACAGTTGTTTTTCCCGTAGCCCCTGTAAAATTTGGGGTCTCAGCCAATTGTGTTAAAGCCGCCAATCAAGAAGCCTCCGAAGGTGTGGGTCGCCAGTTCCCTCTTGGCACAGCTGCTACACTAAAGGGTAATGGCAGTAGGAACTGTATGAAAGTGCAAGGTTCAATCCCTGGTTCCCTGGTTCCATAAAGTGTGTCAATCAGAGACTGCCACCTACCTAGGTGATTAACGGTATCGACATTGCCGTAGTTCCTCCAAGCCTTCACCCAGTTCCTAAATCTTACACACAAAGGAAAATAATTTGGCTCAAACCCCGTCGCATTATCTGTTGCATCAAGGTTGTTGCAGATAACGTGCTGCGTGGGAAGGGCCTCCTTTGCCCTTCTTCTGAGCAGAATGTTATGGCCGTGCATTTCGCTCTGAACTGAGAGGTGAGGATCGAGCTCTCCGTGCCTCAGAAAAGACCAAGAGTTTTAAAACATTACTTTTGAGGGATCCGAGTACATAGAAACTTAGAGCATTTGAATGTCAGCCCAGATGTTGGCAGGCTTCCATCTAGATTTTGTCGTGAGTGAAATGTGGACTCTGCGACTAGGTTCAAGCCCTTGGTCATTTATAAGCAAATCTCTGCTTTTTATAACCCATTGCAAGAAGAAAAAAAAATAGGTTAAGCAAATCTTGTGGTGCTTATATGTGCAGAGACATGCATGAGGCCTCTGCATTTTCCAAACTCGGAAAGCATATTTTAACAGCACGAGTACATCTCAGCGTTTGATCTACATCAGAGCGTCTTTTTTTCTCTTCCTCGCATGCTTTTTAATTATATACTTTAAATGTTTTACCTATTAAATCTGTTTGGTCTTCAAGCTGTAAACATCACCAACAGCTAATAAGCTTTAGGAAAGAAAAGGAAATTGACGTTTAGTAGAGAGGTTCCACAAAACCAATGAAAGGCTATGCAAATGAGCTAGAACAGGCCGATTTGCATATCCTCGTTGGTTTCAGGATGATATTCTCAGCATGAGCCTGGCAGACTCGCCTTTGTACCTCTTGGGATGATGCATGTACTGGTGTCGGGAGCGCCCTGCAGGGTCAATTTAACAAGTGTAACATTGTGATTTTCCGTGAGGTTTCTCAGAACCACTGAGCAATATGTGGCAATAAATAGTGACAGAGGAAATCGATTTTTTTGAAGTAAATACTTTCAGAGGACAGTGGGTAGGGAAGGACATGCTGTCTTTGGTCTTTCGTCTCGCCAGCGTAGGGTGAGCAAGTTTGGGTATTGGTGTCACTGGCATTTGAACATAAATATATACCCACCCGTCCCTCTGTTATCTTGTTAGCCTAACACGCCTGCTTTTGCCACCATCTGGTTAAAATAATAAATAGTGGCCTCGTGGCTGAGTTGTGCATTTATTTAATTAATAGTATGTGTTGCCAGACATTGAGACATGGAAGCGTAATTGCTTAGTGGCCAAGGAGGATTCAATACTGTCAAGCCTGGGATTTGAACTTGGTGTCGCTTCCCACCTTGGTTCCTCACCCAAACGTGAGAGATCACTATGAGCGTTAAATGAGAGAGAGAAGGCAAATGCTTGCATTGCCTGGCTTGAAGTCAAGGCTTAAGAGATGGTCTCATTATTTTCAAATGCTTTTTCCAAAGGTTAATCAAGTTTTCTTTTCTTTTGTAATTCAAATTTTTGTTAAAAAATCGAAATAGCTTTTGAAAAAAAAAAAAAAAAGCAAATGAAATTCACCCCTGAAATGGACTTGGAGATTTTAGAGGGTCTTTTCCAAGTTGTTATAAAACACCTCTGAAGTAAATTTGCCCGTTTCTGCCCACACCAATCCTATAACATTCCAGGAATAAAATCTGCACTTGAGTTTAAAAATAAAACGGTGGAACAAACTGAATTAGAAGTCCTTGGCAGACATCCCCCCCCCAGCAGAATGTTCTTTCAATTGGTGGTATCACCATAAAAAAGATGTCTATTTTTTTGTAATCTGCCTTCTCTGCCGCCAGTTGTATTTCTTTATCTTAAAAACCCAGTAGGCTTGGATTTGACCTCCCCCGTCCCTGTGATAACTGCATTCCCGTCCCCACTCCCACCTCCCCCCCCAAAATAAACCACATCCGCACGGACCCTCCTTCCCAAGAAAGCCTGGAGCAGAGACGTTCTCCGATACCGTATATGTGCACACTGGACCTCACCGAGCAAGGTCAGAGGAACATGAGAGGGTTCTGCTGTTTTCAGTTGCAAAGACTGCCAAGAAGGCAAGAGGGGAAAAAAAAATCTCCAATGTATTCACATCTCTCCCGCCTCTTATTTCTTCTGTAAATATTCAAACCCTTTTTGGAGAGGCTTTTGATAATGTGTTATCCCAGCAGACACCATGAACCTTGGATGTACTGAGTACCCCCAAACCCCATGGGAATGACTCAGGAAAGAGCATCAGATAAAATGCAGTTGGCAGGGTTGGGTAGAGAATCTTGGTACTACACACACGCACGCACACACGTACACGTACACACCAGCCACCCCCACCCCGTCATCACCATAGGAGTTATGTAAAAACTAGACAGTCTCCTCTCCCTCACCCAAGCAGTTGCATCTTTCCCAAAAATGGAAGGGGAAAAAGCTTTCTTTGGCTGAGCCATATGCAAAAAATTATGGAACATCTGTGTAAGTAACAACATACAACAAGACAAATTATTGGTGGTAAAAGGCAGAGCCCTTGTTTCAAAAACATGTCTGGAGTAGTGTGTATATACAGAACCTTGCTTTGTGCTAATTACGCATAATAACTGTCAGCTTTGGGGACCCCAGGCTGGGCTCTTTAGTGACTCGTGGCCTCAGGAGGGCGTGCCTTTTCTTTTTTTTCCTTCCCTCCTTCCTTTCTTCGTTTTGGTTATTATTGAACAAACTGTATAGCTTTATTTCAGTAGCTGCTATGATCTGGAAAACTAAATCAGAAACGTGGGTGATCTGGTGATTCATGTCTGGAAGTGTCCTATCGGGAAGATGACCCCCCCCCCCATCACCCTGACCTGACAGTTTTCATCCAATGCTAATCCAGGGGGTGTGGGGACGGGGTCGAGCAACCCATCAGTCAGCTTCAGGAATTCTTTTCCTTTCAGCACCTAACTCTGTTCTCAGTCTCGACACCCACCACGAAAATAATTCATTCCGGGCACATTTGCTGGCTTTACTTGTTCGGAGACTCATTGTGATTTTTGCCTGGGTGACGAGCCTTTTTCGGCACATGTACTTTAAAACGTGAGGGGGTAGTGCCAGTGAGAAATCTGGGGAGTCCCCAGTCAATAAAGGAGTTTGAAAGAGCTGAGGGATGTCTCTTTATGGGGAAGAAGTGGTAGGACAGAATCTAGGGTTTCTTAGGAAGAGAGGCAGCTCAGAATGTGCCCCTTCCATACTTAGAAACACCTACGGTCAGAGTTCCCCCTGTGGCACAGTGGGTTAGGGACCTGGCGTGGCTACAGCTGTGGCATAGGTCGCAGCTGTGGCTCCAGGATTGGATCTCTGACCTGGGAACTTCCATATGCTGTGGGGGCTGCCAAAAGAAAGGAAGGAAGGGAGGCAGGGAAAGAAAAGAAAGAGAAGAAGAAACCCCTAAACTCTCAGCACAGAGTGAGGAAGGGACCATTGCAGTGACAGGTGGCCAAAGTGCCCCCTGTCAGCCTCCCCAGCCCTTCCCTTCCTTCCCCTGCTCCCCATCAGCAGCCCACATTCCCACCAATCCTCACTCCCACTGTAATTCCAACATCCCCTGCGCGCGTTTGTTTCTGAGGCCCCCTCATTGTGACCCAGCCGGTCAGAACCCTCCCCACACTGGAGGACCCAGCTCACACCCCTGTTTGTTCCACAAACCCTTCCAAATGCAAAGCAGGCAAGTCTGTCCCTTTTTTGGGCTCCCAGATCTCTTTATTATTTGTACTTCTTTGCTATTTATAATACTTAGCACAGCCTGGGGATAGTGGAGTTAGCTACATTGTAGCACAAAAGGCAGCCCAGGATGTGCCTAGACAGGCAGGCGCTGGTGAGAGGCTGCCAGGCTTCAGTCTGCCCTAAGCCATCGGCTAGCGCTGTTGTTGGGGTGAGTACCTAACCTCTCTGTCTAGTGTCCTCATTTGCAAACGCGACTTACTAATAGCTCCCTCACAAAGGCATCCTGAGGGTTGAAGGAACTTGCAGCTCTTAGAGCACAGGCGTAAACACTTCAGTGCTAGTTAGTAGTCCTCCGATCTCCCAAGCAAAGAGACAACATCTTGTTCATGCGTTTAGCCCTTGCCACTGCACTTTACATGTAGAAAAGACTCAGTCGGTGAATATCAAATCAGTTGAGGTCCGTTTAGCCATGTAAGAATCTGTTCCCTTGAGTCAGCTAAATAATTCGGAGTACAGCAAGCCTTGTCTCCTACAGCCCCATCCCTCCAGCCACTGAAGATCTGCGAGGAATCAGAGTATTTCAAAACAGCCTCAGAGCCCTGTGGAAAACATCTCCAATCATCTTTATGCGTCTGCTTTCTCTTTTGGGTGCAAACACTCAGCAGAGCCCGATTAGAAGGCATGCATATGTATGCAGCATTATTTTGCAGAAGCTGAATGAAAGAATGGGAGTTTCTCCTGCCTGAGTGTCTGCCCCAGTTCCTAGGGCTCAGTGAAACACCGGAGGCAGTTGAGGGCACTGGGAAAATGGAGCCCTTGGGGTTTTTGTCAGGAAGCATGTACAACAAATCCCTAGGAAAAAAAAAATCAGAAGTGAGAACCACTTTCCCTTAGAGTCTTTGTAACAATATTGTGTGTGTTTGTGTTGGGGAGGGGCATGGGTGGGGTATGAGCGTGTGCCTTTAACCTTCCTGTAAAGAACAAAAGCCTATCTCCACTCGGAACCAGCCAGCCCTACATAAACTTTATCTTGGTGGTTCTGATTTCGGCCCCCCCTCCCCCAGGAGACATGTGGCCACATCTGGTTGTCACAACTGGCGAAGTGCTACCAGAATCGAGCGAGTAGAGACCAGGGAAGCTGTTCAACCTCCGGAATGCGCAGAACACCCCCCCCCCAGCAAAGAATTATTCAGTACAAAGTGTCAATAGCACCAAAGTTGACAAGATTTCCTGGTGAGGGATGTGTATGACCCCTGTCCAGGAGAGGAGCCATGAGCCTCCTCGCAGGCCACGGGGGGCCCCACCTCTGGACCCAGACCACGCACTTCCGCAAAGACCCCTCCCACTCTTCCTCCCCTGGAAATCCTGTTCATGAAGACAGGCTTCATGCGGAGAGAAAGGCTTACTCTTGACTTTGTCCTTTGCTGGCCTATTGGTCCCTTTATCTCTAATCCTGCTTTGTGTTTGCGTCTTTACTTGCAGTTTCTTCATTTTATGGTTCCATGAGAAAAGATACAGGTAGAGGTTGGAGAAAGGGTAAAGCAGAGGGAAGCAAGAAATCAAAACGGGGAGAGAGAAAGAAGAGAGAGGGAGAGGGAAAGAGAGATGTACAAAAGATGTACAAATGGAGACTCGCTTGGTGTGGTGCTCCTGGAGTTTTCTGCTAGAGGTTTTGCTGCCAGTATCTCTCCATCACACATACACACACACACACACTCCAGCACCACATGCAGGCCAGGTGGCTCCTGCTTACATACATGGCTTGGCACTTTTACTCTTTGGCTAAGCCCATTTCACACATGAACAACACAGCCTCCTCCCAAAGATTTGTCATCCATCTGCTTGCAGCAGGGCTGTCTGCTTCCCTCCGAAAACTTGGTCCAATCAACATTTTCCTTTGGCCAGAGTAGCTTACCAGCAGCTCCTCCATAAGGTCCAAAATTGCAATCTCTCATTCCCATTTGCCTGGCTGGTTTCACCCTTCTGTCCTCTCTCTGTGTCGCCCCCCGCCCTCAGCCCTCTCCTTGCCTGTTAAGGAGCCCTGTCAGAGTGAATGACAGAATCAGCTTCCTCCCCCCCCCGAATGGCTTGTGACTCATAACTTGCAAGCAGTGTTGCCTTCTGTCCCTACGAGGTTTGCAGATTCTCCCCATGCACGTGATCCACCCCCCCACACCTCCCAGAGTGAAGTAGCGGATGGATGCCTGGCCCCCGCGCTCTCCAAGCTACGCCACTGTCACGGTATTGTGGGCAAACATGCCACTGAGGCTTCTCTCCTGATCCGCTCCAGCCCGTCCTTTCGCATATGCTCGCAGCAGACCGTGGTTAATAGTGGTCTGTGCGCGTCTTGAAGTTTACTCCGAAGTCTCGCTTCTCTGTCATCCTGCTGATGCGGCGCCGCTTTCTCCTCGTTCCAGGACACAGAGTCATCTCTCACTGGCAGACGAGGCACAGGAAGCGGACCGCCTTCTCCACTGCGGCAGCCCTGTTTGTGGTTGAGCGAGGGGAGCGTGGGGTGGGCATGGGAGAGGCCTTCTCCCAAATGACTTCTTGTTCCTAAACTTGGGAAAAAGCAAGTAACACAAGTAGGGAGCGCTATCTCGAGAACTGAAAAGTGAATCTAATAATAAACTCCTTGGTATTTACAAGATGAATGTCCAAGCGGAAGCCTTAGGGACCCAGATTACAATGGAAAGGTTTTATTAAAAAACGTGAGAAAACAAAAAAACTAAAATCTGATGTTATGAAGGAAGAGGGAAAAAATCTGAAGGATGGTTAAGAAGGTATAGAAAATTTGCAGACTCCAAAGACTGAGAATGATGCTTTTCTATGACCTGTAGCTAGACTTTTCGTTGTAGCGTGGTACAGCGGGAGCATTTCTGGGTAGTAAAATAAGGGGTTAAAACAGTGCTGTACAAAAAGGCGTTTTAAACTAATACACTTGAGTGAGGAATGCAAGTGCCTGGTGGGGGGCACTTTTGGTGAACAGCTTGGCACAGCGAAGGGAAGTGGGACCCCTTTTCCCAAAAGTTTTGTGGGTTCAGAGGGTGTGGCCCTAAAAAAATGAATTTCAGAGTGCTTTCTTCAAAATTCATTACCTGAATCCGATCAAGTGTCATGTGACAACACTATTCTTTTCCTTGAGATGTAATTGACATGTAACAGTGTGTAAGTTTAACTCCCACATGTTGATTTGATACGTTTGTATCTATCAGTATGACTGCCACCACAGGGTTCCCTAACGCCTTCCTCACATCACATGATTAGCATTTCTTCCTTGCAGTGAGGACAACTAGGTTATGCAGAGAGCAGAATGGTGGTTACCAGGCGCTTGAAGAAGGGTAATTGGGGAAATGTTTAAGGTACAAACTTGCAACTAGAAGATAAATAAATCCTAGAGGTCTAAGGCAAAGCCCAGTGATGACAGTCAACAACTCTGTGTTCTAAGCATAGTGTCGTAGTGCTAAGGCAGTAATTTTTTAAGCACCTTACTGAAAATAAAGTATTTTTCAGCAATAAACCTTTAACTTCCTAGTTTCCCTCTGCGGTAGGAAAATAGGAAAAAACTAAAATAAGACCCCGTTGGCCAAGGTTAGAAAATGGAGAGCGCAGAGATACTAAACATGTCTCGGTGAATGAAGACACCTTATCCCCACCCCTGTTGCCATGTGTTCATTTAGGTTGCATGTCCCCACCTGAGGAGGCTTTCTTGGGAGGAAAAGATTGACAACCAGCTCTTTAGAACGAGAGATAAAGGTGTGGCTCCTTGTGTGGACTAGATTTCTCATTTGCTTGGCAATTTGGCATGACCTCTTACTATTGCTGCCGCTCATTTTTTTTTTTTTTTTAATTTACATGAGATCCAAAACTTAGGATTACTAAAGGGGGCAGGGTGGGAGGGATGGACAGGGGGTTTGGGATTGGCAGAGGCGCACTGAGGTATATGGAACGACTAGCCAAAGGGGACCTGCTGTATAGCACAGAGAACTCTACCCGGTATGCTGCAATAATCTTTGTGGGAAAAGAATAAGAATGGATATGTGTATATGCGTGACCGAGTCACTTTGTTGTACAGCAGAAATTATCACCGCCTTGTAAATGAACTAGACTTCAATGAAACTTTTTAAAAATCCAGATATTTTATTTTACTCTTGAAATCATAAATTTTATTAAATAACTTAAACAAAATTGAAGTACAGTTGATTTTCGATATTGTGTTAGTTTCAGATGTACAGCATAGTGTTTTGTCTGTGGGTTTGGGTTTCTTTGCAGATTATATTCCATTATAGGTTATTACAAGATAGTATAATTCCCTGCGCCATCTAGTAAATCCTTGTTGCTGATCTATTTGCCGTTATAATAGTTTGTATCTGTTAATCCTATACTCCGAATTTCTCTCTCTCCTCCTCCCTTTCCCCTTGGTAACCGTTAGTTTTCCATATCTGTGAGTCTGTTTCTGTTTTGTATATAGATTCATCTGCATTATTTTTTAGATGTCCGTGTACAAGTGATGTCACATAGTATTGATCTTTCTCTGACTTCACCAAGTGTCGTATTCTCTAGGACCAGCATATTGCTGCTAAGGGCAGCATTTCCCTCCTTTTTTTTATGGCTGCCCTTCAATTTGTTAGGGAGGTTTCCGTGTAGGATTGGGAGCAGGGCTCACTGACGCAGAGTCACCAAGGCTAGAGGGACAGGGAACCCCTCTCTGCTAAGTCTCACTGCAAGAAGGGGAGCGGGGATCTTTTCAAGTCAGAGTCAAGAACATCACCAAACAAGGTTACAGCTGTCTCAGAGCTCCTGCTCATTGAAGGCAGAGGTCTCAAAGGTGTTAGCAGAGGAGACACCTGTACTCCAGTGTTCATTTCAGCACTCTGTGCAATAGCCAGGACGTGGAAACAACCTAAATGCCCATCAACAGAGGAGGGGATAAAGAAGATGTGGTACATATCCACAGTGGAATATTACTCGGTCATTAAAAGGAAAGAAAGAACGGCATTTGCAGCAACATGGATGGGCCTAGAAATCATCATGCTAAGTGAAGTCAGTCAGTCAGTGAGACACCAACATCAAATGCTGTCACTTAACACGTGGAATCTAAAAAAAGGACACAATGAACTTCTTCGCAGAACAGATACTGACTCATGGACTTGGAAAAACTTATGGTCTCCAAAGGAGACAGGTTGGGGGTGGGGGGATGGGCTGGGGGTTTGGGATGGAAATGCTCTAAAATTGGGTTGTGATGTTCGTTGTACAACTAGAAATGTAATAAGATGCATTGAATAATTTAAATAAAGAAGAGGGAGGACAGGAGCTGTTGTGACCACCAGGCAGGTGGAGGAAAGAGAGTGTGATCTGGGGCTTTGGTGTGAACAGTGTCACACGCCCTCACTTCCTGTGCACGGCCCCATCTCGCTCACCCAGGCGCTGAGCCCACTGAAGCCCTCTGTTGGCAGAACATTGGCTCAGCGTGTCGCCAGGGGACTTGCGTGCCTGCTTCTTGGTGCAGAGTCTGCCCCCGTGTCTAGCCATGTGGCCGGCCCTCTTTAAGAACTGCTGGCAGCGAGCCAAGGCAGCGCTGCTCCAAGTTGGAACGAGAAGGATTATGACTTTGCCGCTCTTTTTTGCACACACAGACGAAAAGCCAGCCCTCTTGTCCTTCGGAAGCTGATTGTCCTATGGTAGCACTGTCTTTGCAACAGACACTGAGATTTGAATATTAGGACTGTATGTGCAGTGGCCACCAAATGGGCTGAAAGATCAGTCGCGGTTAAACCTCTCATTTCTGTGTTTATTTCCATAGAAAATCATCAGTTTGGGACTTAATTATGGTTGGTTTGAATTTGTCCTAGGGTAGTTGTCCTGATCCTGTTGTGGTACGCAGGAGAGCGTGTGTCTGGCAGTGACTTGCACACTCGCCCCTCCCCTGCACACGAATGAGGCTTTGTGTGTGTCTGTCCCGGCCTCCCTCCTCCCCCGGGCCTGTGTCTGTCCTTACCTTACAAAGTGGGAGGGAGTTCCCATCGTGGCGCAGCAGAAACGAGTCCGATTAGAAACCATGAGGTTGTGTGTTTGGTACCTGGCCTCACTCGGTGGGACAAGGATCTGGTGTTTCGGTGAGCTGTGGTGTAGGTCGCAGGCGCCGTATAGGCCGGCAGCTGTAGCTCTGATTGGACCCCTAGCCTGGGAACCTCCATATGCTGTGGGTGCGGCCCTAAAAAGCAAAAGCAAAAAAAAAATTTTTAAATCAAAAAAGGAGGCAGCCCAGTGTTTATAGCTTTTCACGTTCAAAATATTTCTGAGAAATGCCCATTCAGAGGAAAAAGAAAGACTCCAACGCCCAAAGTCTGAGCATTACCCTTCGTCTTCTCATCTCAGACCTGTGCTAATCCATTATTTTAAAATTAGATATTTTAGGAACTCTCCTTGTAGCTCAGTGGGTTAAGCATCCTACTAGTGGAGTTCCCACCATGGCTCAGTGGTGGCGAGCCCGACTAGTATCCATGAGGACGCACGTATAAGCTCAGCATAGGTCACCAGTGTGGCTTGGACCAGGCGTGGCTGTGGCGTAGGCCAGCAGCTGGAGCTCCAATTCGATCCCTAGCCTGGGAACCTCCATATGCAGCGGGTGCCGCCCTAAAAAGAAAACAAATAAAAATAAAATTACACGTTTTCGTCATTGTTTCTCCAAGGAGGGGTGTGCAGATGTAGCTGTGTGCCGTCAGTGATTTTGCTTGTTTTCTTTTCATCCTTCTGTGTCCTCGCCACTGTTCAGATGATGCCACTGCTTGAGACGTGGGGGACGTGCGCTGCGTTCGCTTTCTTAGATGCACAAGGGCGTCTATTTTCTCGCACCGTATCTGATACAAACCTGGAACAGGAAGGCCGGAAACGACAGTTGTTAAAAAGCTCATGCTACCCTGGCGAGTTGAATTGGATGACCCTAATACGAAGCTGTCCCCTCTCATGTGCTTCTAGTGAATTCCAACTGGGAACCTTATGGTTTCACATGCAAATCCAAAGAGGAATGCTGATAGCCAGCCAGCGTGTTTTTTTTTTTTTTTAATGCTATAAGCTAGGAAGTATGCATATATCGCATGTAAATCAGGGTCAGACAGGGTGGCAGTCAGCTATGCAGCTAATGAGAAATTATGCAAAATTAGGTGGATTATGTACGCGTTTTCAGCTTTTGTCTCTTTGCAGTTGAGATCTTTAATTACACACACAGGAGAGAGGCCCAGTGTGTAACTGTTAGATAGTATATGCTCTGGTTGTAAGGGACTAGCCTTCCAAGTTATTTTTATGGGTCACTCTACCCAGTGGCAAGAACAGACAGCCATCCCCCAGCTTCCCAAAAGGAATGTCTGTTTTCTCACTTTCTAATAATTACTTCAGGTCTGAGAGTAAGGACTTGTCACAGAGAATGCAGATTAAGTCAGCGTCAGGGTACTACTAAATGTGGATTGTTTGGGTCTGAGTTTGATCCATTTAGGGCAGAGTAACAAGATCACTGATGAAAGGCCCATACATGCACGCTGTGTAGATGTACAGAACGCCAGCAAAACTCCAACAGCGTCTTCCTGATACTCTAGATTGTCTGTTGATAATCAAAACACATAAATCTTTCTTTTTGTTTCTTTGTTTTTCTTTAGGCCACACATGTGGCATATGGAAGTTCCTAGACTAGGGGTCCAACCAGAGCTGCAGCTGCTGGCCTATGCCACAGCCACAGCAATGTGGGATCCAAGCCTCATCTGCGACCTACACACCACAGCTCACAGCAACGCCGGGTCCTTAACCCACTGAGTGAGGCCAGGGATCAAACCTGCATCCTTGTGGATACTAGTCAGGTTCGTAACCCACTGAGCTACAGCAGGAACTCCCCAAACACACAAATCTTTTGAATCTTGCTTCTCCGTCCTCGGCCTTTTAAGTGATGCCAACAGTAAATGCATTTTAATATTTATTTTGGAAACTGGCAGTCTGAGACTGTTTCACAACCTAGCTCGTTTGTTTGAAAGTCCCCAGAGACGGTGACAGTCATAACATCATCTCTGGCCACCTTCACAACCCCAGAGACAAAATGCAGTGGAGAACACCCCGCATTGATGTTTAGAGAGAACCTTGGTGCTGTTGTAATTTCCATTCGATTCAAGTGATTCAGTGAGGATTTGCGGAATTTGTGGTAATGTGTGACATCCTATCATTTTAAGTGTGCATTTTTTTTTTGCAGCAGAGTATTTGTGGGCCATATCCTCCAAGGCAGCAGTGTGGTCGTGTGTATGTGTACGTGTCATATAAAAAGCTATTGTCCCGCCAAGCCACCCTCCATCCTTGTAGGTCGCTGCACCGGAATAAGTGTGCTCCGATGGTGTCCAACTAGGCCAGAGGGTAAGGCTCGCCCTTTAACTGCTCTGTAGATAATAGGATGAGCAGTTACTTGTCTGTCACCATGTGCACACACTCCCGCTGCCCTCCACTGGGATGGAAGAATGGACTTGGCTAAATGCTGGCAAAAAGCCCTGACATTCCTTTAGATGGGCTGCCGGCTTTTTCTCTCCCAGCCTTAGCTCATTTGCCCCCGCACCTCAATGGCAGCACCACACACTTCCAGCTCTGCTTCCTTTGTGTACCTTACCCCTCAAGACTCCCCTTGCACCCTAGGTTGTCATAATTTGCTGATGTGGTCCAACATGGGCCTCACAACTCTGAGCATGGCACCCCTGAGGTCTTGTCCTTTCCCCATGCACCCAACCCCCCCCCCATGATGGAGAATATCCCTTTTTTTATTGCAAGCCATATGGACATTTTGATTCATTCATTCTAAATATTATTTTAAAAGTTAGACCGCTGATCATTTTGTAGTGTATAAAAATATTGAATCACTGTGTTGTACACCTGAAGCTAATATGTCAATTATACTTAAACTCTTTTAAAAAGGTAAATTTATAGAATATACTTTAAAAATTGGATGATCATTGGATGAGTGGATAGTAATGGAATGATTATAAGATAAGTTTGGTTGTTAATTATGCCAATAATGACTACAGTAGATAATAGTTACTGAGCATTTCTTATGTGCCAAGCATTGTGCTGAAATACTTGAAAGCATCAGCTCATCAGAAGCTCTTGATGATTGTAAGGTCCATGTACTCTTTATCATTCTTACTCAGTAGAAGAGGAAATGGGGGCTTAAAGTGAGTAGTTACATAACTCAAACAGAGTCACAGCTAGTGAATGGAGGAGCTGGTTCATGAAGACTAACCAGGAAAGCCTCTGTGGATGGACCAAGGGTGAAGTCCCAGGCTGGGGACAAACAGAGTTCCCAAAAAATGGCTTGTGCTACGTTCCATCTCCAATGCACTGGCCAAATCCCACACCTTGACTGACGGCCCCATCCTGTACCTAAAGGAACAAATAGAAATTTGTAACATTATTTACACTAAGATGTTGCCATTAACACCTACAGTTATTAGTGTTTGGAGATCTGCAAGGTCAAGCTGTCCCAATCTCATGAGTGATTCTCTTCAGTCTGTTGATTTGCCACATGCTGCCAGTGGCGTGTATTGTAGTGGACTTTTGCACTTGCTACTTTATTCCAAAGACAAAGCATTTCTGAAAGTGCTCCACTGGAGACCGCAGTGCATGGTGGGTTAATGTGTCTGCGGAGAGAAGTACCATTTCATATGACCCCCCCCACAAAAAAAGTTCCATTTTTGTACAACTACAAGAACTTTTCGCAGGGAAGAAAGAAATAGCACAGGGTACAATATTTAGTTAGTAATTTGAGAAATTGTGTCTTCTAAACAGTTCAGCAAAGAATTATTCATTTTGTTTAATTTAATGAATGTTTCAAGTACCTATTATATACCAAATATCTTTTGGTGGCTTTAGGACAGTGTTCACTTCTTAATCTTTTGCTGGGCCAGAGCCATCTGACACACACTCCGATTGATTGCCCTGGCTCACGACTCCTTCCCTTCAATGGTTCGTTCATTCACACAAGTTTTAACCTCAAGAGCCCCGAGGTTAAAGATGGAATTAATATGGGGGCTTCTGAGAAAGTTGACTTTGAGCCACATCTTTAAAGGAAGAATTAATATTCTAGACTGGAATACTGGAAAAGCCTATTCTAAACATAGATGTCCCATTTTCCTCTTATTTGTGTCTTCTTGACAACAAGCTAAAACTTAGAAATCCTGCATCAGTTGCTACAAATCATCCCCTGCTAGACTTAAGTAGTCCTGCATTTCTATAATCATCTGTATATCGTCAAAAAGTACGCATTTATGGAAGTTGCTGTTCCTGAACGTAATTTGATTTGAATTGATAGTCATTGCTGATATAGTATTTAGTTACATCGTATAGAGTTTGATTATATTGTTCTGCTGAACATGTACTGATTTATTTGGCTTAGGTCTGTGTACAGAGTCCTATTGCATGGAATGGCAATATCCTTTAAGTATGAGATGCATTAATTTATGATTAGCTTCTTAAGAACAGAGTTATGGATTTGTCCTTTGAGCTCTAACAGCATCAATTATTTGGTAGATACAGTATTTGTAAACTGAAAAGCAGGGTAGGCCATAAAAAAATTACCGCATAGGTTAAAAGAGGCATATAATCAAGTGCTCTCTTATTCTGATTTCCCTTAAGAATGATGGCTGAGAAATCGTTGTTGGTGTCTGTCTTGCCTTCATGATGAAAACCCTTCCAAAAATCCTAGCAATGTTATCTATTGAACCAAACCGGGGATGTTCACTGCATTGCCATGAGTTGTGGTATAGGTCACAGATGTGGTTCAGATCCCACGTTGCCATGGCTGCGGTGTAGGCTGGTAGCTGTAGCTCCAATTCTACTCCTAGCCTGAGAACTTCCATACACCTGAAACTTACATGATATTGTAAATCAACTCTACCTCAATTTTAAAATACATAAGACTTTTTAAAAATTCAAAACATCAGTAAATAAAAATAAAAGCAGGAAGCTGGGGATTAAAAAAAAAGTCACTCAAGTTACTTTGTCTTCATCAAATGGGCAGAGTAAATTATATTTGTCATTTGTGGTGTCCTGGCTCCTCCCCAAGGCTGGAGCAGTAGGCGTCACAAACTGGGCAAAACTCACTCATGGGTCCTTTTCTCAGCTGCTTCTGCTTTTGCTTCCTACAGAGCTCTCTTTCCCAGTTGCCTGGGGAAAACTAGGACTTCAGTGTTGAAATAACTTCTCTGGAACCTACGATTGTGCAATAGAAACATTTGTGCACACGAGAAATATCATATGCTTGAATGGTCATGTTTCTTAGTGAATTTTATTTCTGTGCCTAATGAAAGGTCCCTGTTAAAGAATCCCCCTGCATGAATCAGTACCCTCCACTGGGGTGCAAATCAGTGAGGACTTCTCTATCAATATCCAACTTCTGTGGAATTGATGTCCAAAATTAGAATTCAGTGATTACTTTTATAAGAAATTAGGTTGTATTTCCTGTTGTGGTTCAGCAGGTTAAGAACCCAACCTAGTGTCCCTGAGGATGCAGATTTAATCTCTGACCTGCCCCAGTGGGTTAAGGATCTGGCATTGCCGTGAGCTGTGGTGTAGGTCACAGACGCAGCTCGGGTCTAGCTTTGCTGTGGCTGTGGTGTAGGCCAACAGGTGCAGCTCCAGTTTGACGCCTAGCCAGGGAACATCCATATGCTGCAGGTGCAGCCCTAAAAAGAAAAAAATTAAGTTTTAAGAGATACCTTGACAGAAACATAAAAGAAAAATGAATTACTTGTTAAAAATTATATATGCCTATATACCAGCTGTTGTTTCACTGCCTCATGAATTAATTGGCCATCTTTTTATTTTCATCCTTCAAGTTTTAAAATGACCATTTTTGTTGGAGAAACCAACGCATGAGGTCATTTGCCAGAGGACACAGCTGGTATCTTAGGTAGGAAATTGGGTCCCCGGGAGAGTAGTTATAAAAACGAAATGAGGCTCCTGCTAAAAGGTCTGAGATGTAATGACATTATCCTTCTAGAACCTCAGAGAGCCATGCTTTCAATCCATTGTACTGAACACAAACCCACAGATCCTTAAATTGTACAGTCTTATTCATTTAACTTGAAGGAGCCAGAGAAATGGACTTATTAGGAAATATTCCAGTCTAGCAGTATATTTAGCAGAAGGAAGGACAAAGGTCAGCATCTTTTTCAGAGGCTTCGAACTGTATGTTTTCAATAAGCAGCTCTCCGCTTAAGAAGGCATTTCTGTGTTCAGATAGATAAACACAGATGAACTCAGATCAAGAGGCCCCAGTGAAGAGGTTCTACTGGGTTTTAGTACCTTTCTGTTTTTCAGCAGTGTGTTTTGAAATCAGTTGATGCTTCGTAAACTGAGAAAGCCTTGAGTTACAAGTTTGAGCCGTGAGAAGCCGGTTTGAGTAAGTCTAGACATTTGGTTATCTTCTGTCTAGCATTCATTTGTGTTGTGGGCGTCTCACCCGGAGGATTAGCGTTTCATTATGCAGAGGCTGTTTTATCTTTGGCTTCCTTATAATAGCTTAGCGCGAGTTCTGCGTGGAGACGGAATGAAGGCCAGGGCTTTCGTGACTTCGGGGATCACACCAGAACCGGCTGGATGGACTGTAACAGGGATGGATAAGCATTATACCCTCACTCTTTGATAGTTGAATTGGTTAACCATGTCTCGCCGCCTCATTTAATGGACGGTATACCAGGGAATTGATCAGGCTTCCCTGAGCAGCGAGATGAGAAGGGTAGAAATTCATCTCTGTGTGTGGTATCTCCCACCTGGCATAAATGATAACCAGGAGTGAGATTTCCATTGAGCCGTGGAAATCTAGGAGCCTGGAGGACACCTCTGACCAATCTCTGCCCAGTCACATTTTAATTAACTCCTTTAGGCTCCAGAAAGCAGTTTGGTTTTTATCCCCCAAATTAAGCATCTCTCCTACAAACAGCATTTTCTTTTTAAAACATAAAATGATTTTTCCTTACTCTCTGACTTTTTGAGATTATGTTTCACTTTTAGAATGCATACAGGAGTGGAAATTAACCCATTTGCCCAAATAACTGCCTTTTGAACATCTGTTTCCTTAAGCTGCATTCTTCCAAAGGACATCTTGGCTTCAGGCCAAGTTCACTGGCTCCTGGAAATCAGCCTTGGGTCAGGTGGGCTGCTGCGTCAGTGAAAAAGGCCAGACTACCATCACACATGCAGGCTTTTTTCTCCAGACATCAAAATGTCATGTAACGTGAATTAAAAAAAAAAAAAAGTAATTAAGATGCTCTCAAGACGAAGATTTGCAATTCCGTCCTAGTATGGACTTCTCCATGTCAGTGGGTTCAGAGAATGAATGACTGAATTCTCTGAACCCACTGACTCACATTCATTCATCCATTTATTAAACATTTGTTGCCTACAATGTAATTGCTTGAAAGGCTTTTATTACTAGGTTCCCATTTTACGGATGATCCCACAGTATAAGAGGGTCAGACTAAGAATAAGTGGATGTGATAACCTGAGCACAGAAAAAGAAAAAAAAGTGGGGGGGAGATGAGTCAGGGGTCTCACTTTCTGTAAAATGGATAAACTATTTTGCACCTAAAAACCAGCTTTTCCTTTTGAAAGGCCGTGTGGTATGTAGTAAGAACAGGGATTTAAGAACCAGACAGGGAGTTCCTGTTGTGGCTTAGGGGGTTAAGAACCTGACATAATGTCAATGAGGATGCAGGTTCGATCCCCGCCCTTGCTCAGTGGGTTAACGATCTGGCATTGCTGCAAGCTGTGGCATAGGTCACAGATGCGGCTCAGATCCTGTGTTGTTGTGGCTGTGATGTAGGCAGCTGCAGCTACAGTTTGATCCCTAGCCCTGGAACTTCCTTCTGTGTGCCACAGGTGTGGCTGTTTAAAAAAAAAAAAAAAAAAAAAAGAACTAGACAAGCCTTGATTTGACTCTTCACTGGGGCCTTTGCTTCATTTTCAAGCTGGTTTGGGGAGGAGTTGGTAGAACCTCTTTCCTCTTGCAAATAAAAGAAACCTCCTCCCTCCGTACTTGAAGCTTCTAGAACTTCGCTTCACCTGCTGACCCCACGAGGCAGCAGGTCTGAGTCTGTGTGTCCCGAGCTTCCCGTTCCAGCGTCACCTCAGAGACTGAGTTTCCCACTGTGCCCGGTGTTCATACACTTTGATGACGCCTAAAGCTCCCAAAAGAGACAGCGGGCTCCCTGGCGTGGCCTGGGGAGAAACACCCCCTCCCTCCGGCCCTCCCCCACAGGATGCGTTGTTCCATTGCCAAACTCAGTGGAATTTGGGGAATTTGGAAATTTACTCCTCTGTGGGGGGAGAGAGACAAAGAAATTCAAGATGGAGCGTTGGAGAAAGTAAAGGGCTTTTATTATAATAGGGTCGAATTGGGTTTGGATTTTGCACACCCTTCAGATTTTTAAGGGTGTGGGTGAGAGCGTCCTAGGAGATTTAATTAGTTCCTTGAGAGGTGCTCAAGTTTGTGACACTGGGACCCATTTTCTTTTGTCCATGGAGGTGGGGGACGCTGGAAATGAAATTTCTGAAAGACCGAGACTGTTGCCATGGATAGAATTGTATGGATATTTGAATACAGTTAAGTCCTCGGTGGAGTTTGATTTTGTTGTTTTGGGAAAGGGAAAATTAAAAGTAGTGTTAAGTCTGGGCAGAGAGGAGTGTAGGCAGCCCAGTTACAGCGTGGTGATGGGCTTCTGTGCTATGGAAGAATGAGTTATGAGTAAACCTTTAGGAGGTAAGGAAACACAGGAGGCTGCCTGAGGCAGTGTCTTAAACTTAATAGTCTCTCACGGTTAAGACCTGACTCATTTCAAACTAAATTGTGAAATAAGCTCGCATCCTTTCTTACTGCTGAGTGTTAGGCTGCAAGGTCTGGGCTGGATTGCCTGGGAGCACACAGAGCTGAAGGGAAGGCTTTTCGAAAGTTTTCTGCTCCTGGCAGAGTTTGTATCCTGTTGTTCACGATTCAAGGAGTCAGCCTTTACGTGAACTTAAGCAGATGATAACACCTCAGAATCTGCATCCGAGATCCAGCAGCCCTTTTGCTGCCTCGATTTAGCAAACCTCTGTTTCATGCATGTAGTCATATGGTCAACTGATACTGAATAGCTCCCCAGAGCGAGATCCTAGGAGACAGAGAAATGAATGAAAACATAGCAGCTGACCTCAGTCGGGCTGATAGTCTACTTAGGAATGGTGGGACATACGTATGAATAATTGAAACGCAGAGACAACGTGGGTAATTATCATAGGAATCAAGAGAGACTGGATTCTAGCAGGTGGAGAAATTTTACCTCCTTTTGAGGGAATCAGCGAAAAGCACAAGAGAGAGCTGAGCCAGGACTTGGCAGGACTAGAAACCCTGGTCCCCTCTCTTCCCACGGTGAGCCAGCGACCTCCCCTCTGCGGTGGCTTTCATTTCTCTCCCAAGAGTTTTATCATCCTTAAACCCCATCATTCGTCTGCGTCCCTGCTCTCACTCCTGCCTATCTTTAACCCCTCCCTGATTTCTTAGATCCTGATACAGTCAACAAGGGTTTGTTTGTTTTGTTTTTTACCTTCAAAAAGAATCTGGGTGAGGGTTTCTGGATTCCTGCTTGTCTTCCTGGGAAAACTCCAGGTCCCCGTTGCTATGACCGTGTGTAAACTGGCTCCAGGTTGCAGCAACAACCATACTGTCAAGAGCCTTCACTGAGCGTTTTACCCGTGAGTAGGACCCTGAATTTCCCATTTTTTGCATACTTGTTAATTTAGGGCAGATCTCCCCTTAACTTTAATTCGGTATCCGTGTTGAAGTAACATGTGGAATTAGTAAGATGAATAGAGACAGCCATAGCCAGAGTCAATAAGACATGAAAATTAGTGATGTATAACTATTATTGATTATGCCTCATGTAAGTCATTTTCAAGAGCATAGACTGTAGCTAATAGCAGCTAGCATCCTTTAGACTTTTATTTTTTAACTGTTTCATATCTTTCAGCATGGGACATTCTCATTTAAAGCAACTACTGTTACGGCCTAAGAGAACATTTAACTCAAATTCACTCTGTTCCACAGATGTGTATGACCTGAATATATGTGATTCTGACATACTTGTTCCTTAGAGGGTCCCAACTTAAAAGAAGTTCATGAGGAAGAATTTAAGAAATCAAGGAAAATGTAGTAAAGCCAAGGATTGTACTGTTTTCTACCTCTGAATTTTGTGCCTGTCACCTTTGCTTAAAGCAGGGGACTCTGTGTTAGAAGGCATCCTCTTAGGCAGGTTTAGACCGTGAGTTCATTCATCATTTCCCAAATACTTGTTGCATGGAAAAAAAAAAAAAGACAGAGGCTATGAAGTGAATCTTAGAAATCCCAGTGCAAGCCATCTTCCTGCTCCTCACCTTCATAAATCAGATTTACCCTTCAAAGGCCATCTCAGCTTCTTCTCCCCGGTCAAAGGCCTTTCAGCACTTCCTTGGTTCTCTAATTGGCTTCTGATGGTAGGTTTCCTATCGTCCACTGGAGTGTAAATCCCTTCATGGGAAGAGACCTCACTTAGGCACACAGTGGAGTCAACAGTATTTTGAAATTGAAAAAAAAAAAAGATGAAGATGGCTCGAGGTCATGACTTGCCTGGGGGTCCCAGAAAGTAAGAGGCCGAAGCAATGTTAGAACCCAGGTCTCCCCGCGCCTGCCGGTGGTATCGACCTCTCTCACACCTGGCATTCGGTTCAAGCACTTTATACATTTTTGGTGATTGGATACGCATCCTCTCCAGCCAAGGGACATGAACCCACTCTCAGTTCTTGAAGGGTTCATCCTAAAGCATGCTTTAGAGCCAGCTTAAACCTGCCCCTCGTGTTCATTTACTTTTTCCCATCCAGCGTCATCATGGCAGCCCAGACGTCACTTCCACAGAAGGCCAGCAGGGGGAGTCCACTTGTGCGGAATTCTATAAAGTCAGCTGGGTATTAAAAACCACAGAGCAAGATATGTGAGGTAAAGGGGCCAAAAAGGGCCTGGCTTCTGCATGTCTGAAAGCTTTTTAAAATGGTTTTAAAACAACCCTAGACCTCCATCAACAGGCTTTTTAAATTACATACACTGCACGCGAGATAAGTCTTAACTAGGTTTAAAAAGTAGGTACACAAGTAACAACTACAATTACCGTGTTTGTTTTTTTTTTTAATTTGCTGTTATTGTTGTGCTTTGCACAGAGAAGACAAAAGCAGAGGCAATTCTGTAGAACAGGCAACTGCTCAGGGTAACCATCTCCTGCTGACTCGTAAACGTCGGGGGCAAAGGAGAGTTCACTTTTTGGAAAATAAACGTCAAAGCAAGTCAGAGTCATTTATTCCTTAGCAGGAAATATTGATCTGGTGACATTGTTCGATTATAATGACTGTTTCTATTGTGTTAAATGACTGAGGTATATTTAACCAATTTGGGTGAAGAATGGAGCGCATTGTGCCATTTGATTGTCTAAACTTTAGAAGCCATATGATGTTTTAGCCAATTCACTTGTTGAGTCACCAGTATTTATTAAGCACCTACTGTGTGTCAGGCATTCTGTTGGGTGCCAGGGTAAGAGATAGCATTTTGGAGTTGGACACATTTGGGTTCAAGTCACACCTCCGCAATCTACTAGTTGTGAGAATTTGGACAAGTTAGCTAGCCCCGTGGTCCTTGTTTTCCTTAAAGCCATAAAGGTTATTCTGAAAATTAAAGACGCAATGTATGTCATGAATTTAGACAGTGCTTATCAGATGGCAAGCCCCACGTTTCATAAACTTTTATTACCATTTTATTACCATCATCATCATACTCCTTAGCCTCACCACATTGCTCATTCACGTCTTCAGGGTCCCTGTTTGGTGAAAGAAATGTTTGACTCAATAGCTTGTCATTTACATTTTCAACAGTGAACTGGATTTAGAAATGGGGAGGAGCAAATGTAAAAGCCAGCTTGCGTGAGGACAGTATTTAAAATAACTGTAGTTGGAGTTACTGCCGTGGCTCAGCAAATTAAAAACCCTACGTAGTGTCCATGAGAATGCAGGTTCAATCCCTGGCCTCACTCAGTTAAGGATCCAGCACTGCTGCAAGCTGCAGCGTAGATCTCAGATGTGGCTCAGATCCAACGTTGCTGTGGCTGTTCCAGTTTGACCCCTAGCCTGGGAACTTCCATATGCCGCTGAGTGGCTGAAATAAACAAGTAAAACCATACATATGTTATTTAAGATTTTTATTATGGCTGATTTATAATGTTCTGTCGACTTCTGCTATACAGCAAAGTGACCCAGCCATATATATACATATATATATGTATATATATGTATATATATGTATACACACACATATATATATGTATGTGCATTCTTGTTCTCACATTATCCTCCATCACGTTCCATCACAAGTGACTAGATATAGTTCCCTGCGCTATACAGCAGGATCTCATTGCTTATCCACTCCAAATGCAATAATTTGCATCTACTAACCCCAAACTCCCAGTCCACTCCACTCCCTACCCCCTTGGCAACCACAAGTCTGTTCTCCATGTCCCTGAGTTTGTTTCTTTTCTGTAGATAGGTTTATTTGTGCCATATATTAGATTCCAGATATGATATCATATGGTATTTGTCTTCCTCTTTATGACTTAGTGTAAGAGTCTGTAGTTCCATCCATGTTGCTGCAAATGACGTTATTTTCTTCATTTTTATGGCTGAGTAGTATTCCATTGTGTATATATACCACATCTTCTTAATTCATTCATCTGTCATTAGACATTTAGCCTTGGCTATTGTGAATAGTGTTGCAGTGAACATAGGGGTGCATGTATCTTTTTAAGTGAGAGTTTTGTCCAGATACATTCCCAGGAGTGAGATTTCTGGGTCATATGGTAGTTCTGTATTTAGTTTTCTGAGGTATCTCCATACTGTTTTCCATAGTGATTGGACCAATTTACATTCCCACCAATAGTGAAGGGAGGGTGCCCTTTTCTCTACACCCTCTCCAGCATTTGCTATTTGTTGACTTGTTGATGATGGCCATTCTGACTGGTGCGAGGTATAGTTTATTTAAAATAGATACTAGGGAGTTCCCTGGTGGCCAAGAGGTTAAAGGATCTGGTGTTGTCACTGCTGTGGCTCAAGTCACTGCTGTGGCGCTGGTTCAGTCGCTAGCCCGGGAACTTTAGCATGCCATGGTGACTGAAAAAACCAAAGAGATCCTGAATCGTATTTCCCAGGGCTGTATACACCATCCTAAGGATACATTCAAGGGGTATGCGTTAGGATACCTGGAAGACAGTGCTTTCTTCCTCAAACTCCCATCCACCCTCCAGCCTGTTGTCCTTCTGCAATCCTATTCCTGGGGTGTCACCGAGGTTCCCCCAAGCACCTTCCAGCAGGGGCCAGGCGCCCCCTCCTCTCTCCATCACTCCTGTGTTCGTGGTATGGCTGCTAGACACCGTTCTGGAATAGTTCATCAGCTCCCGTTTCTGCCCTTTGATGTCAAAAGGGCTGGTGACTGGGTCATCCTTTTCCTCTCGTGCCAAGCAGAGGTAGGGAAATGAGTCCCCTCCCTCCTGAATGGTATGATTTCTCTTTTCGGACCCTAAATCATGGTGGACTCACGTTCTCTGTGACCCCAAGGTCCTTACCCGCCGCCACCCCAAGAGTCTGGGTTGGGAGGCGCTCCCCCAGTTTATTCCTCTTTACCAGCACCGCTCTGCCTCCCTCTGGTGTCCCTCCCGGTTCCTCGGACCCTCTAGTGAGAGTCAGGTCCTTCCTTAGACCGCAGGCAGTAGAGAAGGTCCAGGAAGTGCTGACCTTTCAGATATCCGTGAAGTCACACAGGCAGAAACCAGACAAGCCTCTGCGGACCCAGCATCCGTCCGCCCGCTCCAGGCAGACGTGCACGTCCTCCGGGTGAGTGTGCAGCTCACGCCCTCCAGCCGGGCTTCCACCCACACGCGATGTGGTGAGACGCTCCTGACCCGGGATTTCAGAGTGTGGATCTCTAGCCTCGCTCCTTGACGGGCTGACAGTGTTGTGCCCTTGGGCGTTTTAGTCATCTTACTTCTTTGCTGCTTTAACTGAAGTGTGGTTTTTCTCTTAGCACCTCGCAGTATCTAATTGAAAGTGACACAGGAGCAAACAAGATAGTGTAAATGACACCGTCTTCAGCATCCAGAGGGTGCTACGGATATTTTTGAGCAACATGTGTCAACAGATTCTAAGGACATACTGGCCGTTGAGAAGGTCATTTTAGTGACCTCCGCACGCTCCAGGGAGAGGGGTGACCGCCATTTCGGTGTCCGCGTAGGCACTGGCTTGCTCCTCAGTGTTCCATTCCAGCCATTCCATCCATATTATTTTTACGATTTTTATTTTTTTCATTATCGTTGATTTGCAGTGTTCTGTCAACTTCTACCGTACAGCAACGTGACCCAGTCATACATATGTATATATTCTTTTTCTCACAGTATCCTCCATATTATTTTGAATCGTGAAGACATAGCCTTAGGGAAGAACATTTTTAAAAGGCATTGTAATAATAATGTGCTTCTGTCCTCAACCTGAAGCTAAAACTTTTGGTTAAGGGTGGAGCCTTATAATGGGATCATGTAAACTTCAGCCAAGTCAGCCATCATCATGGCTACGGCCTCCATGTCCTTGGCCACATCGCCTGTCTCTCTGAGCTGCACCCTCCTTGAGGGTGATCTCTGACTTCCTCCTGCTGTGAACCCGCACCAGTCTGATTCCACAGGCAGGCAGGACAGAGCAGGCCCTCTAGTGCCATCAGAGGTTATGAATGCAGCACACGTGGTAGGTTCAAGCTCATGAACCTTCACATTTCCTTGAAAATAGAGGTGCCATGGTTAGTAGTTTACTAGGAGGAAATCACCGTAGGGCTTGCCCGTAGTCTCCTCTTTATTCTTGAAAAGCTGTTTCACTTGGGTTCTTCTTTTTTTTTGGTCTTTTGTCATTTTAGGGCCACACCCTCGGCATATGGAGGTTCCCAGGCTAGGGGTCTAATCGGAGCTGTAGCAGACGGCCAACGCCACAGCCACAGCAATGCGGGATCCGAGCCGCATCTGCGACCTACACCACAGCTCACGGCAATGCTGGATCCTTAACCCGCTGAGCAATGCCAGGGATAGAACCTGCAACCTCATGGTTCCTAGTTGAATTCTTTAACCACTGAGCCACGACGGGAACTCCTTGGGTTCTTCTTGGTGTGATTAATTTCAAGAGAAAAGGAATCCAAAAATTCTGTCTACCTCACCATTCCCCCAAAGCGTCTAGTTCTTTGGTATCCTGTGGTTTTCATTAGAGAAGGAAAACTATAGAAGCAGAAAAGAAAGACAGGAGGAAGAGTGGTTTGAGGAGAGTGGTTTCAGGAAACCAAGCATTGAGCCATCAGCTTCATTTGCATTTAAAACAAAAGAAAACACCCCAGACACACGTTAATAGTTTCTCCCTTCCACAAATAGAGGAGCAGCCTAAATGCTCCATCCCCTGCTGGTTAATGCACTGTCATTTCATGAAGTGGAGAGCAGGGGTAGGGTCCCATAGCCCAGTTTCCCTTCCCAGCCCCCCAGTGCCAGGGCCTTGCCCCATTTTCCTGCCTCTTCTTTCACCTCCAATAAACAGAACGTCTTCATCCGAGCACTGACTTCATGAGTGTTCTGTAAAGGACATTAGCAGACTTTGCACACGGGATGCATAAATATTAGCCCAGACCGGGGACGGGATGTGCTGGCAGCGGTCTGCAGGAGGAGTGGAGGGCAGGCGCTGTGGTTATGAACTCGACTGTCCCCCGGTCGCCCATGGCAACCAGGAGCCTGGAGCCTCCACCGCCAGAGGGAAAGCTTGGAATGGTTCACCTCTGAGAGAGGGCTTGGTCTGGCGCTCACATTTTATGAAACCTGGGCTTTAGACAAACAGGTTGTTTTATTGCTTCCTGCATGACCAGTCTGTTTGATTCCTTTGCCCAGCTCCCTGAGAGCGTTCTGAATTATAGCTCGGGGAGTTTCCATCCACAAGGTGCATGACATCATAGTGGCTGTTGGGGAGACCGTGCCCAACAGTTATTAACCAGAATGGAAAAAAGATAGGTTGGAAAATTCAAATAAAGGTGTTTCAGGATAAAGAAAATAAAAGATCCTGTAGGTCCTCGCTCTCACCGTATAGCCGTTTATAGCACACAGGCAGGACTTTTGGCTTTTATTACTGTGATAGAAATAGGTGGCTCCTTAAGAGCAGAGGCTATCCTTAATCAGAAGTTGACTAGACTAAGTTTTGTGGGCCTGCTCATTAACCTGCAGCAGATTTGTCTTCTGACGGGCCTGCGGGGGAAACTGATACAAGTGCATTTCAAACTCCAGTCAGCGTCTTGCTCCAGAGCAAGGCACGAGGTTGGAAATGTGGGCTCCTGCGTGCAGGTCACCTGTTGGTATTCTGAGAGATTCCAGTAAGAAAGGCTTGCTTTAGAGAAATGAGACAAATACCAGGACGCCTTCCAAGCTTAGTGCGGTGGATTATGGGCTTAGATGCTCCATAAATATTGCTAAGTGAAGGGAGAAAGTTGCTTAGACTGAAAGCAGGCGACTGGAGAAGTGATTACTCTGAGCACAGAATACGCCGCGTCCCTCTCCAGTCTGTACCGGCAGCCCCTTGCTTGCCGTCACATCCCTGGGGCTGGCGACTCGCAGGAAGTGGGTCAGAAAATGGTCTCCTTGGAGTGCGTGTGCGCCTGCGTGCGGGTTGGGGGCCGGCGACGCAGCTTGAACACAAACCGAATCCGAGGACAGGACCGCGCTAGGCGGGCTCCGGTCTGCTCCAGCGAGCTCGTACTTCAAAGTCGAGTAGGAGGCTGGGCAGGTGAGCCCCCAGAGTGTTGAAACAGCCCCGACCCGGCGCTTCTCGCGGCCTGTCGGATCAGAGCTTGTCGTTCGTGTCTAGTCAGGTGCTGGACCCCAGAGCAGGTGTGGCCACGTGCCCCTGTGTCACTGGGAGCTTTGGGAGGGGCTGGGTGGGACAAGAGGGCACGTGCCCCCCCCCCAGGCAGCTTCTCTTGGAAAATGAGAAAAGCCGGACAAGTTTTCCCTTTCTCCTCTCCTTGTTTTTGTTCTTTTCCTCTGTCTCTCAAATACTGCTGCTTGAAAGAACTCTCCAAGAAGAGAATTCCAGGGAACGCTTTTTAGAGGTCACGTGGAAGCCAAGAATAATTGGCCTCCTTTTTTGGCCAAGAAGTGAAGATAAGGATAGTTTTATTTGCTCCTCCACACCCCACCCATCCCGCCCCCCCTCCACGTACTTAGGTCGATCTCATTCATGGTCAGCTGCTCTGGATCCATATCAAGGGTGGACACACTGACCAGCAAAAGCCAGAATTCAGCACATTACCTCTCCCCCCCAAATGTGAACGTCTCTTTTAAATTTTAGAATATATAATTTCAGTATTTTTTTTTCCTATCGGTAGATGTTTAGAGCTCCCTCCAGTATCACTATGTTGTCTTATTTATTTTAAGCCTATTTTTTTTTTTTTTGAGATCAAGACTCCTTTAGCCATAGCAAGGAGAGCATCTTATTTTCTTTACACTTATTTCAAGAGCTACACGAGAAGCCCAGAAGTGTCACGTGCATCTCCAGCAGGCAGGGACTGGCTGTTCCTGATATCTGTCCTGTTTTCAGGACCAAGAGAGTTTGGGGACGAGCTCCTGCTGTGTCCCAGCAGGTTAAGAACCCAGCTAGTATCTGTGAGGATGCAGGTTTGATCCCTGGCCTCGCTTAGTGGGTCGGCTATCTGGTGTTGCCGTGAGCTGTGGTGTAGGTCGCAGTTGTGGTTCAGGTCCTGCGTGGCTATGGCTGTGGCGTAGGCCGGCGGCTGCAGCTCCGATTGAACTGCTAGCCTGGAACTTCCATATGCCTCAGGTGTGGCCCTAAAAAGAAAAAAAAAGTTTGGGAGTAGTGAGGGATAAAGAAGTGGTCGGAGGATGGCACTGAGAAGGAGCAGCGTAATGTGGAAAAGTGGCTTAGCTTCAAGAGCCTGTCAGCATCCCCTCTTTAGGAAGAGACAGAAGCCTGATTATTTAGTTGGGACCCAAGGCCCCGGAACACCACCCTCTGGGCTGCCGCCGCGTGGAGCGGCGTGAAACACCCTACCCGTGGGAAGGCTGTGGCTCGTGTGCGCAGTTGGACGTGTTCTGCTAGGTGTGAGATCCGACAGTTCCGCTTCCTGCCAGAGCCCCAGTCTTTCTGAGCGTTGTGTGTGTATGGGTGTGTTTACATTTATATGTTTATATATATACACGTACATGTGCAGCTCTGCATGTATATGCATAGATAATCAGCAAGACGCTCCAAATCCGAAACATTGTCTTCATAGAATTACAAAAAAAAAGTCTTTATCAACACGTCTGAATTTAGCCTGGGGTAAAACCACCTCCCTCATTTGATGGGCAAGAAAAATCGTGAAACCTTTCTTGGGACGGAAGATACCTTTTGATGTGGAAGGGAAGAATAGTCTCATTTGTGATTCCATCGAAGCTTCGACACTCTGCGGCCAGGATTCCCCCGAGCTGTAGCGCCCTTCTCACTTTCTGGAGCACTGACTTGGAAGCCCTGTGCTGGCAGGAGCCAGCTCTGACATCAGGTGCTTTCTGCTTCTGCTTCATGTCGGTGAGAGCCGGAAGCCAAATACCAGAAGCCGAATACGTGAAAACAAGACAGTTCTGGGCCCATGGAAATGGTAATGGTTCTTACTTAAAGGAGACACAGCTTTCTTCATTTGCCGCAGCCAAGCCTTGCCTGCCTTATAGCCCTAATCCTGGGCAGGAAGGATTTCAGAAGTAATGTGTCTGCCTATCTTCTGTCGTTTTTAGCTTGTGCGTTGCGTGTCTGTTGTTACCCAGAAAATAGCTATAAGCCAGCTGTCTCTAATTTTTAAAAACAGGTTTGGGATGAACAGATACACGCTACTAGGTATAAAATAGATCACAAGGATATCTATTTTATACCTAGTAGCGTGTATCTGTTCATCTAGTTACAGCACAGGGAACTACATTTAATATCTTGTAATAACCTATAACGGGAAAGTATCTGAAAAAGAATATATGTATTTATATGTATAGATACGTAATTGAATCCTTTTGCTGTACACTTGAAACACTGTAAATCAACTATACTTCAATTTTTTCAAAAGTTAGAAAACCCATAAAATCTTTCCGAGCAAGTCTGCAGTTGTCCCTGTTTTATTATTACATTAAAAGGGCAAATAAAAAGAAAGAGAAACAGTCAGAAATGTGCATACAGAATACTCTATATTCTAGGGAAATAAATGACTAACCAGTTTTAGGCCTAGAAACAAATCATGAGCAACATAGGAAGATCATATTTTCTTCAACCACGTGGGTCAACTACTGAGCGAGAAAACACAGCAGCCTGAAATTTCAGAATCAGTTTCTCCCTGGGACAGAGCTGTTGGCCCTGCAGAGTGAAAAATACTCAGCTACACTCTTAAGATTTGAACGTGGTACTGTCGACCCCTAGATTCCTTAGAGTATGGGTCCCAGGACCCACTATGGACCCACCGCAAATACCAAAATCCAGGATGCTCACTTCCCATGGCCCACCTTCCAGGATCTATAGGTTGCACATGCATGGATTCGGCCAGCCACAGAGAGCGTATAGGGTAGTTGAATCCGCGGATACAGAGTGCTGACTACATGTTTAATGAAAATAATCTTCGTATAAGTGGAGCCAGGCAGTTCAAATCCATGTTGGTCAAAGGTCAGTTGTCCTTTTGTTGCAACTGCTGGGAACTGAACAGTGACAAGCCAGTACTGATTATTTTCCTCTTTAATTCCTAGCAATTCAAAGGGTTTCCGCTAGTGGGCACTCCTCCTGCTGGAGGCAGAACCTGCAGAGGTTGTTTTTGTTGGTGATCTCACCTTTCTTTCCACCATCCCATCCGCTCCAACTCAGTCTCAGGCACAGCTCTCCCTGTTTTCACTCCATCGCAGTGTCCTGTCCTAGGAAGGAGTCTTACTGGTGGAGAAGTAGTTGATACTGGCATGTCAAGCCTCAAACTCCTGTCAGGGTGAATTCCATGTCCTCACCAGCTGCTTGACTCACAGACAAATTCTGACAACATGTTTCATACACCTTGTAAAAGAGAAATTGACCCCCTTTCACGAAAGTACCACATTAATGAAATAAGCTTCCTATTTAGCTAACTGGACTTACTGTCCTGAAAACGTAGCAGTTACTTTTGGGTCCCTTTTAAACCAATTTTTATGCTTCTGTGAGAATCTGGCAACGGTATTAGAGGGAGAGAACATAGAAGTTCACAGGGTCCTTAGGGTTTCATCCAAGAATTTTCATTGCTTCTTTCCTTCTCTGTTTGTACCGTACTTGTAATGAAAGGGAAAATTCTGAATTTGATTCTAGTTTAGAAAATCGCATTTTTATAAAGGGGATGTGCATCCGGAGAGGAAAATACATTCACGTGTCCAACATTAGACAGACAGATGGGTAGATGGATAGGCAGATAGGTAGGTAGAATATAGATACTGAGCACACTGACTTGTCGAATGTTTTCCAAAATTTTTTTTTGCTGACCTGATTTCTTTTTAAATGTAAGTATTTTATCTTCTGATGTTTGTCTACCAACGGCATGCTCCTTGACTAGTAAACACGTAAGAAAGGTGTAAGAAGTGAAGAAGGTGAAGCAGACTTGGAGAGGAAGGTGCTGGGCTCTGTTTCGGACATCTCTGGGCTTTGTAGATGCAGCCGGGCGAGCTATAAGAAGCTGGGAACGTGACTGTGGAGCTCAGCCACGTGGGCGTCTTCAGTTCAGAGCTGAGTGGTCAAGTTCTGAGCAGACAAGGCCGCCTGGAGAAAGCACTGAGCAAGGAATGGTGATTGCCATTGTCAAAAAGGTCAGAGAAAGAGATGTTCTTGTGTAAGATGTCCGCCTGTGTGGTCACTGAAGAATTCCATGGTTGAGGTGAGGCCAAATAGGCATGCCAAGTCCGCCAGGTACCCAGAACGTCCATAAAGGCCAAAAGTGACCTGAAAACTGGTACCTTGAATCAAGCAATAAACATGAGCAGATGGCCATGTTATCTGGGCCTGGCTGTGTCATTGGAAGAGGAGGGATTTTTCTTTTAATTTTTTATTATAATTGATTTACAGTGTTGTGTCAATTTCTGCTGTACCGCAGAGTGACCCAGTCATACATCTATATACATTCTAATTCTCACATTATCCTCCATCATGTTCCATCACAAGTGATGAGTTATAGTTTCTTGGGCTACACAGCAGAATCTCAGTGCTTATCCATTCCAAATGCAATAGTTTGCATCTACTAACCCCAAATTCCCAGTCCCACCCCCTCGGCAACCACAAGTCTCTTCTCCAAGTCCATGAATTTGTTTCTTTTCTATAGATAGGTTCATTTGTGCTATGTATTATGATCTAGATATACATGATATCATATGGTCTTTCTCCTTCTGACTTACTTCACTTAGTAAGAGAGTCTCTGATTCCATCCGTACTGCTGCAAATGGCACTGCTTTGTTCATTTTTATGGATGAGTAGTATTCCATTGTTTATATGTACCACATCTTCTTAATCCATTCATCTTTGGATGGGCGTTTAAGTTGTTTCCATGTCTTGACTATTGTGAATAGTGCTGCAATGAACATAGGGGTGCAGGTATCTTTTTCAGTGAATGCTTTGTCTGGATATATGCCCAGGAATGGGGTGGAAGGGAAGGGATTTTTGAATGGAGATAGAGGAAGCAGTGGTGATACCTGCCTGGGATTGTGGGGGAATGAAAGGGCCAGAGGACGAACTGGTGTCTGCAAGGGGCCAAGTGGGCCTCTGATGGAGGCAACATTTTGAAAAAAGGTTGGAGAGAAGAGCTGCTTTTTATGAGACCTGCTTAATCAAAAGGCAGGGTGGAGAGTTAATGCTGAGTGAGCAGAAAAAGAACAGCAGCCCTGTGGGGAGAGCCTGGAGGAGATGTGAAGGGACGCTTACAGGTGTTTCTCAAACTATAAAGTAGATAGGAGTTGCCTGGCCTTCTTGTTGAAATGCACATTCTGGTTCCATTGGCCTGGGAGTGGGATGGGGCTGAGGTTCCACGTCTCTAGCAAGCTCAGTGGTGGTGCTGATGCTGCTGGTTTGTGGACCACACTATGAGTAGCAAGTATTGAGGTCATAGAAAAGAAGGGTGTTGAAGGGGCTTGGGAAGCCCGGGAACTAGTTAGAATATGGATGGAAAATTCTGTTGCCGCTGATCCTTTCTGCTTCATGTTAAAGCAGGAGATCTCAACAACAGCACTCTTTGGGGCCAGACGAGTCATCGTTGGAGGTGGGAGGTGTTGAGTTGGGGCGCCGTGTGCATTGTGGGATATTCAGCATCCCTGGCCTCTACCCACTGGAAGCTTGGCAGCACCACGCCACTCCCTGCCCCCACATTTGTAACAACAGAAACATCTCCAGACATTGCCAGCTGTCCCTTGGGGGCCAGAATTCCCCCAATTGAGATCCCATGGGTTAGAGGGAGAATTTACACAACACACACACAACACACACACGCACACACACACACACACACTCGCCTGTCTTCTGAAATTTTGAGGCAGAAATGACTTAACTCTGACATGCTTAGAAGGCAACATGCTTTCCACGATTTCGATCTTCAGAAATGCGGAGAAAGTGTTTGCTTCTCATTTGACAGCCTGATTACTTGAAAGTGTCCTCAGCACAGACCAGCACCTCGGCCCCATTTCCTTGCAGCTGCAGCAAAACAGTAGGGACATTTCTTTCCAAGAAAATATTGGCTCAGTAACGTGCCATCATTTCAAGTCATCACCACACACCCACCAGAATTATGAGATAAAATGGAAACTCCATAATGTATTCTCAGGACCCCAGTATTAGTCATTCACTCCTGACCTCTAAGAATCTGTCTGTATCCATCCACGGCCTCATTGAGCTTTTCTTCCACCGCCTCTAACATGGTTTCCAGCCACAAAGGTCAGTCAATCGACAATCTCAAAAACCCTGCCAAGGGAGGACAGGTGGGTTTGCTTTTTTTCCGTTGCTAAGAGTTATTTCTGCTTAATGTGTTGAGAAAACATCTCAAGGTTTTAACCCCGGCTGGGTGTTGGAATGGAGACATTTTAATGGACCAGTTCTTCATTTGTCCTCTAGTGGTGAACGTGTCACCAGGGGCCTGGGGGCCCAGCCTGGACTGTCAGTTCAGCTTTCTCTTCAAGCCAAAGACAACTTAGATCCAAACAGGATTTCATCTCAAGCTAAAACAAAAATGTACATCATGTCGAAAAGGCTTCTCCAAGTGCTACAGTTAATAAGCACTGTTGTGTTTTTTCTGGAAAAGCATGTATCTAGCCAGGCATTCTTCACATTTTTCCCAGGATTTAGTCATAAAATCATTTGAGACATATTGCAAGGATAAAATGTGTACATATTTGATAAAGGGCAGTGATTTTTTTTCCCCTTTTTCTGCTGTATAGCTCCCTGAGGATGGAGAAAAACGAGCTTTGGGGGAAAAAAAAACCACGTGTGTGCATGAGTATATCCACCCACGTGTGCACACACATGTGTATATGTATGTGTCTGTAGTTTGCTTTTCCCCTGATGGAGTGTGTGTGTATGTAAAATAAAACTGTGTAAAACAAACTCTGCATATACACACACAAATCTATTTTTACCACCGAGTGCAAGAATTGCTTTCTTCTTCACTGTTATAATTTGATTTAGATCGGCTACCACAGACCTTTCCCTTGGATTTGAATAAGTTAGACACAAAGGAGAGAATGCGTCCTAAACATGCTCACGTGCCTTATCGCATCTTAGAGACTCAAGTTGGATTGTGTTTGGATCTGGTTTATCTAGGCTGATGCGTCAGTGTGAGTGGAGTTTCCGTGTGTGGTCAGGAAGGGAGCAGGGCTGTTAGGGGTCCTTATCCAGCCATGAAGACAAGGATGCAGCCTCATGGGCTGGGCTGCACTGCTGACCAAAGGATGGAGAAAAGTGCACCCAGATCTTGATCTTTTGGGAAAAAAAAAATTTCAGAACATTAACATAAAAGCAGTAATGTATGGTGGGAACTAGAGAACAGTGGACTTGGTTTTTAGGTTTGAGTCCTGGCTGTTCAACATACTAGATTGTGGGCTTGGACAGGTCACCTTACCTCACATTTCTCATCTGTTAAATGGGAATAATGACGCTCAACATAGTTGTGGTCGTAAGGACACAGTGAGCTAGTCCTTCAAACTGTGGGAACCTGGTAGAGGACTATACAAATGTCAAGGGGCTTTTTTTTCCTCACAGACATTATTCTCATGTGAGTTCTTGCTGATGCACACACAGTTATATTTCTGAGTCAGACTAATTTTGATCCCAGATCGTGGCAGAGTAAATCAGCGATAGACCAGCTGGAAACTCTGGGCTGGTAATGATTTGATGGTAGGTGGTTTGGTGGTGTGTGTCTGTACCTGCAGTGATGGAAAGTCCACTAGCCTTCCTCTTCTCGCCTTCAGAATTCTAGTCCTAGCCGCATTAAGAAAAAGCTGGAATGAATGCCATGGTGTGCTGTTCAGAGTTTAGCTCCTGACTTACGGATGACAAGGGGTTCTGATTTGCAGCAGTTGTTGACGTCTATGATGTAAATACTCCCCCAGGGACCAGTTTCACCCCACCAGTATGACATCACCCAATGTGAGGCTGGAAAGGGATGAATAGAAACTCACCATTATGTGGTTTTCCCACTGTGCTGGTAGATGAAGTTAGCCTCACCGCATAGATAAAATAATTAGGGAGTGATGAGTTTTGAGTGTAACTTGTTGCTTTGTAAGTTTCTGTAATTTAGTTTTTAATAATGGCTGTGTCTGACCCTCAGCTCACAACTGTAGCCATTGCCAGCATGAGCTGGCTCCAACAAGCCATTGTTTCTCTTGGGCTCCAGGAAAGCACAAACTTGTACCGTGAATCAGCAAGAGTTCAGGACCATCCTGGAAAGCCAGTCTGGAAAACACAACCATAAGTGGATTTTTATTTCTGTGGACTTTGGACGAGCTGTCTATTCTCGGTCCCACGCTTTCTGCTGTGTTTCCTTTTGGCGAACACAGTGCATATTGGTTTATGAGAATGGTTCGTGGGTCTAGTTATTTGGGTTAGTATGTGAAATCGTGTCAACTCTTTCATTACTTGAAAGCTAGTGACGACTTAGAGCAGAATTATATAGGGTCTCTTTGCTGGCTGTTAAGAGAAGAATCTTGAAACTCTTCCTAAGGAGAGAAGAGGAGTTTTTCTTTGACTAGCTAGTCTAAGAGGTCAGGGAGAAAATGGCCATTGGATAACACAGGATAAAATTTTAGCCCATTCGTGAAGTACATGCTTGGGAAAGGGACCTTCAGATGACCTGAACCTCGTGACATGATGGATGCCTCATGTCTGCCCAGCCACGTTGTGACTGTGGAGAACTTGAGAAGCCCAGCTAGGAACACAGAGCAAAAACATTTATTTATTTATTTATTTATTTTTGTCGTTTTGCATTTTCTAGGGCCGCACCCGCGGCATATGGAGGTTTCCAGCTAGGGGTCTAACAGGAGCTGTAGCTGCTGGCCTTCACCACAGCTCACAGCAATGCGGGATCCTTAACCCACTGAGCGATGCCAGGGATCGAACCCACAGCCTCGTGGTTCCCAGTCGGATTCGTCAACCACTGAGCCACAACGGGAACTCCAGAGCAAAAACATTTAAAGGCAGCTTTTGTTCAACACCACCGAAAGAACTAAAAGCCGACAAACCAATACTTCAGATACTAAATTCTTTTTTAATTGAAGTATAGTTGATTTACAGCATCATGTTAGTTCAGTTGTACAGAACAGTGAGGCAGTTATACGTGTATTTTTTTTTTTTTCAGATTGTTTTCCCTTCTAGGTTATTACAAAATATTGAGTGTAATCCTCTGTGCTATATAGTAGGTCCTTGTTGGTTATCTATTTCATACATAGTAAAATGTTTAGTTTTTAATTTTTTGGCCACACCTGAGGCATATAGAAGTTCCTGGGCCAGGGACTGAATCCGAGCCCTAGCTGCAACCTATGCCACAGCTGTGGCAGTGCTGGATCCTTTAAACCCACTGCATCAGGCCGGGGTTTGAACCCACACCTCCGCAGTGACCCAAGCTACTGCATTCGGATTCCTAATATACCGCACCACGGTGGGACCTGTAGCATTTATTTTATTCCCAAATTCCTAATTTAACCCTTCCCCCTTTGGTAACTGTAAATCTATTTTCTATGTCCCTGGGTCTTTTTCTGTTTTATAAGTAACTTCATTTGTAACAGATACTAAATTATTAACTTATTCCTAGATGTGTTTCAGGAATTGGGCTTTTTTTTTGAAGAGGTGTGTGAAAAGACTGAAAAAATTATAGACCTGGAGTTCCTGTTGTGGCTCAGCAATAATGAACCCATCAGGTATCCATGAGGTTGCAGGTTCGATACCTGGCCTCGCCCAGTGTTGCCGTGAACTGTGGTATAGGTTGCAGACGTGGCTCGGATCATGCATTGCTGTGGCTGTGGTGTAGGCTGGCAGCTATAGCTCTGATTCAGCCCCTAGCTTGGGAATTTCTATATGCTGCAGGTACACACACACACACACACACACACACAATATTTGGGCCAAGTGTAGGTTTAATATGGGGGGGTGGTTACAGGAAAAAAGGTGATGGTTCCACGTTAGATTCTCACATTAAAAATGTATTATACTTCATTGTAGATTAATTGCAAAACATATTTTAAAATTCAGTCCCATATTAAATATTGCATTTTGTTTTCCTGAGCAGGGCTTAAAACATTAAGGCCATAGTCCCATGATTTTCAAAGACACAGGTCAACTATCATGCATTTGGTGTATGAATTTGCAAGCAAATAATGTGGCGGTTGAGTCCCACATTTTAAAATAAATCAACTCATCCTAGATCTTAGAATTTGTAAGTCACATGCTGTTTTTGTGTTGCGGAAATACATGATCTTTTAGTAGTTCTAAAAAAATTAGTCTTCATCAAGCAAAAATGTCCACGGTATTATTTTGCTTCTAAATTGACTCATATAGACTCAGATTTTGAAGGTTCTTGAAAGGAAATCGTTCTTATTTCTTTTTTGTGTGTTTATGTTGAGGGGGCTTCTATGGTCATGGCTCTCGAATTTCTAGTAGGTCAGCATCACGTGGAGAGCTTGTTAAAACTCAGATTGCTGGAGCCACCCCTGAGTTTCTGATTGCTGGTCTGGCGTGAAACCTGAGAATTTGCATTTCTGACAAGTTTCCAGGTGATCATGATTCTCCTGGTCCTGAAGGCCGCCCTTGGAAAACCCCTTACTAGTGCTTTTAGAGGTAGAGAATAGGTTAAGGAAATGCCTAGCAAATCAGTAAGCACAAAATGACCATTCGTAGCTGTTCAGGCATTTAGCATTTGAGCGGGGGGAGGAAGCAAATGGGGCTATTTTAGAAACACTTAATTTATCACTGGCAGTTACATCCAGTCTACAAACTGCTACTAAACTCAGTTCCAGGGGACTTTTAAGACTAGCCCGTTTCTGCATCCTTGGGTATCAGCTGGGGAGACCGTGTCCTGTCTTTGCTCTTAGCAGCCCTCCCCACAGGTCGAGTCCCTGCTGGGAGCATTGGAATTTCCTGCACTTGCATAGGAAAGAGGCTTGTTGATGACTGCCAGCTAGCATCACTGCTACCAGTCAAGCAGGTGACTCTTTCTGGCGTGTACTTGACCGCCTCTGGAAAGAGTTGCGTGTTTCCTCTGGGGGATCGGAGTTTTCTGCCCTTGAGCTCTGCCTCTCTCCCTCCAAAATCATCTCCCAGACATCACCGATCCTCAGAACTGGCTGCTGAGCTTTCATGCGGAGAATCAATCCTCAGGCTTCTGGATAAAGGAGGCACTGGGCCTCCAGAGGCCAGGTGGAAGCATCAGGCCGCGATGAAGGGTGCTGACTTCGGAAGTTCCAGTTGTGGCTCAGCGGTAATGAGCCCGACTGGTAGCCATGAGGGTTCAGGTTCGATCCCTGGCCTCGCTCAGTATGTCAAAGATCCGGCATTGTCATGAGCCGTGGGGCGGGTCGGCAACCACAGCTCCAATTTGACCCCTAGTCTGGGAACTTCCATAGGCTGCAGGTACGGCCCTAAAAAGACCCAAAAAATAAACATAAAAGGGATGCTGACTTCTCCTCTCTGGGCTGCTGGGCCTCGCGGGTAGAGAAGGAATGGATCCAAAAGGGACGAGAGGCCTGGAGGCCCCGCGAAGCTCCCGTCGTCGTCTGCTGCCACGCACATCTTCCTCCTACGCGCCTGTAGGTCAGGGTCTGGTTCATAGGACACGCTGCTTCTCCAGAGCCTTCCAGTGACTTTCCGAGCCAGCGTGCTTCCTAAAAACTCTTTTGCCAGGACAGCAGTCAGCCTCCAGAGTTCCAGTTAGAAAACCAACACTTTAAACAGATATCCTCTGTGAGAAGGAATATATAGCATGATTCATAAATCCGCTATACTTAAATTTCTTCTGTCACAGAGAAACTTATTTTTTAAAAATGGGTTCCAAACCTTTTTTTTTTTTTGTCTTTTTAGGGCCGCACATGCTGCGTAGGGAGGTTCCCAGGCTAAGGCTCAAATCAGAGCTGCAGCCGCTGGCCTACACCACAGCCACAGCAACACCAGATCGGAGCCAAGTCTGTCACCTGCACCACAGCTCATAGCAATGCCAGAGCCTTAAACCACTGAGCGAGGCCAAGGATCGAACCTGTGCCCTCATGGATGCTAGTCAGATTCACTTTCACTGAGCCATGACGGGAACTCCCAGATCTTGTTGATCAGAGTCCTTTGGGGACTTTTTAAACATAAATTGATTTAATAAATTTTAAAATAATTTATTTTAAAAATAAATTTCCTTTGCACCAGCCCAGAAGGTTCCAGCTGCGTAGGTGATTGAGGCTGTCTGAGAATGTGTGTTTCCTGCAGGACATGGTGGTGAATCTGAAGAGCAGCCGTGCATGAGAACTTCTGACTGAGCAGTACTCGGTTTTGATGGCGTTGCTCCGTTACAGGAACTTCAAAGAAAAGCTTCTTTAGGAAAGACCAGAATCCATCACTGGAATAGTTTCGATCTAAATAGCGTTCTCCTGTTTTTGAAAGACCTTCCTAATGATTATTTTATGTTCCTTACAATGCTCCTGGGAGGTAGAGGACAGGATGTGTGTTACTGGCACCGTTGACATCCCAGATAACTGCGAAGGGGTGGAGCCAGAACGAGACAGGAGCCTTCCTGTCTTCCTTCTTCCCATGATCCCAGCTTTGCTGCTTGCTTTCCCAAGTGTTTGTTTTTGATACTTTGAGTCTGTCCTCTTACTTTTCACGAAGGGCTGACTGCCGTGAGCACAGATAATCAGGGCAGAGGCAGAGGTGGGGTAGGGAAACCAAGCTGGAGGCGAAGTTACCTCCAGAAGGTCCAGCAGCCTGGGTTCTAAACCAGAGAGCGAGGCCAGAGTCGTCTTTTGCACAGCTGAGCAGTTAAGGATAGAGGATAAAATCCAGCATCCAAAAAGCGGGTAAGTCCACGAGAGGAAGTTATTTGCAGGCACACCATACGAAGAAGTGTACAAGAAAAATGCATGCATGCCACGGAGGTCCAGGATTGAGGCCACAGAGGGTGACAGAGGCTGGTCAGGAAGGTGATAAGGCGGCACATATTGAAGACAAGTGATGAGAACACCAGAGTCCAGAGATAAGGCTCTCCGTTGCCAGCACTTGGGAAGTAAAACGAGAGTTTGAGGTAATGGGTCAGGGATCTCATAGCTTAGAGGACTAGCACGAGGGTGGTCCTGAGTCTGCAGCTCGGGACCAGCTGCTCCTTTAAAGCCCAGGAAGCTCAGGTTAGACAGATGTTACATTCGCTTTGTTACATCACCCTGAACAAGCCTCACTTTCCTCCACTGTCGGAGTTGGCAAATTTGTCATCTGTGTACATTCCTCACAGGAAGAAAATCCACCGTTGGCAAATGAACAGCAAGAACGTGGTTTAATGCAGTGAGAGGGTGAGGGGGGGTTGGCAGAAGGCGAGGGTACACAGGACCCCTCCGGGGCCCAGAGCTGAGCAGTTCGTTGCAGCGCGGTGAGCGCGTGGGCTGCTCCGCTCGCCTGGAACAGAGGCTGCCTCGTGCGCGGCCCTCTTGACTCCAGAGCGTTTAGTTAGTGCTTCCTGTTGACCCTCTCCTTGGTGGCCGTTTTCTTTTTCACCGAAAGGAAAATGCACAGAGGTGTGCCCTGCGCCAGCGTGTTCTCTGCCATGTTTTTCCAGCGAAAGGATCGCCGACGAGCCCAGGATCCCAGTCTGCTGCCTCCTCTTCATTGATGCAGTAGTTTTCCAGCCTCGAGGAGACAAGAAAATTAAGGGCTCTCGAGACAAGAAGGAAGTCAAGAGATGGGGGACTGGGTCTGTAGTAAACGCTGCGTTCAGTGCCTGTCGTTTAGAGTCCCCCATGCAGTTGCTTCTGGGAATGTGTGTCTAGGTGGAAATGTTCCCTGTTTTCAAATTTCAGAATTTTCAGTTTTTCCGTTTGCCACCAAGGCAGGCTAATGTCTTTAACCTGGCACACTGAGCTCGGGAAGAGAGAAGAATGATGAATATAATTATGTAAATGAAAATAGCATTGGTCACGATAAACCAAGTAGAATGGAAATTCTCAGCTGTTTGTTACCAGTGATGATGATGATGATGTATTTCTTATAATCACATATCTAGAGTTTACTCGCACATACCCTGTCCTTTTACCTTCACAAGTCAATGAAGTAGCTCTAGATGCTGGAGAATACAGATAAACTTGGCTTGGAAACATTTAATAGCCCAGAAGCAGAGGCAAGGAAATGCTATGCCAGCGTGCATCCTACTAGTTGGCTTTGGTGAGACCTCATGGCCTCCTGGCATCTCTTTTCCTAATTCCGTTGAATTGAAACTGTGGCTGAAACTCGGCCTCTGTCCACCGCTGCTGAATAGAAATGCAGAGACAGAGTTTGGGGCAAAGGAGGAAAAGGTAGCTCTACTGCTTTGCCGGGCAAAGGGGGCCACTGTGCCTCCTTTGGGAGAGATTAGGAGGTGGTTTTATAGTTTGGGAGGTGGAAAATAGGGCCGCAGATAAGGTTCAGGGTAGAGGCAAGCTTGCACTGTCTTGCAAAGCTGGTGCTTAGTGGCCCCAAGACTGGTTGTGGTGGTCCTCCTGCTGCTGGAATGAAGATGCTTCATCAAATAGTTCTTCCGTTTGTTGGGGGTTTTAGCTCTGCAGAGAGGCTCGAAGATATTGTTAGGCATTTTTCCCCAGGAGGAGCCAGCACCCCGCCCCAAGGCTGCACTGTTGTCTCTTGACTGCTCCTGCCTGGTCTCTGCATCTTCTCCCTTCCCTGATTAGCAGCTGCCCTTTGGAACTCAGGGAAGGTCACGGAGGCTGAAGCTTATTCCCTAAAAGCAAGAAATGGGGGACACAGAAGGGCTTGTGTGCCCAGGAGCCCACAGGCACTAGCTGAGATACAAAACCAACAACAGTGTGACTTGAACCCAGCCAAAAGCCAGATTCAGACTTGAACCCACGTTTTTTTTTTTTTTTTTAATTAGAATCACTCACGTGGTGTCTGGACTTACTGAATTTCAGGTTCTTTGTGTCTCAGAGCAGAAGGAATTCAGCAAGAGACAAAGTGATAGGCAAGAAATAGATTGATTTATCCAAGATGATAGGACACTTGTGAGAGATATAAGCCCGCAGGCAAAGAAGCTCAGCCTGGAATATTAGGTGGGCTACATTTTTATAATCCAAGGAAAGTGGGAATGGGAAAAGGACTGCCACCTTCCTCTTTCTTCAAGTAGAAGTCAGGCTTACTTTATTAGCTCCTTCTTCTGTATCTGGCAAGAGAGTATTTGACCCTATGAGGTCAAACTGGGACTGTTATGGTGCTTATTCAAATCAGCAAAAGGGTGGTAACATATGCTAAAACATGTTGGCTCATCTCAGGTGTCTATGTAATGAGGAATGTCATCTTTCCCTTAAATTCCTCTCCTTCATCCTTAGAATTATTATCTTGCTGAGCTTGAATGCAGGCCTCATTTTATCTTTCACTTAATGACCTGAGGCATAGCTCCTGCTTTTATTTATGGTTTTATGAGCAAGCTCGCCTCATTCTGATGGTGTTCTTGTGCGATTATTACCTTACAGTGGTCTCCCAAAGTTCTCTTGGTTTCCCCCTCAGGTGTGGTCCACTCCTGGGACTTCTGCAACTACCTGTGTAACTATCTTACTGCATTCCTGCCAGGATGATTCCTGCTCTCTGCTAGGGTCCATCAAATGCCGATAAAAATCACTTGTGAAATTGCCAGCGGTGAGAACAGCTGACTTCCTTTAAAAGATACAGACTAGACCTGATCTAATAGATTGAATGCAAAGTGGCAGAATTTTTCTGTACCTGAATTCAAAAGCACCTCCCTGTGGTCTTGGGTCTTGAGAGAGTCCATATGTATCGCATAAGTAGGTATTATCTAGTGCTACTCAAAAGAACAAACCTCTGGACCCTCCGTTGTTTCCAGGGACTTCATGTGTTGAAGAACTGCTCTCAGGAAAGTTCTCTATTTCCGTAGCTGAGACCTTGGCAAGAAGTAAGTCGATTACACATCAGAAGTAGTGCCCCATTGCTTCTGCTGGGATCCTGCCCAGTACCACAGCTGGCAGCATCGCCCGGGACCTCCAGTCTCTTGCACTTTGGCTGCAGGTTCTTTGGTTGGGAGACTCCATCGGTGGTTGGGGCATCTTCTTGCTCTCCTGGGCACACCAGGTTTTAGGTTATTGCCCATCTTGAAAACCAGGATGCTTAATGGTCAAGGATATGGACCTGGGGTTAGAGGAGCCCGAGTGCACACCTGGGGCTCCTCCTCTTGTTGCTAAGTTGTATTTTTCTCTCTGAATGAGTTTACTCATCGGGGAATCTAAAAATAGCATCGACCGAATTTGTTGTGAAGATTCAGTTGGGTAGAGCTGTGTGCCACCTGGCATGCAGTGACTGCTCAATAAATGTTGGCAGTCAGTGTTATTGCTTGGAGGTACCCTCAGATAAAAGACCCTGACAGAGGACATCTGATAACCCGATAAGATATTTTATGCACCGAAAAGAATTAAAAACAGAAGGACCCTGGACCACACCGTCTATTCTAGAGACTGTTTAAACTGCTGGTGTTTCATGAGGAAGCAAGGAAAACAGTCCTCAGCTGTGGGCACTCCCTTCTTCATTAGAGTGCAGTTAGCATCCCTGGTCTGTCCCTGCCCATGACATTCTAGTCATGTCCCCAAGTTACTGTAACAATCCAGAATGCCCAGGCTCCTCTTGAGATGACCCTGGGAGGGTAAAACTCCTCCTTGGTCGAGAATCCCTGGCAAGCACAGTCCAAGCCTGACTCTGCACCCAAGTAGCATAGCACCACCTCCACCCAGTGGCCAGTGGAGAGGCTGTCTTTTCTGAGCATTCGAAGGAAGAAGTTCTGGTCTCTGTACCTTGTCTGTTCCATTCAGCGCTCAGGCAGATGCTGCCTCCAGAGGGGCTGTGGCTGAGCTTTCAGATGACCCTGCAGAGAACGGTGGCGGCTTACTGCGGTGGGGGGAGCTGAGGACCTGGCTTCGGCTTCACCCGGTGGGGGGAGCTGAGGACCTGGCTTCGGCTTCACCCGTATGTGCAGACTCTGGGCAAGATTCTTGGCTAGTTGAAATGCTCGTCCATGACCTCCACTGAGCCATTGATCTCCTAATCAATCTGTAATTCATGAGTTTGCTGGATCACTTGTTCCGGACGCATTTCTTCAACAAACTAACATTTATTATGCATCTCTTGTGATACAGGTGCTCTTAGACACATCATATTTACAATGACTAAGACGTGACCCTTGTCCTTAAAGAAATAATAGGAAAACAGATCTTTGTGCAGGTGATAGAAGGGATCGGTGTTCTGTTCCTATTTCAGAGGCACTCAGTCTGTCAGCGGAAGAGTTATGCTGATTGCTCTATAGGTACCTTTTAGTCCTGATGCGCATTTCTTTATTTCTTTTGTCTCCCCTTATACTCCGTATAAAGGCTATTTCTCCTTCTGATTGAGAGCTGTTATCTTGATTTCCTGAGGCAGCAGGTCACAATAGCTCAGGGCGCTCTCCCATTTGCTCTCGTGACTTTCTAGAAGAACACAACATTCTCCCTGCCTGTGTGTTGTTTGATCATGGACGCCTCCTTATTTTATGTAAAATTTTAAGTCGAAGGCTCCGTTGGATCTGAGAGAATGTTTCAGTACTTGAATGCTGCCTCTCAGGTGCCTTTGCAGATAGGCTCAAATGCTCCTGCAGTCCCCGAACTCCCCTCTTTCACGGTTAAGGGGCTGTCACCGCTCCCCAGCGGTCCACCAAGCAGCGGCAGAAGCCGTGCCCAGGACTTAATGCAGGGAGCCGTGCAAGCAAGCTGACATGCTGTCATCTCAGGAAGGGCAGGACCAGAGGGAAGACTGATGGATGGGAACTTGGAGGGGCTGCCTTCGCTTAATGATTTTTGCATAGATTCCTGAATTGTGGCTTCTTTGCCAGAAAACAACAACAACAGTAATAATAATAATAACAACAGTCTAGTAATGCAGACTGCTGTGGAGCCAGGGATGTGTCATCTTGTGGGGGGATGACAGTTTGTTCTCTTAGAGCAAGCATCTGTCTCTACCTAGATGCACTTTATCTTGTGGAAGATGAAGAGGCGTCCGGGTGAAGAAGAGGACAGAGACCTGACCCCAGAGCGAGACGGGAAAAGCTGTTGGTGATAATCAGATGCATGGACCCGGATCCTCTATCAGAAGGGAGAATGTGTTTGAGATTAGCGGGTTATCAGAGAAATGCTTGCACTTATTCTTTGAATAAGTTACCAGCTATTTCTCTTCGTTCCTGAGGGCAAAGTAATAATTCAGAAAAGCTGGATGTGTTTGTCAGATGGAGGAAATGACTTTGGTGTGTCTGTTCAAGTCGCCAAACCAGCTGAGGTGTATTGAGTACCTAGTGTGCGTGGAAGATCGGAGAGCGCCTTCCATGCCAAGTTAAAGATTGGTTACTTTATCCTAGAGCCAGAATGGGAAATTAAAGTCCTGGGTTAGAAAGAAACTGTTATGTTATGTCTCTCTATCCTTCGTGTGACTGCCACTAGCCAACCCAGCTAGCCCCCATGCTGCTCCTCCATGGGTCCACGTCCAACCATTCAGTGACCGTGGCTTGCACTCTGCCCGCACCGTCTCCCTCCTCCGCAGCTCCTCTTTGCCGTCTGCACTGCCCCTGCACAGTCCGCACTGCCCCCGCACCGGGCCAGGCCTCGTGATGTCCCAGGGACACTGGAGCAGGAACAGCCCAACTGTTCTTTTCTCGAAACGCAACATTGCTGTCACCTCCGAGGAGTCCACCCTGATTTCTCCCACCCCCACCCCCCGGGGTCTTACTGAGCCAGGCTGTGCTTCCTGTCCCTGAAGCTCATCCTGTGGCATTTTTACTATCTGTTCCCTTGAGAGTGTCGGCCCAGTAGGTACCATGAACTTGAAAACAAGAACTGTGTCTTTTAGAGCTTCTGTTTCGTGTGCCTAGAACAGAGCCCAGTGAGTGCTTATTCAGTGAATGGATGGCATCCTGAGGCTCAATAGACGTGGAAGTGGGTATGAACAGATGCTACGCATTTTTGTTCCTTGCCATCTGTGTCCCTTGTGCTAATAACTCATCTCACAGTCGCTCCCAGGAAGGTTGCGCGCTGCTTTCAGAGAACCTTCTAAGGGTTCGCCCATGTTCAGTTTTTGTTTAATCCTGATTCTCTTGGTAGGGAGTCTGTGTCCCTCACAGTCAGTGGAGTATTTCTGAGAGCTTTGACTGTCTTGGGACACATGGAGAAAGTCAGAAAAGGCAGGGGTGGATCTGAGGAAGCATAGGTACAACTTTCTGGGAGTGAAAGGGATGGAATCATCTTGCTATTCTAATCGTGGTGCCGAAGCATTGTTAGATCAGTTGCAGTAGGTTATGTGAGTGTCTTGAATTACAAAACAGAGTTTAAGACAGAGTAGAGAGAGCATACAGGCCACGTCCTTCGTGTAACCTTGGCACGACCATTTGAAAATTGCTGGTATGAACTGGCCTTGGCTAACTTTCTGTTCACAGACGAGCGGCGGAGTCACCCCAGATTTTCTCTTTAAGTGGAGAATTCCTTTATTGACCCAAGTTCATGATAGTAAAGTGAAGTATCCTGTAGGGGATATTGCATTCATAACCTTTTCGAAGACAGGCTAATCTTTTTTTTTTTTTTTCTAATGATTTTTATTTTTTTCCATTAGAGCTGGTTTACACTGTTCTGTCGGTGTTCTACTGTACAGCAAGGGGACCCAGTCACACATACATACATACATTCTTTTTCTCACGTTACTCTCCATCACGTTCTGTTGTAAGTGACTAGATATAGTTAGTTCCCAGTGCTATATGGCAGGATCTCAGGTTAATCTTTCTCTATACTAGCGCACTGGCCTCTACCTCGTTGGCCAAAAGAGAGCACCCCAAGTCAAATTAACTTCCTTGTGTGTTAAACCCCATTGTGTGACACAGGAATAATGGTACCTTACCCGTTGTTGTCTCAGGTTACCAGCCAAGTGCCAGGCACTTAAGTGTTAAATAGATAAATTGTTCAGGCAAAGCTATTAGCGGAATGATCTAATGACCATAAACAAGAAAGTGTGTGTGGGCAACTTACAGTTGAAGAATTATGTTTTAATAAGCGGTGAATTATTGGGGTATAAATCCAATATTAATTGTCATCAATAATGGATGAAATATTATAAGCATTCGCTTTGAGTATTAAGCTCTGCTGCCTCTCCCATTAAGTGAAAGACTAAATTTTATAGTTTGGAAAAAGACAAGGAAATATAATTTAAAAGTGCATTTAGTAGCGAAAAGAGCTCAAGGGGAATAAGTTCGGTGTCACAAAGTATTCCTAAGTGGATGTCCTTGAGTTCCGCCTGAGTCGATAGGGAGTGTACCGTGAATAAAAGGAAAAAGAATGACAGGTCAGAAATGTTCGCAGTCCTCTCCCTCCTCACCGGCCGAGGGCCTGGTCCTCTGCTTGTCTAGCCTGCCCTCTGCTGTGGGATCGGGAAGCGAATGATTAAGCTGAGATTAGGCCAGATTACCCTGCAAGAGACACGGGGTGCACGGCGGGGGGGGGTATGAGAACAGCCAGTGTGGGGGCTTCTAGACGAGAGGAGGGTGAGATAGGAGGCAAGATGCGGCCCAGTTGCCCCGTGAACTGGAATTCGGGGCAGAGAGGTGTCACAGAGGCAGTTTAGGAAGTCTTTGTGTGCCAGGCGCCATAGAGAGTTTCCGCGCCCTCCCTTCCACCCCGCTGTCCATGCCCCCCCACCACCACCAGAAAACGTTGGCCAAGACCTAAAAGCTTGACACCAACTCTCCCTGGTATCAGATGTACGTGTCCTTTAAATGGAATGCACATCACCAAAGACCCCTCCATGGGTCTGCAGCCACTGACACTGTTTAAAATAGATGGTTTAAAAATCCCTAGCTGCTTCTGTATAATGCAGGGTTGTAAAGCTGTAAGTATAGACATGTATCAACTTAGAAACGTCCTTGGCTCTTAGGTTGACTGCGTTATCAGTCATACTCCATAAAACTCCACTGGCAGCACTTGACACTGGCGGGAGTTCTGGTACCCGCCTGCGAAGTAGTGGAGTCACCCTAATGTCAAGTGCGCGTAACCTGGATGGTAGAATTGTCCATCCTGGTGGAGCGAGAGCCCAGGTCACTGTACACTAGACGGCGCCTGTCTTTAGTGTTCAGGAAGGATTCTGTGGCTTGGGAGCCTGGGTGGGGTACCCGGCTCCTTAAGCTGGAAGGAGTTCTGTGGTGGTCCTACCGCGTGATCGCCGAGTCCCGGTCGCTGGATGAGGAAGTCACGCCTTCAGCCGCAGAGAACACCGTACGCCTGTGTTTGCCACAGCTGGCAGAGCATGGCGAACTGAGTGGCTGAAACAACAGAAATGTGCTCTCACCACCCTGGGCACTGGAAATCCAAAATTAAGGTGGTGTCAGGGCCATGCTCCCTCTGAAGGTGCTAGGAAGGGTCTTTTTCAGGCCTCTCTGTTCCTTGGCTTGTGGCAACCTAACTCCAGATTTCCTCTTTTTATTTTTTTTATTTATTTTTTATTTTTGGCTTTTTGTCTTTTTAGGGCCGCACCGGGGTCATACGGAGGTTCCCAGGCTAGGGGTCTAATCAGAGCTGTGGCCACTGGCCTTCGCCACAGCCACAGCAACGCGGGGTCCGAGCCCCGTCTGTGACCTGCCCCACAGCTCACGGCAATGCCGGATCCTTAACCCACTGAGGGAGGCCGGGGATCGAACCCGCAGCCTCATGGTTCCTAGTCGGATTCGTTTCCACTGCGCCACGATGGGAGCCCCCCAGGATTTCCTCTTTTTAGAAAAACACCAGCCACATGGGCTTAGGGGCCCACCCTCCTCTGGTCTGACCCCATTTTAACAAAGGACATCTGCGACAATCCTAATTCCAGATACGGTCCCATTCTGAAGTACAAGAGCTCAGGACTCCAGCATATGGATTTAAGTGGGATCCCGCTGGACCCCGCCCAGAGCTCACGAGTGATGGTTTTGAGGGGTCAGGCTGAGTCCAGCGGCCCTTTGTTCACCAGAGTTCCCTTTGGGGGAGATGCGTGTAAAGTGTTCATTGATTCGGGTAACGGGGCCTCTCGGGTCTGTGATGTAATCTCGCCCTCCCCCAAGAGCTATTTATGGCCTCCAAGCCCGTGAACACCGGGATGCGCGTGCGCAGAAAAGACAATCAGCCAGACAGGCTTCTACACCCACTTGAGAGCCCTCACAGCAATCAGTCACCCAGCCTGAGCACCGCGTTAGGTTCGACATCTGAAATGTGTCTGGCATTTTAAAGGTAGGGAAGCCTTTTAAAAACATCACGTGGATGCCAGTTCCTTACTCTGATCCTGAAAGAGCCCAAACACAGGGATCCAGACACAGGAACCTGCCGGAATGTCAGAGCATGATCGAGCCTCTAAATAAGCCTGGAACCAGGACGCAGTGTACTGCCTCCTCATAGTTAAGGAAGCTGAGCTTAGTTTTTCGTACTATTAGCCCACCTGGCACGCAGGAGGCACCCACTGAAAGTTTGTGAGCAGGTGCGAGATGGAGGGCGTCTCAGTCCCCTGGGCTTGAGTCATAAAGGTCCCTGCATTCGTCCCCTTCTCCTGGCTTCTCCTGGCAGGGGTGGGAGGGAGTGGGCAGGGGGAGTTTGATGCTCTGTTTCCATGGCCGCATCGCACTGTGTACACACTCTGGGCATATCTGGGGACTTGCCAGTCAGTGATGCAACCTGGGTGGCATCGCCCGCGAAGTCAGAGAAGTTCACGTCCTGGCTTGTCAGGAATCCTACAACACAACCAATGCATGTTTTCAGAAAGCAGAAACATTATATTCCCGACCAGGCAGATGTGCACTGTCCCTGCTGGCCTTTCTTGTTTTCCCTTTTTCTCTCCTTTTGTTGTTGTTGTTGTTATAGGAATCTTTATTTTCTTGTTGTATTTTTTGGCCACACCCACGCATGCAGAAATTCCCAAGCCAGGGATTGAACCCGCACCATGGCAGCAACCCAAGCCACTGCGGTGACAGTGCCAGATCCTTAACCCTCTGTGCCACCAGGGAACTCCGTCTTCCCTCTTTAGTTCCTAAGCCAGTTATTTGTATATCCTTTCAAGCCCCGTCTTGAGGAGCTCTTCAGAAACGAGGTGTCTCTACCTGCCTGTGTACCTGTGGGCAGACTCACGTGTTGCCTTCTCTTCCCTGCCAGCATCTCCTGGACCCCTGCTCTGTAGAGCCATCTATTTCCTTGCGTTATGGGGACCTCTACACATGTCTGTCTGCCAGTAAGACGTGCAGTCTCAACTGCATTTGTTGTTGTTGCTGTTCTTTATTTCCCTAATACCTGGCCCGGTGCCCAGCTAGCACAAACTAGGTGTTCATTACAGGGTCATTGATAAACTGACCAAATAAATAAAGGAGTCCCCGCTGTGTGCTTATGTTACACTGTGTCATGAAGGACCAAAGAAATGTCATTGACGGTAGGACATTCTTCCAAATAGTTTACGTTGTAAAAGATAAACCGTGTATTCATTCTCAGCAAACAGCATCCTGACAATTTAATAAGTTCACAGTAGTACAGTAAAAAGAGCACTGCTCATAGGCTCAGGAGGTTTGGAGCCCAGTCTTGGCTCCACAAGTTTTCATCTTCTGTGACCATGGGATGTAACTTCTCTGACCCTCAGTTTGTTGATCTGGAACATGGGCCTAATGCCCGTCTTAAAGGATTATTATGGGTAGTGGAGGGAATGAGCCGTGTGAGCTTTGCGAGTGAGAATGTGACGTGTAAATTAAGGTATGTGGTGGTTCTGACACTGGGCCCCACGCGAGTTGACACAGGCAGGCAGTGAATGGTCTGAGTCTCTAGGCAGGAGGGGGCAGTAACACACAGGCAGGCGATGAATGTGACCTGAGCTTCCAAGACCAAGCGGTCCTGGATGGCCAGAGGGAAGGAGAGCAGATCGAGTAACAGCACATGGTGGCGGTGGGCAGGGAGTCCGGGCGGGGCCAGTGGACGAGCCCAGTAGCCAGCACAGAGGGCTGATCACCGGTCCCGAGGCTGCTCTCCCCATCGTGCCGTGTAGGTGGAAGGCGCCTAAAGCTTCACTGGCACCAAGTGAGCTAACTCGCTTGTCCTGTTCCGTATCCGTGCTGTGATTTGATGATGATGCTTCGTTACAATAGAGCTGGAAATCGTGAGAAATCGCACGCCATTCCCCAAGCCCGCCGCACCCTCTTCTGCCATCACTGTTTACACACGTCCCTCCATGGTTGTGGAAATACGGTCCTGTCCTCTGTGACGGCCCATCTTCGCAGAATCAGCTATAGGTCTTGTCTTCTCTGTTCCCGATAGCAGACCCACTCCTGCTCGGTCTTTTTCCCTTCCGCTCAGAGCACTGCCCCCCACCCCCGCACCTGCACTGGAGTAGCCGTGACAGCTACTGTGCTGGGACAGTTTCTTCGGTGTGTGTCTCACCTGGAAAACAGGGAAGGTAGTCTGTCCACCTGTTAACCTCTGGCGCCTCATGGAGCCAGGATGATCCCATTCCAGCAGGTGCTCCGTGATTGGAAGGAAAGGTGGGAGGTAGGAAGCCCTTTTCAGACTCTGGACTTAACTTGCAAGAAAGGCAGGTCTTGCCAATAGAAAGAGCAGTGTCTGGATTACCATTCGAAAATGGACTTGATGGAGTTCACGTTGTGGCCCAGAGGAAATGAATCTGACTAGTAACCATGAGGATGCAGGTTTGATCCCTGGCCTCGATCAGTGGGTTAAAGGTCTGGTGTTGCCATGAGCTGTGGTGTAGGTCGCAGACGAGGCTCGGATCTGGCGTGGCTGTGGCTGTGGCGTGGGCCAGCAGCTACAGCTCTGATTTGACCCCTAGCCTGGGAACCTCTATATGCCATGGGTTCAGCCCTAAACAGCCAAAAAAAAAAAAAAAATGGATTTGAAGGATGATAAGAATGGATCGGGATCATGTGACCAATCGGCTGACTTGTCTGCAAGTCTTGAGCGGGTGCCTTGTTCAGTCCAGTGAAATGGCTTCAAACTTACTTCTTTTGAGGCTGACATATCTTTTGGCTTTTGGCAGAAACAGTGATCATGTAGCTTTTTTAAATTTGCAATTGAGGGAGTTCCCGTCGTGGTGCAGTGGTTAACGAATCCGACTAGGAACCATGAGGTTGCAGGTTCGATCCCTGCCCTTGCTCAGTGGGTTAACGATCCGGCGTTGCCGTGAGCTGTGGTGTAAGTCGCAGACGCGGCTCGGATCCCGCGTTGCTGTGGCTGCGGCGTAGGCCAGTGGCTACAGCTCCTATATGACCCCTAGCCTGGGAACCTCCACATGCCGCGGGTGCGGCCCTAAAATGACAAAAGGCAAAAAAAATTACAATCCTAAATATCCGTTATGATTTTATTTAAACATGCAGAGTTCTTATGGTATAATTCCTGAGGATACTGGAAATAAATTGATGAAAGCACTCATCAAAGGAATGAATGAATGAATTATTAGTTAAGCAGTTTTTAAATTAGCTGGCTAGGTGCCTTGCCTAGATGGTAGGTATTTCTGTGTACACTTTTCACGTTTCAGGAATGTGCACCATTCTCTGTGCACAGCAACTTCCTTGAGTTGAATGTAACTACAGTATGATAATGCTTTTAAATTGAGCAATTCTAAAGACAGGTTATTTTGAGACCAAAAGAACGGAATTTGGTGTCAACATCTAGTATTTAAAAGAAAAAAGTGAATTCAGAGTTTGCCAACTATTATTCAATAAGTGGCAGAAAACATAATGTAAATGGCATTTTTAAGAAATGTATTTTGGAATCCTTGGTTCTTAAGTAACGAAGGGAAACTAGAAAAGCTACAGTTTTTTAATTCAAAGGAAAACAATACGCCGTGTGATTGACTTTTTTTTTTTTTTTTTACTTTTGAAGAACCTCAGTGTGTGTGTATGGGGGGGGGTGTCATCCTTCAGTCTCCTTCTTTCCTCCAGCCCGTCCCCCCTCCCCAAGCCTCATGTCAGCTCTTTCCTTCCTGTCATTACCACGTGGGTTTTTTTGGAAGGGGCGTAGAGGTCGGTTTAACCTATGGTCCATTCAAATTCATTAAAAAAAAATTGGCTGATCGATCATGAACTCCGCTGGATTAAGTGAACTCCCGTGGGTAGGCGGACTAGCCCAAATACAATCCCCACAGAAGCCAAGCGAATATTCTCTTTCATTGCGGATATGCTGTGGGCACGAAGGAAGGATTTAGTCCAAAGCGCCTTAGGGTTTTGTTCAGTCCAGGGTGTAATTTTTACCTCCATTGCCTATAGCCATCTCCTTGACATCATGGAAAAGGACTTTTTTTTTCCTAATGAAGCATGAAAATTGATTGTATCTTGCCAGGAGGGTTCTTCCTAAGTCTTAAGATATTAAAGATTTCATGAGAACCACATGAAGAATATCTTCCTGAATCATTTACATTTTCCCCTTTTGTAGGCTTATGTAACCATGCAGAAAATCTAATAATAAGTGTGCTATTAGTGTTCCGTGTGCCATCCTGCAGGCAGCCGTGCTGTGGGGGTAAGAAATACTGGTGCCCAGAGTTTGTGGCGAGCATTAAATTGCACCGTGTCTGAAGTTAAACCCTGTTGGAAACTCTATAGCTAATTGGGACAGAGAGTCCATTTTTGTCAAGCCCCCCCCACACACTCCTTTCTGTCTCTATTCAGTCCTTTTTCTTTACAGCAGAAGGAGCTGTAGAGGCCATGGAACATATTCACTAGGGAATGTGTTTTCCAAAGCAGGTAGCTGCAACTATTTTGAGTCTCTAATCAATGCTGGTCTAACACAGGTGATGCTAACCCATAGCAGAGCAGGGCATAGGAGTTTCCACTGTGGTTCAGCAGGTTAAGAAACCGTCTGGTATCCTTGAGGATGCGGGTTCGATATCCAGGCCTTGCTCGGTGGGTTAAAGATCCACGTCGCCGTGAGCTATGGTGTAGGTCAAAGACGTGACTCAGATCTGGCGTTGCTGTGGCTGAGGTGCAGGCCTGCAGCTGAAGCTCTGGTTCCACAACTAGCCTGGCAACCTCCATATGCCAAGAGTGCAGCCTTAAGAAAATAAAATTAAAAGAAAGAAAGAACAGGGCACAGACAGCTAAACAGGGGCTTGAGATAGCCCTTAAATTATTAACAATCATAGGAGAGCAATAAAGAGGAGAAAGCAAAGATGCAGACAGTATCAGGGGAATTTCCCCAGCACTTATTTACAAATCACAAGGAGTTTATACTGCCCAACCCTTCTCATGATCCAGAATTGAAGAAAGCGTTCTGTCAGGGTCCCCCGAATCACCCCGATCCTCAGGGTGAGAGATTGAAGAGGGAAGAATTTTTAAATTCTCCTGTTTTTGTAACCAGGCGTGGAGGGACATTGGGAGGGCAAGGAATACACGTTATCTGTTGTAGATAAAGGAATGGCAGCATCATGGACAGCCGTGTCCTCAGAGACACTTTTCCCGCAGACAGTTGCTTTGGACCCTAAGCACCAGGGCTGTAGTTCTTAAAGTTTAACTACTTGTGCTTGGGATAAAAAAAAAAAGTTTCCTGTTGAAGATGGCTTAGTCATGGGAATCAGTGAAGTGGAGCTTGTGCAACAGTTTGTCCTTTCCAAATCCTTGTGCCTTCCTGATAATCCCAGCGCCGTCGGTAATGCACCTTTCTCCTGGGTGTTCTTTTCTTTTCTTTTTTTAATTTGGTTGAAGTAGAATTGATTTACAGTGTTGTATTAATTTCTGCTGTGCAGCAAAGTGATTCCGTTATACGTATATTTTGTGTTCTTTTCCATTATAGTTTATCACAGGACTTTGACCTTATTGCTTATCCGTCGTGTATGTCCTCCGCGAATCCCAAGCTCCCCATCCTTCCCTCCCCTGCCCTCGTCCCCCTTGGCAACCACAAGTCTGTCCTCTATGTCTGTGGGTCTGTTTCTGTTTTGTAGATAGGTTGATTTGTGTTGTATTTTAGATTCCACCTATAAGTGATACCATGTGGTATTTCTCTTTTTCTGTCTTACTTCACTTAGTATGGTAATTTCTGGGTCCCTCCATGTTGTTGCAAGTGGCATTATTTCTTTCAGTTTTGTGGCTGAGTAATATTCCATTGTGTATGTATATATATATACATGTATATATCTATATCCACACCACATCTTTATCCATTCATCTGTCAGTGGGCATTTAGGTTGTTTCCATGTCTTGGCTGTTGTGAATAGTGTTGCTATGAATAGAAGGGTGCATGTACTTTTCAAATTATAGTTTTGTCTGCATGTATGCCCTGGAGTGGGATTGCTGGCTCCTATGGCAATTAGACTTTTAGTTTTTTGAGGAACCTCCATATTGTTTCCTGTAGTGGCTGCACCAACTTAGGGTTTGTCCTTGACGTTCTTTCAATGTCATGTTGATGTCTCGGCACATCTGGGCTCTGTTTGCTGGGGGCAGGGGACTAATGTGATCTGATCCAGCCTCTCTCATCCTCTGTCCTTGTGGCACTTCTGCCAAGTCACCAGGTGTGTGGGAGAGCGGGTGCCTTTTCACAGCCCACCCAGGAAGTGTTCTTCCAAAGCAAAGTCAGGGCTCACTGCTGCCCCGGAGCTGGTCAGGCTTTGTGCATTTCTGTGCAATTTGATGTTTTCAGGGGCTCTGGCTCAGGCCATGCTCTCCTCTTTTCCTTGGAAAAATAGGAGAAAATGTGCAGGGTTTCACCAAAGGTATTGTATGTTGAACAGCCGTGTTTCTTTTCTCTGCAAGTTTCTCCTTCAACAATATTCCCATAATATTGGTGTGCTGAGGTTTTCTCCTTTTATCGCAGCCCGCAGCTCATCTCCATGTCAGACAGAGGTGGGGACCGCTGATTTGGGGGCGCATTTACCCTCCAGACCCCACAGCACCCTCTCAGTGCTGCGAACCCAGAGTAACATCCTGCTCTTGATGCATCAGCATTTATACCTTCGGAGACATTTTCTCTTGAATTGATGCTCACTTGGACCTACGATATTTCATTAAGGTCCAGAGGTGCTCATTAAAACAAGCATCAGAGAGCAGGCTAGTGGTACCTCATCGCTGTGAATCCAAGAAAGGGCTCTGTGGAACTTATTATAGAAGGCATTTATAGATTGTTAAATTAAAGGATTAGTGTTGTGCTAAACCGTTTTTAGGCTAATCAGTTGTGGGAAACCAGATTTGATGTTGAAGCTGACTTGCACCATGGTTTTATAGTAAGAAAAGTTGTAAAGCATCTGTTTCTTCTCGTAAGCCCTCTAGCTTGCTAATTGACTTTATTTTGCAATTTTGCACTTAACTGAATATGATTTTGCCCTCTAATTTTGTTATGTGTGAGTTTTATTTTTTTCCAACTGGATTGTAAACTCCTTTTTAATGGGGACACTGTTCTGTTTTTTTTGTTTGTTTGTTTTTTGTTTTTGTTTTTGTTTTTTTTCTTGTTCCTCATCCTAAAAGCTTCTGGTGCCATTCTAGGTGCAGAGCAACTGTTAATTCGTTGAGTGATTGCCACATCATTAGGATGTCATTGCAGTGGTATCATGTGATTTATCTCATAGTGATTCCTGTGCAATATTGTGTCTATTTATAGAAAGACACTGGCATTACCCGTTGACCTGTAACTAGGTTGTTATCTGGAGTAAGAAAAGTGCTACAAAGTTCGTAGGTACCTTGAGGAGATAAACAGGTCTAACCTGGGTGTGATGCCATTAACCTCAAAAAGAAGTGGTTTCCAAACCACCCCCAGGAATGGGCTGGATTCCACTACCAAGAAATGTGGGTGGAACGGATCCAAAGCTCTATTTGTCATTTACCTTTCACGTGGCTATTGTTAATAATTGCCTTTTGCTGGTGCACAACAACATGTCCGTGAGGCAGATAGAAAATAAAATAAGTAACCATTGCATCCAAGGAAAAACCAAGGCACAGAGAGTAAATGTTAGATCATCTTTAAGTGGTGGCCAGATCCCCTGTAAGTAGAACCATACTATCAATCCATAGTGGATATAAGAAAAGTGATGGTTGCGGACTTTAAGGAATGAGCCTGAACCACAGTAAAACCAGGTCATTCCACTTGGGCCTCGTCTGGCATCCTGTCACATGCCCACTCCCTGCCGTAGAAAGCTCTCGTCCCCCTTCTCCACTCTACCCCAGCCACATTTTCATGGTCTTAGCTATTAATACTATCATAAAGGAGTCAATGGGTGGCATACATGGGCCCTTAGCATCTCAGAAATGACACTTATTACCAAATGGAACCCACTTTCTCAAAATGGACAGGTTTGGGGCTCAATGTATAACAGACTAAATGGGGTTACACATTTCTGCGTTGGAGGGATTTTCCTGTTTGCAGTTTCTTCCTAACGTACCCATCTATTCCAGCCGTGAGTTTCTCTCCTGTTTTCTCTCAACTTCTTTTTCATCCTCTTCTTTCTCCTTATACTTTCTGTTTCTTTTAATTGCTTTTCTCTTCTTTCTCACTGGTCTGGCTCTGGGCCTGAGGAGGCCAGGGATGTGGGAGGATTCAGGCTCCGTGCCAACCTTTCTTCCAAAGCACACTCTTCTTCTTGGCATGCACGGAGATGCTCAGCTCTTCTGTTTTTCTAATATTCCTTCCAGCTTTATAAAAGAGAAGTAGGTCAGATTTGCGAAATGCCTTGACTAGTTGATTTTAAGAAAATGTGTATCAACAACGTTATGTAGCGCTAACTGGCTTTTTGTCTCTGGCCTGGCCTGGATTTAATCAACCAGTTATTATAGTACAGAAATTTTGCAATACCACTTGGTCCAGTAGAGAAAGAAGTCAAATGTTTAAATATTGGTGTTGAAGAACAGATTAGCATATTCATATCTCTTGCTAGATATTTCCTCTTTCCTGACCAACTGAAACGTGACTAGTATTAATTGGAAATGTTAACGTCTAGGAGCTCCCATCATGGCTCAGCGGACATGGATCCGACTAACATCCATGAGGTTGGGGGTTCGATCCCTGGCGGGTTAAGGACCCAGCTTTGCCGTGAGCTGTGGTGTAGGTCTCAGATGTGGCTCTGATCTGATGTGGCTGTGGCTGTGGTGTAGGTCAGCAGCTACAGTTCCAATTGGACCCCTACCTGGGAACCTCCATATGCTACGGGTTCAGCCCAGAAAGACAAAAAAAGTGTTTTTTAAAAACAAGAGATATTAACATCTGTGAAGATCATAAGGTTTTTTGGTAGAATAAACTCTCACTTATCCACATGCTTAGAGAAAGTCAAAAGCATAAAATGACTATAACTACATCATTTTTAGTTCCTGTATTAGCCAATTTAGCATATATAGCTGCTTGAATAGATATTCACTGTTTTAATTTACAATGTTGATTTAATATAAGGAATGGTTATTTTGCTGAAACCAAGTTGCTCCTTAACAACATAAATATTTTACTGACTGCAACAGCACAGACCTATTAGCTATTCATTTTTAATTAACAAAATATTTGTATTCAGTTGGACATTTTTAAGGCGATTATGGTTCCTTCTTGTAAGGAAATTGTTATTCCTAGAGTATGGTTTACCATTCATTTGCTTTGCAAAACCATACTTTCTAGGCAGTGTGAAAGCAAATTGAGCCCAGTTCACGCAAATCGATTGCATTGCCCTGATTTCCGAGACTCTAAAATGTGAACTCCCAACTTCAGGGACTGCCTTACCCACCACCACACACCCCAAGCCTGCCTCTGGAATGATTCCACTCTTAGGACTCAATTGCTATTTGCTGATTAAGATTTAGTTCAGGGAGTTCCCTTTGTGGCTCAGTGGTTAACGAACCCAACTAGCATCCGTGAGGAGATAGGGGTTTGACCCCTGGCCTCACTCAGTGGGTTAAGGATCCGGCATTGCAGTGAGCTGTGATGTAGGTCGCAGATGCGGCTCAGATCCCGTGTTGCTGTGGCTGTAGCGTAGGCCGGCAGCTGCAGCTATGATTCAGTCCCTAGTCTGGGTACTTCATATGCCACGGGTGCGACCCTAAAAGGAAGAAAGAAAAAAAGGGATTTAGTTCAGTTAATGTATATGCCAAAATCACTTACCAAGTGCTTTTGACAGTTAGTTACAAATTGTGCTGTAAGGTTCTTCCAGTTTTATTTTGTTACTCATTTAACTAGCTTTAGAAAATAGTTGATTCCATCCTATAAGTTGAATTACAAGACAGTGCTAAGTGAAATAAAGTAGAATTTGAAACTGTATGTTCAGAATTATTTTAATTGCTTAAATATACATGGGTAAATGTGAATTTTAAATATATGTATACATTATATATACATTGAATATTTTATATATATAGTGCCAAAAATAATCAAAATATAAATAATGGATATATCATGTTGGTGGGATCGTGAGTAATTTTTATATTTTGGAAGTTTTTGTACTTCCAAATGTGAGTATATTTTATTTTTATATTAGGAAAAGCAAAAATATGTTAAGTCCTACATTACAAATATTAGTTTTGGTGATAAGCTAGACATCTGAAAAAAAATTATTTCTTTTCTCGTGGCTGTCTCAACTTTTCCTAAGGCCAACTTTGTGTGCTAGTTCTTTTTATGACATTACTCAGTTTTTTGCGTTTGTTCTCAAAACTTTATAAAACCAATGGGAGAGCAGTTTTAGTAGCTTCTTTTCTTTACTAGAGCTGTAACGTTCAGAACTTTGATTGTTATTAGTGAAAAAAAAGAGTGGACCCAAGTGAAAAACGGTTGCATTTAAAAAATATGTCCAGGGCAGTATGATTAATGTGGAAAGAACAGCTCCTCCTAAGCTTGATGGCAGAAGCAGCGGTGCTGCCATTCTCCATCTGGGTTGCCGGGAGCGCAATCCTTGAACCAACAACCCTCTGCATCCATTCTCTCTTCTGGACATTATCGTATTTATAACACTCATCTCGTGCAGGATTCCTGCGAGAAGCAAATCAGATAATCATGCATATGAAAATGCTTTGCAGGACAATCACGACATCGTCACCACCAGCATTATTTCCCATCTAAAAAGGCAGACGAGGTCAGATGCAGATGTTTCCTTTATCTTGGCCCCGGAGCCAGGGAAATCCAGAGTTTTTTCTCTCTGCCCTCCAGCCTGACGAGTCAGAAGGTAAATACCAGTATGGCTCTTCATAAGGCACAGCCTCAGAGTTCATGACAGGTGATTTCTTGGTTTCCGTTAGCAATTCAGAGACCATTATACAAAGCAGTCATCCTTTGCGGAGGCAGAGAAAAACTCATTTTCCAAGGCAAATAGTCTCAAGGCAAGGATTCAGTCCTAGTAGAATGAAATTGAGAAGGGTAGTTTTATCTTTGAGCTCCGCTAGCAACTAGGCAGATGTTGGAGATTATCAGAGATGCTTGTGGGGGCCGAAAGGTATTGAAGACTTGTGCCCCCTTCGTACGCCTTTAAAGACCTGTAATCGCTCAGAAGCCGAGAGTGCAACAGTTAGAGGTTAACAGACGTTAGAGGTTAACCCCATCTTCCCCATTCATCAAGTGAGTAAAGTTGATCACGCAGCGCAGGCTTGCGACGCTGCTACTCCATGGCTCCTGCCTTTTATTTGCAAGGATGCATGTTGTTCTTCCAAACCTTGGGGCCATAACTAGGGGACAGAAGAGCTCTGTTGGATCTTTGGGTTTATTTGTTCCTGGGCATGAGCAGAGATATTACTGGAGGTGGAGCAGAATAGGGGAGACCACGTACTGCCCATCCTTCTGTTACCATTTTCTTTCCCCCTTTCTTTCCCTTGCTTTTTAGGGCTGCACCTGCAGCTTCTGGAGGTTCCCAGGCTTGGGATCAGAGCAGAGCTACAGCTGCTGGCCTACACCACAGCCACAGCCACACAGGATCCGAGCCACATCTGCGACTTGCATCACAGCTAATGGCAACACCAGATCCTTAACCCGCTGAGCGGGGCCTGGAATCAAATGGCATCCTCATGTACACCAGCAGGGTTCGTTACTGCTGAGCCACAACAGGAACAACTCCCGTTGTCCTTTTGAATATTAAAAAAAGAGGATCTTTAGACGACTAGATAGACAATTTGAAGTTACTGTAACACACAGGGGAAAAGCTTCCTTCTACTTTTAATGGCCATAGAGTGATTTGTAGAAGTGAAGATTGTAGGGTGGGGGCTGTGGGGCTGTCCCAGGTAGAGGTGGTTAGTTTACTTTTGCTCACTAATTGAATTTAGTTTTATCAATTTAGTAATATCTGTTAGTTCCAGAGGTTATTCTGTCAAAGCATCTAGGAGTGAGTTTTATGGCTACAGTATATCAATTATTTTGAATACATATTGAAATAGAGATACTTTTTAACATTTCAGATGTTGACACATCCCCCAGATTTGAAAATCTTTGTTCAGCACTCTGTAAAACATCAGTACAAATTAATGCAGTTTCGTAGATTATGTACTAAGATGCAGATCAAGACATGTGCCAGTTAATGAACAAAACAGGAGAGAAGCGTTTGTCAAGTCTGTCCATCCCTATGCCTCTTTATGTTTTTTATTGTTTAATATCTTATTCCCTGAGTATGTGTGATTTGGGATTAGATGTGCCAATTGGAAAACCTCGGAGGTTCAGAAATTCAAAGACATGTGAAATATAAAGCTATATTCATTTAACAGATACTGTTGGGCATATAAAATAGAACCTCCATCATCTATCTTTAGAAGCAGAAGATTAAACAGAAATGTAATTAATTTGCCGACTCTGCTTCCCTTATTGAGACATTTATTAATGTTGATCTTTAATCATTAGTTTCCTTATCTGTAAAACAAAGTCTATTATGACTTCAAGGTCCATTTGTAACAGGATTAGGTGTAGTTCCATGCCACCACCACCCTACCCCCACCCACCACCACACGCACACATACACACACATGCAAAGACTTAAAAAATTAGACATTTATTTTTCTCTCACATAAAGGAGGTTGGTAGGCAGGATTCCAGGGCAGCTTACCAGGGTCAGTGACCCAATCCTGTTGTTTCTGTTTTACTTTTCCTAGTGTATCTCTCATGTACAAAACGGCTGCCTAAGCACCAGCCTTTCCTTTAGTATTCCCGAAAGCAGGAAGAAGGAAAGAAGGAGAAAGGCCTACCTATCTTTTCTTTTTTTTTGTCTTTTTTTGCCTTTTTTTTATGTAGAGCCACACCCGCGGCATATGGAGGTTCCCAGGCTAGGGGTCTAACAGGAGCTGCAGCTGTCGGCCTTCGCCACAGCCACAGCAACACGGGATCCGAGCCACGTCTGCAACCTACACCACAGCTCACGGCAACGCCGGATCCTTAACCCACTGAGCAAGGCCAGGGATCAAACCCGCAACCTCATGGTTCTTAGTCGGATTCGTTAACCACTGAGCCACGAAGGGAACTCCAGGCCTACCTATCTTTTCGAAGATACTTGCAAGAGTTAACGTACCACATTTTGGTTACTTCATGTTGGCCAGAATTTAGTCTCATTATACCCAGCTACAAGGGAATATGAAGACTTGAAAGCCTTTCAGCTGAGTGGCGACATGTCCAGTTCAAAATCAATGTTTCTACTTCTAAGAAAAAAAAGGGAGAATGCATATTTGGATGAGTGATGATTAGCCACAGATTTTGAAGGGCATGATCTCATTGACCTGTGTGGTCAAGTATGGCTATATAACAAGTATATACAAATCAGGCAACTTGAACAATATGCCTTTATTAGTGCTGCCCCTTTTTTTAGATCTGAAATTGTATTTTTAGACCTAGATCGGAATTCTTTGGTGGATTTGTGCATGTGTATCAGAAACAAAATTGTTTCTGCAAGGTGTGATGTATATAAACACAGTACACAGTCATTCGGCAATTTATAGCTGCACCTGTCCTTTCCTGCCCCCTCCCAGGGTCAGCATACTCAACACAGTGTCAACCCATACTGGCAACATGTCACATGATTAATAGTGACCAGGAAATGTATGCTTTCCATAAGAGTTGTATGTACCCAATAATGCAGTTCTTTGTGTTACGCTCCGTGGCTTGTCGGCTAAAACAGGTGCGGTGGCTAAAGAGGGAAGGACCATTCCCCTGGGATAACGGGGAGCAAGTCACTAAGAGTTATAGCTCTCTGTTTTCAGCTCTATGGGTAAGATCATTCTTGAAAGTCAGAGAGGAAAAAAAAAAAAAAAGACATCACACGTGTCTTTTATAAAGTTGTCCCCCGTATTAGTAGCTAATTAAAACCAGGACTCTTCTTTGGGCTAGAATGTCCACGAGGTGTTTGTGACTGTGTCACATGGTTGTCACTTGGAGGTTGGCATCTCTTTCTTTTATTCAGTGCATCCATATTAAGTGCCTCTGAGATTCTTAACCAACCGACAAATCCAGAAGTCTCTTTTGTTATATTCTAAGCCCGTTGGTGCTCCTGATTGTGGCAAAGAGGTGAGCTCATAGGATGCCAGAGCCAGAATTTAGCTGGGTGGTGGGTTCTGAATTCATGTGGCACTGCTGTGTGATATAATGTTGTTTCCTGGGAAACTGCCAGTATCCAGCTAACTCCAGGAGGACAAGTGATCAGAAAGGTGGAGGTGGTGTTCGAACTGTTGTTATTGTTGTTTTGAACGGGCAGACATGTCATGAACACTCATCGCCAAAGTCCCCTTTCCATATATCAACAGGGCCTCATGGGTAATAACAGGTAGACATCTGAGATGAGTTTTGTTTTTTAATGTTGCCTTTGGTTCAACCAAGATCAGCCACAACAAGAAACATAATCCCTGATGCTGACAAGAGGTCAGAATGAGTTGAAAGTCAGAGGAACGAATAAGTAAACAGAAAAAAATCTTTTCACATCAGCTTCCATGGGGATGGAACATATGGGGGAATCTGAATGGCCCCCTCGCTGGCAGGTGTATAAGTGGATATGATTAATATCTAGATGCAGAGAGAAGCAATTCTGCATCAGTGTGGAGAAGCAGGAAGACGTTGCTACAGCAGGAGGAAGGGAAGGAAAAGAAAAGATAACTGTTCAACGTGAGGTCATTTCAGATTGTTTAGACGTAGCTGGATTTCCATTGGTCTTACCTCGGCACTGCTTGCAAACAGTTTGCAGGTTTATTTTCTTTGTTTTTGGCTTTTTAGGGCTGCACCTGCAGCATATAGAGGTTCCCAGGCTAGGGGTCTAATCGGAGCTACAGCTGCCAGCCTGCACCACAGCCACAGCAGTGCAGGATCCAAGCCACTTCTGCGACCTGCACCCCAACCCACGGCAATGCCGGATCCTTAACCTGCTGAGCGAGGCCGGGGATCAAACCCGTAACCTCATGGTTCCTAGTCGGATTCGCTTCCCCTGCACCACGACGGGAACTCCGTTTTGCAAGTTTGCACTGTTTGACTGTTGTTTGGGCTAAGAATTGATTCGAATTGAAAAACAGATGAAAAGTAAAACACGTTTTCAAGAGGTTTCTGCTTGGTTATGTTGCGATTTTCTTCTAGTAACCGATCTGGCGAAGGCCTAGGAAGGTTAAGCTCCTACAGTGTCATTTAGGTGTTGCTCTGGTATAAAGCAGAAAGAAGAAGAAATGCTTTGAAAACCAGTAGTACAGCTTGAGTTCCCCTTGCTCGACCATTTTTAAAAAATCGGTGCTGATTTACATGATACACCTCTGTGCTTTCGATCCACACTGTGCACAGCCCTAGCTTAGCACCAGCGTGCCGGAAGGATTCGAACTGGGATCCTCGGTGGTGTCTCCACTTCTGGACGGGAGGCTCTCTGAAGGCACCAGGTCATGTTCTATTTCACATCGCACAACCGTATACTACCTGGTCCATAGAGTGTCGGTCAAATAATATCAACAAGCAGGTCACTTTCTATGTAATGATGGGGTGTAAGTTCATCCAGAAACAGGGCGGTAAGGCCACAGTTCTCTGTTGGGCTATTGGGAGGAAACCATGCTTTTTAGACTATGCAGAACTTTGGCAGGAAATCATTTCAAACGTGGTGCTTCAGACGTCATCAAATGCTGGGAGTTCGGTTTGAGGGGGTTATTCTTTGTGAAGGAGATACGCCTAATAGTCTGTCTTTGATTTATCCGCGCTGCCCAAGTGCTAATGGTGAGTGAAATGAAAATACCAGAAGGTCTTTTTGGTCATCGTTCAAGATCCACCTTTAACAGACTCTAGATGGCGTACTTAGTAAACTGGACCCTGTTTAAGCTCGAAGCTTGGAAATTGCAGCCAGCCCCTGCCGCCGCAATGCATGGTCTCATAATCAAAATGCTTTCTAGGACTGCCTGATGTGAAATTCCCACTGACCTGGGAACACAGCAGGTTGAAACTGTATTTCTGAGTCACTTACAAGTTTTACCAGATATCGTGGCCTCAATATTGAGCAGTTAACTCTGGTTCTGGTAGTTATTGCCGCAAGCCCACAATGCCATCGTGTCACCCTTTGAAATGGAAAACTTAGAGACTTGCTGCTCCCCCCAGTCCTCACCCCAAAAGTCAGTGCAAGCAGCAGAGCAGTGTGGGAGGAGAAGTGGCTGAGAGGAGGAACACTGGGAACGTTTTGAGAATACACTGAAAACCAGCTGGTTTTAAATGATGGAGGTGGAAATAGCCCCACTCCCCCCACCCCCACCCCCACCCTGGTTTCGCCCCGCTTGAAAAATCTCAGCAGGAACTCAGTTCTCCGCATAGAAGAGAAGCCTTTCCTCCTCCTGTGGTTAGACTGACCGCGTCGAATAGATTGATTCATGTCAGAGAACGTCAGCTTGTGCTGATGGAAACCCTGGCTTATGTCCCGCTTCGTACTTTATTTACTCTCCGTGGAACCTTGAATTGGCCCTGAGTTTTGCTGGGTACCTTTCAGTGGCATATCCACACAAGAAGAACCCAGTCAGCGAATACTAAGCACTCAGGATTATTCCGTGGCATTGATACTTAGTACATCCTGGAATTCATTTGTGTAACAAATACTTGGCTTGTGCCCTTTGAGTGTGTGTCGGGCACGCTGCCGCGGCATTAGGGTTGGGGAAAAGAAAGACATTTGCTTACCATCGAGGATCTGAACGTCTTGGAGGTTTTCTTTGTCTCTTTTTGTAATTCTGTAACTGAACAGCCAACAGACATCTAGTAAGCATCCATTTTTTCCAGAAAAAAAAAACACCTCTATTAGGAATAAAATAAGGTAGGAAGGGAAATAATAAAAACAGGCAGGGAGATGAAGGCAGTGTAATCCCAAAGGAACTAGACACCTGTGTGTTCTGTAGCTCTGTGCTGCCGCCTACCAGTCATCTCGTTTCATCAGACATGATCACAGCCACTGGGGGAGTGCTGCTTAAATGAGACCTTCCATATAAAGCACTAGCGTATTGTAACTGCTTTATACATATTAGCCATTATAATTCCCGCTCCTCGTTCATGCAGAGTAGGCCCTCAGTAAAGCTTAGTTTGTTTTTTGTTGGGTTTTTCATTTGTTTGACCGTGTATGTCTCCGGGGGAACCTGCCAGGCCAGGGATCAAAACTGCTCCACAGCGGTAACCAGAGCCACGGCAGTGACGGCACTGGGTCCTCAACCCACTGAACCACCAGGGAACTCCAGTAAAGGCTTGTTAAATGAGTGATGAGGGGGTGAAATTGAGTGCCTATCTATACATAAACCGAGTATAATATCTATACGATGAAATTAAGTGCCTATCTACACATCAACTGAGTATAATATCTGTACAAGGAAATTGAGTGCCTATCTATACATAAACCGAGTATAATATCTATACAATGAAATTAAGTGCCTATCTATACATCAACTGAGTATAGTATCTGTACAATGAAATTGAGTGCCTATCTATACATAAACCGAGTATAATATCTATACAATGAAATTGTGCCTATCTATACATCAGCTGAGTATAGTATCTGTACAATGAAATTGAGTGCCTATCTATACATAAACCGAGTATAATATCTATACGATGAAATTAAGTGCCTGTCTGTACATCAACTGAGTATAATATCTGTACAAGGAAATTGAGTGCCTATCTATACATAAACCGAGTATGATATCTGTACAAGTAGGGAGCTTGCAGTATGAGTGAGAATAAAATGTCCACAGTATATATACCAACAAAAATGATCTGAAATCTTAGCTTAACAACCTAGGCTTCAAACCTGCTTCTCTGCCCGGCATCACCCTCCCTTTAAAAAGAAATGACAGCAGTATCTCCAAGGAAGAGACGCAGACGCGCGTCCTTCTGTCTCACCCTGGGTGGGGAAGGTGACGAAAGGAGATGCAGGAATGAGGTGATGATGCTGGTTTCGGAGCCCAAGGTGTTGAGCTGGGAGCCTGGGGACCAGGACGGGAGAGTGTGAAGACAAGACTATCAGGCGGACACTTGAGCAACTGTCCTGGGATGTCCCCCTTTGCCAGCCCTGTCCTTCTGAAGTGCCACGACTTTTGTTTTAGGGGCATAACACTCCAGATGGTTACAAATAGCTCTGAGAGCCAGGCCTCCCCGTGCCATCCACTCAGGAGAACTAATTGCTCTGTTTCTCCATCATCACAAGGTAATGAGTGTGGCAGGTGCAGGGAGCTAGGAATGGCCACCGTTGTCTCCAGTGTGTGCTTTGGTTTGAAGCAAGCTTTAGCAGTTCGGCGGGCCACTAGGTACTAAAAGTCTGCAGCTGTGACCAGACCGGGGTAGGCTGACTCAGCCAGCTTAACAGAGGGGACTAAGGAATCCATGGAATTTGCTAGAGTCGCCCAGATTCACCAGGTAATTTTGCATTCAGTGTGACACTGCTTTCTTAGGGCTGGTTACATAGCCTCAAAAAGGTGAAACGCCCTAAGTGAAGGATTCCTAGGAGTCCAGAAACACTGACCTTTTAAGATCAAAAGGTCCTCCCTGAAGGCTGGTCTCAGAGGAAGATCAAGTATCAGGATTCATGCAGCAAGTTCAAACTGGACGGCTGCTTTGTGGGTCTGACATTAAGACAGTTGGAGGAAGAGGAGACGTTTGGGAAGAGAAAAGACAGTGGAATCTTCCGGGAAGAAAATTTATTACTGAACCTTAAAAAAAAAAAATCTGCAGGGTAAAGTTGAGTCATTTTGTTTACATCCCAAATGGTGCAATGTCCTCTTCGTTAATTTGTTTATACAAGTTTTAGGGGCCAGTTACCTTTTTTTTTTTGCGTTTTTAGGGGCGCACCTGTGGCATATGGAGGTTCCCAGGCTAGGGTTCCATTCGGAGCTGTAGCCACCGGCCACAACCAGAGCAACGTGGGATCCAAGCCGTGTCTGTGACCTACACCACAGCTCACAGCAACACTGGATCCTTAACCCACTGAGTAAGGCCAGGGATCAAACCCGCAACCTCATGGTTCCTAGTCAGATTCATTTCCACTGCACCACAATGGGAACTCCACAGCTTCGGCTACATTTTTAGCAAACAATCTAGATTTACTCCCAGAGTGCTGCCCTTGAGACCAGCCATCAGAAATTTCCTTAAGCTCTGGAAGAGGGGATAAAAGGCATATTTTAAAAGGTGGGTGTGTGTGAGCAAAATATGTCTGTTTGAAAGAGATCTTAAATGCTGTAGAAATAATTAGCCATGTGCACAAACCAAAATAATTAATACCAAATGGTACAATACCCTTTTTGAATCCTGTTTCAAAACGAAACTTGAATGAAACATCAAATTCTATCTCCTCCATTTCTCCCCCCCATGTTACTCCAGACTTTGTAATAATCACTAGTACCCTCTTGGCTCTGAAGTTCATGTACCCGTGGAGAGCCATCCTCCTTAATTTATTCATCCTGACTTTCGGATATTCGTGCCTTTGAGTGTGACACTACTGGCTTTCCATGGGGGCCCAGAGAAATAGTAACTACTGAGCATTTTAATTACCTGAAATAAATTATATGACCGTTATAAATGTACAACATTGAAGAAGCTGCAAGCTACCTGGTCCCTAGGGGTCATTTATCTAAAATAGGCAAAGACATTCTTATTTGCTCGATTCAGACTTTTTACCTTGGTGTGTTGGTCCGTCACAAATTGACAGGACTATGCTGTATCTCTTCAAACACAAACCTGCGAGATCAGGGAGATCCCGTCGTGGCACAGTGGAAACGAATCCGACTAGGAACCATGACATTGCGGGTTCGATCCCTGGCCTTGCTCAGTGGGTTAAGGATCCGGCGTTGCCATGAGCTGTGGTATAGGTTGCAGACGTGGCTTGGATCCCGCGTTGCTGTGGCTGTGGTGTAGGTAGGTCAGCAGCTGTAGCTCCGATTAGACCCCTGGCCTTGGAACCGCCACATGCCCTAAAACGACAAAAAAAAAAAAAACGTGCGAGATCAGGGGACTAATAATGATTTTAATTACCTTTTACCAAGTTTACTATCAGAGGAGTTGAAATTGGCTGAAGGGCCCCCATGAATAAGCCCAAGGCTTAAAAACCGGTTGAAGAGGGAGTCAACCACAAGGACAGAAATTTCCAGGAGGTTTACTTCCCTTCAATTGAAACATAATCGTGTTCCCTGGCTCTCAGGGCCCTTGTACAAAGCCCATCTGTTTATTCAAGCACTTGCTTGGCGATGTGGGAGTCTGAGCCTGTGTAATCCCAGGCATGAGATTTCCAAATGCTGAATATATTATTCAAGGACATAATTTTCCATTGACACATGTAAATTTAAAATGAGCTCATCAGTAATGTAGATTTAGCCATTGAGTCTAGGGGCTGGAAAACACATTTAAGGAGTTCCTGTTGTGGCTCAGCAGTAACGAACCCGACTAGCATCCATGAGGACGCGGGCTCGATCTCTGGCCTCGCTCGGTGGGTTAGGGATCTGGCGTTGCTGTGAGCTGCGGTGCAAATAGCAGACGCAGTTTGGATCCCACGTGGCTGTGGCTGTGGTGTAGGCCTGCAGCTGCAACTCTGATTCAACCTCTAGTCTGGGAACCTCCCTCCATTTGCCACAGGTACGGCCCTAAAAAACAAGACAAAAAAAAAGAAAACACATTTAAGATGTCACCTGATACATATATCCATTCCCCACCTCAAAAGTAGGTCTATAAAGCTGTTCTCTTTGAAAAGTGTTCTTATCTGGGGTCGGAAGGTTTAATCCAGTGGTCGTTAACCCAGATTCTGGGTCAGTATCGTTTAGAAACTCACCAGGGCCTCTGCTGTTCATTATGGCTTGAGAACCACTGGTCTCGTCAGTGGCCTTCCTTAGTGCATGTCTTACTCTAGTTTCTCTGCCCCATTTTATATAGTTGACGTGTTCGTTTTCTTTCTCCTGTATTACACCCCGTGTCACAGTCACAGTTATTAGTCGATTCCATGATCCCTGCTCTTTCAATCTAGACCTTCAGGATGTCAACACAAAATGCATGTGTGTTTGGTTTTTTTTTTAGAGTTCACCCCAAATACGATCAAAATTTTGTTTGCTCACATCTATCTTCCCCCAGATGTTTGACAAATACCTAATTTAAAATCTAGCTTGCGGAGTTCCCGGTCGTGGTTCAATGGTTAACGAATCCGACTAGGAACCATGAGGTTGCGGGTTCGATCCCTGGCCTTGCTCAGTGGGTTAAGGATCCGGTGTTGCCTTGAGCTGTGGTATGGGTCACAGATGCAGCTCGGGTCCTGAGTTGCTGTGGCTGTGGTGTAGGCCAGCGGTTACAGCTCCAGTTGGACCCCTAGCCTGGGAACCTCCATATGCCGCAGGTGCAGCCCTGGAAAAGACAAAAAGACCAAAAAAAAAAAAAAAAAGTCTAGCTTGCTGTCTTTGAGCTACTGGTGGAAGAGAAACCTGGTCCGAAAGAAGTTTCTACATAGTATGCTGGGATTTTTTAAAAAATCAGATAATCTAGGGCGATCTGCATAAACTATGTTCTTTCCCCTCAAAGAAGGTCAAGCAGCTCTCCCGGTGTCATCTCACTTGTCCTGATGATTCTTTGGTTTCAGGGCCATTCACGCTTGTTCTCGATCGTTTCCAAGATGAGAAACTGAGGCACTGTGACACAGTCCAGTCTCTCTGCTAAGGAAAACTGAGAAGCACTAGGGGGAGAAGCCCAACAATTACTTGGGCCTTGACTAGAGATTCTGAAAAATGTTTTCACTGAAGGGCAAAATATATCACTCTTCCCAGAACATTGCCAACAGCAAAGGGATTAGACTTGGAATTAAATACAGCCCTGGTTTAGTTCGCCTTAGCTTTGAAACTCAATGAGAAAAAGGAGCGGAACCCTTTTTTCCACAAAAAGCCAAATGAGGTCAGAAAAACCTGAAGTCTAAAACTTCTCAGTCAACAGGATGAGCAGAGAAGAGGTAAAAAAAAAAAAAAAATCCATGACCTGTGCATTTGTTTTAGTCCCTGATTCTTTTGTCCAAAGAGTGGACACTGGCCAGGAAACATAGCGGGGAAGAAGGAAATCACGTCTTGAGTGTCTCCCGTGTGTCCAGAGATAAGAAATCCAGGCATTTGCTTTGTCTGCTCTGAGTCCCATAGATTGTAAGCACAAGGAGCTTTCTAAGCAACGTGCCTAAATGACTTATTTCAATGGGTTAATGACGTCAGCACTCTTGGGAGGAGAAATGGAAAGTGGTCCCGAGGAAGGAGTGAAACCCCATCAGTGGTGCACCCCAAAGCAGCCTTTCACCTGCTACTTCTAAGCGGTGCTCTCTGCAGGCAGGGGTGCTTGTAGACACAGGAGGAGGCAAGCGGGGGCTGCTCCAGCCACCAGTCTAAAGGATGGGTGAGGACTCAGGGGCAGGGGGGTGGGGCAAAACCCGAGAAGCCATGCCTTCCTCCTTGGATGGGACACTGCTTCCCCACCAAGCTCATCCCTCGGGGTCAAAACTGCTTTTTGTTGTTTCTTAACTTAGAGGGGCCTGTGATGAAAGTGGCAGATGAGTCACCTGCCACCAGGAGTAGGTGTTCTTAGCACTGAGGATCGTGGAAGGTGGCTGCAAGCACCACTGCGTTGATTGAATTACCGCCGCTCGGCGCTCCTGGTTCAGAGGCTCCGTGTTGAGGTCGTGGTAGAAGGACAGTGGTGTCCGTGGGCCACAAGGCTAGCTGGATTCTGCTCTCAGCCACCTGAAGTAAGTCAGCATCAGGCCGAGGGGCCAGGCTGGGACCCCTTCCGTTTTGTGCAGCCAGTTAGAGGCACCTGAACAGTCGACAGAGGTCTGCGTTGAAATACAGGGAGGGGCTTGGTGGCCAAGGCTGGCCATGTGCCTGCTGTAAGATGTGAGCTGAACGAGGGGGCCGTGGCTGCACGGGGCTTCCTGCTTCTCAGAGAACCGGGGGCCTGCCTACAGGAGGAGTATTTCTTGTCCTTGTCACAGCCCAGACAACATCAGGCTCCACCTGGCCTTTCCTCTCACCTAGAGGCTGGCCTCTGAGCAGCTCAGGACTGCTTTCGGAGTTCTGCCCCCTGAAATCATGGGAAATTAAACTACCCTCTGAACACCTCCCCCCCAAAAAAAACCCTAAATTTTGTTTTCCGGGAAAAGCACGGTTCAATAAAAGCAAATTCCATCTGGGCCTACACAGAAAATTGGAGCTCAGGACATGCATAGATGGTTCTGGAACTTGGCCTTTGGTTTGCGTGTTTCTAGAGTTGGAGGCTTAAAAACGGTGCGCCGGGCTTTATTGTGGCGGGCCTGCTGTGCGGCAGGCATTGGTCCTCGGTGCTGGGGTGGGGGATACATAAATGAGGGTGTTCCTCGCTCTGGGAACTTCGGGTCTAAGCGGTGATTCTCAGTCTCCGCTGAAACTCCCCCCCACCTCAGGCTTTATGACAGGCTGGGCTTGGGGTGTGGCCCCACCAGCCGGATTTTGAAAAAATCTCCCCAGACGTGTCTAACGTGCTGGTATGTGGTAGGTTCCCAATCTGAACTGCCGGTCAGAATCACAAGAGTTTTTAAAAATAAAGATTCTTGGGTCCCAGCACGAATCTGCTGATCTCGCGAAACTACAGGGAATGCGTGTTTTTAGAGTCACGGTGTCTCTGATAACCGACGGCCCCCGGGAGCGCTCACTGCAGTGTGCTCACGTGTGGTTGCGATCTAGAAATTGTGATACTTAGAGTAGTTTTAATTTCTGTATTCTCGTAGTCAAAGCCGTTTTTATCTGTTCGCATAGTGGCCAAGCGTATCTGTAGTTGTTTTTAATGAGAATTTCACAACATTCTAAAGCTGCCGACCCACCACCAGCTCTCTCCCCATTCTGAGCTCTTTTCCCTGTCATGTTTCTGTCAGAGAACTTGTTTTCAGCCTTGTTAAAAATAATCCCTTTAGAGTGGCGTATTTTTTTAGACCCCCGCATCTAGACGTGCCTGCCGCCCTCCTCCCTTCCTGAAAGCTGACTCTAACTCTTTCCATCCCGCTTCTGTTGAACCACAAAGGCAGGGTTGGGGGTGTGTCAGGCTATGGTCATTTCCACTAAAGAGTCTCCCATTATCCTGAAATTCATTCATCATTAAAGGGCCCCACGTGGTCCTGGTAGTTGGAGTGGGGGAGCTTGTCAATCCGTGCATGTAAATTAAAACATCTTACACACTGTCCTTGAGCAAAGGTTCAAGTCAGCTGTGAAACAGAAAACAAAACCCACCCATCTAAAGCTTTTACCTGTGCCTGTCAGTGGCTTGCATAAACTCCCTGGCTGGTCCCTTCTTGTTACCTTGGTGAGCTTTCTGGGGAAGTCTGGAAGCCAATACTTTGTATATTTCCCTAACTACGTTGGTGACGGGTTCACTTTATCATTTACCTTGGAATTAATTGACTCAGTCACTGCGTTCTTGGTCATCAGCCCACCCTCAGCAAGTTAACCACAGCAAAACGCAAGCCAACTACGGACTTTTCAAGCTCAGAGAGGGAAGAAATGTCCCAATTTCTGTAGACGTGTTCTTAGAAGAAAAATAAGTGTATCAGACATGAAGATAGTATGTTAAGATCTTAATGTATAAGATACGTTATAAGATATAACAAGTTAAAGGGGTGCATTTATCTGACTTAACATTAAGACATTTCTCTATATGGGAGCTTCTTTCCTATTTTTTTTTTTTTTTTTACTTTAGGAAAAGCCTAACTTATTTTAAGAAATTATCTCAAACTGAAATCAGGGTCTTTTCTTCCGTTTCCCATTTGGATGTACACTCTGTGACAGATCAGAAAAGCAGCGGCCCTCAGCACATGTCTGGGACTGTCTGTAGCCCCTGTCATGATATTGGGACGCTGACAGGAGCGGCAAACACTGAAATGAGGCCCAGCTACCCTGCCCTCTGTGGGAATTGCATTGCAAGGAAAGCTTATTGATCCTATGTACTTCAGACTGAAGTGGAACTTTTTATAACAAATCGATGGGGGGGGGGGGAATAACAGATTTGCTAGAAAAAGAACACCAGCAAAACTCAAAATGAAAATACTTTGTGTCAGATAATGCAAATACTGAATCAGGTTGACAGAATTCTCAAAGTACTCTGGCCATTCCCATCATCCTGGTAGAATTAGGAAGGAAAAGAGGTTAATATGGACATGGGTCCGTTTCTTGGCTGACTTAGGGGTGCATACCCCGCACTTGGGGACTAAGTGCTCAATATACGTCATCTCATTGAATGGGTACATTAACCCTGCAGGGTAGGTATTATTATTCTTCTTCTCACTTTAAGATGACTCAGAGCCTTAGGGGAGGTCCCCTGCTGTGACTCAAGCCCCCCGCCCCCCAATCTCCTACTGGGTATAGCATACATTACCTCCCAGAAGCCACAGGCAGAGGCTAACCCTTTTGGGTGGGTCAGGGCCAAGTTTTTTACTCCACAGTGGGATGGAAAAAAAGGCAGGCGTTCCCATTGTGGCTCAGCAGTAACCAACCCGACTAGTATCCATGAGGATGTGGGCTCAATCCCTGGCCTCACTCAGTGGGTTGGAGATCCGGCACTGCTGTGAACTGCAGTGTAGGTCACAGATGCAGCTCAGATCCCACATTGCTTGTGGCATAAGCTGGCAGCTGCGATTCCACACCTAGCCTGGGCACCTCCATGATGCCTTCGGTGCGACCCTAAAAAGACAGAAAAAAAAAAAAGGACAGGGGTGAGGCTTTTTACGACATGGTTGAGACATTTCGAAAAAGGTTTGACACCGCTATGGGAGAAGCTGCATATGGCTGCGAGGTGGTAGGGAGTCTCTTAGACTAGGAGAAATGGTGCCAAACAGCGGCGCCAGCATGGAACCAGAGTGGATGCTGGTTTGAGAAAGTGATAAAGGGACGTCGCGTGTCTAGATGAAGATTCCCCACAGGTGGTCGGAGCCAAAACGGACTTTCAGGAAGGAGAACATGTTCAGATTTTCTGTAAATAGATGTGCTTTCTCATGCACGGCATCTTGTTTCATCTCACAGCGATCTTTTGAGAATATTATCATCACTCGCATGTTACAGATGAGGAAACGGAGGCTTAGAGAGGTTAACTGTCTTCAGAGGCCACAGTGCTAGAGAAGGAAAGGGGCTTTGTTGTCAGAGGGCACCAGCTCATTTTCTTGAATTTCCATGTGTTCATTAAACATTGGCCTATTTAGATTATAGGCATTGGATGCCTCCAGCCTACAGCAGCATTCTTTCTTGTCTCTCGTGTGCTATTAGTGTCTTAAATAAAATCTCTGGCCATTTTTTGTGCATTTATAATGTTGTAGACAGTCTTAAGACATCGGTAGCCTGAACAGGTTAACTAGAAAAGGGATTGATTTAATTTGTAATGAGTAAATGTGTCTAAAGTGTGTACCATGCTTCATATTCATATCAGCCAGAAAGCTTCTTCTGATACTGCAGGAGGAAGCAGCAGATAATACACACAACCCCAAGCCGAAAATGTAGGCACATCTGAATTTGATGTTTGAATGTAGATGGGACTGACCATTTGTTCTGCAGGCAAGCTCTTAGTCCCGGTAGGGGGAAATAAATATCAAGGCCCCAGTATGGATTCCTTCCTAGAAGAAGTTTTAGAGGCTTGGTAAGCTTTCTGAGCTGTTGAGCCTTGAAATCCCTCATTAGCGGAGGGGAGGCAAGGAACCTTTTAAATAGAGATTGTTCCTCCCAGCATCTTTGCTGCGATTGCCTGGCACACGGGTTGCATGAAGTAACCACCTGGGAGAGAACCCAAGGGAGGAAAGCGTGTGTTTTTTAATATGAAAATATGTCCTGCTGTATAGCACTGGGAACTGCATCTATTCACTTATGGTGGAGCATGATAATTGAGAAAAAAGAATGTATATGTATGTGTGACTGGGCCATGTTGCTGTATAGTAGAAAATTGACAGAACACTGTAAACTAGCTATAATGGAAAAAAATAAAAATCATTAAATAAAAAAAGAAAGAAAATATGACCCAGGGGAAGGCGGTGGGGCAGGAGGGCCCTTCTCAAGAGAGAATCATGGCCTCGGCAGCCAGTATGTACAGGTCATGCGGTGGGCCAGGCCGCAGTCTGCGTTCTGAGAATGCGTGAGCTCCCAACGAGCCTCAGGACCCGAGTTACTGGTATAATTCCCACCGTAGAGTCAGGGAAACCGAGGCACAGCTGGCGGGTGAAGGAGCCAGGATTCCACGCTTGTCCCCTCAGCATCCGTAATGGGAGGTCCTTTGATGCCTGGAAGCGGTTAACCGTTAGGGACATCTTTCTGTGCGGTTCTCCAGCCTGCTTGCTGGGCACTGCCTTGTCGCATGCAGTTCTCTCATGCAAATAGAGCTTGTCATTATCTCCATTTTCTTCAAGAGGAAACCAAAGCTTAGGGAGTTGAATACCTCCCCTAGAGTCACCCATCGCCAAAAGCCAGGAGGCTCCCCCCACCAGGTGTCCAGGTCTCTGCAACATCAAGGTCAACCATCTGCTGATGGTCCATCAGTAAGATCTATGGAAAGAAGTGCTGGCCATCTCTACAGGCATAGAATAAGCAAAGCCCATTGTCTCTTCCGTCTTTAACCAGCTTTTTTTTTTTTTTGTCATTTTAAGGCCGCACCCGTAGCATGTGGAGGTTCCCATTAGGCTAGGGGTCTAATCGGAGCTACAGCTGCCGGCCTACACCACAGCCACAGCAACGTGGGATCCGAGCTGCCTCTGCAACCTACACCACAGCCCACGGCAACACCGGATCCTTAACCCACTGAGCAAGGCCAGGGATCGAACCCGCAACCTCATGGTTCCTAGTCAGTTTCGTTTCCGCTGCGCCATGACGGGAACTCCTTTGACCAGCTTTTCATTATCGCCTCTGTTCATGGCCTGTCTCAGAAGTCCTGCCTCCAGGGGGATTCTCTTCTTCCCAGACCCTAAAGTAAAGCAAAAAGCATGCAGCCATCCCGGACGTCCCCCGCTCGGGGCTGTAGGTGTGACAGTGTGCTGAGGCCGGCAGCATCGTTCTAGAGAGAGTGCAGTGTTCCTGGTGAATGAACACCTGATTGAGTTCATGGTGCTGAGCCAGGGCGAGGAGGAGCCATTTGGCAACCAGACTCCTGGCAGCTCGTTCAACGTCCTTAATGTTCCACCAGCTTCGCGCTGGGCCGCCTGCGAGCCCCAGAGAGGCTGCGGTAATTACTCAGCTTTTTGATTGAAAACAGCTGCAGGTAGCATGCCATCCCATTGTCCGGGTTGCTGGTGATTGGAAGACTTGGAGCATCTTGGGCTCCACCGGGCAGCCTCACTCTGGGAAAGGAAAAAAAAAAAAAGAAAGGAGGTAGAGAGTAGATTTCCCATTTGCTCTGCTTTTCAAAATGAACCATTCATCTTTCGAGGGTCAGAACTCAGCCACCCATTCAGTGAGTGTGAGTCATACCCCTAATTTTAAAGCAAACATTTATTTCAGAGAGAATTCTCATCCTGGCTGATCTTTAGAGTGAGTCTCCCTGTTCTTTCTCCGCTTGATTTTAGGCTGCTTTCAGTAAAATTGCTGTCTTGGTAAATACATAGTGTCCTTTCCAGCAGATCCCAAATCGATCAGCAGCGTTTCCTTGGGATGAATGCGAGGGCAGTCCGGACGCAGTTTTGGATAATGGGGTGTGGATTTTTCGAGGCCTTCCCACGTAGCCCACATCTTTAACCACATCTCGCATGGCGTGCTTTGACTTCCTGCTACGGGAAGTATCGCGGGTTCATAATCTCACCGGAGAATTTGTGCTCGAGATGGAATCTCCAAGTCCAGATGCTTTTCAGAGACACGGTATTTTATGTCCCTCTGACACGAGTTCCATTTTCGATCCAACACGGCATGATCACATCCGAACATTTAGAAGGAGATCCGGAAACACTTGGCCTTCGAGTAGCCAGCTTCTAGAGGTAACAGAGCAGCAGCAGACACAGGATAAGAACAGTCAACCGACAAAGAAAACCAGCAGCCCTGGAATCCCACAGGGCTATGAAATTCAGTCTCCATCCAGCTCAAGGGGTTTACAGTCTAGTGAGAAGTATGCTGGGCTTCCCGTGTGGCTCGCAGCATAACTACTGGGCGTTGCTTCTTCAGTGGCTGTGGCTCGACCCCTGGCCTGGGAACTTCCATATGCCGCAGGTGCGGCCACTTGTTTAAAAAAAAAAAAAAGAAGTATGCATGAAAATAGTAAAAAGTACGATGAACAGGGATCTGCCTTATGGGACAGAGAACTCTGCCAAAGTATTTTGTGATCATCTACGTGGGAAAAGAATCTGAAAGAGAATGGATGTGTGTTCATGTATAATTGAGTCATTTTGACGTACAGCAGAAATTATCACAATGTTGTAAATCAACTGTACTTCAGTAAAACTCTAAAAAGTGAAAAAAATATATATAATGAACACATTACCTAAGGGCTGGTGAGCCTCAGAAAAGGGTGGGCTGTGTGACGAGGCAGCCCGGTCTTAAGTGGCTTTGTCAAGGTTTTAGAAATGATGACAGAGGAAGTGGCAGCCATGGGGTCCATTAGAGACAAAGGCATGGAGCAGGACGCAGTGCGAGCCCAGGCGGGGACTGCAGACAGGGGATGGGCGTGTGTAGGATCGAGCAGAATATCAAGGAGCACAGAGGGGAGGTGGCATGTATGAGGGAGTCACCTCCATGCTGTCATCTCAGGTCACCTTGAGGGAGTCACCTCCAAGGCCCCGGGGTCTTGGCCTTTCCAGTGGGATGGTCATGTGCTGGCTGGTACGTGAGGCATTGCTGTAGTTCGCCCAAAGAAAGTCGTACCTACTTTGCCTGGGCACACTGGGTCCTAGGAGGTCTCGGGGCCTTTGTAGTCAAGAGGATGGAAACGTTGTACAGTGTCCCACAGACTGAAAGACCCCTGTAGGAGGGACCCCCCAACCTGGAACTAACAAGGAGCAATGATTTGTTGGTTGACGATTATCCAGAACCTTCCTTCCACCCGGCCACATTAAGGGCAGAGAATGCCTCAAGACCCTCTCAGGGCGCCTCACTTCCAAATAGGCCTCTTTCCGACTTGATGGAGGTTTTCATGTTCTCTTTTTGTAAATTCGGGCCACCTCATCTCCTGGAGCCCCAGGCCCCTGTTGCTGGTGGAATCCACCTACCCCCCCACACACCCCCGCCCCGCCTCCAGGTACTGCGGGCCCTTTGCTTTGCGGTGTGTAGCAAAGCTTCTAAGGGTGTGTGTGTGACTAGATGGCTGGCTGCCTTCCCTGTGGAATGTGGAAAGAAGATTCTGCGTTTCCCCACCATGCCTTTGGGGAATTACTCATCTAAGTATTGCGGAAAAAAAAAAGGCAGGCAAACTAGAAAATGAACCCTGACTTAGACTTAACCCTTACAGACTGCCACGTGCAACTGAGCATCTCATCTTCCTGTTGATTTTATCCGTATATGTTGAGTGGCTTTCAGGCTTTGGGGTGTACATGGCGGGGCCAGTGCATGGGGAGCTTTTATAAATACATTCCCTTCTGTCTTTGAGTGAGGAAAGAAAAGAAATTCTCATGCATCCATGACTTTCTCTTTTATGTAAATCACACGTGTGAGGGGGGAAAAAAAAACCCAGATACTGGAAAGGATTGAGAGTTTGAAGATACTGTGTCGATTTGATCACTGAAGCAGGAGAGATTAGCCACGCATAGGTGTGAGTGAAAACCTGAAAACCAGCGATTCAGGAGAAAGCATTTGCTGAACTGCAGTTAGGATGGCAAGCGTTTATTGAGACACTGTGTATTAATGCAGACACTGTGTATGTTAATTCCTCCCCCCTTTATAGGCAGAGATACTGGTTATAAGATTACACTCTGTTGAGACACTTACTTTCCTAAAGTGGATGTGTGTGTAATTTGGAATAAAATAAAAATTACATGGAAAGAAAGAAAAAGATTTCATAGGCAGCAGGAGGGAAGCCAGTTTTTTTTCCTTTCCTTTTTTTTGAAGTTTTTCTTTCTTTTTTAGTTTTTATATGATCTGTAAAGGTTACTTTCCATTTAGTGACTAAAAAATACTGGCAATGTTCCCCGTTGTACGGCACATCCTTGAGCCTGTCCTATACCCACTAGCTCGTACCTCCCACTGTCCCAGCCCTGTATTGCTCCTCTCCTCCGCCACCCCCACTGGCAACCAAAATTTGTTCTCTGTATCTGTGAATCTGCTTCTTTTATGTTAGATTCACTAGTTTATTGTAGTTTTCAGATTCTACGTGTAAGCAGTATCATATTCTGTGTATCCTTCTCAGACTCATTTCACGTAGCATAATGCCCTCCACGTGCATCCATGTTGCGGCAAGTGGCAAAATCTCATTCTTTTTCATGGCTGAGTACTATTCCTTTGTGTATACACCACATCTTTATCCATTCATCTGTTGATGCACACTTAGGTCGTGTCCATATCTTGGCAATTGTGAGTAATGGCTGCTGTGAACATTCAGTTGTGTGTATCTTTTCAAATTAGTATTTGGAGTTTTTGGTTTTTGGTTTTGTTTTTTTTTTTTTGGATGTATGCCCAGGTGTGGGATTGCCAGATCATATGGTGGTTCTCTTTTTAGTTTTTCTTTGAGAAACCTCCACACTGTTTTCCACAGTGGCTGCACCAGTTTACACTCCCACCGACAGTGTAGGAGGGTTCCCTTCTCTTCACATCCTCGCCAACATTTGATATTTGCAGGTTGAAGCCAGGTTTTGAACTTGTCCTCTGCCTACGCCACAGCCTATTCTTTCTACTGCTCTCTGTGTTCTCCTCCTTATTAGTACTAGTAAGACTATTTGTTACCTTCCTGCCCGGATTGGTAAGAATTAATATTTCAGGGAGTTCCCGTCATGGCTCAGTGGAAACGAATCTGACTAGCATCCATGAGGATGCAGGTTCCATCCCTGGCCTCGCTCAGTGGGTTAAGGATCTGTCATTGCCGTGAGCTGCAGTCTAGGTCACAGATGAGACTCAGATCCCGTGTTGCTGTGGCTGTGGTGTAGGCCAGCAACTACAGCTCCAATTTGACCCCTAGCCCGGAAACCTCCGTGCGCCTTGGGTGCGGCCCTAAAAAGACAAATATATATGTATGTATATATATATTTTATCCTGATATTCCAAAGATGCTAATGGCTGTGAATGCTGAATGACTTCTGCACTGTGAGATCTCACTGGCGTGCTAAGAACAGTCATTGAGAGTCAAAAGTGACAGGTTATTGTGGCCTAACGTCAATCCTAACCAGGCTACCGTGGCCAGTTCTTTGCGTCACACCAGCTCCTGTGTCCTGAAACAATTCACTGTGGAGCAGGGTGTGAACCGCTAAGGAGAAGGTCTCAGAAAGCACCTATATGGAATTGTCCCCAGCCTGGGGGCCGGAATGATGGGTAAACAGAGAATCAGGCGTCCCAGGACGGCTAATCTGACACGCACCACCTTTCAGAGCAAAAAAGGCATTTGCTTACGTATTGAACCAGGGCAGGCCTTGACAGAAAGGCATTTCCAGGTTTTCTTAAAAACTCAAATGCAACGTCTCTTGAACAATTCATTTGGGACCAGTTTTGATCCAGATGGTTATCCCTTCAAGTGATTACTTTTCCATCTTGAGCCTTTCCAGGAATTCCAGCTCGGGCGGGCTGCCAGGGGACACGGCTGCCCAGATGCTGCAGTGACATTCAGCGTGAGCCGGCTTCCAGGCTCAGCACGGCCCAGCCTCGGGCCTCGACCCTCCGCCCTCCGCCCTCAGGCCTGAGTTCCTGCAGACACGGGCCATGTCCCCATGTGGTGGACCCCACCACAGGACAGGTCTCCCTGTTTTTCCGGAGACAGCAAAACCCCCTTAAAACACCCCCTCCCTTGCCCAGCCCCCTGGAGTTCCAGTCGTGGCTCAGGGGTAAGCAACCTGACTAGCATCCATGAGGACAGGGGTTCAGTCCCTGGCCTCGCTCAGTGGGTTAAGGATCCTGTGTTGCAGTGAGCTGTGGTGTAGGTCACAGATGCAGCTCGGATCCCAAATTGCTGTGGTTTCAGTGTCGCTGGGCAGCTGCAGCTCTGATTCGACCCCTAGCCTGGAAACTTCCATATGCCGCGGATGTGACCCTAAAAAGACAAAAAAAAAAAAAAAAGAAAACCACAAAAAAACAACAAAACAACCCCCAGTGTCACTAGCATCACATGGATGAGATACGATAATGGCAGAAGCTAGAAACAGAAGAAAAGCTTTGCCGGGGCTTGTCCTTCTCTTCTGCTGCCAGGAGCGTATTACTCACTCAGGGACGAGGAAGACAGCAGCCTGGCTCGGGGCCAGGCAGAGCAGTTGAGTGGAGGACAGAAAGCCAGAGCGGCTGTGCCTCTTGAGGGCTGCCCTCCAGCATCTCGTCCAGGAGATGGGAGATCTCATCGGAAGAATGGCTCCCGGTCGGCTTGGTGCCCGGCAGAGCCTGCCCCAGCCGGGGAGCATCCAAGCTTCACTGTTCTTAGGTGTGAATGTCAGTGTTTTAATGATTCTATTACATTTAGTCATTGTCTTCATTGTCCCCAGATCTGTAGATGAACAGCCCCCCCCCAAAAAAAAACTTATTCGCGGTGCTAATATTAAGAGGGGGCTTGTTTTGCTGTCCGCACTCAGCCCACTAACATCCGGCACTAAGTGGCCGTGGCACATCCCCGCCTCCCCAGCGGCAGGTGCATCACTGTCGTGACCCAGGGGTCCGCACCCCGCTGCAGAGTTGAACTCGCTTTTGGTGACCCTAGAGGGGAAGAGAGCCTGTTTACACAGCGTGAGAGTATCCATGGTTCTCCACGTCTGAGCCGTGCAGGATTTTTCCCTCTGGGGTTTCAACGTTGCTGTGACCTGGATCACCACTGGCTGGGCGCACGGAGCTCGATGCTGGTTGAAGTATGAAGATCAAGATCAACTCAGCTCCTAAACCGGGTGCCACGCCCCCTGCAGTCCGTGACGCGTGCTTGGTGAGGGTGCCGCGGTTCCCGGACCGCTTCTCCTTCCCTCATCGCTCTGCGCTCTTGTGTCTGTAAACTCTGCCTCAGCACTTGGGGTAGCAAGGCTCCCTACCTCCTGCGGCAGCACAGCCCATTTGAACAGTTCTGATTACTCACTAATCTCTACTGTGCACAGTTAGCCCTCAGTGTCCGCTGGAGGTTGGTTCCAGGAGCCCCTGCGTGTAGGACCATCTGCGCATGCTCAAGTCCCTGACTTGGCCTCCTGGTGGAAGGTTCAGCATCCGCAGATTTACAGATGGCAAAGTACTACAGTATTTTCTGAAAGAAAAAGAAAAAAAATTCACGTATAAATGAATTCATGCAGTTCAAGCCTTTGTTGTTTAAGGTCAACTGTGTATTGACCTTAATTTGGAGCTCAGTCCTGTCCTGGGTCCAGACCTCCTGTTAACCCATCACTCCGCCCTGGACGTGCCCGCCAGCGCGCCCCTTGCTTCAGGACTTGGTGGTGGTACCCATGCCATATACTATTGCAGCCTTTATTCTCTTTGGGGGAACATCGTGCTTTTTTTTTTTTTAATGAAGCTTGTAGTTCCACTAACTTTTAGGCACCCTATCCAGCTGTTGTTGGTTCATGTGGAAAAGATGGTCAAATAGAAAATTCCTAGGCTTTTCGATGTGAACTGCTCTTATGCCAGATCTCTCCAACTCTGCTGCTGGGGCCGGGTGTTTATATTTAATCTCATTAATCTTAATTTTTGTTTTGGTTTTGTGCTGCCCACTTCCAGCTTCTCAGGACATATTTGAATATTAATTGCAGTAATATATTCAGCATCCCTTCCATCCTCTGTTACATCTAAATAGAATAAGAAAAACACTGCTAAAATGTTGAACAGAATAGGACTAAGAATAGAGTTCTCACATACCATTTCCTCCACGCTGATATTGAACAGTTAAGGTCCGCTGTACATACTAGAAACAGAGCAAGTGTTTGATGAATGAATATATGACCTACTTCCTTTGGGGCATGCTTGTCAGCCATCAGGGTATCTAATGTTGCTATCATCCAGCCCACCTTTGTCCATCCTGGAAACTTCAAGGTCAGGGTGGGGTCTATTTTTAATTTTTAACCTAAATGAAGTGACTTGTGCCCTTGTACTACCTAGATCTTCCTATTCAATAATTGAGTAAAACAACAGATTTGCATGTCAGGGCTTAAGGAATGCTTGCCGTGTCCTAGTGCCCTCTCCCATCAGGCCAGGTGTTCTGTCTCCTAAATGGTCATAGGGTTTTTCCAGAACTGACATAAGCTCACCAGGCTGCATTTCCTCCTCTTTAAAGCTGAAACCCTGCCTCTGCTGTGCATGGACATGTGTGCCAGCATCCAGTGGAAAAAAAAAATGTGCAACCAAAAAGGTGAGAATTGTGTTTTATTCAGTGGACTTGCTAGGACTTACACCCAGAAGACAGCTTCTTAGCACTGAGAGACTGCTCTGAAGAGGTAAGCCAAGATACTTAGAAGTTTGTGCAAAAACAGCAAAAAGCAAGTCGTCAGAACATCAAAAGATTACTGTTGATTAAAGAAAACCAGCCACCTCCGATTATTGAATTTAACGCTCTTCTGTGTATGGGAAGATGCAATAAAAGAGTCTGGGCTCATTGAAATCATTCCTTTGATATGCGCCTTAACTGTCTATGGCCAATATCCTGCTTCCCCCCCCCCCCCCCCCCCCCCCCCCCCCCCCCCCCCCCCCCCCTCCTGAACCTCTGCAGGGCGCACAACTGGGGTGGCTGCAGTGTCTGAGGGCTCGATGTCCGCAACATCCTTTGTTTACTGATTCAGCAGGCGGCATTTTTTGTCCACATCAGAAGGTCATGGGATTCGCTCAAACTGAGAAGCTCACAAGGGTGGTGGGCAGAGCAACCCAGTTTGACCTTGGAATGCATTTTTAGGACTGTATGTATCTGATTCTAGGAGTGTCTTCCATTCAGAGCAGCTGGCTGTCATTTTCCGGACTTGGCATCAGTAGGGATCATCTCACTTTCCTATCACTTCTGACACAGCTCTGAATCCTCGTTAGTGGGGGGCGGGGTTGCGTTATAGCAAAGATACAGGTACGGGGCTTCCTTATTGAAGTTTGCTTTTCTTCCTGGAGATGACCGAGTCGTGTGTAAAATTTATGATGACAGCCTTTTTAAAGTGTGTTTCCCAGTAGTTTTTGAAGACAGAATCAGAAGAAAAGGCGCATCTATTACTTAGAACTCTACTGGATCTAGGTGACTGACCCCAAAGTAAACAGCTGAGTTCTATGTAAATATTAGCTGCTTATCTCCAAGGCTCTGTCTGTTCTGTGTGCTCACAGCACCTAGTTGGGTTTTCCAGCTGCCCCGCTAGAAAGAGGCTGGCGATGAGCATATTCCAGCAGCCGAGTTTCTCACTCCTTGTTGTACCTATGAATCATCTGGAGGTTTTGTTAAAATGCAGACTCGGAATCAGAAGGTCCGGGTGGGGCCTGGGATTCTGCGTTTCTAAAACTGCTGGGGGAGCTCGTCTGAGGACCACACTTGGAATAGCAAGGCCTTATGCCACTGAGCTAAATTTTAAGATAATGATGGAGAGAGATTATTTTAAGATAATAAAGGAGCTTAAGATAAATGTATTCAGGATAGCGATCATCAGGCTAACTGTATGTAGTCGACCATAAATAAATTTGTCACGATCCATCTTTTAACTCTTTGTTCACTTTTCCTTTCCTAATAATAATGTTTCAACATACGATCTACATGTATGGCTCTTTGGCAGCTTAGGTGTAGAATCATGTGTGGCCCAGAGTTTCCAGGAAATCTTGCTGTTGTGGCAAGTACATTCGGAGGTCAGCTCCTCAGGGGGCCAGAGGAAACAGCAGTGTGTTTCAGCACAGAGAAGGCAACTGGAGACACAGAGGGCTTTTGTCTGTAGCTAGAAAGAGACCCTAAAAGCGGATATCCACCCTCTCTTTATTTCTCTCCTTCCTGGTCTCTCTTTCTCTCCCTTTTTTTCCCCTGAAGTACCTTCCACCTTCATAATTTACCTCTCCATTCTTTTAATCCCATGAACTATCATCCAGTGTGCCAGGGACGTGGTGGTGTACTGTGGCGCCCTCTCGTGGCAGTTCACTGAAAATACATCAAGACACAGCCTCTTACCCTCACGTTGGTTTCTTTTCCCTGATGAGAGAGACAGTACAGGGAGCTCAGGAAACAGAGAAGGGGCACACACCCCGGAATTCCAGAACCTACTCCCCCAGGTCGCACTGGTAAATAGGAGACATGGTCCTTTTAAATGTAGGAGGAGGGTGAGTCAAAACTTGTGTTAGTCTGGCCCCAGCTCGCTCCAGTTAATCCTTGTATTCTTGATTTATCATTAGTGTTCTCTGGAAAAGATGTTTGTCACTGGACAGCTTTTCAGAAAAAGATATTTGAATTTGTGTGTCAAGGCCAATATGTTTTACTGGTCATTAGCAGAAGACCAGCCATAGAGTCTGTACTAAGATCTTTAGGGCCAACTAAGCCAGTGTCTCAAAAAAAAAAAAAAAAAAAAAAAAGAGTGTAAATAAACCCAGGCACTACTGAAAATCAAGTCAGCATTCTTTTTCAAATTCACTAAAGCTGAGTTCTTTTTTAAAAAGTACCTTCGGAGGGGTTTTCTAGTTTTGTGTACGGTGCATTCAGTTGTACAGGCATTTTACATTTGCATTGCTAATGGACCTCGTTCTGAATATGTTTGACATTTTGCTTGGCTTTGAAAGGACTTTTATGCTGCTGCTTTTTCTTCCCTAGAGCTGCCTTGGGCTAATTAACCTATTCCCTTACTGGCTGGGCCCACTATATGCAAATAGTCTCATTCCAGATTCTGACATATTACTCTTGCATCAACATCCCTAATGAAATCCTGTGGGGTTTTATTGGAGCAATGCTACCGTGGAGCCAGCAGGGGGCGCATGGAACAGTTCACTTTGGGTCCATCTCCTAAAAGACTTTACTTTCCCAGTCTTCATGAGAATGTCAGACTTAGGCAGTTGTTTCTTAGAGTGACTTTAGAAATAAAGATCATTATCAGTACTTTTTAAGCAGTGAAAAGGGGCAACTGTCTTTAATTTTATCTATCACTGTTTTGAAAACAGCACTGACATGTTAATCAGTTTGCACATATTTAGTGTAAATTGTGTGCCATGTTCTTCATAAGAGAAGGCTATACAGAACACAGATATCTGGGACTTATAAAGCCCTGGGTCAAGAAGGTAAATAATTTGACATTACTTCTTTGACAGAGATACTTTTTCTTTTTTTTTTTGTCTTTTTGCCTTTATCTAGAGCCGCTTCCGCAGCCTATGGAGGTTCCCAGGCTAGGGGTCTAACAGGAGCTGTAGCTGCCGGCCTTCGCCACAGCAACGCGGGATCCGAGCCGTGTCTGCAACCTACACCACAGCTCACGGCAACGCTGGATCCTTAACCCACTGAGCGATGCCAGGGATCGAACCCACAACCTCATGGTTCTTAGTCGGATTCGTTAACCACTGAGCCATGACGGGAACTCCGACAGAGATGTTTCTTGAGCATTAATATTTTACCTCTTTTTAGTTTTTGTTTCTATCTCAGTCTTAAAAGTGCCCCTCTTGTCATATGAAAAAATCCTATTCTTATTGAAATGTCATTTGTATTGACACCCCAAATTTCTAACCTCTGCCTTCTTGAATACCTGGCCAAAGTCAGGAAGGATGGAGAACGTTTTTGTGTCATTTGTCCTTTTGTCATGATGTTCACTAATGATGTTGAAGCAAAACCAACAAGGGCCACTAAATCATTGGCCAAAAAAAAAAAAAAGGTACAGATTGGAGAGGGGGTGTGTAAGCTATAAGGAGAGATGTGGGATGCACTGGTGCAGGAGGGGAGCATAGGAAGGCGGAGAGAGAAAGGGGCCGTGTTATAAGCCAGAGACAGTGACATTGCCTCTGCACAGATAAAGGTCATATGCTGAAAACTGCTGCCTCATTGTGTCTATTTTAACTTCCCACCATAGAAAAGGGTGTCTGGATAGGAGAAGTGCTAAAACCGAGGGCCTAGATTCCCAGAGCCCAGTCCTGCGGCTTCCCAGGATCACAGCCAGAGTGTGGCCCTTCTCCCGGCTGCAGCTGCTGCCTGTAGGTGGTCCTCACGTCTGCCGCCTGTTACCCTGGCTCCTCTTGGTTCCATTAATGATATGCCTCTTGCCAGGTGGGCACCTTTCTGCCCACACCCTCCTGGTAACTTAGCGTTGTGTGGTTTCAGAGACTGAGGTCTGTGTCCCTGAAAACTGGCTCCAGGCTCACTAATGACATGTCGAAGTTGAAACAAACGTACCTGACTTGTCCGGCCGAGGTTTCGTCTCTAGGGATAAGGGTGGATTGAGCCTTTCCATGGAGAAGGGGGTGGAGGGTGCGGGGAGAAAATTCAAAGACCACCCGGAAGGAAGTTAGAGGCAGAGGGTAAAGCGAGCACTGTCACCCTCGTTAAGAACACCCTCGATGCATCAGGCTGATGCTCACACTGATTTTTCTTTCTTGGCCACCCGAGGCATATGGAGTTCCCGGGCCAGGGATCAGATCCGAGGTGCAGTTGCAACCAGTGCCGGATCCTTTACCCCACTCTGCAGGGCCAGGGCTCGAACCTGCGACCTGGCGCTGCAGAGACGCCACTGATCCCGTTGCACTACGGCGGGAACTCCAGTTGCACTTGCAACCGTAACCATGTTCGAGCTTTAACTCTCACAGATTCCTTTTGGCTCTCCATTACCATGTGAGTAGCCGTACTGGGAATTGTTTGGAAACTTGTAGAGGACAGAATTATCCGGGGCTGCCTCCGCTGAGGTGGCCTGTGTCGAGTGCGTGTGTGTTGGTGTGTGTCAGGGAAGAGAGAATTGTTGCAGATCCCACATGGACCCACGTCAGTGGAATCTGCGTAGCACCTATGGCAGGCAGGTGAAGAATCAGAGATAACCATCAAGTCCACCGAGGCCTTGGTTCTGAACCCTGCCCTCCCCAGGTGGGTCTGGCTCTGAGGGCAGGTCCGGCTGACCTTCATGGGTGCCATCGTGCTTGTGGGCTTCATTCCAGTTGTCCAGCCAGGTAAAGAAGAGGTGAGGAGTAGGAGTGGTATTTCTGGAAGGGAAACTAAAAAGCATGTGTCTACCCTCCAAAAAAAAAAAAAAAAAACGGAAAAAGGAGAGAGGGTATTGAGATGTCTTAGGAGCGTTGCTGAGTCCATAAAAAGGGCTTTGGCTCGCCCCCTGTCTAAATGGTCTTTCTGATGAGCTCCAACAAGGCGGGCGTTTTGCCTGCTCTGGCCCTGGGGCTAGCAAGGGGTTTTCATGTTGACGCCGGCAGCCGAGTCTGAGTCTCCGGGAGCAGGTTCTTCTCCGGTGCTGATGTTCTGATTCCCTGTCGCTCTTCCCTCTCTCTCCCTCTCCTCTTGCCCTCGTTCCTTTTCCCAGACTCCAGAGCGGCTGCTGGCGGATCGGCCCCGCGGGGAGATGATTCCTCATGAAGAGCCTGGAGCCCCCACAGAGATCAAATGTGACTTTCCGTTTATCAGACTAAAACCAGAGCCAGCCAGCCAGTGAAACAGTCACCGTGGAGGGGGGACGGCGAAAAATGAAATCCAACCAAGAGCGCAGCAACGAATGCCTGCCTCCCAAGAAGCGCGAGATCCCCGCCACCAGCCGGCCATCGTCGGAGGACAAGGCCGCGGCCGCGCCCAGCGACAACCACCGCGCGGAGGGCGTGCCATGGCTCCCGGGCCACGCGGGTGGCCGGGGCCACGCTGGCGGGCGGCTCGGGCCGGCGGGACCCCCGGCGGAGCTCGGTTTACAACAGGGAATAGGTTTACACAAAGCGCTGTCCTCGGGGCTGGACTACTCCCCGCCCAGCGCGCCCCGGTCCGCCCCGGCGACCACGACGATGCCCGCGGCGTACCCGCCCCCGCCGTCCGGGGCCCCGGTGTCGCCCGTGCAATACGCCCACCTGCCTGCGCACGCGTTACAGTTCATCGGGTCTTCCCAGTACAGCGGGCCCTACACCGGCTTCATCCCTTCCCAGCTGATCTCCCCCACGGCCAGCCCCGTCACCAGCGCGGTGGCCTCCGCTGCGGGGGCCGCCACTCCGTCCCAGCGCTCCCAGCTGGAGGCCTATTCCACTCTGCTGGCCAACATGGGCGGCCTGAGCCAGGCCTCGGGGCACAAGGCTGAGCAGCAGCAGCAGCAGCAGCAGCAGCAGCACCTGGGCAGGACTGCAGGGCTCCTGCCCCCGGGGTCCCCACCCCCTACCCCGCAGAACCAGTACGTGCACATCTCCGGCTCCCCGCAGACGGCGGCGCGCCCGGCCTCCCCGCCGGCCATCCCCGTCCACCTCCACCCCCACCAGACCATGATCCCGCACACGCTCACCCTGGGGCCCTCCCCGCAGGTCGTCGTGCAGTACACCGACTCCGGCAGCCACTTTGTCACCCGCGAGGCCACCAAGAAAGCCGAGAGCAGCCGACTGCAGCAGGCCATGCAGGCCAAGGAGATCCTGAACGGGGAGCTGGAGAAGGGCCGCAGGTACGCGGCGCCCACCTCGGCCGACCTGGGCCTGGCGAAGGCGGGCGGCAAGGCCGTTTCCCACCCCTACGAGTCCAGGCACGTGGTGGTCCACCCCAGCCCCACCGACTACGGCAGCCGGGACTCGTCGGGCGTGCGGGCCTCTGTGATGGTCCTGCCCAACAGCGGCACCCCTGCCGCTGACCTCGAGGTGCAGCAGGTCACGCACCGGGAGGCCTCCCCGTCCACCCTCAACGACAAAAGCGGCCTGCACCTAGGGAAGCCCAGCCACCGATCCTACGCGCTGTCGCCTCAGCAGGCCCTGGGCCCCGAAGGCGTGAAGGCCGCCGCCGCCGTCGCCACGCTGTCCCCCCACACGGTCATTCAGACCACGCATAGCGCTTCGGAGCCACTCCCGGTCGGACTGCCGGCCACGGCCTTCTACGCGGGGACCCAGCCGCCCGTCATCGGCTACCTGAGCAGCCAGCAGCAAGCGCTCACCTACGCCGGCGGCCTGCCCCAGCACCTGGTCATCCCTGGCACCCAGCCCCTGCTCATCCCCGTCGGCAGCGCCGACATGGAGGGGTCGGGAGCGGCCTCGGCCATCGTCACGTCATCGCCCCAGTTTGCTGCAGTGCCTCACACGTTCGTCACCACCGCCCTGCCCAAGAACGAGAACTTCAGCCCAGAGGCCCTGGTCACCCAGGCCGCCTACCCGGCCATGGTGCAGGCCCAGATCCACCTGCCCGTGGTGCAGTCGGTGGCGTCCCCCGCAGCCGCGCCCCCTACGCTGCCGCCCTACTTCATGAAAGGCTCCATCATCCAGCTGGCCAACGGGGAGCTGAAGAAGGTGGAAGACCTAAAGACGGAAGACTTCATCCAGAGCGCGGAGATCAGCAACGACCTCAAGATCGACTCCAGCACCGTGGAGCGGATTGAGAACAGCCACAGCCCAGGCGTGGCGGTGATACAGTTCGCGGTCGGGGATCACCGAGCCCAGGTAACGTTGGCCCAGATCACACAGGTACGGGGCATCCTGTTCTGCCCGCTCTTGTAGCTTCCTGGCCCGATGAATTTCTTAGCTGGGGGATGATGAAGGGTTTTCATGTCTTCCTAGAGGTTAATCATCTTCGCACCACGTCCCCTGAGAGTTAAGCTCTGCACCACGTGCCCTGAGAGTTAAGCTCTAAGGCACCAAGGCATCCGCTGTTTGTAACGAATTAACTTTTCTGCATTTAGTGTGGGGCTGGTAGCGTATCATTTCCCAAATAAGAAAATCACTGCTCGGGTTACTTTTTTTCTTCCTGTTGTTTTGTGGTTTAGATGAAGAGCCCTGATTAAGAAAAGTCGTTCTGGGAGTTCCCACTGTGGCTCCTCGGGTTAAGATCCTGAGGTAGTCTCCGTGAGAATGCAGGTCCAATCCCTGACCTCGCTCAGTGAGTTAGGGATCCCATGTTGCTGCAAGCTACGGTGTAGGTTGCAGATGCGGCTCGGATCTGGTGTGGCTGTGGCTGTGGCCGGCAGCTGCAGCTCAGATTTGACCACTAGCCTGGGAACTTCCATGTGCTGAAGGTGTAGCCCTGGAAAGAGAAGTCATTTTGCCTTTTTTTGGTCAGGAAAGGACAGTGTTTGTCTGGAAGAGAATGTCAGGTGCCCAGAGTCACCATGTCACCTTAAAGCATCCACGTTTTAAAATGTGGGTTTCGTTGTTATTTAGGTATGGTGAGGGCACCTGCCATTGAAATGATCACCCATTGTATTATGCTCGGATCCCAAGAAGAGGGGGTGTGTCCTGGAGAAGTGCCAGGGTGTCAGCCAGGAGGCACAAGGATGGAGGAGAAAACATGGCCAGCAGCCTTTACTGTGGTTTCAGTGAAAAGGAGCCGGTGAGGCAGGGCAGGCAGACTCAGCATTGGCTAGTTTTGAGTCATTTCCGCAGGCTCTGGGCATAGGAGCTGGCCCTGGGTATCTGGTACCTGGCCCTGGAGCCATCAGGGCAGGAGTGATAGTGGCCCAGTGAGCACCCCCTAGAGGAAGTGGCTGGGAGGTGGGTGTTTCCCCTGTATATGAAGGACATTGTCCCAGGCAGCTGAGTTGTTGGTAGTCTCTAGGAATTAGCAAACCCAGGGAGGAGGGGCAGTCCCTCCAGCATAAGCAAGGCTTCAAGATGTCAAAGCATCAGATGTAGAGAATAAAAAGGCATGGTTAATATCTGGAAAATCAGGCCTGGGCTTCTGATAAAGAGGAACCCCAAGGGCCAGCTGCTGCCAAGCTGAGTCACGTTAAAACTGGAACTGTGACCAACCCTCTTAATTTCCATGGTTCCTTCAGTCCACTCTTTGCGGGTCGCTTAAATCACTCCAATGCATTTATTCTGCCTGTTCTTATGGAAACAGCAGTTTCATGCCCGTTTCTTGCTTGGAATCAAACAGGATTGTCCCACCCCACCCCCAGCCCCCAGGGTTGGGAACTTCCTTGACTGGGGCTGGAGCCGCATCACTCCCTCACACTCACATGTGACAGCGCCTCCTTTAGGTTGAAATGAGTTAAAAAATGGCCATGGCCTGGCTGGTATTCAAAGCAAATAAAACAGACAGGGAAGACAAACTAGCTAACGGTTTGAACCGTGAGTATATTTTTAAAAAGATCAAGTGAGGTGGAAGAGGCTGCTTTTTCAAAACGTTTTCCAGAACTGCTTGTGCGTGTCTGGATGTGGGAACTTGCACAGTGAATGTCAGGGGGCCTGTGTTTCCAAGAGCTTTTAGCCCCAAAGACTTTTCTTCTTTTTTTGTTTCAGTGGTGAGATGTCACCATAGGCTTTGGTAAGACCCAAGAAAGATTTCTCAAAGTTCTGATTCTTAAAAAAAAAAAAAAAAGTGAAAATAACAAAAAATCGGGATATTTGAAAAGGGGCATCATTATTTAGAACTCACTACGCATGTGTAGTTGCCGCTCGCTCTCGCCTCGCTACATGGGTCGGGGGGGGTGCTAGTTGAAAGAATGAGCTTGTCTTTCACAAAGCTGTGTTTGCACAGACCCCAGGTGAAGCCCGGAAAAACAAATAAGAAGGAAAAGTTAATGTTTTCTCGTGGTCCTTTTAATCCTGAAAGCGTCCGTGTGAACAGAGGGTGGCATGCAAAAAGAGGGCTGGTTTTGAAAATGCTCCAGTGAAGAGCAGCTCTTAGCTGGGAGCTTCATCCCCACAGCCGGGCAGCCTCCACAGGGTCCCAGGTTCCCAGTCGACCTGGCAGCGCTTAGCCAGCCTCTCCCTGTGTTCTCCGTGCTCTATTCTCTGCAGAATGAACACTTAAATGGCTGAGAAATTGGCTTCCGTGTGTGAAGTGTCATTTCCTTCCCAGCGAAGATGGGCAGGAAGGCCCTGGGCAGCTCAGAAGGGTGACTTGGGTTTCAAGCAAGTAGAAACGGGAGAGCGGGGCTCTGACACAGCCAGTGAGCTGTCACTTTACCCAGAAGCCTATCAGAAACAGGCTGACGTCATCATCGCGAAAATACTCCACCAGCTGTGTCTGCCGCAAGTGACAGGAGCGGATTCAGTGGAGAATCAGCGCGAGGGGGAGAGAGGGAAGGCAGGAGAGCTCGGATGTCCGGGCTGAATTTATGCTTCCAGGCCCGAGGGCTCCCCTCGCTTCTCAGTGTGGCTCTCGGGTTTTCTCCCCTGGTCTGGAGCAGCAGCCTCTGTCTTCTCAGCTGGTTGGAAACCACCGACACGTGCGCCCACGGGGAGGTCTAGAACCCTGCCGAGTGTTTAACTGAATTAGCAGAATCACAAATTTGCCTGGGGAAGTTGAGGAAGGAAGAGGGGGAAATGGACAGATGGCTTTAGCGCCCCAAGCATGAATGGTGCCCAGCAGCGGACCGCCGCAGGGAGGCTTGCTTGCCCTCACACCCTGCGCTGGGCATCGCCCGGGGAGCGCAGAGTGCTGGGCGGGGAGAAGCCGGGATCTTGGGGTCTGGCTGGCCGCGAGACAGGTGGTCTTAACCTCTCAGCTGAGGGTTTTCTCGTCCCTGAAATGGGTAAATAACTCCTTAGATAAGATCGCGTCTGTTTCTGTAACCCTTCCCTTTCCTGCCTTGCAGAAACAGCCCTTGTAAGATTTTCTAGCATCCACTAAGCAAAAACCAAAGAGGGGCGAGGGGACCTAAAGGGAAACCTCCCTGACTTCATGCTAATTATGAGCACTCAGACCTAATGGGAAGGAAAGCCATCCTGTGTAGAGCCAAGGGAGCTTTCATGTGGCGGATTATTTTTGGGAGCCGACTTGCTAATTGTTAGGGAAAGATGCCTCCTGGGTCGTCTCTGGCTGAAGCTCCAGAGGAGGCAGCGTAGGAGAAAAATGCTTTCACAAACTCGTCAGCATCCCTGTGGTTTTGTCATACCCGTACTGTCCCTTTTGGCACAAGCAAAGCATCCCTGCCTCCCCAGCCCCCCACCCAGTTTCCCTGGAAGAACAAAAGTGCCGCGTGCACCGCGCGAAGCCTCTGGGTGGCCACCTGGTGAGGGACCTGTAGCACCACCCCAGGTGGGAGAGTCGCTGCCTGCGGCACGCGGTCCTCTGGCCCTGGTGTTTCCGCTGAGAACCCCCAGGGACAGCAGAATGGCTTCCTTTGGGCCGCACTCCCAAATATAAACCGCTTAATATTCTCCAAGTTCGACGCCGTAAGTTTGTGGCGCATCCCAGAAGGGCATCCAGGGGCCCGCATCCGTGTGGGAGCCAGTGTGATTCAGCAGGAGGAAAGCGTTGTCTGCTTGGGTGGGAAGCAGCTGAGATGCTCAGAAAAGGCAGGACCTGGAGCCAGAAAGACCCAAGGCTGAATCTGTCCTCCAACACTCAGTAGCACTAGACTGTGCAAGTCTTGTACAGGTTATTGCGCAAATGCTTCCTGGTGCAAATTACATGTGAATCTTGAGTTTGGTTTACATCGTAGTATAAAGAATCAGGTGGTTGTTAGAATGAAAGAAAATGCATTCAAAGGAACCAGCGCAGTACATATAGCACGTATGTGAGTTTCCCTTCTCTGTTTCCACTTGGGTGACTTTGACCCTGAGAAGAGAAGGTTTAGCTCCTGAAAAATGAAGAAAAGTGTGAATGCTCTCAGAAGTTCCCATTGTAGCTCAGCAGTAACGAGCCCAACTAGTGTCCATGAGGATGTGGGTTCGATCCCTGGCCTCACTCGGCGGGTTAAGGATCTGGCGTTGATTGCCGTGAGCTGTGGTGTAGGTCACAGACTTGGCTCAGATCCCATGTTGCTTGTGGCTGTGGTGTAGACCGGCAGCTGTAACTCTCATTCGACCCCTGGCCTGGGAATTTCCGTATGCTGCAGGTACAGCCCTAAAAAGCAAAAAAAAAAAAAGTCTTCATGCTCTCAAAAGAGTTTATGGAGTTCTGGAAGGAGAGACAGTCCAGAAAAGTCTAGAAAGAAGGCTGAACTTGCGCAGTGAGCCCTTTCTCCCCTGCCTCTCTTCCTGTGGCCTGTTCCCGTGCTGGCCCAGACGCGTCCGTCCCACTGTTCCTGTGAGGAAGGCAACACGAGCACACGCTCGCCTGCATGCGTGGGATACGCCCTGTGCTTTTCTGAGTGTGAGCTGGCCCAGACGGATGGTTGGGTGGCCCAGCCCTGCACATCAGTAAGGCGACCAGTTCAGATACAGGGGCTCGCGCACCTCTCTTTTGCAGAGAGGATCTTAGCATCACGCCCACTGGGGACCGCCTGCCCAGGACAGCCCCCCTGGGGAGCCCTCGGCTCCCATCTGGCAAACAGGGTCCTGCCTGTGAACAGTCTCCCCTGCCTTCCATCTCATACTTCCCAGGCTCAGCTTTTCTGAAGAGTACACAGAATTTTGTCTGCAGAATTGTAGTAGATTGTGAAGTACTCTGTCGCTGACTGCCTCTTAAGTGCTAGGCTTCCTCCGTTATGAGGGCTGTCTGTTACTTCCCAGATTCACCAGGTAACTGCTTGCTTTAACCTCCTTGGTGGCTGCTTAATACTCAGTGCCATTTTCTTCTCCCAGCTATCCCTGTGTGTGTGTGTGTGTGCGCGCGCGCGTGCACCTGCACCCTCACACGCTCATACAGCGTATTAGAATGACCAGCTCACTGCACATCTACCAGTGGCTTTCCTTTCATTCCACTATGTTTTAATTTGGCTGCTGTGTTGTATGAGCCATCGGTGGCAGCATTATGTGTTTAATGGATTAGCTGGTGCCTAAAAATAGCCAGAGCCCTCCTGCACACAGCTCGGGAGCCTGGGTAGTCCCTTCGCAGCCAAGGCACACCGACTTGCCAGACATTGTCCATGTGGAGCTTGGTGGCAACGAGCCCTAATGAGTCAAAAAAACAGAGAGTGACTGCACTCGATGCAGAGCTCATTACTGGGCTTGGGGTCCAGTTATTGACGGTAATTCTCTCAGCTCTAGTGCCAGAAAGTCTCCAGAGGAGAAATGTTATGGAACATATTTTTGTTTGCATGTCTGTGTACCCGCCACAGCCGCCCCCCCCCGCCCCGAAAAGAAGAAAAATGCTGTCCTTCAGCTGTGTGTGAGATAAGTGCCCCTGATGTGGGGATCTTACGTGTGTTGTTAAAGCAGATCCTCTTAGACCATTGTTGTTGACAGCTTTTTTAAAATTAGGAGTTCCCGTTGTGGCTCATTGGTTAAGGAACCCAACTAGCATCCACGAGGATCAGGTTCGATCCCTGGCCTTGCTCGGTGGGTTAAGGATCCGGCGTTGCTGTGGCTGTGTTGTAGGCCAGTGGTGATAGCTCCGATTGGACCCCTAACCCGGGAACCTCCATGTGCTGCGGGTGTGCCCTAAAATAAAAGACTGAAGTAAAAATAAAATTATATTTTATTGGAGTTCCTGCTATGGCACCGTGGCTTGAGGATCTAACTACAGCAGCTCGGGTTGCTGCAGAGGTACAGGTTTGATCCCTCGCCTGGCAGTGGGTTAAAGGAACCGGTGTTGCCTGCAGCTGCAGCATAGGTCACAGCTGTGACTGGGATTCAGTCCCTGGCATGGGAATTTCCATATGCCATGGGTGTGACCGTAAAAGTAAAATAAGATTAGACTCTCTTGTTGAAAGTAGTTTTATGTTTACAAAAAATTGAGCAGAAAGTACAGAGTTCCAGACCCCTAGAGCTCCCCGCTATTAAAATCTTGTGTTTTTGTGGTACATTTGTGACAGCTGATGAGCTCTGTACTTTGCATTAGGGTTTACGCTGTGCTCCACAGTCAGCAGGCTTGGACGAATGTGTACTGTCACGTGTCCAGCCTTACAGTGTCCTACAAAGTTTCCCCACCCTAAAAATCCTTCTCCTGTTGGTACACCCCACCCCCACGCCATCCCCACGGCAACCGCGGACCGGTTTGCATCCCCGTAGTTCTGCCCTGTCCAGACTGTCGTGCAGCTGGACTCCTGCAGTATGTAGCCTCTCCAGGGTGGCTTCTGTCACTCCTCAATGTGCATTTAAGGTGCCTCCAAGACTTTTTGTGGCTTTGAGGGCTCCTTTCTTTGTAGCACAGAATAACTCACCATTGTTCTTTAAGACGCACGTTTGCAGACCCCAGAGGAGGAAGGCGGCAAGGTAGACAATGTGCCCCAAAGCTGCCCTGGTCACCTGGCGAGCGTCCCAGCGGGACCTCCCCACAGTGCAGGCTCTGGGAGCCAAGTGACAGTGTGAGAAGCCAGCTCATCCGTCATGTGGGGCTTGTGTTTGGATGCATCTCTGCTCTGGGATGCGGGTTTAATGAACAGCCTGAAACGCTTTCACCAAAGACTGAGTCAGGCTTAGCGTGAACGTGGTGAAATGTTGTAAATGGCACACTCGCTGATACTCTTCCACTCGATGGAAAAGGCGTGCTTGTTTTTCTTGACGGTTTTTAAAGTAAACAGGACTGTCCATTTAGCTCCTCCGTCTTTGCTCCAGGATTTTCAGATTTTCTGGATGTGGAGGATATCGTCGTGCAAACTGGCCTTAAGGAAAGCAGGCTGGCTTTTCTCTGCAGGTGAAACAGGACAGAAACTTCACTTGCAGACCAAGTTAGGATTATTCTCAGTGTAATTGTTTCATCGAAAGCAGGGCACGGTCCCCAAAACCCAGCCTCTGAGCGATGTCGTTGCTCCCGGATCCGGGCAGAATTTGTACATTTGGGATAGGCGCAAGCAAGAAAAAAAAAAAATGTTTTGTAAAACAGATGCCCCTCACATTTGTGAAAACAGGGATTCTCGTGAAGGAAAAGGGAGACAGTTTTAAACAACAGACGTTTTGTTTTCTTTCTCTCTCGCTTTTGGCGTTATGTACATATGTGTGTATCGAGACATAGCACCAATCTCTGCTTGAAAAATACAACCAAACAGCATAGATACGTGTATATGTATATAGTGTTTAGATACATAGTCCTTAACTAAGTATGTAGACGGGTTTTTGCGGAACTTATAGAAGCGCTAAGAAGGAACGTAAAAGCCAGTCATTTGCCAGATCAGGAAGATGACACTGACTAAATAGCTTTCAGCCCAGAAGCGAGGATGTGTCGCGTCTGTCTTGGTTTCTCCAGCCTGAATGGAAGTTGGAGGTGATGGGTTTCGAGGAGTTGGTTCAGCGGGCAGCAGAGAGGGAGGGGAATGGCAGATTGCCCTGAGCGAGCGGTGGGTGTGCCTGCAGCAGCGGGGGTGGGGGGAGAACCCAGGAGGATATGGGAGTTGAGCACCCCTGAAAAACAGAGGTACCAGGCTAAGGCATGCAGAGGTGAAAGGCAGGGGACTCAGGCTGACAGCAGGACAAAGGCTATTCAGGCTCCCATTTTATCCTCCAGACCACTCAAAGTGTTTGGAAAAAGCATGTACTTACGGGATGAAAAAGTGTGGGGGGGGAGCTGTGTCGAGTTGTCAGGAGTTATGTAACAGGCTTCGGTTCTCTGTGGGGCCGCCCCTGTGACTATATCTTCATGGGGGTTCAGTCGGAGACTGCGTGAATTCTGACGGGATCGTAAAACGAATGGTTATTAGCACAGCCGAAAGAGCAAAGGGGAACCTCAGGATTGGTGAGAGGGAAAATCAGAATAAGCTCAGAATCCGACAGAGGCGTGGGGAGTGAGGCAGCCACGGCTGAGCCTGGAAGGCCACCCGGTGGGTGAGCACCCCCCGAGGAGGCCCCGCTTCTCTGCCTGCGGAGGATCGCAAGCCCTGTTTACCCCTGGCTGGCGGGGAGCCGGGGCGCACAGAGCCTCTCCGGCGTTTAGACATTGAGCTCTGCTGGCCGCTCAGGCCGTTGCCATGTTTTTACACCCAGAAGGCAAACCCAGAGCTCAGTCTTTCAGATTTGTGCCGAGCACCTGTTACATGCCAGACAGTATTCTGCACCCTGCAGGTAAAACAGCAAACCAGACAATAGCTCAGCCCCCGTGGAAGACACAGTCTAAGGGAAGTTGATGGGAAGAGGTGAGAGAGACAAATAGCTGAGTCAAGAAAACAAAGCATCGGAGTTCCTGTCGTGGCACAGCGGAAACGAATCCGACCAGGAACCATGAGGTTGCAGGTTCGATCCCTGGCATCCCTCAGTGGGTTAAGGATCCGGCGTTGCTGTGGCTGTGGTGTAGGTTGCAGACGCGGCTCGGATCTGGCATTGCTGTGGCTGTGACATAGGCCGGCGGCTACAGCTCCGACTAGACCCCTAGCCTGGGAGCCTTCATATGCCGCAGGGTGTGGCCCTAAAAAGACAAAAAAGAAAAAAGAAAAAAAGCATCAAAAGATAGTAAGTGCTATGGAGAAAATAAAGCAGCCTAGGGGAGACGGAAAGTAGGGGTGGAAGGTAGTTTAATAGGGTGTCGGTGATGCTGTCTTTGAGAACAGAAACCAGAAGTGACAGGATGCAGGACAAAAAGGATTAGACCCAGAGGCACAAGTGCCTTGGGGAGTGAAAGGATCAGCAAGGGGACCAGTGTCCCTACAGTGCCCAGGGGACCGTAGCGTGAAGACCACGCTGGGCTCGTTTATGGTGGCTTTTTCTCCCAGTGAGAAGCTGGCTTGGCTAGGACCGCGGTGATGGAGGCTGTGAGAAATGGTCTCACTCCACATGTATTTGAAAGAGGGAATGAGAGGATTTGCCTGCGATTTGGATGTACGTGGTATGGAGAAGGAGCTGAGTAACGTAGGATGCCTGGGCCGTTGACTTGAACCCTGGAAGAATGAAGATGCCGTTCCTGGAGGTGGGGAGGGGCACAGGAGGCGCCAGCGGGCAGGGCCACATGAGGAGGTCTGTTTGGGACACATTAAGTTTGAGCTGCCAATAGATATCCAAGTGGACATCGCCAGGTAACATGGTTGCCACCATGTGGTGGCAGTTACTGGCTTTGCATGCAAGTTCTGGCTTTCCATTGAAGGTAGGAACCAGGTCTTAAACAATAAGTCTCTAATACTTAGCAGGTGCTCATTATTAAATGTTGAGCCTTATTAAAGCTGCAACCTAGAAAGTGAACACCTAAGACTATGCTGAAGTTCTTAGTACCAGAGGGAGACCTGCATGGACCTCAAGTTCAAGGAATTGAGACTCATTTTTCCTGGTTTAAAGTGACATCATGGCGAGTTCCCGTTGTAGCTCAGGGGAAACGAATCTGACTAGTATCCATGAGGATGCGGGTTCTATCCCTGGCCTTGCTCAGTGGGTTAAGGATCCGGCATTGCCGTGTTCTGTGGTGCAGGTCACAGACACGGCGTGGATCCCGCGTTGCTGTGGCTGTGGCTTAGACCAACAGCTGCGACTCCACTTCAACCCCTAGCCTGGGAACTAACAAATGCTGCGAGTGCAGCCCTAAAAAGCAAAATAAGTAGGCAGATTTTAAAAAAGTGACATCATGTCAAAAAGTCCCACCATGTCTGTTTCACCTTCAGGATGGTACCCATTGGCACTGATAGCATCAAAAGTGTATTATCTAGATAATTGAGGCTACACAATTGGGAAGGAGAGAAATATTCATGAGGTTAAATAATTAGGAGAAAAATAACATGTGGTCTGAGGTATCCATCCCACTGCCTGTAGTAATGAGAATTATCTGAATCTTTTGCTCCTAATTTTTTTTTTAGTTTTTATGTCCACGCCTGTGGCCCATGCAAGTTCCAAGGCCAGGGATTGAATCTGAGCCACAGCTGCATGCGACCTAGGCCGGATCCTTAACCTACTGCACCAGGCAAGGGATGGAACTCATGCCCCTGCAGTGACCCAAGCCACTGCAGTTGGATTCTTAACCCACTGCCCACAGAGGGAACTCCTTTTTTCCTCCTCATATGTGTTGACTCTGCTGAGGGTGTGGCATCTTTTCTCAGGATGGCACAGCTCTTTTGGGACAAGACAAAGACAGAATATGGGAGAACGGAACCAAAGGGAAGCCTTTGAAGTGGCGGAGGAGATTTTCCCAAACCTATTCAGGTTAAAATAAATCCCATTATCATCAGCTCTTTTCAGCGCACCTCTCAAATATTCTTCACTCTCCTTGTCACTTTACTTTCATGAATTTTTAGCTAGGCTGTTCAAGTTATCAGCCACCTCACAGCACTGAATTCTA